>OW388297.1:28210386-29410386 GCA_936450465.1 Gibbula magus
TACCGTCTCTGAATCACCAGTCTAGCGGATTAAGGGATCTGATATCAAAGTCATCCTTTGTTTCAGAGACTATGGGGGTGTTCTCTTGGTGGACAAACCACTCTCATCAGATTTCAAATCGCTTATGAAATCGTTCTTGATGGAAAGGTGTTTGTCACAATATGCTCCATCTGTAATCTAATTGGCTAGTTGGTTTATCAATACATTAAACTATACATTTACCTTTTTATGTAGCAACTGATATATAACATATCAGTACATAAGATAACAACAAAATATTCTTTATCCTACCCACACGAAATATCAGTCTTAAAGTTAAAGTTTATATACATCCTTTTTAATTTTAAATAAAGGCAACAGTATTAAGGCTAATGAAAGTATGTTGATGTACAGTATGAGTCGTTTTGGTTCGAAAAGCGGTCTTATCAATATTATATATCATATAATTATAAAGTTGCCGACTTTTAGAATAATGTCAAGTTCGTGTTGAAGAAAACTGTTCCGTTTTAACGTGATTCTTGTTTCCTGTCATGTTAAGGCTCAATCAAACGACAACACCCCTATGACGTTATATTGATAAAACGTTCCTTAATAAGATTATTTCTTGATAATGATTGACTTTTGACGGATACCTCCGATATGTGACATTTCAGTAACAGCACCATCCAATTTATATATTTGTTGCGAAGCATCATTCGCAACTGGTTACTATGTGCGAATTAGAAATATATTGTCATGATAGATTAGGAGCAAGGAACCATAAGCGAAGTAGAAAGCATAAGGATACCAACATGTCAACGGGATTAAAATTATAAGCTGCCCATCAAGGCATGCTGGCGTCACTAATTGCTTCCAATGCATATAAGGAATATGCCAGTAACAGTCTTACCGCAAGGGAATATGTAGACGAGAGAATGTTTTTTTTGTCAAACAACTGCGATTTATCCTTTCTGGAATATTTTTTAAGTTGTGACCTTCAGAGTCAATCGTTATGTAACATCTGACCTTTATCAGGTATCTGTTACTTCCTGATTGCTTCAGGCGTCGATTGTAACCGGTGCTGCCATTAGAGAAGATTTGCTGTATGTTGACAAGACTGAATGTGACATGCTGAAATATGCGTCTCTTTTCATGGCCTAATAGATGTTAGTGTCTCTGAAGAACTTTTTGTAAATCTTAATATTAAAAATAGTTTCTATGTGGAGATAAATGGTAATCTTTAGAGCTTTTTGAATTTAAAAGTTGTGAATGACATTGTGGGGAAATTGTCTTAAGATACAAATTCTACACTGCCAAGAAATCGTTTGACATCAGCAATATATACGATTCAGATATTCGCATCATTACTTTGAGAGAGAACATTAACACATTTCCCCCAAAATTCGAAACATATTTTCTTCAAGATAAGGGATAAATGAATATTCCTGAAACCCTCTTTAGATGGCTTAATGAGTATTCATAACATGAGATTGGTTCCGTATTTGAACTTCCAAACCCAGCATGATTTCAGCAATACGATGTTGGGATGTATTCTGAGATGTGTTCGTGTTTGTGAAAGGTAACGATTTTCCTGTCCTCTCTTCAGACGGAGCAGATCACCTTCTTGTGTATCCTCTTCATCTTCATCATCGTGGGCAACAGCATGGTCATCTTGACCATTACACTGACCAAGAACAGAAGTTCCCGAATGAACTTCTTCATTCTCAACCTCGCTATTGCAGGTAAGGTACTATTAGGGTTACCTGTCACCCATTGTCTGCTGAGCACGATGTCAGAAAACACCTGTTCAATTCTTTGCAAGAATTGATATGGTAAATCGACACAATACCGTAATCACTACCTTGACTTCATGTGTGATTGTTGTACATCATTTGAGGATAAATAATCATTCAACAGATAAATCAAATGAGTAGTATCCAAATATAAAGAGGATATCTGTCTTTTCATGATTTATACCATGTTTACCTCATCGTTAGGTAGTGAAAGTTTATATTTTCACGAGATGAGACAAACATGGTATTTGTCAAGACTTGACAGATATTCTATTTTTTTAAATATTGTGTTCTCTTAGTAATTACGCCACAACAGGGTCGTTTTCATCTAGAGCGGTCGCTAGGAACAGCATGTCACTGCAGTAACAATGTGACGTCATAAGGTAATTTCTTACGTCAGACCATTGTTTCATGACGTTAAATTATATATGTCACTGCTCACATTGAAAATATCAGATATCTTCACTGTAGCTTGATAGTTTATGTCACTGATAAATGCCAGTATAATAAATGATGATCTTTATTTCGCGAATGTTTACCTATAGTTATTATGAAATTTATTTTTTACTTATATTATTTTCGCACTAGGTCACATAGCATTCACGAAAATAATAAGATAAAGTTTCTTAAATAATTTAATAAATTTTCTGCGGCCTCGTTAACATAATTCAAAGGTACATTCTATTCCCAATGTCAACGGGAAAGGTTATCATGTGGGCCGTTACACAGAACACTAAGGTAACCTTAACTCACTAAGGTAGCCTTAATGCAATGTAAAACGATAACACTAAAGGTTATGGCTGTATTCTGCAACGATCGCCAGGTCATGTAAAACTTTTATCACCCAAACATATATTCCACAATACCTCTTGTGTGAGATGGCTACAGTCGACAAAACACTATTTCGTCATCAGATGATGATCTATTCATGCTGTGACGTTATTGAAAACATAGTTGACAATGCTATGACATCCGAAAGTTTATGATGTAACAATGGTATAATGCCATAATGTTTGTGACGTCACATTGCTTTTATATCACTCAGGAAGTGTCTAATGACAGTTTCCCCCTCAGATACTACTGATAACGAATGACTTTCAATCACTTTAATATTTGTTACTTCAATTAATTCGTATTGATATGTTTGATCTCAGAAGATTATCTATGATTGTATGTCAGTGTTGTAAGATTTGTCACTTGGCTTCGTCAACTTAATTCTAAGGTGCAGTCTATTCCAAAATGATTTGGAAAATGGTTATCCTGATTACAGATTGTACGATTACATCAATTTTAAATCAATGTTTCCAGATTTGTCTGCTGGCCTCGTGAACGTCTTTACTGATATGATCTGGAAGACGACTATCGACTGGCACGCCGGACTGGTAGGGTGCAAACTCGTTCGCTACTTCATGGGCGTAGTGACCTACGCATCAACCTACGCCCTTGTCGCCCTCAGCATCGACCGACTGGACGCCATCGCCAGACCTCTTAGCTTCAGTGGCAGTCGTAAGTACACGGGAGAGTTAATAAACTACCTAAGTAGCAAGTATATTATATTATGGTAACGCTGTTACTACGAGCTTGTCATTTATGTGTTATTTGTGTAATTAGAGGGCTCTAAGGAGGACAGTAATGTTGTCACCCGAAGATAACGAATTTTCCACAAGTCAAATAGTAAATACATTAAGGCCGTGTTTATTAAATAGCATCATCAATCATGTCAAGACCAAGTCTTTTCTTTATGAATACATTGGGATTTCTATTCTAAGCTTCTTTTGTTTTTGCGAAGATATTGCTGAGAAACACATTACATTGTAATTATCAAACGATAATATCAATTAATTCTCAGTATCCCCTAGTCAATTGGGACGTGATTTCGCGCAGCTTTTAATCAATATTTATAATTATCACGGATCTTAAAAATAAGTGGTTGCTCTCCCATTTATAGTTTATTGTCCCGGTAGTCTTCACTCCTTTAACTGTAACCCATCGTATATAGGTAGGACAAACCGTGCTCATCTTCATAATAATAATAATTATCGTAATTTGAGTCTGTCATTCATTAGCTTCCTTAATGTATTTGCCTTCTTTCACTAAAAGTGTTTTATTACCGACACAACAAACGTATACGAATATTGCTCAGATCTTCGATCCCGAGTGCTGGTGGGACTGTCCTGGGCGAGTGCCATGTTGTTCTCCTTCCCCATGCTGATCATCAACGAGACGACCATCATCAACGGGAGCTGCCAGTGCTGGATAGAGTTTCCAGAACCCTGGTTTTGGAAGGTATGGGAGATCAATCGGCGGTTTAGCTCTTTGTAATATTATTGTTTCATTTGCAAACCGATGCCTACAGCTTTGTATTTCATATACTACATGATTACATGTACATGCCTTCAAGATGCAATATGATAATTTCAAGTTGTATTCATTTCATATATCTTGTTTATATATGTACATAGGGCATTTACAGTAGAAACATTCCTTGTGGATTTTCAACTTTATTAAATGTCTTTGAAGGGCATTTAGAAGTGGTACACATAAGAACAGGACGATTTTCTGGATAACAACTTCTTTAATGTGAAAATACACGACGTTTCGGAGTACATACTCACTCCTTCATCAGGTGGAATGTAAGGACATAACAATTTATGGTACATTTATATAGCAAACAAAACAATAGTGAGGAAACTCAATCAGGGAGATCAACATGCATGATAATGGTATACAATGGGGATTTGTAACACAAATATGGTTGGGGTGAAGCATGAGAATGGTATACAATGAGGATTTGCAATACAAACATGAGGGGAAGTAAGTAAATAAACAATGGCCTGTAGGATTTATTGAAGATGTAAATAAACACACATGATGAAACGAGGGAGGCCAATTGGTTTTATTGAAATTGTTGAACAAATAATAATTACAGTTGATTGGAAGAGAGGCCAATTGTTGATGTGGTGGCTTTGAAGTTGTTGCATGCTGAATGGAGCTGATAGGTGTTGATTGGTGGGGATTCCTCAATCATGACAAATGTGTTTTGTCTGTATCTCTACATGAACATTCTCCAATGCTTTTAATAACAAGTATTTATTTGACTTAATTATCTGTTCCATCTCTACTGCTCTACCGTTAAGACCTATTCAGCAATAACAATAACTTGATTTTTTTTTAGAAAACTGTACGTATATGAACGTCACAGTCTCTTCACATCACTAATTGACATACTTTAAAACAACTTTACATTAATATCAATACGATACACGTTATTGAAACTGAGATACGTTGGTATAGTATTACTATATATTAATTTGTAAACCTCATCATGTTGCAGCTGTATATAACAAGCATCGCCATCGTCCTCTTCTTCATCCCTGCCATCATTATCGCCGTGTGCTACATCATCATTGTCTGCATCATTTGGAGAAAAACAACCCTTCAGATTTCAGTCCCGAAAGAAAAGAAAAGATACATTAAAAATGGTCAGTTTACAATGTTGTTCATCTGTTGTGAAATGTCAGGCCTAATAAGCTTAAAACTGTCTTGCAAGTAACCTGATTCAAACACAAACAGGCCGGATTGACCGTTGAATGAATTATGGTTTGTTTTAATAGATAGATAGAAGTTAAGGGTAGAACAAAGCAGTAGTTTAATTTATTTTACTGACATACGTCTGTCATACTGAATCGTCGTCTGCTTAAAACGTTTTTCTCTCTCTATTTGTATGTAGTGTTCGTTTCGTTGTCTACGTGCGTTTGATACACAGGAAACATATGACAGGAGGCAATAGTATCTCTTACCATGCTTAACCTGTATCAAAATGAGATGTTGCGTGTTTTCAGGAGGTCACGTTTATTCAGCAGCCAACAACTCCAGGTTTAAGGACAGCGCCACAAGCTCCAGGGGACTGATTCCTAAAGCAAAGATAAAAACCATCAAAATGACTCTCGTCATAGTTTTAGGTTAGTATAAATATTTGTTCGTATTCAAATGTTAAACATATAAAAGTTTGCGTTTACTACATATGTATCCCGATACGATATTGAGTTTTAGGTTAGTATACATATTTGTTCGTATTCAAATGTTAAACATATAAAAGTTTGTGTTTACTACATATGTATCCCAAAACAATATTGACTAAACGAAAACTGTTTCATCGTGAACCAGAAATGGGTATCAAAGAAAATGCATGACTACTGTTTGAAGCAGTTGTTCTCTCATTGTTTTTTTCCGAGGAATGAACAAACACGAGTTTCCAAAATGTTGACCACGGATAAGTCAATTCGAGCTTACCAAACTATTACATGTCCAGGAAATGACAATGATTGTACTTTATTCTTTCTGATTTAAGGTCTTTTAGTTATCAGTGTATATAAATGGAGGTTAATGTAACACATGTACTTATGTTCAGGAAGATTATCGCACAGTAAACCTCTTTCATGTTTTGGATAATGTTTCATGATTCACAAGATTCAGTCATCAGTTTCAATCTTTCCGGTCGATGTCGCTACCTTAAAGAGCCATCGAGTATGTTTATATTTCAAATAAAAAAGAATTGGAAAACATACTTATGATATCAATCGCTAGAGAAATATTTTATCTACAACATTATATAAATATTTTTCATATCACGTCAATCCATTGTAATTGGGTTTCAAAGACAATCGATTAACTTGCGTCAATAGAATAATATAAACATATTTTCCTTTATTGTATAAAACGTAATGTTGCGAGGCACGGAGTCTTGTCAATTTTATAAGTCGCCATATCTCCTGCAAGTTACCTTTGTCACACAATACTGAATGTCACGATTGCTATATCATGTTTCTAAATGTCCTATGAATACAAAAATTATTGACATTTTACTTGTTAAATGGTATTTTTATTGCGATAACACCATCAGAATATGACAAATGTATTATGTTTATATATATATATTCACATTGTTTATGAAATTCAAAAAAAGACCTCGTTTGGTAAAACATTTATTTAGATATCTGCATGAAATACTTAGCTGAATGAAATGGTAAATAAATAAACGCCAAAAATCATATGATATATTACCAATTTATTTAACTTCTCATAGATATTGATATATTAATATATTGTTTTTCTTTCGTGTATTTGTTTACAGTGTGTAACCACAATGCTTTGCCTTTTAAAATAATAGACTTGATCTATATTTAGACTGGAAAAACCTTGGCTAATTGGTGTCATTTCTCCGCTTATTTTGAGCCGAAAAAATCTGCGAAAAATTAAGTGTAAATATTTCAGTTAGATATATTTTATTGCAGTTTCCCGTTACGTTTATCAACATTCTATATGGCTCTGTAAATCTGTTGATAATCTATTGGTATGCCTCTAGAATAGTACATATAACTGACAAACTCCACGCACGTGTTTCAGTGTTCATCATCTGCTGGAGCCCGTACTTCTTGTTTGACCTTGTGGACGTGTACCTGAATGTCCCCAGGACACAGCAGTTGGTAGCTGTCAGCACGTTTGTCCAGAGTCTCGCTCCACTCAACAGCGCAGCAAACCCTATCATTTACTTCGGCTTCAACGCCAAGATGTGTCTTGGTATTCTCAAGAAGGGATGGAAACACGGCTCACCCAACTCCCAAACTCAGCTAACAAGTATCTAAATGAAGACTCCCTAAAAAATAATAACTCAGTGTGAATACCATGTGTCCAAGACTGTATCGATATCGGTTACCATATTTGTTTCACAGCCTCGTTGGGAGCCTATAAAAGCGAAGGAAGAGCTTGGTGACTGAGTGAAATGTGCGAGGTTGCAAGCTGTGTGACTCGGCCGCTTGAGAACATGTTCTCTGCCAATGTGTGTTTATGTAAGAAGTTAAAATTGTCAGATGTTTTCTACTCTTATCTTTGAAGTGCCCGAATGATGTGGACTAACCGCTGGCAGGAAGTGACAATCATAACAATTCTTATTTTGAATATGGACTAACATTTCCATTTCTGCATATTCTGTGTTATTGATAAATGGAAGACTATCCAAAACGACTGATAGATTGTGTTTCATCGTAATTCTGCTCATGTACATGTTCTTTCATATAAAATGTAGACCAACACTTGAAAAAGAAAGCTTAACTGTTTCTTTCGTGTCTGTGATCTGTGAAAAAAACCCAGATTTATTCACTGGAATTATACCGCGTTCTTATGTGTGTAGTTTCTGCATTACCAAAAAGTAAGACTCTAAAAGTATTGGCAGTGTTTTTTCTCTATCGAAAATTGTTTGATATCGTTTGTTTTTCTTCTTTGATGTAACTGTTTATGTAATAAAATTGTTTGTATTGTTTGCTTATTGCAAATAGTGCTTGTGATTTCTTTGGTCTGATCGAATATGTAATATTTTAAAACATCATTTCAATCTTCTAAAAAAAAGTGCAATCATGAATTCTTGTATTCTTTCAACTGGTCTAAAGTCTTACAAGTCTATTTTAGATAAGGATGTATATTTTAATCGGGCATCTCTTGATTAACTCAACCATAAATTGAACAATTTCATTTGGAGCCAGTGTATTGACTTGATGACAAACACTGTTCACATATATACATTGATATTGTATTGATGATATACACTGTCACTGACCTGATGATATACACTGTCACTGACCTGATGATATACACTGTTGACATACACTTTAATTTGCTTGACGTCACAATATTAATATACACTTGCATTGGCTTGATGTCATACAGTGGTATTGGCTTGATGAATTGAACTGGTACTGGTACTGATTTGATGAAATACCCTGGTATAAGTTTTGTAACGGGTATACGTTTCATGATATGCACTGGTATCCGCATGCTCACATACACTGGTATTAACTTGGCGGTTATGCACTGGAGTATTGACTTAAAAGGTACTCTCGAACCGACATGTAACTACAACTAGCATTACTTTTACTTTGAATTTATTTAATTTCAACCACATCGTTTTCAAATGGTCATGTGATGCAATATAGTGTGAGATAGATCATTCCACTCACATAAGCATTTGATTCTAATTAGGACAAATGAAACCATTATGCTTATATCTTCAAGAGGTATAAATTTGTACCTTATTTTGCAAAGGCGTGTCATTTGAAACGTTAGAACCTAACAAATATCATGTTGTAATTTACTGTTGTATTTCATAGTACATATTCATATAAAACGCAGGTTAGGTTCTGGAGTTGCATCAATCTATTCCATTTCCGTGTACTTAATACCTCTTAGAGTAGTTAGTCAGATTTTGTTTGAATTGAGTCAGTCAAGTGTCATTGTTGAAGTTTATATTCGTATTATTTGATTTTAACCAATTCACTCATGGGTATATCGGTGTGATATGGGGATCAGAGTTCGTTTTCAAGCACATTTCACTTCCATCACGGCTGTTAGCATTACAATTCCATGCATTGCGGTGAAACCTGTGAACATCGGCTTGAACTAGCTAGGTGGTACTGGGCTGAATCTCAGTGTACCATTGTACCCAAACCTTACTATAATATAGTATAATAGAACAGTTGTCTCCAGTAGACAAAGTTGCCGAGCCAATTGTCAACAGAGGTAAATTGTGAGTACAGTCACCTATCCAGGGTGACACCATGCGTCTTCAAACTCATATCCCTGTGTTTGGTGCATGATATCGCTCTCCAATTCCCAGTGTATCCAACACATGGATTACCCTCCAATGCGGCAAGCCGCGCCCACTGTTCCTCAAGTTCAAAGTTAGTTGTCAACTAAGAACCACGTGCCAGAGAGTAACATAAGTCAATTAATGGTTATAAGACACATTTTGTATGAACGTGTGTATGTAGTATTAATTAAACTTAAGACAATAACACCGTGGTTGCAAGGTGAATTCTGTATTGCAAAGCTGACGGTTCTACTTTCTCTCAACTTCTAGGAATTTTCCGTACAAAGCAATGCTTGCCCAGATTAGTCTTTCGAATGTTTGTTTTAAAATCATTGCAAGTAAGTATGCTAATCAATTAATTGATTAGAGTATTAACTTGGATTTAGACATAATATAAATATAACATAAGTAGGAAAAGAGTCACTCAAATTATCATTAAATTTTAAGTAGTTGTGTATGTTCAACATTTTCCCAAAGTCTAAGGAGATATTGATTCATTAATACATACTTGATATTCTGAAACTCAGTTAAGATATTCAAATGGTAGTTTTAACGATGGTTATTTTAAGGATTGATATTCTATTGTATATTTACTTGTGAACATTATCTTTATGTATAATGTATCATGATGTCCTATTTGGAATGCTTAATTATGAATAGAGTTGGGTGCATATATTAATACTAACTAACAAAAGAAGAGCAAAGGAAACCAACTACGTGTCTCAGTGCTTACATGTAGAGTCGGGTCGGCAAATACCGTACACCACTGGACACAAACTGCTTTTAGTGGTTCTCCTTGTTGTCGACCAATACAAGTGCTGTATTGGGCGCGTGTAAAGTATTTGCCGACCCGACTCTAATTACTGCTTACGCATTCCAAATAGGACATTGTTATACATACATACATACATTAAGTTGAAAGCTAAACTATCGGACACATTTGATAAAAGTAGGATGAAAAGAATTTCGGCAATCGGTCAGACAAGAAATGTCCCAGGAAGGCAGGCTGGATGAAAAGACGGAAATACGGACGGTCTTGTGTATACCGAAAAGTTATTGAACTGAAGTGAAAATTACTGATATATTTTTTCTATTTTACGTTTTTGAACATTTATTACACATTGCACTCAACATGACGTGATGTCGGTCTCATACAAGGACACGTGTATGTCCCGGCATCAAAGCTACTTGCTATTGTGAGATATCATCCTGCACATAATTTCAATCGCATTTTAGAGGGGCAGTAGCATTTTTTTGCAAAATTATTTTTTCAAATTTCCCGCTAATAATGATAATAAATTATAGTTAATGTCATTTATATTTACTTAAGATGGTAAATCATCTTATTACACAAACCAAATATTTACAGTGGTAATAACGGTGTTGCCTTTAAAGACAAAATTGCAGGACTGTCATTTTATTGTGAACACACTTTATAATTTCGTATGACAAAAACGAATCGCATGGTTTTACGGAACCATGTACACTAATTTTTTAACTTGATTTTCCGAAGAGAAAAAGGTGTTTTACTATTGGTGACATCATTTTTCAGATACCTTTATCTCCTTATTTCAGCGAAAAAACGTGCTACTGCCCCTTTAAAAGAAACACAATGGAGTAAGATTATAATTATCAACTTCTTTGTTATGAACAGAAAAGAGAATTCGCAGCATGCGCTTTTTCCTTGATCATGTCGGACGCATGTGTTTGACTAAGGGTATACTTGGTAAAAGTCTTCTTCCGTTATGCAATGATAAAGTGAACATCAAAGAGAAAGACAACATTATCTCGCATAATGGCGAATGTTGTAAACAACTACGGCAACTTTCACCTGGCACATGAGTGGATAGTGACAGATAGCAATTCAACTGTATGCCTTAAAACCTATTTCTTTGAACTATAGAATTGAATGTTTGTGTATTGTGTTGGTTTGATGTGGTTGTACCATTCATGATGACGTCAGGTTGCGTCAGCTAACATTTGGCGTTCATGACCTGTGTTCAAATATACCCAGCGTATCGATCCAACTCCGATGGAATGGAGCGAACGTCACAGGATGAATACCCTAACCTACAAAGTTATTTTCATTTGATAATCAAATCAAAGACCCAATTCGAAAACTTGGAAAGACAATGACAATGGAAATGTCTAACAATTGAGACATTGGCTCAAGATTTGCATGATTTATCACCTTAAACAATGTTTGTGGGAGGAATTCCTGACCCCTAGGGCCTTCAAGCGTTTCCCTATTAGAAGTAAATAAATGTGAAAAGGTCTGATGAGCTTAATAGTAATAATAGTTAAATAAATATATTAAGCCATATCCCAAGTTGTCCTTACAATCATCGAAAGGAAAAGGGAAGAAAGTATTTCACACATTATCCCACTGTCATGAAATTAAATAAACACGGAGACAGTAACAGAAAGACAATTTCCTCTTCATATCACTTACAACTGAACATTAACACTGGCAGAAGTTAATTACACTAACGTGTATAACATGGCTGGAAAGTGATCGACGTTTATACAAGGAGATATCAAGTCGTACGTAAGAGACAAGTACTCCTCCGTATGAGATACAATCTCCCACGTTGGAGATATGTTTTCCTACGTAGAATGTATTTAACCTTAAGTAGAGGATACATGTACGACGTAGTTAGACAGAAGTTTTGTTCACCACGACCCAATACGCGTTCGTAATCAACAAAGGCAATGGCTATCATGTAAAATAACAATTAAGCTAGTAATAATTGTAATGTAAATCGTCGCACTGTTTGTTGCAAAATCAAGAAACATTTAATATAAATACAGTGATGTTGTTCAGATTATCGACAGCTACGTTTCTTATAGCAACATGCGAGTTTCGCAATATGAGACAAGACCTGGCTTCAGGCTGCCTTAGCAAACATGAACTCAGTAGTTTTTCATGTCCAATCACTCTATTTCAATGATGGCTTTGTGCCGACCTCATAACCAGCCTTATTGTCCTGGGGAAAATGATACTCAAGTGTTACTGAAGTCATGGCGTAAGATTTACGTATTATGTAATCAATAGTTACATTGATGAAGTTTATTTAAAACTTCCTTCATTTATTTTTGTTTCTATTTATGTTTCTATTTATGTAGTGACAATATAATTCTCCTTTAACGGATAAATATAGGAGCATATCTACCTTTGGGCAAAGTGATTATTCGTTAGTCGTTTTTGTGTGCATTTATCAGGAAATACAATATAATATAATATACGCGATTTTATATATAATTTATTGCTGTTGTAATAATAGAGGCGCAAAACATGTAAAACAATCCTTGTAATTACAAAATCAAAACCTTTTACACAAATCGAAAATATTTGTCATTTATCACGGGAGGCAGCAAATGCATGGCTGAATAACAATTGAGGAATCTTTGAACTAAAACAACAGAAGATTTAATTTCTTTTATGTAGCATTCACGTGCATACAATCAGGACTCGCTTTTTCTGGATGTCGCATTTTTTTTATAAACCTTCATTAGCATATCATGCTACGTTCAAAATTGGCTACTGTTTGCGAATCACCGCGAGTGTACATGTACAAGCTTCAGGACTCGTATTTATGAAAATAAGGTATCCCGTTGAGGTTAATTTTCTCATTCAGGAAAGGAATGTATATTCCAGTAATCGAAGTAGGTGGAAAGCCGATATGACATGTTTATTTTTTTATTTTGCATCAAAACGTTACTCTCAGTTGTAAGAATGTGTTTACCCGACCGTTTGTTCGAATGGACTGTGGTGTCTAAAAGGTATGAAAGTACGAGGTATGAACATATATTCTTCCGTGTTCATCGAGTAATGGTTGCATACTTTTAAGAAAATTCATTTTGCAATTATTTTTAATTGAGAGTGTACTGTTACTCTGAAGGAATGGTACCTTCGATGCCGTACTTTCGGGATTTAGGTACCCATTTGTAGAGCTGATCGGACAGAGTGCAAACTGGATGGAATACCTTAACCAGGGACACAGCACAATATATAACAATCTTTTTCGCATGTTCATCATCATTTTTTTCTAAATTCCCCCAAGCTGTTTACGAGGTGATAGCCTATATACCTATATGTACTATAGGTTTATTATGTTAACCATATGGCTGTATCAAGACAAAACGTTTCAATAATAAACAACGTCTTTGACATACACAAAGAAGAAAATTGAATTACCACGTGGAACAGGGAAAACATTAACATGTCATCGTAGACGAATAATTTAGCATGAAGCAAGTACCATCTTATTGGCGTCAAGCTATATTCAAGTTTGAAGCCTGCAGTCTTTCCTGCATATTGATCGTATCATTCATTGAAGTTTTTTTGGTGGAGGATTCACTTATTTATAGTTACAAAACTTAAATGTTTCACTTACATTGTTATCCTGGAACTATTAGACGATTCTGGTTGTAAACTGTAAAACATTCGGCACTACTATACTGCAAATAGCATTAAGAGAATCATAGATATACAAGAGCCGTGTAACGTCAGAGAGGAAAGCTAAACATATAAATTTTATTTTCTGAGCGTTTTCCGAGTTCCATCTTTGAAACAAATTACCGATAGAACGCCCAATCGAAATTACATGTATAACTGTATATACACTCACACACATAAATGTACATACATGTCGTATGTCGATATTCATACTAGCACAGTAGGTCGGATTGAACCGTTCACCTCAACAACTTCCAACAAAGGGATCTTATGCTCATAACGGTGTATAATCCGAATGTAATTGACCATCTTTCACACTGATTGACGACCGGGATAGATCGAGTTCATGCTAAAGAGAAATCAGCCGAGCAAATGATCTTAAAGAGAGGGTTCTATCGTGGTATTTCTTTTTTGAAACGAACTTCGAGAGAAAATTTAATAACATGTTTTCACATATATGGTATTAATACATACTTATTGCACACATTACTGATGGTAATAGTGTATGGCTTTATATTTTATAAAGGCTGGCACACACATGAATCCCTTCATCGACGCTACGAGAGTGGAAAAGCTTGCTATGACACATATAGGTTTTGTTCATGTCATGTAATACGAAATAGTTAGATGGCGACCAGTCGTGTTACTCCATTTTGTCAATGTTTAAGAAAAAAGCAGAGAACCCATTCGAGGAATTAGAGTAAAATTGTAAATTAATTCCTGCAATCGTGTACATGCATGTAACCACAGGGAAAGCAGATTTGGCATTTCGTATGATAATGATTAGCTCCGGAAATAATGGAAACTTCTATTGCGCTCGGAAATCCTTTCACATCTCTTATTGGTAAAGAATAATTCTAGAATTATTAGTTCATTATCTGTCAGAGTGTGATATGAAACATGTAACCTGAAAGCTTCTTTGTCTGGCGTCCATGTCTCAAGATTCTTCTAATTAGTGTTCTATGGATAGTCGTGTCTCGAGTAGATCAACAGGAGATGTGGCAGAAACTGATCGTCTCGGATCGGGTCGGTATTAATACAGCCATAGCCTCTCAATGTCACTTATTCCATAACTGAAAAGAAATGAAACAGACAGTTATTCATGGTTCTGTATGAAGAATAACATTCGTGATAGGGAATGTTCAAGAGTACAATATGGATAGTCTCTCTTCACAGTGACCCCAATGTGTTCACGTCGTCCCACTATCTTTATACATCTGGTTCTTTATATGATATAAATATTAACTGCATATTGAGTACATCGTATCTATTATGCAATTGTATTTACACACATTCTTGGTACCACTTGTTTCATTGACTGATAGACTGGTGATCTCTGGTACTTCCTGTATGACTCCCCTAAAGAACAGACGATAGATAGAAATGTGTTTTGTTTATTACACCGCATTTTTATTGATTGACACATTGGTGATCTCTGTATCTAGTTTATAGCAGATTGTTCTAGTGTATTTCATTATCATCACACATGTGTTCACTGACCTTTACAGATAAAGGTGTAAACCACCATATCTCTTGTCACTGATTGGTTCACTAATATAATTAGGATTGTTGACATGTTAAAATCGTTCTGCTTATGCGATAAATTCAGGGCAAAAAAAGTTTCAGTTTAACCTTTTTGTATGAGACCTCAGGAAAACGTATTCTATTTGATATCATATATATATATATATATATATATATATATATCATCATATATTTGATTACCTTTCTGTGTAAGATGATACACATTCAGGAAATCAAACCAATTTCTTGAATACCATCATTTTATCCTCCTGAAAAAAAGTTTGGGTTCAATTTGATGAGATTCTTGAATGCACTATTATTTGCATATTCGGACACAGAGGTCTTACTGGCGCTGTCAAGACATGTCATATACTTATTTAACGGATGGGTTGCTATTGGTATCGCAAATAATTTTGCAGGAAGAACGTTAACCTGCATTGTCATATTTTAAAAATGAGTTGATTGTTGCAACTGTTCTCCTTGAACATTGAAGGCAAACTGAAGAAGCCGTTTTGTATTCTGGGATCGTAGGACATGAATAGGTCTCTGATAACAAGCATCCTTCACCGGAACTCGTGTGTACAGCGCACGTTAATTCATTGAACGTACTAGTCATACGATATGGACATTATCAGTCTCAAGAAAGGAGTCTTATTACAATGTCCTGCTGTTGCTATGGTCAAGTATCTAGGAAGACAGAATAGAATGCATCACGTTCTTTGCGTGCTTTCTGTCGTTTTTGTTTCAAACGTGTTTCTGTTGCTTGGGTCGGTTAGATGGACTGCAAAAACAAAACTTTGTAAAACAGTATAGATTCCAAAGGCTAGTAAAAATAAGGAAATAATCCGAACATAACCACCAAACTTACAATTCTCTGATGACATAGTGTACATGTATGTGAACAATTAATGTCCATAAGAAAAAAACCTAAAAATCAGTCAAATTGGCTTCTGGAGACATGATGAAACTGTCTTTCAGTCGTATATGTTTTACTTGAGGGTTGAACTAGCATGTATATTGTAACCGTTTCTTTTTGTATTTGTTAATGCGTGAATGATTTATTTCCAAAGGGATTGTAGGTTTTAACATTTTATAAATAATGGGATAGAAATACACCGAACTCAGGTTAAATTAAGTTAATAGACAGATCAACTATTTGTCAAAATTGCGTTCGAAATGTCGTGTTCCTTTGCAATTTAGTAACTCTTCCCTTCCATAATGGTGTTCTAAGAACTTTACATATTATAACTGGTCAGCCAAAATAGTTAATAGACAGATCAACTATTTGTCAAAATTGCGTTCGAAATGTCGTGTTCCTTTGCAATTTAGTAACTCTTCCCTTCCATAATGGTGTTCTAAGAACTTGACATATTATAACTGGTCAGCCAAAATAACAACACAAGGGAATCTTAGTTGTTAGTTGTCTCTCTTAGATAAAGTAATACAGGCTCGTCAAGGTATGTTGGCATCTACGCTGGCTGTTAATACATGTAGACAGGCAGTGAAACTAGGCAAACTGATCAGTGCAGTACAAAGAGGTTTTATTATAAGGAGAAACCATGATACCGAGGATATGGTAAGGTTGTGGGCCCTGATAGGAAGGAAAAACCCTCGGATTCAAAGCATCCGAATGTGTTTCCCGACTATCAGTGTCTACAACCTTACCATATCCTCGGTATCATGGTTTCTCCATATTATCAACCGTTTTTAGGTGTAAAACAGGCTTTTTAATTGTTATCGAGGATCCCTGGTAAATAGAGTCGTTCATAAAATCCTTGTTTGAAACCTGAAATCGGCCTGTTAACAGCCACGCTATGTAAGTTGCTTTTGTACCGTAGAACCTCATCTGCCTCCTTGGCGCTGTAGACTAAAGCGCTAGCTCACGTACTACAGGTGATAGTGGATACGGGTTCGAGACGCACTTTCTTCAAAATATTTGCTCTTCATATTGTCGTAAAATTAAGAAATTTTTCAAAATTAGTCCAAGTTAGTTTCTTCAGATCTTCTTCTTTACTTTCAAGCCATCATCTTAGCAATCAGGGTTTTCAATAATTGTAATTCCTTCTAACTGGGTTTACAACTGTCTATGTAAACCCTCCTGGAGGGACTTACAATGTTGTATGTCCCTCAGAACGGGTGTTACGGTTTAGAAAGGTCGTATCAAGTTATATGGCTAGTATGTTGATAACGTAGATTATTCCATGGTAGGCCTATTTCATGGTAATCTGGTCTGTGTTCACTAACATGACACTACGTAGGATTGTTGACATTTTAACATCGTTCATCTAATTCGAGAGATATAGGGCGTGCAGAAATAGTTTATATTTTCAGTTTAAACTTCCTGCCGGAAAGTCACTAAATATATGTTTTATTCAATATCAGTTACTGAACAGATATTCACAAAATAAGTTACATCTAAAAACATATTTGTTCTCACTGCTCATCTACCATGAAAATATGATAATAGAAGGAAAGCATACAAAGCTAAGATACATTTAAAATTTAGTTCTAATTACCAACATTTCTGAGTCTGATGACATAAACTTATCACTAGATGATATTGACTATCTTTTATGTATATTTGACATCACACGTATATTTTAATTGAACTTCTAACAGTTACAAGTAATTTCCTTGACAAATAAGGACAAATCTGCCACGAAATGTTTATCCTTTCATACTCAATTTATACGTTTATGTTAATTACAGTGAAAAAATACCATATATAGTTAATGGACATATTCCCAGAACTTATATAGCATTATTATCTGACAGGCTTCTCCGATATATTTTAATAACAAAGAATTTATGGAGCAGAATTCAACTTTCGAGGTAACATGAGTATCA
The DNA here is from genome assembly GCA_936450465.1 of Gibbula magus. Classification (NCBI taxonomy): domain Eukaryota; kingdom Metazoa; phylum Mollusca; class Gastropoda; order Trochida; family Trochidae; genus Gibbula; species Gibbula magus. The sequence continues at coordinate 28,228,631 of OW388297.1, forward strand.
ATGTGCTAATAAATCTGAAAATGTTAAATGAATTTCATTTATTTTGCTGTGGTATTTATACAATTAACGAGTTGGACAGATTTGATTTATTAATGATATATCTTTAAATAATTGTGTAAGGTAGATGAACATAACCTCAGAATAGTAGGAACTGGAAACAATACCACTGTACTGGCGATCTCGTTTTCTATGATCCAGAGATTTGTCTATCAATACAGGGTCAGAAAGTCAAAACATCATGCACTACACTGTTAAAAAGATCGAGTTTCCTACAGTAAATACAATGTCGTTGTTGTTGTAGGTTGTATATTCAATGATGTAGATGTATATATAATTTTCTTTCAAAGTTTGATGAAATGTTTTCAATTGCTCCACATGTACCTGATGTCAATATAAATATGATAATATATGAAGCAAGGATCATGTGACTGGCTTCGAACTATAATTAATTATCAACCTACCAGCCATATAACCTGATACTTGAAACGACCTTTCGAAACCGTATCACCCGGTTCGAGGGACTTACTACCTTGTAATTCCCTCCAGGAGGGTTTACACAGACAGTTGTAAACACTGTTAGAAGGGATTATAATGATTGTAAACCTATATATCTGTTAAGATGACGGCTTGAAAGTAAAGATCTGAAGAAACTAACTTAGACTAATTTTGAAAAATTTCATAAGTTTACGACAGAATATGTACAGCAAATGTTTTGCAGAAAGTGCGTCTCGAACCCGTATCCTCTATCACCTGCAGTTACTGAGTCAGCGCCTCTGACTACTGCGCTAAGGGGGCAGACGAGATATCACGGTACAAAAGAAACTCATATAGCGCGGTTGACATCACCAAGGGATCCTCAATATAACGCCAGGGATCCTCAATATAACGCGATAACACGTAAAAAGCCTGTTTTACACTTAAAAACGGTTGATAATATTGATAACCCATTCTACCTCGGATAAGACACTAACACACATACATACATGTCGTATGTCGATATTCATACAAGCACAGTAGGTCGGATTGAACCTTTCACCTCAGCAACTTCCAACAATAGGATCTTTTGCTCATAAGGGTGTATAATCCGAATGTAATTGACCATCTTTCACAGTGATCGACGACCACCGAGACGGATCGAGTTTATGGTAAAATGACAATAACCAAATGTTCTTAATGCATAAACCATTTTGCAACAATGCAGGTTTCCACAGGGACGTTGAACTATATATCTTTTATAAATAACATTTATGAAGTTATATAAATAGGCACACGAGAGTAGGAAGTGCTTGACAATGGTAAGTGTTAATCCATGAGGTTTTACGCAGGAGAGATTGTACCATGAAATCGTGCACAATTTATAGCTATGAGTAAGTCTCAAAATATATGCAGGACGTTTATGTAGAGGCGGTTTTAGATAACATGATTATCCGTAGAGGTCAGATATTGTAGAATAAAGTAGAGAATACTTTGGAGGAACTAAACATTTTGAATAAAATTGTAAATTGATTCTTGCAATAATGTATATGTTATCACATGGAAAACAGATACTAGAATATTCTGTAATGGAGAATGCATGAGGAGCCGTGGATTCGTTAAAAATAATCAACGAGCCCCGAAGAGGCGAGTTGATTATTTTTAACGAATCCACGGCTCCGAAAGCATTCTCCATCTTAATGCATGTATGACGTCATGAAACATGTGTCTGTGATTATTTTACATTTGAAACAATAAATTTCAATTATGGGACATCAAAATCAATTATTTAGCAAATTTCGGTGCTAATTCATCGGATATGGTACAAGAAGCTGCGACCTTCATGAAATGGATTCTTCCACGCACGTGCAGCGCAAAACGCGAAGCGATGTGAATATGACAGCTAAAACTCTGGCTTTTCATGCTCTCTCCGTGCGTTACAAGTCAATAGAACGCGGGATTCCACTGGCAAACAATCCTAAGGTTTCTAACAGCGTATTGTAGAAGCGCTGACTACCAAGCGAAGGGTTGCATGGTCGGATCCAGGTTCATGTATTACAAAAAATAATTTGTCTAGTTGAGAGATATTTTAAGATCCTATTCAGATGCACCAAAACAAAATACATCAGTCTCGAAAAACTAGCAATTGACTAGCAATTATTGAAAATGTCTAAACCTAACACCCCTCCTGACTGGGACAGTCAATGACCATTAGATTCCTAAATAATAATCAACTGATAACACAATAGAGTGACGTCATGACCATGGATTAAATGAATAATGATAAAACTAGTTCCAGAAATAATGGAAACTCTTATTGTGTTTAGATATCCTTCCAAATCTCTTATTGGTAAAGCATAATTCTAGAATTAGTTCATTTTCTGTCAGAGTGTGATATGCAACATGTACTGTGAAAGTATCTTTGTCTGGCGTCCATGTCTCAAGATTCTTCTAATTAGTGTTCTATGGATAGTCGTGTCTCGAGTAGATCAACAGGAGATGTGGCAGAAACTGATCGTCTCGGATCGGGTCGGTATTAATACAGCCATAGCCTCTTAATGTCACCTATTCCATATTTGAAAAAAAAACTAAGCTGATAATTTTAATTTTGTTTTCAATATTCTGTATATATAAGTTTACTTTCGTGATGGAATAGATAATGCATTTGCAAGGGGGACATATCTTATTACTGTTAGGACTGATATCAGTGGAGTCACGTTCAGTGGATATTGACACCACATATGGTTGGAATGGGTTTCTTCAATCAATACAGCTATCATACATATTTATTACCGTAAATACACATAAATAGTTTCTTCAAATCAAAAAATATTATATCTAGAAGTTTAACTATAATGTTTTTGAATATACGTATAGATTTATAATTTGAAAATATAACAATCAAGATAAATTTTTTTATATAACTGTTGAACATATCTATTCCCCACATTCCAGCGTTTATTTGACTTTATATTTAATCAAACTTGTAATTGGGCGGGGAAAAGGAATGCCAATTTTATCAGATTAATCACAAGAGTGTCAATGAAATTTCATTTATCCCATTCAATAAGAAACAGTGTTGGCGACTAGCAGTATGCATTATTTGTTTTTGTTCTATACAGATACTCCCTCAGGGAGTGGAGTGGATACAGGTTAAACCTAGTTAGTAAAATCCTCTATATATGAAATCCTTTCTCTATATTCATGAACGTACTATCTATACAAATATATTTACCATTAATTACAAACAATGAGACCAGAAGGATAACGATTGCAATGGTTACCTGACAATAATAGGTTATTGAATGTAAAGAGGATTGTAATTTATAACATTTGTTCAATGAAAGTATGACCAATATCTTAAATTAGGTTAAATAAGATCAACAGACGGGGTAACTCTTGTTATCCGAAATGTGTTGCAACCTGTCAATTAAGTAACTGTTCACTGGATGATGAATACCTTGAAATATTGTAGCCGACCAGCCCCAAAATAACAAAATTTCTCTCAGATAAAGTAATACGCTGCTCGTCAAGGTACGCTGTCATCTACGCTGACTGCTAATGCATGTAGACAGGAATCTGTCTGTAACAATCTGTGAAACGAGGCATAGTTATCAAAAAAGACTTTGTAGCAGATGATTCCAGTGTATTTTATCATCATCTGATATGTGTTCGCTTATCATTACAGGCGTACACCATCTTTTTTCTTGTGGATAATTGTTTCACTAATTAGGATTGTTGACATTTTAACATCGTTCCTCTAATGCGATAGATTCAGGGCACTGACGTACAGAAATAGTTTATACTTTCAAGTAAACCGTTTTTGTATGAGACCTCAGGGAAATGTATTCTATTCAATCTTGGTCCCAAAAATACAAATAACCATATTATTGACATATAAACACATACATATAATAAGGATTACTCACTTTTCATCAATCACTGCCTGTCATTAAAATATATCAACTTACAAACGGATATTACACACTTTGAACAAATTTCTTAATTCTTTCGTAAGACCATGCTTTTGTAAATTTAACCAATTCTTAAGTAAGAATAACCAAGTCACAGGACTTGTCAGGGCCAGTCTCTTACCCGATGTCATAAAAAAGACAAGTTAAAAGCAGACAAAAACATTTTTCATTCTAACTTGGACATCCACGTCTCAACTTTTTATGATATCCTATATTGCGCTTATCTTTATTTAAGCACTATCGTTGAATACAAAAGTTCTAATGTAACTCAGTTCCCTTGCTATTGCTTTGCAATGACAGTACTGCAGATGTAAACAATATAATATATAGATATAAACATATAAACTGTGTCTTTTCTGTTTTAAAAAAAATAAAATCTTTTTCATTTCCTATGTTGTCACGCAATAATAAACGTGAACAAAGATTAGATTTCATTGACGTGAAAGGCCATTTGCACATTTTCATATAGGGATTGACACTTTGTGTGTAAGATGATATACTCGCCAGGAAAAAAAATATTTTTTAAAGAAATCAAGCCATTTTTTTTATCTTATTATCCTTAAAAGAGTGTGGGTTAAATTTGATCGGACGTTTGCATGTAATTTTATTTCCATGTATGGTCAAACATTGTCCAGAGAGTTGTTATGCGACGGGAATAAGTAAATAAAGTCTTTGTCATATTTGAAAATGAGTTGATTGTTGAATTCTTCTTGAACATATCCATTGCAGGCAAACTTGTTGGTTGACACCGTCGGACGTAACATTAAAGGTACATCCATTGTGTTGTTGGGGTCAAATATGCCAAACGTTATAAATGGTCTTACTTTATCGGGAAGTACCAACTGTTACCGAAAACTACCATTTTGATGATACTCGACTTAGTATATTGACGATATGAAGGTAAAAGTGTCGATTTCTGATCGAAAACCGGACGCACCGCGTGTGGCGCGCGCCAATGAGTCAAACGTAATTTTGGAATCTTTGTTAAACCAGATAAAATAACAAATTTGGGTTGATAATGTTAAATAAGGTCATATAACTACTGTGCATGTAAATAGAACATGCACTTTCGATTTCTGCATATGCATAATTGATGTTACTCGATTTTAATTGGAAACTAGTAATTATGATATATTTGGCGATTGGGGATGAATATGCATGCTGAGTGAATTTGTTTGTATTGTAAGCAGCACATTTGGTGTGTTGGAACGTATTAAAGCCAAATAAAATTTAATGAAACACAATGGATACACCTTTAAACATTATGGGATCGTAGGACATGAAGAGGTCTCTGACAACAAGCAGCCGTGACCGGAAGTGGTATGTACTGATGTAACGTACATATCATCCACATCCAATATGGACATTATCTGTGTCCAGAATGAAGTGTGATCACATCGTTCTGGTGTCACTAAAGTCAAGAATGTGGGAAGACAGAATAGATCATTAGAATTCATCCGTTTATTGCTTGCTTCTTTCAATTTTCAACGTCTTTCTGTTGTGTTTTTTGTTGTACGCTTGATAGTCATGTACAGCTCAGCATCGACACTAATGTGAGGCTCACTTTATTCACTCATTCAGTTTGAATGCAAACAAAATATAAAATAAACTATATGGATTCCACTGTATTGTTATTGCAGGCTAGTAAATACTAATACATAATCCTACCGTAAGCACCAAACGTAAATTCTCTGATGAAATAATGTACATGTTTGTGAACAAATGATAAGCATTCTAACATACATTGTTCTGTAATTAATTTGCAATAACATGAAATAAAACCAATATTTTAACTCATATCTGTAATGTTAAACGTTGCAGTGCAAAGTATTGTTTCTTTCCAAATCACTGAAGATTTAACATTAATACACTGATGCTTTTCAAATTATTTACAACTACGTTTCTAATAGACAAGACAAGGCTTCAATCTGTTAAGGTAAGTGGTAGTGTTTTTCTTTCCAATTATCCTGTTTCAGCTTTGAGCCACCACATAACCAGCGGCATTGTCCTCGAGCAGATCATACTCATGTTATATTCCAGGTACGGCATCACAAATACTTTAAGTAGTCCATCTTTACATTGATGACGTGTACGTGTATTTATAACATATTTCGGGATTGACAATATATTTCTCATGTTTTATGACTATATGAGCATATTTACGTATGGGTAAAGGGGATTTAAAATACACATATTCCTCACTAATCTTTTGTGTTTTGCTTCGATCATCTTGATCTATCAGACTGACCCCTACGGCTCTGTGACCTTGTTTGATGTGATCAAAAGCATCGTTATATATTTAGTGCCAAGCACTGCTCACTGACGGTACATTACTACCCTGGAGGAATTGTACTTTCGATTTCGCATGTCCCATGTTTAGTTACCAATTTTTACAACTCTGTGGACCGCATGCAATGTGGATGAAGTGCTTTGATCATGGGTACAAGACCGGGTCACAAACGTATCGTATCTACCTACACTGGGACTTAAATCAGGGCCGTTGGTGTAAGATGACTGCATGCTTATCACTAACCCAGTGTACTCTACAAATGTTGCCATCGCTCCAAGACACGAACTATACTAAACAAGCCCACCACAAGGAAAGATTAGCTGTGACCTAAGGACAGAATATGCACAACAAGAATGTGGAATGAAAATGAAACAAGCAATTGTCAATAATGTTTTTAGAAGAACAAGATACACATGTATGGTGGTGGAGACTGATTGCCTGAGATAAGGTCGGTACCAATCTGCGCTACTCACTTATTTTATAAGTAGAAATATAATGCACCAGGCAAGTTTAATCTCTTTTCATTCATTATAATCATGGTGTCACAAACCCTCAGTCATGTCATGAAAAAGAGACAATGATTCACTAGAAACATCCTGATTCGTCAAGGTATTTGTATCCACAAGGCCACTTCAATATCCAGATCCCATAAACACCTTCTCTTCCCTGATAGAGCAGAATAGCCTTGACATAGTGTATGCATATATCATAACACCGATATAATACTGTTATATTACCAAGGAACTTGCAAATGTTTATTGATAGCTAAATCTTGATTTTTAAATCCACAACAACATCGAGATTATGAAGCAAAACTTTCAATAAGGTCACCAGGATAACAACCACCTGATTTAGAAACGACTCGATCGAGAGATTAAATAACTGGCAGAGGATGTTGCTAGGTACTAGGTCTTGTCAATGGGAGAAGTTTAAGCAGCCCAGCATTGTGCACGGTGTTTGGGGAGCAAAGTTCTACACATATTGCACCATCATAACGTATACCAGGTGAACATTTCATATATAATAGTCAATGGTTAATAATTATTTATTCATAACATCATACTTTATGTGAAATAACGACCCTGTTCTGGCGGGTGTAACACAGATATTCACTCCTACAGTGGCCATTATTACAACCATAATCTTACTTTATCAATAATGTTCATGCTAAAGAAATGAATGCATTTACGATGGTTGGACTAAATGAGTGACGTATGTACCACAAATGATAAATCACATTTAAATATCACAGAGAGTATGTGAATAACAGGAGACGGTAATACAATATGATATACACATCATTCATTCCACAATCCAGATTGCATTGACTCAGTTTCTCGGCTCATATAGCTTTACTTAATCCAAGGTGATCTATCAAGTCACGAAGACTGATCATGGAAACTTTCAATAATGATGTGAAGGTTTGGTGTGCTTGAAAAACAAACTAGATCAATGCAAAATAATTCAAGAATGTCTTTAATTCTTTTATCACAGATACTTTCGGTGTTTTCACGATATGTTTTTATTCATCTTTTCAAATGTTAAACCTACCGAAATATTCTTTCATATCAATTGTTGCTATATTTCGTAAACCCTGAATGTTTACCCCAGCAAAATGTAATACCGATGGAAAATAAAAAGCTTAAATGAGTTATCATATTTGATTACAAACTTTTACAACGATGATAATTTAAACAAATTCAACAGCGCAGAAAGTGTGCCCCAGTGAAGAAACGCAAAAAGGTGAAGAATCGGCGGCCTGCCTACCACCTGTCCTTCTTCACATGAATTGGTGTCCTGATGGACATGGGGCGGTGATCCTTCTTATTTGCATATGAAGAACATCGTTCCCTTCCTCCTGGGGTGGCTGTGCACGTTATGCACCAGAAACCACTGCCTGAGCTTATTTGGGGTTATGTCTTCAATAAGATGCACGAGATGAATAAACATGCATATATACTTCCTGAGTTAAAGCACAGTCAAAGTTTGTTCTTTAGTGAGGACATTGCTGCATGTATTCAGAATAAACTCGGCCTATAACTGGTGTGTGCCAACGAAACTATAACCGCAGTCACGGAGCAGTATTCCTGATTTATGGTCTACCATATCTATGAAATGGACTGTTTATATTCCTCACAGCATATTAGTGTCTCAATGACCACCATTTATGAGGTGAGGAACTTTCTCTCATTCATCATATAGTATACGTTTTCCCGAGGGGAGGGTAGATAGTGTGTGAGGATCTGCAGGATTCACTACTGAGAACATGAACATAAGAGCTATCCTTCTTGTAAAACTATCATGTTGTGTTTCACTCTTTTTAAACGATGAAAACAATTTATATAATTCCAAATACCTGTTTCTTCTTATATATTGAAATGGTATTCCACAAAGGATATCACAGTTCAGTGTGACTCATTCAAGATTTCAATTTTGAAACATCATTGAATGAATTTTATTAAGTTGTTTTGTACATTAACATGAATTAAAGACTTGTTTGATTTTATTTGCTAGTTTTCATTGGGTATTCATGCAATTTACAGATGATGTATTAATGTTCTTGTAATTTACAGACTGTATCTATCTTAAGTAAGAATAAGTGGGGATTTTGCAGACTGATGTCACATGAATTCAAGATGTTTCCAAACTTATTGAATGATTGCAGGTTTTTGTGTGTTATTTATTGATAATAAACTGATATTGTTTTAAAATGCAACTTCTTCCTCAGTAGGTATGACAAATAATAACGTTTTGAACACAAAATCGCGACATTGGGTAAACTTAAGTTTATACCATAGTTTCAGCACCAGGACAGTGGTTAATTTAGCTCTAGATTTATAATCGGTACCACCAACATTGTACTCATAACTTCGTAAAGCTTTTATTGGAATGAATTGTATTTCCATAAATAAGTCACTAAAGAAAACATTGTTTTGTATCGGGTGGAGATTATATAATATTCCTGACATTCCCATAGAATCACAATTTAGTTTTGAAAATAGGATATGCAAAACTTGATTTACTGTGTATATAGACAGAGCTATAAGAGAAGTTTCAAGCTGTATGAATGAATAATGGTTAAATCAGTCCGCCAGTATGTCAAGAGGTGTCTGATTTATGTTCACCAGAACCTCCAAAATGAACAGTTTATATTCCATGCTGCGTGTATAATGTCTTTAACTGAACTGGTTATGAGATCAAACCAGACGAGTTTAAATTAAAGACATCAAATTATCTTGGTGTGATGGTCTCTATCGTGAACCTCAATATAGAAATATTAAATTGTCACTGATTTACTAGTCCATCTGATTGTACATGACTTATTGTATTTTTGGATTTAATTTCATTTGCTTTATTGTTGCCTTCCATCACATAAAATTAAATAACTATGTTGAACTCGAATTTTTAGTTAAGTTTTAAAGTTTTGTCGCTAAACAACCATGTGCATTTTCTCATGTAAAGTGTATTTCCTCATTTTTGTGTTTAGCTTTTAGCTGATTTTTCATATTGCAAAATGAACAAATGAAAATTGTGAAACTTAATTACAAACCTTTCTGCTTTCTGTATATATATTTATATTCCTTTTAATCAGATAAAGTCAAAATACAAAACTAGGATTGGTGCGTCAATACTTCATGATTTCCGTTTTGACCTTTGAATATTGATTGACGAAAGTCCTTCAGTAATCAACAAAACATTTCTTACACCTTAACAGTATGATCCCAATCTTCATTGATATATATTGTCCTTTGGAGGGTCATGAATCGAAAATGCATGTCTATTTTTCCCTTCAAAAATTGTCCCCTGTCACTTGTAAAATAAGTCATTGAAATTTGTTATAGAAAATGCCTGCACGCGAAAGTGACTTTTAGCATTGGGATCGCAACAATTCTGGAAGACGTCCATGGCGGCTTGATGAGCTAAAACGTTCAAACGTGTAAAACCAGGTTTTTTTTAAATGTTAAGATGCAACGCCTGCAATATGAATTTGGTCATGTAGCCTCAACACAAAAATAATACTTTCCATCACATAGTTAAATAATTATATTAAAGTCGAATCTTATTTAGATTTAAAGTTTTGTCTTCAGTCGCTAAACAAACATAAGCATTTCTCATGTAAAGTGTATTAACATATGTTTATGTTTAGCTGTGAGCTGGTTTTAATAGTATTGCAAAACGAACAAATGAAAAATTGTGAAACTTAATTACAAACCTTTCTGCTTAAAAAATCTGAAAATAAATCATAATTGCTAAAATCCTACCATGTTATTCAACTCTTGCCTGCTTCGGGTTGACAATAAAATATGTGTATATATCCCTTTCAATCAGATAAAGTCAAAATATAAAACCTTGATTGGTGAGTCAATACTTAGGTCTTTGAATATTGATTGATGAAAGTCCTTCAGTAACCAACAAAACATTTGTTACAATATGATCTCAATCTTCATTGATATAAATTGTTCTTTGAATGTTCATGAAATGAAAATGCATAATTATTTTCCCCTATTAAATTTTTTTCCCCTATCACTTGTAAAAGAAGTCGATGAAATTTGTGAAAGAAAATACCGCTAACTTCTTTGTAGATGGTGATTTCGAGAGTGTACTCTTAGGCCTTGTCATGGATATGGAGCCATAACAGCTTCCATTTACAGTGATGTAACTTGGACAGAATAAGAGCTGGGGGTACAGTTATGTTATATGACTATTTGATCAATAAACTGACCAAAGTGACCAATACAATAGTAGGTTTATACAACTATGAGTAATATCATGTGTTATCGATGCAATAAAGCAATCTGATCAACTTGATATCAGGTCTTGAAAGGTCAACTACACGAACTACTATCGCAAATTTCCACAAATCGCATGCAAATCCTAAAACTGTTTCATTGTTATTGAAAAGCGTCGAGTTCGAGGAAGTTTTTCTGCATGACTGGATATTGGAAAAATCTGATATGGAACAGTGCGTATAAATATATTTAACAAGGTCAAGATAAAAGAAGATTTATTCCAAAAAGAAACAAACTTCAGTGCACCATTGATCAACAACACACAGCTTTAATTACTTGGGTTCAAATGAATCCCATTCTCATTGTGCCTTTGAGCAGTTCTTTATTGATGTACAATGCAACTTTTCAAACGTTGAAACTAGAGGTACTTCCCTTACTCTTGCTACGAGACCAAGTGATTTGTGATTTGCTTAACGATAACATAATCATGAAATGATTTATTAAAATCTCCTGAAAGGAAAAGGATATATTGTCGACACATCGTCATGTACATCGTGTTTTAAAATAAACACATAAGAACTATATAAGGGCAGTTTACAAAAATACATACTAGACATTGTTTCCATCACCTTGATGTCATGTCCATGAAATTACTGAAAAAAACCTGGATCATTTCTCTTATACAATTTTCCTCATTAACCTTTTACTTTTAATGATGACATTATATGATAAAAGGCTTATTAATCTTGCGTGTTTCGTATCGTTAATTATAATCATATATTTCAAATAAAAATAATTGTTTCCAAATAATATGATGTGAATGATACGGAAACACACTTGTCTCTGTTTACACTTACTTTACATTTTGTATAAAATCTTTTAATTTTAAGAATTTGTTCATTTTTAACTGGTTTAATTCGTATAGGCATGAAGCTGTCTATACAATTTCAATGAAAGGCATTTGAACGACATATGATAGAAGCGGATAGGAGAGAAGGGCTATTAATATACTTTAGGTCATTATTTCAATTTGGCGACTCATTACAAATCTTACACTGCCATGTAGGTACTAACAGTATCATAACAAGGTGCTTATTGGTAACGCTGAGAGTTTCTGTTACCCTCTTAATTATGACTCTGCCAAGCCAAGAAATTCGTGAAACAGTGATGAAAAGGCACCACACTATACTGTAGCTGTTCATTATTGTATTACATTTCCAATCGCTTCTCGAAATCAATATTTGATCTCTTATTAAGCTCTAACTAACTGATCTTTACAATGACCTTGTGTTTAACTTCTGAGGATTAGTGTTAATCATGTGTCATCTTCTGACATTTATACCATCATTTATCTTTAAGTTTAACTTTTGAGACACGCCTCGTTTTCCTTTTATACATAATGAAAAATCATTCCACATGAATAAGCTGAAAAGGCGGAGGCATAGGGTCTGTATTAATACAGTCATAGCCTCTCAATGTCACTTATTCCATAACTGTAAAGAAATGAAACAGACATGTGTAATCTATGTTCATGGTTCTGTATGAAAAACAACATACGTGATGGTATAGATGAGGTACAACAAGGGTTTATAGAGTGTAAATGGCAATCTCTCTACACACTAGTCCTACTGTTCACGTCGTCCCAATATCCTTTACACATCTGCTTGTTACAGGAATCAATAAATATTAATACATACGATATGACATTATCTTCAGTTATATTTATATGAAGATTAACTGCATATTGAGTACATCCTATGCATTAATAAACCAAGTGTTTTGTCATTCAATATTGACACCAATATAGGACTGCTTTTTTCATTATCGGAAATGAATGCCAATTTGATTGATCAAATCAATCACATCAGGTGTCAATGAAATTCAGGTAAATCTAATAGTAAGCAAAAGGCATACTCTTCATTACAACAGAAGGGAAATGATAATGATTACAATGGTTACATTATAATAAGTGATTGACAAAACGGCAGAATCTGAAATGTGTTGTGATGCGCCGATTTAGTAACTGGTCACTGGATATGGACTTTCAAATACCTTGTCTGTAACAATCTGTGAAACTAGTGTATTTCATCATCATCACACACGTGTTCACTGACCTTTACAGCAAACGAGGCGTACACCACCTTATCTTTTGTGAATGATTGGTTCACTAATATAATTAGAAATGTTGACATTTTAACATCGTTCCTCTAATGCGAGAGATTCAGGGCACTGACGTACAGAAATAGTTTCAGTTTAACCTTTTTGTAGAAGACATCAGGAAAACTTATTCTATTCAATATCATTCAATGATGACAAATGACCGTATTATTTACATGCAAACAAACTAACAAGCTTGTCCTCTTCTGAGAAAAGAGGTACAAGTTACAAGTAACTAGGTTGACAAATGGGGACAGATATGATACAACATTTTTTATCCTTTCATATTCAATACATATTATGTTAATTACAGTACCATGGACATATTCCCAGAGGGAATTGACATGTCTAGTATTAAATGATCTTTTTCTTGTACTTTGCACAACAATACTTTTATATATGTAAAACCGTATAAAAAGTGTCTTTTATGTTGTTCGGTCTTATTAAAAGTTGCATGTCACAAGTCGTCACACAAAAAAATAACATTCGTGCAATAGAATTGTTTCTTATAGAATCTTACATTTTTGTGTAAGGTGATAAACAAGCGAGCAAACGAATGTTTCAGGAAATGTAACCCATTTCTTGTGTGCCACCATGTTTTCATCTCGGAGAGAATGTGGGTTCAATTTGAACGGATGCTGTTTTTCACTTGTGCGTTCAAAAACATGCACGTTTTACCCTTTCGTTTTATATTTGTAATGGCCCTACGGACTTACTTCTTAATAGGATTAGAGATTTTAACATTTTATAAATAATAGTATTGAAATACATTGAAATCATGTTAAAAAAAGTTAATTAACAGGTTAACTATTAATATCAAAAAATTGTATGAAATGTCTTGCAAATTTAGTAACTCCTCCCTTCCATAATGGCTTTCCAATAATTTGACATATTACAACTTGTAAGTGAAAACAAGGGAACCTGTAGATAAAGTAATAAGCTGCTCATCAAAGTATACTGACATCTACGCTGGCTGCAAATGCTTGAGACAGGAATCTGTATGTAACATTCTGTGAAACAAGGCAGAGTTATCAGTGCAGTACAAATAGGTTTTATAGAAGATTATTCTAGTGTATTTCGTGGTAATATGGTCTGTGTTTACTGACCTTTACAGATAAGGAGGCGATACTATCTTATCTCTTGTGACTGATTGTTTCACTAATTAATGATGTTGACATTTTCCCATTATTCATCTAATGTGAGAGATACAGGGCGTACAGAAATAGATTTTTAATTTCAGTTTACCCTTCCTGCTGTTAAGTCACTAAACATATATTATTTAATATCGATTCCTAAAAAACGTTTTACAAAATCATTTACATATAAAAAAAATATTTGTTCTCACTACGATCAACCATAAGAATATGATCATAGAAGGAAAGTGTGCAAAGCTAAGATGCATTTAGTTTTAATTACCAACATTTCGTAATCAGATGACATAAACTTATCACTAGATGATATTGACGATCTTTTATGTATGTTTTACATCACACGTGCATTGAATTGAAATTCTAACAGTTACAAGTTCATTTACAAATATGGACAAATCTGACACAACACTTTCCTGTCACAGTCAATACATACGTATATGTTAATTATAGTGACAAAATAAACCCAAGTAATTTAATGGACATATTCCCAGAAGGACATATCTAGCATTAAATGAGTATCTTCTTTGACAAATATTTAATGACGAAGAGTTCAGCTAGCAGAATGCTATAATTCAACCAACTGTCGAGGTAATATGAATATCAGTGTGCTACTAAATCTCAAGGTTAAGCTTAAATGGTTTCATGTTCATTTCCTACATACCATTTCTTTTGTTGTGGTAGCTTTAGGTTATGTTGGAGCCAAGTTAATACAATTAGACTTTATACAAGGAAAGAGTTGGATATATTTAATTTAGTAATAGTATATTTCAAAGGAATTTTGTAAGGTAGATGTAAATAACTTTAGGACGTAGGATCTGGAAACATGGCCACTTTACTGCAGACCTCGTTTCCTATGATCAAGAGATTGTGTATTTCAATACAGGGTCATCAAAATCATGCACTACATCGTTTAAAAGATGGCGTTTCCTACAATACAGTCGATTCAATGACGTTGTTGTTATAGTTTTGGTAACAGATTATGTTTTCAATGTTATAGATGTATTTCTTTGACAATTTGATGACATTTTTGTGCAATTGCTCGGCATTCAGCTTATGTTAATATGTATGACAGGTTTGACTGGTAAAACACTGTCATAAAATCATTTTCATAAAATTCTTGATAGCATGGTATTTTTAAGGGCCATTGCATAATTTATACCAGGTTACCTTGCTTGTGTGTGGATCGCATGTCATACTGAATCACTTTTAATGAATCTAAAATCCTGAAGATAGACTAGATTGGCAGAAACTCAAGCTTCAACAATGAATGTTGACAGCAGTTGTAGTGGCTCAAATTGTCAATCTGCTGACAATACCTCGAGATTAAGCTCTTTTCAACCTGCCACGTGTGACGAAATAAGGAAATTGTTCCTGAAAAGTCCCACTAAATCCTGCTCATTGGATCCACTTCCAACATGGCTTCTGAAACTTTCAGTTGAAGAGACTTTACCAATGATAACACAAATCGTAAATCTCTCACTGGCAAGTTGTGAACTTGCTCCATGCTTAAAAGAGGCACTAATAAGACCTCTCCTGAAGAAACCTAATCTGGATCCTGATGTTTTAAAGAACTACAGGCCTGTGTCAAACCTTACCTTCCTTTCAAAGCTCATAGAGCGTGTTGTAGCTAGTCGTCTCCAGGTTCATCTCAAAGACGGCAATCTACACGAGACCATGCAGTCAGCCTACAAGCTCGGCCACAGTACGGAATCAGCACTGCTACGTGTCCAGAATGACCTGCTGATGTTTGTTGATTCGGAAGGTGGAGCTGCCCTAGTGCTGCTTGACCTATCAGCAGCATTCAACACCATCGACCATTCCATGTTGCTGTCTCTTCTGGAGACTCGGGTTGGTGTTACTGGTGCCGCTCTGAAGTGGTTTGAGTCATACCTAAGCAACCGGTCCCAATCTGTCACCATCGATGGCAAAGAGTCACAGAAGCAGAAGCTCGTATACGGTGTTCCTCAAGGGTCGGTATTAGGGCCCATACTTTTCACCCTGTATACTATACCTGTAGGTGATATTGTCAGAAAATACAATCTGGGATTTCATCTATATGCTGACGATTCACAGATTTACATGGGGTTCCGACCCCTCCAGCATTCCTCTGTTGCTAACGCACAGGCCACCATTGTTGATTGTGTCAGAGAGATTCAGCTCTGGATGTCTACACACTTTCTTCAACTCAACGCCGACAAGACTGAACTGATAATCTTTGGATCCAAGTTTCTGCTCAACAACTTTCAGTTCCCACCTCTTAAATCGGTGACTGTGTTGTTGTTCCCTCTTCTCAGGCAAGGAATTTAGGGGTGATTTTTTAATCATCCCTGTCATCTGACCAACATGTCAATGCTGTCTGCAGATCCTGCTACTACCATCTGAGAAACATCAGTCTCATCAAGAAGCATATTGGAACAGAGGCAGTAAAGACCTTAGTGAATGCGTTTGTCACCTCTCGCATCGACTATTGTAACAGTCTACTCTACGGGGCTCCAGAACACACACTTGACAAACTCCAGAGAGTTCAAAACAGTGCAGCCAGACTCATTACCAACACCAGACGTCGAGATCATATCTCCCCAGTCTTGCAAGAACTGCACTGGCTACCAGTGAGACAGCGTATACGATCCAATGGTCTTGCTCCTGATTACATCAGTGAACTCATCTCCATCTACACTCCAAAGCGAGACCTCAGATCAAGACCATCACGAGCACTTGACGTTCCAATCACAAGGAAAAAGCACTTCGGAGATCGAGCTTTTTGCAAAGTTGGACCTTTGATATGGAACAGTCTACCTCAACACATTCAGGATAGTGACAATATCACCAATTTCAAACACCAACTGAAAACCCACTTGTTTAACCTAGCCTTCGCCTAAGCGCCCTTGAGCAATTTGTTGGAACTGGCGCTATACAAATATTAACTTTATTTTATTATTATTATTTATAATTAATTCGTTAGAGTTTCACTTACATTGATATCGTGGACTTATTAAACTTGAAGTAAGGAAACCTGATACAGACATCCGGCTGTTCACTTTGTAAATAGCAAAATGTTGGATTTACAATACGACATTTAGATTCAACGATCAACATAATCCTACATATAAAAGATCCCTACTACCCCAGAGAGAAAAAGCACATAAAACACACATACACACTCATATGTTATATGTCGATATTCCTATATTCCTACAAGCACAGCAGTTCAGAATGAACTTTTCACCTCAGCAACTTCCCGCAAGAGGATCCTTATGCTCTTAAAAGTGTATATAACCCTAATGTAATTAACCATCTTTCATATTGATAAATGACCTCCGGGAAAAGATCGAGTTTATGGTAAAGAGACAATCAGCAAATTTCTTAATGAATAAACCATTTTGTAAAAATGCAGGTTTCAACAGGGACCTTATTAACTATATATCTTATAAAAATAAATGTATGATCTTCTATAAATAGGCACTCGAGAGAAGGAAGTGCTAAACAAGTGTAGGTGTTATTCCATGATGTGTTATGCCGGAGAGATTGCACCAGGAAATCGTGTTCACTTATGTCAACATTTTATGACAACAATTTATTGTTGTGAATAAGTATAAACAAATATATGCATAATGTTTATCTATAGTTTTTTTTAGAGTATAGACTGATCCTTATAACTTAGTGATGAAAAACGTCAAAGCGTATTTTTTTGTTTATTCATCTGTGCACATCATTTTATATGTTTAGCAATATCTAATATATGTATGTTTGTGACAAAATCCTGTGAAATATGTAAAAAAAAATGATAAAAAGGCTTTTTGCTTTTAAAATTGCTTGTTGTAACTTATTACATTAATAATATAGACTTACTATACATCTCGGCATGTGATTAAAAAGAATCTGAAACGATTTTGAATTTATTTATTGAAACCTCATGCTTCGTTTAAGTTGATCATAATCTGTTAACGATATTGACCCCCGAAGTTTCTTAACCTTTTAGATATTTTAAAAAATAAACGGATCCTAAAAATGAAACTATTCTTCTTGCTGTTCAAGATATATTTACTTTTGCTTAACATTAAATTGTCGTCAGTTTCCGATACTCATACTGTGTACATACCAACTAAACTTCAATACTTTTTAACTACAAAAAAGTTTTGTTATTACATTTTTTCATATAGTGTTCAGATGTTTTAAATACATCAGAGAATACTTGGGGGAACTTAAAGTTTTAAATAAAATTGTAAATTAACTCTTGCAATAATGTATAAGGAATCATAGGGAAAGCAGACACTAGAATATGTTATGAATAATGATTCTCTTCCACATCTACATGAAGTTCAAAATCTGTCAGAGTGTAATATGAAACATGTACTCGGAGAGCTTCTTTGTCTGGCGTCCATGTCTCAAGATCTTCCTAATTAGTGTTCTGTAGATAGTCGTGTCTCGAGTAGATCAACTGAAGAGGTGGCAGAAACTGATTGTCTCGGATCTTGTCTTGTATCTTCTCCACAACCACCAATATGTTATCATGTACACCTAGAATATAATTTGTTAACTCACCTATATTTGAATGCCTGCATTTAGCTGTGTGACTGGTCTCATACAATACTCATTCATATCGTCAACCAATGTGGGGTAAATTTGATTAATTTAGAAAAAAGGAAATACAACTTCATTTGACCTTTTACTTGACTGATCTCTTGTACTTCCTGTACTGTCGCCGCAGAGAGCAGACAGTATGATAGTAATAGGATACTGATACCGCGCCGAACTCCACGTCACGAAGGGCATGCTCAAAGCGCACATATATTCGTTTTACTTTGTTTGTTTAGATATAGTCTTAACGGTAACATATTTGCTGGATCAGCTAAAAACGTCAGCATTAGACGTAAACATAGTTTGGAAGCAAACTCTATACCCCCGAAACGATCACCATCCATAAAACATAGAACAACTGCAAATTTGCTAACAGCAGATTTGAAGCTAGTGAATCATATTCTGGAGTAGCTAAGGGTATTCAACGTGTTAACGGGCACCATACTGACACCGAAGGGCTGGTATCAATGTCAATGATTAACCATAATCATGAAATCAACACCAGCCGAAAACATTAGGATTACAAGAATCAGGGTTTGAGGCAAGACGTCTTCCACCTTGTGTAACTTTAATGGCACATTACTGTTAGAACTGACATCAGTACAGTGACCGGAGGAGATTACATCATATCCGACCTACAGCCTACTTCCTACAAACAGTACTTGAACTTCCCACACTGACACGTATAGTTGGAATGGGTTTCGTCAATCAATAAAGCTATCATACATATTTATCACCGAAATACCTGTAAATATTTCACCTAAATCATTATTTGGTGATTCTCAAAACTACCCATGCAACTACAACGTTTTTGAATATACATTTAGAGTTGTAAATTGACCATTAGACCATAAAGATTCATTATGTGTATTGCTTGTTTCTTTCAATTTTCTTTCAAACGTGTTTCTGTTACTTGCAACTAAATCATAATAGTCATGTACAGGGCAGCATCAACACTAATGTGAGGCTTACTTTGTTCAGGGCTTGGGTCGGTCAGTTGGAATGAAACAAAATACTTTTTAAAAACAATATGGATTCAACTATATTTTTTATTGCAGGCTAGTAAATACCAGTATTTCTCTGATGAAATAATGTACATGTATGTGAACAAATGTTAAACATTCTCACATACATTGTTCTGTAATTTGCAATAAATATCAGTGCATAAAGAAAGACAAAATGTTTAAAATAAATAAAACCACCATTAAAAATCCTATCTATAATGTTAAACGTCGCACTGCAATGTTTTGTTTCTTTCAATATCAATGAAGATTCAACATTAAGACACTGATGCTCTTCAAGTGATGGACAACTACGTTTCTTACAGAAACAAGCTAAAGGTGACGGCTTTCGCAATATGAGACAAGACCAGGCTTCAATATGTTGAGGCAAAACATGAACTGGTATCCTATTTCAGCTTTGAGCCTCCACATAACCAGCGGCTTTGTCCTCGAGCAGATCATACAGATCATACATGTTATATTCCAGGTACGGCACCAGAAATACGTTAAGTAGTCCATCTTTACATTGATGACGTGTAAGTGTATCTATAACATCTTTTGGGAGTAACAATATATTTCTCATGTTTTATGACCATATGAGCATATTTACCTATGGGTAAAGGGGATTTAAAATACACATATTCCTCACTAATGTTTTGTGTTTTGCTTCGATCATCTTGATCTATAAGACTGACCTCAAGGCTCTGTGACCTTGTTTGATGTGAGCAAAAGAATCGCTTTATATTTAGTGCCAACCACTGCTCACTGACGGTACATTACTACCCTGGAGGAATTGTACTTTCGATTTCGCATGTCCCGTGTTTTGTTACCAATTCTTACAACTCTGTGGACTGCATGCAATGTGGATGAAGTGCTTTGATCATGGGTACAAGACCGGGTCACAAACGTATCGTATCTCCACTGGGACTTGAATCAGGGCCTTTGGTGTAAGATGACTGCATGCTTATTACTTACCCGGTGTGCTCTACAAATGTTGTTATCGCTCATAGACACGAAGTATACTAAACAAGCCCACCACTAGGAAACATTAGCTGTGACCTAAGGACAGAATATGCACAACCAGAATGTGGAATGAAAATGAAACAAGCAATTGTCACTAATGTTTTTAGAAGAACAAGATACACATGTATGGTGGTGGAGACTGATTGCCTGAGATAGGGTCGGTACCCATCTGAGCTACTCACTTATTCTATAAGTAGAAATATAATGCACCAGGCAAGTTTAATCTTTTTTCATTCATTGATCATGGTGTCACAAACCCTCAGTCATGTCCCTGAAAAAGAGACAATGATTCACTAGAAACATCCTGATTCGTCAAGGTATTTGTATCCACAAGGCTACTTCAATATCCAGATCCCATAAACACCATCTTTCTCCCTGATAGAGCTGGATAGCCTTGACATAGTGTATGCATATATCATAACACCGATATAATACTGTGTTATGTTACCAAGGAACTTGCAATTGTTTATTGATAGCTAAATCTTGATATCTAAATCCACAACAACATCGATATTATGAAGCAAAACTTTCAATAAGGTCATCAGAAAGGATAACAACCACCTGATTTTACTTTCTTCTTTACCATAGAAACGACTAAATAATTGGCAGAGGATGTTGCTAGGTACTAGGTCTTGTCAATGTGAGAAGTGTAAGCAGCCCAGCATTGTGCAAGGTGTTTGGGGAGCAAAGTTCTACACATAGTGCACCATCATAACGTATACCAGGTGAACATTTCATATATAATAGTCAATGGTTATTACTTATTTATTATCCCCCGCCACAACGAAGTTGGCGGGGGATATAGAAATGAGCTCCGTCCGTCTGTCCGTCTGTCTGTCTGTCTGTGCGTCCGGGCTTTTCCATTCCGGCCTCAAACTTCAAAACTATTCAATATATTTTGCTGAAACTTTGTACAGGTATCAACCAAGTAGTCTAGATGTGTCTTTGCTATATAGAAATTTGAGAATATATTTTTTTTTTACGAATGCAACAGTTTGGACTTAGTTTTCCTTCTTCTTGGTTCTATATTCCGGCCTCAAACTTCAAAACTATTCAATATTCTTCCTGAGCGACGGTGTAACGACACAGAGCGGTTGCAATACATTACATATACATTTATCAACGTGTTCAGGTTAGAACTATCACTTATGAATTTTGAGTTATAACAATTTTCAAGAAAATAAATGCATTATATATTCAAAATGCATAAATATATTCAAAATTCCTACATGGCGGGGGATATGGCCGACTCTGTCTGCTTGTTCATAACATCCTAGTTTATGTGAAATAACGACCCTGTTGTGGCGGGTGTAACACAGATATTCACTCCTACAGTGGCCATTATTACAACCATAATCTTACTTTATCAATAATGTTCATGCGAAAGAAATGAATGCATTTACGATGGTGGGACTAAATGAGTGACGTATGTACCACAAATGATAAATCACATTTAAATATCACAGAGAGTATGTGAATAACAGGAGGCGGTAATAAAATATGATATACACATCATTCATTCCACAATCCAGATTGCATTGACTCAGTTTCTCGGCTCATATAGCTTTACTTAATCCAAGGTGATCTATCAAATCACGACGACTGATCATGGAAACTTTCAATAATGATGTGAAGGGTGTGTGTCCTTGAAAAACAAAATAGATCAATGCAAAATTATTTCAAGAATGTCTTTAATTCTTTTATCACAGATACTTAAAGGTTAGATGAAATGACATATGGTCACTTTCGGATTCGTTGAAAAGGGGTTTCAATTTGACAATTGCTCGATTTTAAATTTTGTAAATCGACCCATAAATAACTTATATACGGCTTTTTTTTAAAAGTGCCCAATAAAGCCCCGACGACCAGAATGAAAGTGGGCGGGGGTGGTCACTGAAGCGTATCGGGCTGTGACGTACGTGGAGGAGCCTCATCATGGCCGCTAATGTTAATTTAACCCGTTTTCGCAACTTTTAAACTGCTCATATAAGACAGAAAACGTCATCAAAACAACCCCAATTTTCGATAAACGGATTACTTAACTATTCAACTAGCGATTTCATATGGTTACAACAACTGGGGCGTGTTTAATTGGAGTGCATTCGGCGCTTTTGCATAGTATGTTTGTAGCAATTAATCGCGGAACTAGAAGGAAACATATGACAGTTCAAGTGACACTGAAACAAGGGAAGATCGCAGGAATCGGGTGAAGAGAGATTAAGTAGCATCAATCGATCAAATTATGTTGAATAATCGGCATGTTAATTTTGTTTTGTATGTATTAATAAATAAATATATATGGTAGGTATAATTTCATATACACTGAACGATTGACTGTTCAAACAAGCGAGACAACATATTGCAGATTTATAAATAACATTCAGTATTTAATATAAAAGATTACTGAATTTTAAGTTTATCAATTAAAATATTCTATATATGATGTCATGCAATGCAAACCATTTTCACTTCACTTTCATGAATAAATAAATGAACTGGATTGGTCAACAAGCTCAATGAAATTTATATGAAGATTGCTCTATTGTTCACGCTAAACATATACATTATGATACACAGATTGATATAGACAACGAAAATTATCGAATAAAATAATTATGTTACCAGTAGCATCTTAAAGGAAAACGAAATGGTTTAAGATATTGTCTGATAGCCTTGTATATGTCACTTCAGCACACCAACACACAGTTCTCAGGTTAGAGGACCATACAGATGAATCTTCCAGACAGATGTTTGTTTTGTTTCACTTCCAGATCAAAGGGGAGAAGTGTTGTTACAGCATATTAGTATACGCAATCAAGAAGTTGGGTATGTGAGAAGGAAGTAGTGTAATTATGTTTGTACAGATAACAAGTTTACTGGACCGATTCAATTATATAACAAATGGCATGTCGGTGACCGGCATGTCATATATGTTTATTGTCAAACGTCCTGTCTTGGTGACACACAATACACTTAACGCGACATCCAGTCTATTTGTTTTTCTTTCTTGCCATTTGCAAAAAGACTTTTGCTGAAAGAGGGTTAGCATTTGACCATCTTCTGCTTCCAAGTACTGTCATTGATGGATTTATAGGTTTACAATTTCTGTCTTATGTGCATTTTGATATTCATATTTATCCGTTTGGATACGTTTATAAGGTAAGTTTATTACATTATTGACCCTCTTGCTGAAATGTCAATTTAATACGATGTTTATTTGATTAACCAAACATTTTATTGAAAACATTATTTTATATCTATTAGATTCTGAATGTTTTAATGTGTTAATACGTGATAACTAAATAAAATGTAACATTGGGATGCGGTGTTTTCGTAGGTGGATTCGTAGACGTATTATTATCGTTGATAACCAACTTCCTTTGTTTTCTTAAATATGTGGTGAGTTGCTTTGATTGTTGTAATGTACTGTTAGTAAATTAAGTTGTCGGTAGATTAACGACGTTAAAAAATCAGGATGTTGTGATGTGCTTTGATTGTCGATGGCTACCGTAGGGCCTACTTTGCCGGCGTCTGCTAATCTCACGTTTGTTGTTTTATTTTATACACAAACATTCTCCAACAAAAAATAACAACAACACCGAATATCTGATTTTGTTGTCTCAACTTTACTTCGTTCATATTACCATATCCTGGTTTCATATGTCATCGTTTATCTCACCCCCTCGTTAGCATTGATTTATCCTATGTCTATGAACGTCTATGAATCCACACTCTTTCACTATTCATATCAATTATATTTGATATATATACCGATTTGGGACATTTGTAAAGTGAAACTTGATAACTAACATTACTTGAACAGTTTACAGCAGAACAGCGGTGTGGCACTGTTGCAAAGCGTAGATAATACAGATCAACTGACCGATTCCCTAGTGTTTTCCATTATAAGTAGTAAGCGGATGTTTACATCCCGTCCCTTCTCGTACGTCACTTCCGGTTAACCCCAACTCACTAAGCCCCGCCCCATTTTTCGTTTGTCGTTCGCCGTCGAAAAGCAGACAATGTTTTTTGCAAAGTTTGAGGAGGTCTAGTTTAATAAATCAACAGCCTATTACCTATTTTTTGGGTCTCATTTTCACATATTAGTCTGATGAACCAAATGCAGGTTAGAATTCAAAAGAAAATATTTCATTTCGGCCTTCCTTTAAGGTGTTTTCACGATATGTTTTTATTCATCTTTTCAAATGTAAGACCTACCGAAATATTATTTCATATCAATTGTTGCTATATTTCGTAAAACCTAAATGTTTACCCCAGCAAAATATAATACCGATGGAAAATAAAAAGCTTAAATGAGTTATCATATTTGATTACAAACCTTTACAACGATGATAATTTAAACAAATTCAACAGCGCAGAAAGTGTGCCCCAGTGAAGAAAGACAAAAAGGTGAAGAATCGGCCTGCCTACCACCTG
Organism: Gibbula magus; assembly: GCA_936450465.1. Lineage (NCBI taxonomy): Eukaryota > Metazoa > Mollusca > Gastropoda > Trochida > Trochidae > Gibbula > Gibbula magus. The sequence continues at coordinate 28,253,945 of OW388297.1, forward strand.
TCCTTCTTCACATGAATTGGTGTCCTGATGGACAAAAGGCGGTGATCCTTCTTATTTGCATATGAAGAACATCGTTCCCTTCCTCCTGGGGTGGCTGTGCACGTTATGCACCAGAAACCACTGCCTGAGCTTATTTGGGGTTATGTCTTCAATAAGATGCACGAGATGAATAAACATGCATATATACTTCCTGAGTTAAAGCACAGTCAAAGTTTGTTCTTTAGTGAGGACATTGCTGCATATATTCAGAATAAACTCGGCCTATAACTGGTGTGTGCCAACGAAACTATAACCGCAGTCACGGAGCAGTATTCCTGATTTATGGTCTACCATATCTATGAAATGGACTGTTTATATTCCTCACAGCATATTAGTGTCTCAATGACCACCATTTATGAGGTGAGGAACTTTCTCTCATTCATCATATAGTATACGTTTTACCGAGGGGAGGGTAGATAGTGTGTGAGGATCTGCAGGATTCACTACTGAGAACATGAACATAAGAGCGATCCTTCTTGTAAAAATATCATGTTGTATTTCACTCTTTTTAAACGATGAAAACAATTTATATAATTCCAAATACTTGTTTCTTCTTATATATTGAAATGGTATTCCACAAAGGATATCACAGTTCAGTGTGACTCATTCAAGATTTAAATTTTGAAACATCATTGAATGAATTTTATTAAGTTGTTTTGTACATTAACATGAATTAGAAGACTTGTTTGATTTTAATTGCTAGTTTTCATTGGGTATTCATGCAATTTACAGATGATGTATTGATGTTCTTGTAATTTACAGACTGTATCTATCTTAAGTAAGAATAAGTTGGGATTTTGCAGATTGATGTCACATGAATTCAAGATGTTTCCAAACTTATTGAATGATTGCAGTTTTTTTTTTGGTTATTTATTGATAATAAACTGATGTTGTTTTAAAATGCAACTTCTTCCTCAGTAGGTATGACAAATAATAACGTTTTGAACACAAAATCGCGACATTGGGTAAACTTAAGTTTATACCATAGTTTCAGCACCAGGACATTGGTTAATTTAGCTCTAGATTTATAATCGGTACCACCAACATTGTACTCATAACTTCGTAAAGCTTTTATTGGAATGAATTGTATTTCCATAAATAAGTCACTAAAGAAAACATTGTTTTGTATCGGGTGGAGATTATATAATATTCCTGACATTCCCATAGAATCACAATTTAGTTTTGAAAATAGGATATGCAAAACTTGATTTACTGTGTATATAGACAGAGCTATAAGAGAAGTTTCAAGCTGTATGAATGAATAATGGTTAAATCAGTCCACCAGTATGTCAAGAGGTGTCTGATTTATGTTCACCAGAACCTCCAAAATGAACAGTTTATATTCCATGCTGCCTCTATAATGTCTTTAACTGAACTGGTTATGAGATCAAACCAGACGAGATTCAATTAAAGACATCAAATTATCTTGGTGTGATGGTCTCTATCGTTAATGTCAAAATAGAAATATTAAATTGTCACTGATTTACTAGTCCATCTGATTGTACATGCCTGATTGTATTTTTGGATTTAATTTCATTTGCTTTATTTTTGCCTTCCATCACAAAAAATTAAATAACTATGTTGAACTCGAATTTTAAGTTAAGTTTTAAAGTTTTGTCGCTAAACAACCATGTGCATTTTCTCATGTAAAGTGTATTTCCTCATTTTTGTGTTTAGCTTTTAGCTGATTTTTCATATTGCAAAATGAACAAATGAAAATTGTGAAACTTAATTACAAACCTTTCTGCTTTCTGCATATATATTTATATTCCTTTTAATCAGATAAAGTCAAAATACAAAACTAGGATTGGTGGGTCAATACTTCATGATTTCCGTTTTGACCTTTGAATATTGATTGACGAAAGTCCTTCAGTAATCAACAAAACATTTCTTACACCGTAACAGTATGATCCCATTCTTCATTGATATATATTGTCCTTAAGAGGTTCATGAATCTAAAATGCATGTCTATTTTTCCCTTCAAAAATTGTCCCCTGTCACTTGTAAAATAAGTCATTGAAATTTGTATAGAAAATGCTTGTCACGCGAAACTGACTTTCAGCATCGGGATCGCAACAATTCTCGAAGACGTCCATGGCGGCCTGATGAGCTAAAACGTTCAAACGTGTAAAACCAATCTAGGTTTTTTTTAAATGTTAAGATACAACGCCTGCAATATGAATTTGGTCATGTAGCCTCAACACAAAAATAATACTTTCCATCACATATAGTTAAATAATTATATGAAAGTCGAATCTTATTTGGATTTAAAGTTTTGTCTTCAGTCGCTAAACAAACATAAGCATTTCTCATGTAAAGTGTATTAACTAATTTTTATGTTTAGCTGTGAGCTGGTTTTAATAGTATTGCAAAACGAACAAATGAAAAATTTTGAAACTTAATTACAAACCTTTCGGCTTAAAAATCTAAAAATAAATCATAATGGCTAAAATCCTACCATGTTATTCAACTCTTGCCTGCTTCGGGTTGACAATAAAATATGTGTATATACTCGTATCCCTTTCAATCAGATAAAGTCAAAATATAAAAACTGGATTGGTGAGTCAATACTTAGGTCTTTGAATATTGATTGATGAAAGTCCTTCAGTAACCAACAAAACATTTGTTACAATATGATCTCAATCTTCATTGATATATATTGTTCTTTGAAGGTTCATGAAATGAAAATGCATAATTATTTTCCCCTATTAAAACTTTCCCCCCTATCACTTGTAAAAGAAGTCGATGAAATTTGTGAAAGTAAATACCGCTAACTTCATTGTAGCGGGTGATTTCGAAAGTGTACTCTTAGGCCTTGTTGTGAATATGAAGCCATAACAGCCTCCATTTACAGTGATGTAACTTGGACAGAATAAGAGCTGGGGGTACAGTTATGTTATATGACTATTTGATCAATAAACTGACCAAAGAGACCAATACAATAGTAGTTTTATACGACTATGAGTAATATCGAGTGTTATCGATGGAATAAAGCAATCTGATCAAACTGATAGATATGCGAAACATCTTGCCAAAGGTCAACTACTATCGCAAAATTAGACAAATCTCATGCAAATCCTAAAACTGTTTCATTGTCATTGAAAAGCGTCGAGTTTGAGGGAGTTTTTCTGCATGACTGGATATTGGAAAAATCGGATATGGAACAGTGCTATAAATATTTTTAACAAGGTCAAGATAAAAGAAGATTTGTTCCTAAATTCATACAAACTTCAGTGCACCATTGATCAACGACATACAGCTTTAATTACTTGGTTTTAAAGGAATCCCATTCTCCTAGTGCCTTTGAGCAGTTCTTTTGTGGTGAACAATGCAACTTTTCAAACGTTGAAACTAGAGGTACTTCCCTTGCTCTAGCTACGAGACCAAGTGATTTGTGATTTGCTTAACGATAACATAATCATGAAATGATTTATTAAAATCTCGTGAAAGGAAAGGGATATATTGTCGACACATCGTCATGTACATCGTGTTTTAAAATGAACACATAAGAACTATATAAGGGCAGTTTACAAAAATACATACTAGACATTGTTTCCATCACCTTGATGTCATGTCCATGAAATTACTGAAAAAAACCTGGATCATTTCTCTTATACAATTTTCCTCATTAACCTTTTACTTTTAATGATGACATTATATGATAAAAGGCTTATTAATCTTGCGTGTTTCGTATCGTTAATTATAATCATATATTTCAAATAAAAATAATTGTTTCCAAATAATATGATGTGAATGATACGGAAACACACTTGTCTCTGTTTACACTTACTTTACATTTTGTATTAAATCTTTTAATTTTAAGTATTTGCTCATTTTTAATTGGTTTAATTCGTATAGGCATGAATCTGTCTATACAATTTCAATGAAAGATATTCGAACGACACATGATAGAAGCGGATAGGAGAGATGGTCTATTAATATACTTTAGGTCATTATTTCAATTTGGCGACTCACTACAAATCTAACACTGTCATGTAGGTACTAACAGTATCATAAAAAATCATAAAAAGGTGCTTATTGGTAACGCTGAGAGTTTCTGTTGCCCTCTTAATAATGACTCTGCCAAGCCAAGAAATTCGTAAAACAGTGATGAAAAGGCACCACACTACACTGTAGCAGTTCATTATTGTATTACATTTTCAATCGCTTCTCGTAATCAATATTTGATCTCTTATTAAGCTCTAACTAACTGACCTTTACAGTAACCTTTTGTCTAACTTCTGAGCTTTAGTGTTAATCATGTGTCATCTTCTGACATATATACCATCATTTAGCTTTAACTTTAACTTTTGAGACACGCCTCGTTTTCCTTTTATACCATAATGAAAAATCATTCCACATGAATAAGCTGAAAAGGTGCAGGCATAGGGTCTGTATTAATACAGTCATAGCCTCTCAATGTCATTTATTCCATAACTGTAAAGAAATGAAACAGACATGTGTAATCTATGTTCATGGTTCTGTATGAAAAACAACATACGTGATGGTATAGATGAGGTACAACAAGGGTTTATAGAGTGTAAACGGCAATCTCTCTACACACTAGTCCTACTGTTCACGTCGTCCCAATATCCTTTACACATCTGCTTGTTACAGGCATCAATAAATATTAATACATACGATATGACATTATCTTCAGTTATATTTATATGAAGATTAACTGCATATTGAGTACATCCTGTGCATTATTAAACCAAGTGTTTTGTCATTCAATATTGACACCAATATAGGACTGCTTTTTTCATCATCGGAAATGAATGCCAATTTGATTGATCAAATCAATCACATCAGGTGTCAATGAAATTCAGGTAAATCTAATAGTAAGCAAAAGGCATACTCTTCATTACAACAGAAGGGAAATGATAATGATTACAATGGTTACATTATAATAAGTGATTGACAAAACGGCAGAATCTGAAATGTGTTGTGATGCACCGATTTAGTAACTGGTTACTGGATATGGACTTTCAAATACCTTGTCTGTAACAATCTGTGAAACTAGGCAGGGTTATCAGTGCAGTAAAAATAGCTTTATAGCAGATTATTCCAGTGTATTTCATCATCATCACACAAGTGTTCACTGACCTTTACAGCAAACGAGGCGTACACCACCTTATCTTTTGTGAATGATTGGTTCACTAATATAATTAGAATTGTTGACATTTTAACATCGTTCCTCTAATGCGAGAGATTCAGGGCACTGACGTACAGAAATAGTTTCAGTTTAACCTTTTTGTAGAAGACATCAGGAAAACTTATTCTATTCAATATCATTCAATGATGACAAATGACCGTATTATTTACATGCAAAAAAACTAACAAGCTTGTCCTCTTCTGAGAAAAGAGGTACAAGTTACAAGTAACTAGGTAGACAAATTGGGACAAATATGATACAACATTTTTTATCCTTTCATATTCAATACATATTATGTTAATTACAGTACCATGGACATATTCCCAGAGGGAATTGACATGTCTAGTATTAAATGATCTTTTTCTTGTACTTTGCACAACAATACTTTTATATATGTAAAACCGTATAAAAAGTGTCTTTTATGTTGTTCGGTCTTATTAAAAGTTGCATGTCACAAGTCGTCACACAAAAAAATAACATTCGTGCAATAGAATTGTTTCTTATAGAATCTTACATTTTTGTGTAAGGTGATAAACAAGTGAGCAAACGAATGTTTCAGGAAATGTAACCCATTTCTTGTGTGCCACCATGTTATCATCTCGGAGAGAATGTGGGTTCAATTTGAACGGATGCTGTTTTTCACTAGTGCGTTCAAAAACATGCACGTTTTACCCTTTCGTTTTATATTTGTAATGGCCCTACGGACTTAATTCTAAATAGGATTAGAGATTTTAACATTTTATAAATAATAGTATTGAAATACATTGAAATCATGTTAAAAAAAAGTTAATTAACAGGTTAACTATTAATATAAAAAAATTGTATGAAATGTCTTGCAAATTTAGTAACTCCTCCCTTCCATAATGGCTTTCCAATAATTTTACATATTACAACTTGTAAGTGAAAACAAGGGAACCTGTAGATAAAGTAATAAGCTGCTCATCAAAGTATACTGACATCTACGCTGGCTGCAAATGCTTGAGACAGGAATCTGTCTGTAACATTCTGTGAAATAAGGCAGAGTTATCAGTGCAGTACAAATAGGTTTTATAGAAGATTATTCTAGTGTATTTCGTGGTAATATGGTCTGTGTTTACTGACCTTTACAGATAAGGAGGCGATACTATCTTATCACTTGTGACCGGTTGTTTCACTAATTAATGATGTTGACATTTTCCCATTATTCATCTAATGTGAGAGATACAGGGCGTACAGAAATAGATTTTTAATTTCAGTTTACCCTTCCTGCTGTTAAGTCACTAAACATATATTATTTAATATCGATTCCTAAAAAAACGTTTTACAAAATCATTTACATATAAAAAAAATATTTGTTCTCACTACGATCAACCATAAGAATATGATCATAGAAGGAAAGTGTGCAAAGCTAAGATGCATTTAGTTTTAATTACCAACATTTCGTAATCAGATGACATAAACTTATCACTAGCTGATATTGACGATCTTTTATGTATGTTTTACATCACACGTGCATTAAATTGAAATTCTAACAGTTACAAGTTCATTTACAAATAATGACAAATCTGACACAACACTTTCCTGTCACAGTCAATACATACGTGTATGTTAATTATAGTGACAAAATAAACCCAAGTAATTTAATGGACATATTCCCAGAAGGACATATCTAGCATTAAATGATTATCTTCTTTGACAAATATTTAATGACGAAGAGTTCAGCTAGCAGAATGCTATAATTCAACCAACTGTCGAGGTAATATGAATATCAGTGTGCTACTAAATCTCAAGGTTAGGCTTAAATGGTTTCATGTTCATTTCCTACATACCATTTCTTTTGTTGTGGTAGCTTTAGGTTATGTTGGAGCCAAGTTAATACAATTAGACTTTATACAATGAAAGAGTTGGATATATTTAATTTAGTAATAGTATATTTCAAAGGAATTTTGTAAGGTAGATGTAAATAACTTTAGGACGTAGGATCTGGAAACATGGCCACTTTACTGCAGACCTCGTTTCCTATGATCAAGAGATTGTGTATTTCAATACAGGGTCATCAAAATCATGCACTACATCGTTTAAAAGATGGCGTTTCCTACAATACAGTCGATTCAATTACGTTGTTGTTATAGTTTTGGTAAAAGATTATGTTTTCAATGTTATAGATGTATTTCTTTGACAATTTGATGACATTTTTGCAATTGCTCGGCATTTACCTTATGATAATATGTATGACAGGTTTGACTGGTAAAACACTGTCATAAAATCATTTTCACAAAGTTCTTGATGGCATGGGTATTTTAAGGGCCATTGCATAATTTAAACCAGGTTACCTTGCTTGTGTGTGGATCGCATGTCATACTGAATCACTTTTAATGAATCTAATTAATTCGTTAGAGTTTCACTTACATTAATATCGTGGACTTATTAAACTTGAAGTAAGGAAACCTGATACATACATCTGGCTGTTCACTATGTAAATAGCAAAACGTTGGATTTAAAATACGACATTTAGATTCAACAATCAACATAATCCTACATATAAAAGATCCCTACTACCTCAGAGAGAAAAATCAAAACACTTTTAATTTATTTCCTGATTGTTGTAAGAGTTTCATCTTTGAAAGTCATTGTTACTAAAACACTAACACACATACACACACATATGTTATATGTCGATATTCCTATATTCCTACAAGCTCAGCAGTTCAGAATGAACTTTTCACCTCAGCAACTTCCCGCAAGAGGATCCTTATGCTCTTAAAAGTGTATATAACCCTAATGTAATTAACCATCTTTCATATTGATTAACGACCACCGGGAAAAGATCGAGTTTATGGTAAAGAGACAATCAGCAAATTTCTTAATGAATAAACCATTTTGTAACAATGCAGGTTTCAACAGGGACCTTATTAACTATATATCTTATATAAATACAATTTATGATCTTCTGTAAATAGGCACTCGAGAGAAGGAAGTGCTAAACAAGTGTAGGTGTTATTCCATGATGTGTTATGCAGGAGAGATTGCACCAGGAAATCATGTTCACTTATGTCAACATTTTATGACAACAATTTATTGTTGCGAATAAGTATAAACAAATATATGCATAATGTTTATCTATAGTTTTTTTTAGAGTATAGGCTTATCCTTATAACTTAGTGATGAAAAACGTCAAAGCGTATTTTTTTGTTTATTCATCTGTGCACATCATTTTATATGTTTAGCAATATCTAATATATGTATGTTTGTGACAAAATCCTGTGAAATATGTAAAATACGATGATAAAAAGGCTTTTTGCTTTTAGAATTGCTTGTTGTAACTTATTACATTAATAATATAGACTTACTATACATCTCGGCATGTGATTAAAAAGAATCTGAAACGATTTTGAGTTTATTTATTGAAACCTCATGCTTCGTTTAAGTTGATCATAATCTGTTAACGATATTGACCCCCGAAGTTTCTTAACCTTTTAGATATTTTAAAAAATAAACGGATCCTAAAAATAAAATTATTCTTCTTGCTGTTCAAGATATCTTTACTTTTTTTAAACATTAAATTGTCGTCAGTTTCCGATACTCATACTGTGTACATACCAACTAAACTTCAATACTTTTTAACTACAAAAAAGTTTTGTTATTACATTTTTTCATATAGTGTTCAGATGTTTTAAATACATCAGAGAATACTTAGGGGAACTTAAAGTTTTAAATAAAATTGTAAATTAACTCTTGCAATAATGTATATGTAATCGTAGGGAAAGCAGACAATAGAATATGTTATGAATAATGATTCTCTTCCACATCTACATGAAGTTCAATATCTGTCAGAGTGTGATATGAAACATGTACTCGGAGAGCTTCTTTGTCTGGCGTCCATGTCTCAAGATCTTCCTAATTAGTGTTCTGTAGATAGTCGTGTCTCGAGTAGATCAACTGAAGAGGTGGCAGAAACTGATTGTCTCGGATCTTGTCTTGTATCTTCTCCACAACCACCAATATGCTATCATGTACACCTAGAACATAATTTGATAACTCACCTATATTTGAATGCCTGCATTTAGCTGTGTGACTGGTCTCATACAATACTCATTCATATCGTCAACCAATGTGGGGTTAATTTGATTAATTTAGAAAAAAAGGAAATACAACTTCATTTGACCTTTTACTTGACTGGTCTCTTGTACTTCCTGTACTGTCGCCGCAGAGAGCAGACAGTATGATAATAATAGGATACTGATACCGCGCCGAACTCCACGCCACGAAGGGCATGCTCAAAGCGCACATATATTCGTTTTACTTTGTTTGTTTAGATATAGTCTTAACGGTAACATATTTGCTGGATCAGCTAAAAACGTCAGCATTAGACGTAAACATAGTTTGGAAGCAAACTCTATACCCCCGAAACGATCACCATCCATAAAACATAGAACAATAGCAAATTTGCTAACAGCAGATTTGAAGCTAGTGAATCATATTCTTGAGTAGTTAAGGGTATTCAACGTGTCAACGGGCACCATACTGACACCGAAGGGCTGGTATCAATGTCAATGATTAACCATAATCATGAAATCAACACCAGCCGAAAACATTAGGATTACAAGAATCAGGGTTTGAGGCAAGACGTCTTCCACCTTGTGTAACTTTAACGGCACATTACTGTTAGAACTGACATCAGTACAGTGACCGGAGGAGATTACATCATATCCGACCTACAGCCTACTTCCTACAAACAGTACTTGAACTTCCCACACTGACACGTATAGTTGGAATGGGTTTCGTCAATCAATAAAGCTATCATACATATTTATCACCGAAATACCCGTAAATATTTCACCTAAATCATTATTTGGAAGTTTCTCAAAACTACCCATGCAACTACAACGTTTTTGAATATACATTTAGAGTTATAAATTGACCATTAGACCATAAGGATTCATTATGTGTATTGCTTGTTTCTTTCAATTTTCTTTCAAAGGTGTTTCTGTTACTTGCAACTAAATCATAATAGTCGTGTACAGGGCAGCATCAACACTAATGTGAGGCTTACTTTGTTCAGGGCTTGGGTCGGTCAGTTGGAATGCAAACAAAATACTTTTTAAAAACAATATGGATTCCACTATATTTTTTATTGCAGGTTAGTAAATACTAATATTTCTCTGATGAAATAATGTCATGTATGTGAACAAATGTTAAACATTCTCACATACATTGTACATTGTTCTGTAATTTGCAAAAAATCTTACATAAGTACATAAAGAAAGACAAAATGTTAAAAATAAATAAAACCACCATTAAAACTCATATCTGTAATGTTAAACTACAATGTTTTGTTTCTTTCAAAATTAATGAAGATTTAACATTAATACACTGATGCTCTTAAAGTGATGGACAACTACGTTTCTTACAGAAAAAAGCTTAAGGTGACGGCTTTCGCAATATGAGACAAGACCAGGCTTCAATCTGTTGAGGCAAAACATGAACTGGTAGTGTTTTCCTTTCCAATTATCAGCTTTGAGCCACCACATAACCAGCGGCTTTGTCCTCGAGCAGATCATACTCTTGTTATATTGCAGGTTCGGCACTAAGTAGTCCATCTTTACATTGATGACGTGCAAGTGTATCTATAACATATTTTGGGAGTGACAATATATTTCTCATGTTTTATGACTATATGAGCATACTTACGTATGGGTAAAGATGATTTAAAATACACATATTCCTCACTAATCTTTTGTGTTTTGCATCGGTCATCTTGATCTATAAGACTGACCCCAAGGCTATGTGACCTTGTTTGATGTGATCAAAAGCATCGCTTTATATTTAGTGCTATGCACTGCTCACTGACGGTACATTACTACCCTGGAGGAATTGTACTTTTGATTTGTACTCCCTGAATAGCCTTGAAATAGTGTATACATATCTGATAACCCCAATACAGTACTGTGTTATGTTACCACGCAACTTGTAAATGCCATTATCGACAGCTAAATCTTGATTTACAAATCTACAACAACATCGAGATTATGGAGCAAAACTTTCAATAAGGTCATCAGAAAGGATAACAACCACCTGATTTTACTTTCTTCTTTACCATAGAAACGACTCGATCGAGAGGGTAAATAACTGGCAGAGGATGTTGCTAGGTACTAGGTCTTGTCAATGTGAGAAGTGTAGGCAGCCCAGCAGTGTGTACGATGTTGGGAGAACAAAGTTCTACACATAGTGCACTATCATAACGTATACCAGGTGAACATTTCATATATAATAGTCAGTGGTTAATATTTATGCATTTATAACATCCTAGTTTATGTGAAATAACGACCCTGTTGTGGCGGGTGTTACACAGATATTCACTCCTACAGTGGCCATTATTACAACCATAATCTAACTTTATCAATAATGTTCATGCGAAAGAAATGAATGCATTTACGATGGTGGGACTAAATGAGTGACGTATGTACCACAAATGATAAATCACATTTAAATATCACAGAGAGTATGTGAATAACAGGAGACGGTAATAAAATATGATATACACATCATTCATTCCACAATCCAGATTGATTTGACTCTGTTTCTCGGCTCATATAGCTTTACTTAATCCAAGGTGATCTATCAAATCACGACGACTGATTATTGAAACTTTCAATAATGATGTCAAGGTTTGCTGTGCTTGAAAAACAAAATCGATAAATGCAAAATAATTCGAAGAATGTCTTTTAATTCTTTTATCGCAGATACGTTTGGTGTTTTAATGAAAGGTTATTATTCATCCTTTCAAAGGTTAAACCTTCCGGGATATTCTGTCATATCAATTGTTGATATATTTCGTAAAAGCTGAGATCAGTAAAAAGTAATACCGATGGAAAATAAACAGCTTAAACGAGTTATCATATTTGATTAAAATTTTTTACAACGATGATAAGGTAAACAAATTCAACAGCAGAAAGTGTGTCCTGCTGGAGAAACTCACAAAGGTGAAGAATCGGCCTGCCTACCACCTGTCCTTCTTCACACGAATGGGTGTCCTGATGGACATCAGCAGTGATCCTTTTTATTTGCATATGGAAAACATCGTTCCCTTCCTCCTGGGGTGGCTGTGCACGTTATGCACCAGAAACCAGTGACTGATCCTAGACTCGTGCTTTTTGTTGGGTTATGTCTTCAAGAGGACGCACAAGATGAATAAACATACATATATACTTCCTTTATTAAAGCACACTCAAAGTTTGTTCTTTTGTTGGGACATTGCTGAATATATACAGAATAACCTCGGCCTATAACTGATGTGTGACAAAAAAACTATAACCGCAGTCAGGGAGCAGTATTCCTGATTTATGGTCTACCATATCTATCAAATGGACTGTTTATATTCCTCACAGCATATTAGTGTCTCAATGACCACCATTTATGAGGTGAGGAACTTTCTCTCATTCATCATGTAGCATACGTTTTCCCGAGGGGAGGGTAGATAGTGTTTGAGGATCTGCAGGATTCACTACTGAGAACATGAACATAATAGCTATCCTTCTTGTAAAAATATCATGTTTTATTTTACTATTTTTAAACGATGAGAACAATTAATACAGTTCCAAATACTTGTTTCTACTTTTATATTTAAAATCTTAATATTGAAATGGTCTTCCACAAAGGATATAACAGTTCAGTTGAGACAACATTGAATGAATTTATTAAGGTTTTTTTTTTTTTTACATGGACCTTAACATGAATTATAAGACTTGTTTGATTTCATTTCCTTGTTTTCATTGAGTATTTGTTCTTGTAATTTACAGACTGTATCTATCTCAAGTAAGAATAATTTCACAGATTTATGGCACATGAATTCAATATGTTTTCCAAACTTATTGGATGGTTGTAGCGTTTTTGTTATTTATTGATAAGAAACTTATGTTGTTTTAATATGCAATTTCCTCCTCAATAGGTACGACAAATAATAACGTTTCAAACACAAAATCACAACATTGGGTAAACTTAAGTTTTTACCATAGTTTCAGCACCAGGACAGTGGTTAATTTAGACAGATAATCAGTACCACCAACATTTTACTCATAACTCCGTAAAGCTTTTATTTGAATGAATTGTATTTCCATAAATAATTCACTAAATAAAACATTGTTTGTGCCGGGTGGAGATTATATACAATTTCTGACATTCCCATAGAACCACAACTTGATTTACCGTGTATATAGAAAGTGTCTTCAGAGCTTTAAGAGAAGTTTCAAGCTATATGAATGAATAATGGTTAAATCAGTCCGCCAGTATGTCAAGAGGTGTCTGATTTATGTTCACCAGAACCTCCAAAATGAACAGTTTGTATTCCATGCTGCGTCTATAATGTCTTTAACTGAACTGGTTATGAGATCAGACCAGACGACATTCAATTAAAGACATCAAATTATCTTGGTGTGATGGTCTCTATCGTATACCTCAGTATCAAAATATTAAATTGGAACTGATTTAATACTTGTCCATCCGATTGTACATGTACTTATTATATTTTTGGATTTAATTTCATTTGCTTTATTTTTTTATTTTTTTATTTTTTATTTTTTATTTTTTTTATTATTTATTTCTTTTTGTGGTACATACACTTAACAATTTACAAGTGACATTCTGAGTTCAACATATTACAATAACACACATGAATTTTAAGCAATCAAACCCTCTGTTTTGTAAGGGTTTTCAGTTAAAGAAGGAACAAAGGTAAAGATAGAATGATGTTTTTAATTAGTCAAATAGTAAATGACAACTTGACCAAAATTTCATAAATTTGGAGTAGTTGCAGGTACAATAAGCGTTATATTTGTCGATATTGTATGTTTTCTTAATGTCATTTTTAACGTAAGTTAAATTTGGTTTCAAGCCGTTTTGTTTTGTTTTGAAAATGGTGTACTTAATGGTTGTGATTATCGTGTTAAGTATTCTGTTCCTTTGCTTTATTGTTGCCTTCCATCAAATAAAATTAAATAACTATGTTGAACTCGAATTTTAAGTTTAGTTTTAAAGTTTTGTCTTCAGTCGCTAAACAACCATAAGCATTTTCTCATGTAAAGTGTATTTACTCATTTTTATGTTTAGCTCTGAGCAAAATGAACAAATGAAAATTGTGAAACTTAATTACAAACCTTTCTACTTTCTGCATATATATTTATATTCCTTTTAATCAGATAAAGTCAAAATACAAAAGTAGGATTGGTGCGTCAATACTTCATGATTTCCGTTTTGACCTTTGAATATTGATTGACGAAAGTCCTTCCGTAATCAAGAAAAAAAAAGTTAAACCTTAACAGTATGATCTCAATCTTCATTGATATATATTGTCCTTCGGAGGTTCATGAATCGAAAATGCATGTCTACAAAAATAATACTTTCTGTTGTTCTTGTTCTCAATTTACTGAAAACTGCAAATGAATGATCTCTTTATAACGGCTTAAACAGTTTTTGCAATGATTAATTTTGAAAAGGACTTGCATACAACATTATCACATTTTGAGACCTTTATTTTATCGCGTTGATTGTGTTTAAAATATTTTATGATAAATAGCCAGCACAAATGATAACAGTAAATAATTCCGTGCATTTAATTTATGATAAACAATCATTACAGTAAGACTTGACAACTGTGTTGCATATGATATGTATTCTTTAAAAGACAATATCTGTGTTTCAATAGCACGATCCTTAGTAGTAGTTGCCAAATACAGGATAATCATTTAGAAAAAGAGAGTTTGGTTGTGACATACCAGTGGTTCACAGATTGTATCCTCAACCATCTGCAAAGGGACCAATCATCTTTAGCTACATTAGTATTACAATAATTAATACATCACAGCTAAATATCCAAAGGTCTAAAGGGTCACTCCAGTAGGTTATGAACTTTGTCCCATTATGTATGCCAATGCGGTAACTGTGGTCCGGGGACGAACATACTTTTAATACCCCTTTATTGAACTACAAGGCAACTGGGAGAACCAGGAACTTAAACAGCCTCATTGCATAAATGATCCCTATCGCCTTTGGTCTAAAATGGATTTAAAAAATACATTTATAGCCAAAACCACATCTGCATTGCTGGCTTCATACACCTTCCTGAAATATAATGAATTAGCAAGGCCAAAAGTCAGGAAACATGTACGGAGATCATGTTTATACTGCTAACTTTGTCGTAGCGGGTGATTTCGAGAGTGTACTCTTACATCTTGTCGTGGATATGGAGCCATAACAGCTTCCATTTACAGTGATGTAACTTGGACAGAATAAGAGCTGGGGGTACAGTTATGTTATAGGACTATCATCAATATATGATCAATAACCTAACCCAAAGTGACCGATACAATGGTAGCTTTATAAGACTGGGAGTAATATCGAGTGTTATCGATGTAATAAAGTAATCTGATCAACTCGATATCCAAATCTGATAAATATGCAAAACAGCTGGTGAAACGTCAAATACACTTTCTACTTTCGCATAATTCCTTGTAACGACTAATGCAAAATTAATGTTCTGTTAAATTGTCATCGAAGAGCGTCGAGTTTGAGGAATTATGTCTGCTTGACTGAATATTGGAAAAATCTGATAAATATGGAACAGTGCATGTTTAAATACTTAAAGACAATAGTAGATTTGTTCCCAAATCATATAAACTTCAGTGCACAATTAATCATCAACATGCAGCTTTAATTACCTGTTTTCAAATGAATGCCAAGTTCCTAGTGACTTTCGAAAATAAAATAAATATTGAGCAGTTCTTAAGGGATGAACAACACACGTCGCGTACATAGTGTTTTTATATGAACACATACGGACTATATCAAGGCACTTCACAACAATATATACTAGCCGACATATTTTTCTATACTTTGGTGTAATGTTAATGCAATTACTGCGCAAAACTTTGGTCATTTCTCTTATGAAATGTTCCTCATAAGCCTTTATTTTAATGATGACATTATATGATATAGGGGATATTAATCTCTTGTGTTGTCGTATCATTAATATCATATATTTCAAATAAAAATAATTCTTTCAAATAAAATTATGTTAATAATACGGAAACACACTGTTTGTTTTTAAGTATTTGCTCATTTTTAATTTCTTTAATTCGTATATACATGAAGCTGTCTATACAATTTCTATGAAATGAATTGGAATGACGATGGAATAAGCAGATAGGAGAGAAAGTATGTGGATACTACAGGTCTTTATTGCATTTTGGCGACTCACTACAAATCTAACACTGCCATGTTGGTACTAACAGTATCATAAAAAGGTACTTAATTGGTAATGCTGTCAGTTTTTTCCCCCGTCAAGCCACACAAACTCGTGAAACAGTGAAGAAAAGGCAACACAGAACAGTAGCAGTTCATTTTATGGTATAATTCAAATCGCTTTTCGAAATCAATATTTGATCTCTTATTAAGCCCTGACTGACTGACCTTTACAATGACCTTGTGTTTAACTTCTGTTTAGTGTTAATCATGTGTCATCTTCTGACATTTACAGCGTCAGTTAGATATGTTTAACCTTCATATGACTCATGAGACACGGCTCGTCGTCTTATATACAATAATGAAAACCAATTCCACATGAATGCACTCTAAAGATGATAGGCATGACCTCAATCAATGACTAATTTATAATAAAAAAACACTTTGGGAATGAATTTAAATACAATTTAAACTATATCATCACTAAAAATACGATTAACACATTGTTAAGAGAGTAGCCGTTAGTCTGAGGAGGATTAGGACATTAAACATACTTACAGGAGATACGTTAACCATCCAAAGTCAAGTACCAATTGCATTATAACCCTTTCCCTGACAGGAATAGCAATACAAGCAATTCAATAAAATATGCTGAATATCAAACGTAATATAAAAATAAGAGGCAGATATAATTACAATATTCTTCGTGTAGAATGCTTACTGATCATGAATAAGTGAAAATCAGTAAAGACACCAAGTTGTTGCAGAAATAATTAGCATGTCCAACCTTGCAATGGCCGGTTCTGGCTATTTGACCAATTAGTGTTCATAAACCGAAGTACAAATGAAGGTTTAAAGTTGGTTTTATCATATGTTACACCTTGATTTTCAATTACAAATAGCTTATGTTTCCGACGTCGTAGTAGGCATTAAGTCATCGGTAAAGGAATATTTCTATGTGGTTTTACATTTTTGAAATTTTAAATTTATAAGTTCTTTGTTTTGTACTTCAGTTTATGACGAGGACTTTTGTTTGACTCAAGTGACAATTAACTCAAATATGATGATAGTATTTTCGGGATGTCAGGCGAGTTTCTTCGTATAGCTAAGACGTTATATACTACCGAATATATAACACATGACAGCAATGAGACATTTACGAATATTGGTTCTTTCTGTTAATTGGCCATGGATATTGATTGCAAACCACAGGAGGTTAATGTTGACCACAAACTAATATGTGTCATGGGTAATAAAGGCAATATTTCATAGTTTGGAAGTTGCAAACCACAGGGGTTTCTTTCATAATATTATTGTCTTCGTATGCGTCTTCCCTAACGATGCTATTTGATTGTTAGAATCAATAAATAACTCTTACTCTGACTATATCGGCCCTGTGGGTGCCAATTGAGCTAAACTGTAAGCTTCCCACCACCATTGGCCGTCAATGTGAGTCAGAATCTCGTTTAAAAAGTCATAATCTAAAGTTGTACACGAGTTAAAAGGTAATGTGTATGGTACCTTCCCAAACATTATAGAAGTTGGTATATCTCAGTAGGATCCTCAGTGCGATTCATTAACATATCCTCAGAACGACATGAGAGAATATCGTCAGTGCGATTCATGAACATATCCTCAGAACGACATGAGAGAATATCATCAGTACGATTCATGAACATATCCTCAGAAGGACATGATAGAATATCATCAGTACGATTCATGAACATATCCTCAGAACGACATGAGAGAATATCGTCAGTACGATTCATGAACATATCCTCAGAACGACATGTAGTCCAGTGGCTAACTGCAGAATTTTGCCTTTATCAATACACACCGGATTAAAGCAAGCAACTTTGCACACTTCAAGTATCCACCAATACAAATCATTTGGCGGGGGTGTGCCCGATTTTAACTTTCTTAATTAGCCTGAATTAATTGATTTAAGTTGCTCATATTCATTTAGCACTGGGCACGCTAGTTGACACACACACTGTAGCTGACCCACTCTGGAAGGCGGAGAGAGATAAGACTGAGAGATACTAGTAAGACGGTGGGATGGCCTGTACATTTCAGAGCTCAGATTTACGTCGCACTTGTTATAAACAAACCCGCGTGTGGCTGCTTGTGTTCACATTAGATACAATGCCACAGTAATATTTAGTCACAGAGACCATAAAGAACACTGCTATCCTATATATAAAGAATTATATAGTTGAGGTTGATTAATTCGGTGAAAAGTTGCCATTCCATGCATTTTCAAAAATTAAAAAATCTGAATTGTCAAATTTCAAATTGATTTTAGTGGTGTCTGTAGAGTTTGTATGCAGTTCATATATATGCAAAAAGAGCATGGTATCCATTTCTACCAAATTAGTCATGCAATCAGTTTCAAGAATTATATTTGAAGTAAAGACAACGGTATTTGATGAATCTGCCACCAAAACAATATTATTTGACTTCAAAAATAATTTGGACTCACTGTTTTGAAATTGTTTATCCATCCATTTCAGTAAACTTGACCAAATATGTAGTGTCCAAACATGTTTTCCAGAGACTTTAACGGACACGTTATGCATAATTATCAATGATAGGGTATCCCAAATTCTTTAAGATAGATCATACATATTTTGTTTTTGTTAATTTATGTAAGTATTATCCGCAATTTGCCTTTTAAATTGGAAAATACACTTTTATATGCAGTGGGTATTCCTTTAAAATGTTTCATCACTAGGTGCACCTAGTTATTAAGATACCAATGAAAACCAATTTTACAACTTCATCATTTTGTGGCATTTATTTGTGAGTGTCCTGTTGCACAATGTCCATTAGGAAATCTATTTATTGTATCTATTGTCGGATTACACGTGATGCAATCTCTCTGTTCTTACATATGGACTTAGTCTAGAATTATTCTGTGAACCAAATGATGTAAATATCTTCATGGTTTGCACAGTAATTCAGCATTTTAAATCAATCTTCAAAAAGACTATGGCAACTTAAAGACATTCAATATTAGAATATGCACACTTTTCACAACTTTCATAGTTGTGTTACCACCACCATCTACAGGCAATGGTAAACTTTATACTCATTGCTACACTCGCTGAATGAATCTCATTTTGGTGACAGATTCATAGATATGAACTTATCCTGCTTGAATATTTTCTGTTTAATATATTTGACAGAGTAAACGAAGCTTCAAGATAATTTACATACTGATAACTGATATTGGATCTTCATCATCATTTTCAATAGTGGTTATGATATTTGTTCCATCCAATTTTTGCGCTTAAAGCTCCGGTCCAGAAACAATCCATCTATGAAATGCAACATGATTTATAAAACTGCATCCCCAGAAGCTCTTGATACTCTGTTCGTTCTACTGATGAAGTATATGACATCGTAGAAGCATTTCCTCCTAGTGGCATTTGAAGTGATTCTCTCCTGGTATCAGAAAGTGATGTCATGTCTCTAAATCACTGACAGCAAGCGTGCATAGGTAATGTGATCTGAGCAGGCAAGAGCCCAAGAAACAAAGAGGACAGAATCAGGAACAAGGTCCTGCTAAACAACAGGCTTTCAAAGTTTATGTGCAAATTATATGACACCATTGTTTCGAAGAATCCCAGGTAATGATGACCCTTGGTGATTATGGTTATGTTTGATACTATTGTTATATCTCTGTCCAAACAAGAATACTCATCTGTCTCTTTTCAAACACAGACAACTTAAAGCTAACATGAACAAGCACCAATTGGCCTGAAGGATGACTTCGGTATAATCAGCAAAATGTACATCGCTTGCCAGGTACATGAAACTGATCCATATGAATCCATGGGCAGCAGCACCTTCTAAACTGAATTTGGACCCTCGCAAAACATAAAGTATTAAGAACACAAGATAGGAGAGGAAAGGGCATCAGAAGGAAGGTTTCCCCTGACACAATGTTACCTTTGAATTTGGTAACTTAGACCAACTTCCCAGAGGGTAGGAAGTAACACAAGCAGCACGTGTGGTAACAAGAGGTCGTGGAGAGAAGACACATCCTACCAGTCTAGAAGAAGTAAATACAAGAATCTGATTATGTTCAGGATGCAATAGAGGTTCCGTCCAAAAAAAACACAGATGCAATTGTAAAAATGTTCAGCAATTTGCTATCCTGCGAATTTGAGAAAGAGGTCGAATTTCAGATTCCGCAACGCCAACAGCATTTACAAACGTCATGGCAGTCAGAAATCCATGGCCCTACCCCTTAACCATGCTTTTACACAATGTCCCATATCAGTGGAAAGAATAGAAATAGTTCATGGAAGATTTGGCAACCCTACCAAGAAGTAACAAAAATTTACAGCATATTTTATTTCACCCTTTCGAGTCAGTAGATTTGGAGCCAACTGCATGTTTTTTGCGACTATTGAGGGCTTCATCTGTCAATGATTTTCTCTTACAGCATGTCCAACGAAGATTCTATCAAGCAAATATTTGGTTACCTTGCTTGTCCATCCTTAGCAAGAAGTACCACCTATATGTTTGAAAACATGATGTCACCTGGAAACCTAAGTGGATGACAATTCCAGAGTCCTCGGAGATTCAGAGAACTTACCAAGTGTGAAATCTCTGCCAATGTGTTGCTAGAAGAAAGTGTATGCTAAATTTGCAGCTTCAGTGCACATCGCTTTGCAACTGCAAAGGAAACTATCGATGATACAAAGTTATAATCTAATGAACAGTGATAAAAAAAAAAACTTCAAAATGCAAATTGATAAAGAAAAACTTGTCTTACCAATTTGTTATTTGTTTCATCGAAGAGAGCATAATTGATAACATCAATTTTGCTGTTCAAATCAAGTTGATAGGCCAAATAACAACCGAGATATCCCTATTTAAGATTTTGGCGGCCATCTTGGCAGCCATCTTGGATTTTGAAAAAAGTAGGTCACGAAAATCGGGCACACCCCCAAATTATTGATAAGTATTGTTTTTTGGACCATTATGCCAATCTACATGCTTTAATCAGTTAGCCACCGGACTAATGAGAGAATATCGTCAGTACGATTCATGAACATATCCTCAGAACGACATGAGATAAATATCGTCAGTACGATTCATGAACATATCCTCAGAACGACATGAGAGAATATCGTCAGTACGATTATGAACATATCCCCAGAACGACATGAGAGAATATTGTCAGTACGATTCATGAACATATCCTCAGAACGACATGAGAGAATATTGTCAGTACGATTCATGAACATATCCTCAGAACGACATGAGAGAATATCATCAGTACGATTCATGAACATATCCTCAGAACAACATGAGAGAATATCATCAGTACGATTCATGAACATATCCTCAGAACGACATGAGAGAATATCATCAGTACGATTCATGAACATATCCTCAGAACGACATGAGAGAATATCATCAGTACGATTCATGAACGTATCCTCAGAAAAATTAATGGACATATCCTCGGGTACGATACATGATTTAGGAAATAAATCCACTGTGTTTGAAAATCAGAAACATGTTATACTGGATTGATAGCGTGAAAATTTAAAATTTAAATCGATTTCAATTTTAAATTTACTCGCTATCAATCCAGTATAACATGTCTCTGATCTTCAAACACAGTAGGTTTATCTCCATTCTACCATGGCCGTTTTACCACAGGACTATTTTTGTCGGATATTTTGACATTGCGTACAACGACAGTGCGCGAGCTCCGAATTACGTTCTAAAAATCCATTGTCGACAACAGCAGCAGCGATTTCGTACAAAAATACTGTTGTCATACACAAACTTTTCCCCAATAAGTTCTCTTTTACTATTTAAAAAAGTCTAATATACATGTATATGTGTCATTTATTACTGGTGTTTTAATTTTGTTTTCCCAACATTCACTTTCATACATTCAGGATTCGTCCTTCGTGAAAATCGCATTGTTTAAATAATCCTCATAAGCATATCACGCGACGTTCAAAATGGCTACCGTTTGCCAGAAGCAGCTGTGAATGACGAGCTTGAGGACTTGTATTTATTAAAATGAAGTGTTCCAGGTGAGGAGGGTATCTGTCTCATTCGTGTAAGGAATGCACATTCTCGTTATACAGGTAGGTGTACAGATGATATGACAAAGGCATTTCTTATTTTGCATCAAAACGTTAGATACGCTCGGTTTTCAGATCCGGCTGAGCGGACATTGCGTTTGCTCGCCTTCTCAACTGTATAAGTGTCGCAATTTGAAAATTTTAATACTGACGAAGTTTGTCTTGCTAATCTATCATTTAATGTTGCTCTAAAACACGCTACAGGAAAGATTAATTTGATTAGTATCAGTTATTTAGATGTTCACAAGTAGGGCACACTTGAGAATCGGCCGTTTGTTTGGATAGATTGTGACGTCACAAGGTAGATGCAACAATGCGCAGTGTAGGGGCGCTAAAATCAGAGGAGGTTCAATCCAGAATTGATCACGTTTGATTTTTCTGGAGAACCAATCAGAATCGAGTATCCAACAATGTCATGGTAGAATCATTAATATATCCTCAGAACGATTCACAGACATATCATCGGTAGAATTCATCAGTACGAATAATGAACATATTCTCAGTACGATCCGTCACAACATCCTAAGTATGATTCGTGAATATGTCCTCAGGAAGGATAATGAACATATCATTGCTACTAATTATGAACATTTGCTCGGGATGATTCATGAACATATCGTCAGTGGGAATCATGAGAATAGCCTGTGTAGGCTCCTCGGTACGATTCGAGAATATATTGAATACAGACAATACAAGCATTTTGTCACTGGTCACCTTCTTTATTTAAACATCATGACTTTTCTGTATGTAAATTATATCTTTATAACTTTATCAATCATATTAAAAAAAAGATGACAGTACATGTACAGCAAGTAATATACAAGAGATACATGAAGCTTGATGATATAACAATAGTCACAAGATGAGATAGCAATTGCATGAAATAATGGAACATGTGAAGTAAACATGGATGAGATGTGTGGGATTATCATGACTCTTAGTGAATGGTAAGTTCAATAGCCAGGGGAACGCTGGAGAGAGGTGTTCTATATGCAGTAAGGTTTGGATGAGATGCTACATAAGTTTCAGTGTCTCGGATACCAGATAGATACGTGGAGCCGCAGTCTCTACCTTGCTGGAAAGTGCTCCTACATGTACTCCACTACCAATGTTAATGGTTATGTCATAATTAATTATCGAGAGGATCAGAAAGAGCCTTTCAAATGTCCTCGTCCCTAATTATAACATGGCACTGACTTCCCACAGCTGTGTGTACAATGTAAGTGGCCACATCCGAGGTAGGCATTTTACATCGTAAAATGACTTTTTTAGGACCAATATCGTTGGTGCAGGCATCAGTGGTAGTGGAAACGTGCTGGTCCACATCTTTGTGACTTTGTCCCAACATAAAAAAGAGGACACCTGCAGGGTTAAAATGAATAGACAGCCGAGCATGGAGTCTTTAATGCATTTCACTAAAAATTTCATTCACTTAACACCCAGTCTTTAATGTATTTCACTAAATACTTCATTCCAACAGTATTTGAGCAGATTTCACCATATTAACTTCGACTTGGTTTACTAATTCCATTTAACGTAACCTGATTGCATGTTTGTTTGAACACTATACTCTCTGGAACAAATTGATATTATCACAGAAGGTTGTGAATCTGTGTACAATATTGTGGTCAGATATATACTTCCAGTCCGGAATCATCCTGCTCCATCAGTGAATTTTTAGCCGCTACCCTTCGCCAATACCCTGATTTCCAGAGCCCAATAACTCTCGTATGGCTATAAATGACCAGCCAACTTAATTTCGCGCATTGTTGGCAGTACCCGGATGAGTGGGGCGAACAGCGATCGTCGACGTTCAAATAAAATTTATTTGACTGAAAATTAAGCGAATAGTAACCATCCTTCAGCAGAACGATAGTCATTAGGTTCAGGGAATCAGGGTATTGTTGAAGGCGAGCGGACAAATATACACTGATGGAGCAGGTGGATCCGGCATGCAGCTCACTCGAATCCGTCATGAAACATGGAACACATAAAAGCTTTGGTTGAGAAACTTAATTATTTGTTCAATAACTGTCATATTTTAAAGCAATCGAAAAACACACTTTACTTTTGCATTCGATTCATAATTCTAAAACAAACCATTTAAATATGTTCATCTTTCATATGGTATTCGTCATATCAGTTGAAAGTTTGCGTTATTATATCACATTCTTCAATAAGACAAGCAAAAGAAACATTTGACTAGATTAAAAGGCACATAGTAGTTATTCACACTTCAAAGTAAAGTTCCCGTGAAACTGTCCCGGAGGGAGGGATCTCCCTGGATAGCTGCCTCTTGGTCTCGTACCTTAAGTGTTGTGACGACAGTCCCTTACGTCTCTTTACGTGGTCGTGTAAATCACGCAAACCAAATCTGCAACATTGGAAACACATTCACGTCGCCAAGTGGTGTCTACGCAAATGATTAACAATAGTATATTCCAGACATGACGTTTGTTGTGATTGGGTGATTGTTTGGTTGACAAATTGAACAACATTGTTGTATTGTTCATAGTCTTTAGAAAAACGTTCTTAATCAAGGCATCACACTCATTGTTCTCCCAAGAGGTGAGGTGAAACCTTTGAGCATCGCCTAGAACAGATGGTCTTTAAAGGTACATCCATTGTGTTGTTGGGGGTCAAATATGCCAAACGTTATACATTTTCTTACTTTATCGAGAAGTACCAACTGTTACCGAAAACTACCATTTTGATGATACTCGACTAAGTATATTGACGATATGAAGGTAAAAGTGTCGATTTCTGATCGAAAACCGGACAATGCACCGCGTGTGGCGCGCGCCAATGAGTCAAACGTAATTTTGGAATCTTATTTAAACCAGATAAAATAACACATTTGGGTTGATAATGTTCAATAGGTCATATAACTACTGTGTGTGTGTAAGTAGGACATGTACTTTCGGTTTCTGCACATGCATAATGATGTTACTCGGTTTTAATTGGAATCTAGTAATTATGATATATTTGGCGATTGAGGATGAATATGCAAGCTTAGTGAATTTGTTTGTATTGTAAACAGCACATATGGTGTGTTCGAACGTATTTAAGCCAAATCAAATTTTATGAAACACAATGGATGCACCTTTAACATAGTTAATATAGAGCATTAGTTTTTCGCCACAAGGGCAAAACGTCACCCACCTTTGTGCCATTACCATACAGTTTGATAGCCGCCAATACAGTTGGTTGATAGTACTTCCAACAGGAATCACTGTATGGTTTATAGTTCCAGTATGTACGTTCATGGTTGCTTTTTCTTTAATAAATAGACACTCTTACTTAAAAAGTTTGGGTTATTTTGTTACAGGTGCATCCATTGTGTTTCATATTGTTTTTTATTTAGTTACGAGTATCCAATTAAAATGGGAGAAAAATCGTTATACATGTGCAGTAACCGAAACTACACGTCCGATTTACATGCTAGGTAGTTATATGATTTATTTAACATTAGCAGCCCAAATTTGTCTTTTTATCTGTTGCAAATAAGTTTCCAAAATTATGTTTGACTGTTAGATACGCGTCAGTCGCGGTGCATTGTCCATCTTTCAGAAATCACTACTTTTACAATTATACCGTCACAATACTGAGTCGACCAACATAAAAATGTTAATTTTCGGCAACAATCAGTACTTCTCGATACAATAACGTCATTATTAACGTTTGGTATGTGTGACCTTGAATTAAATTCCGTCTGCTGCTAGTGTGACTTTCAAACAGGGAATGAGAAAGTCTCTTTCACACAAATGATTTCAAAATCACCATTGACCATTGGCCTTCTAGAACAGAGGTTAGGATCTGAAGGTAGTAACCTATGTTGGTAGAGAATGACGAATCAGAGATTTCCCCGACAATTGTTATCTCTTTGTGAGCGCTTAGCTTGGGGTACCATGACAGAACTGATGCTTCCAGATGTTTTACATCACTTAAAACAAGTTGGGCAGGATATATTTCTGAAATGTTCAATACTGGTCATTTTCAATGCATTCCCATTAGACAGTATTGCTTACATGCTGTTTTCCAAAGTCGTATATTGGTTTTCGCTCCACAATTGCAACACCGTCCAGATGACATACAGTGATGTTACCAAACTTTTTGGAGAGTTGATGGTTTTTAAAAAAAAAATCATCTTGGGCACGAACAATAATTGCAGCAGTGTCAGAAGGAAACTTCCAAAGGTGAATGTACATGTACGTTCCAACTGATTCTCAAATAGACTTTCTAAATTCTTTGAATTCTGTTATATGTAAGAATAATTAAAGAGTTGCGAGGAATTATACGGTTTATCTGCCCCGTGTTAATTATTTTGATAAACACCGAGCTTTAGCGTGGAGTTTGACATAGTAATTCACGAGGGAAATTAAAATAATTCGTAATTTCGAGCACCGAGTTGGTTATTATTTGTCTTAGCCACGATCATTTTAATGCCTTTAAATCGAAAAACTAGACTGAATTCACGACCTTATAGATTAGACAGAAAAATCCAAATGTACTCCTACCCCATTCATAAAATTATCACACCTTCAAGGTGCGGGCATCTAAATAGTTAATATATATTAAACATTAATGCTATTTACGCTCTTTTTATCAGTAAGATTATTATAATTGTTGAATTTTATTCACAAAATGAATCTTAAATTATAAGAATAAAAACTTGTTTATATTGTAAATATTGACGCAGAATGAGAAACATATGAGTAAATAGTGAGCCAGCAATCGAGCAGTTGCAAGAAAGGAATGTAATTACGTCATAATTAACGTCACAAATTAATGATGTCACGACAGTCACGATCAACTCGTGCATGCCGCTTCCCCCAGCAAATTTAGTACAGTAAATACAGTCTCGGAAACATTGATTGAACATGGTTATCTATTTATTATGTGTTTCTGACTTCAGAATTAAAATAGATATGTTCCGAATTGATCATCTATGTGATTGACCTAAAAAAGTACAGCTAAGCAATTGATAAATTAGCGTAAAATACTTCCGTCAACCAATGAAAGTGCAAGTTATATTTAGAAAAAACTGTAATTCCCATGACCATTATGACAACTTTAATTCCCGTCATATCTTTGCCCAGAACATTGATGTAACTCGTCATGATGTGTGATATCTCTTGAACAAATGCTGGGACAACATATTGACACGTTAAATGTTGGTTAATATGTCAATAAAGACACCTTTTAAACAAAATCAGATTTCATGACGTTATTGAATTACGGGCTGCATTCCATACAGAGATTCACTACGCTTCGGCTATGAACCAGTACAGTGATGCTGCATTGTTGTTGCTAACATCTTTGATATCTTCATATCTAGGAAACTTTGAAACTTGAAATTCTACACATACATGGTACAATCTATTAGGAATTCAATATTTAGATACATTTTGAGCAGCATGATTGTATAATCGAATACAAGCGAAAACGCACGGGCTTGTCAAATTTGGCTCGATGCGTTCGTAACGAAAATAATGTGTTTTCATCAACATACAACTATTTCTCAAGAACTTATTCACTGTACCTGTATGCATGTCACAAATTGATGAACCGGAGCCTATTTGCATACGTTGTAAAGCTGTATAAGGACTTAAAATTACTTATTTGATCCAACGAACAACAAACACTTGACAGAGCTATGAACCACTGAACGAGCGTACAGCGAACTATATCCGGTTCGCACTGTATGGGGTTATACACCGTGAAATATGTACAATAGCACATTTGGTAATACACCATTTCAGTTTCCTGGATATTTTAATTTGTGAACATGAAAGGTGTGAACTCGGTGTCCCTTTCTCATCTCTTACCCAATTCGGCCAGGTTTCAAGTGCAAACTATTGATTACCTCTAGAGCTTGCATTTCATTAAATGAAGTGAGAAATTAAAAACCTTTACAGTAGTCAAAGATATGCAGAAGTCTAGATATTAAAATATTTAAAAAAAATATATTACCCTTTACAAAAGTGACTTCGAGGCAGATTTGAAAATATTTCCTAAATATATTACACCTAAGTATTCTGATGTATGACTAAGACCAAGGTAGATCTGATAGCAAGCTAATTTGATCTGCTTTCAAATGTGTCTGGTCCCGTATAATCTCATAATTCATTCACCCTAGAGACATTTGAGACACCTCATGGAATATAAACTGCTCATTTAGTTTACTGTGGTGAATATAAATCATGAAACTATTGACCTTCGGAATGCACAGTAAAGTTCCGTATTGCATTTATTCCTTATAATACCATCTCTCTTGATATATGGAGAAGAAAGTAATTGTGTTTAAACCATGACAAAAGTCACAAAATGGCATTCAAGTTCCACACTAAATGGTCAACAAATGAGATAATAAAAAGTGACTTATTTTGGCTGCAAACGAAAAAGATATTAAACACCAAGTAAACTTCGGTTTAAGGTTTCTTTTTATCCAAGTCATTTTCAACATTGAGCGAGGTTTACTTAAATTCCTAGGACTTGAATGCAGACACTAAACAGTGTCTCTACGGTTGGAATCGAACCTGCGGGTTACCATCTGTTGTCACTCAGAGCTAATCACGCTAACTACACTTCCATCTCCTGGTCAACGATCACAATATTCGTTTATTAGAAGGATTATTGTACTCGTGGATACATGATGATTCATTGTAATTGTATGTGATGCAATTTTAATGACATGATATTAGCACTACGATACACATGTAGTGAACAAACGTTCGGTATGCAGCTCCAGGATACATGTAAATCGGGCAGTGAAATTTATTTTCTGTCTTTGTACAAAACTGTTGATCAAATGTCATTGAAAACAGCAAGTGTCCCATATTTGGCATGTGGAGATGAATATGCAAATCGAATACTGAAAATCCCATGGGGTGATATTGGAGGGTGGTTTGCAACCATTAATAATGGAAACAACTACAAACCTTGTTGAGATGAAGATTATCCTTATGGTTACATTAAGGACCTCCATATTGATTATATTTAGAAGGTGATTATGTGTAACGTAAGTGCTTGGGCATTCCATGATATGGAGCTTATCATCCCAACGGGTTTGAAGACACTCCACAAGGTATACCATACGCCTTTAATAGGTGAACATCACGACGCACTTTTGGCACTTGAATGACAACAGAGGAGACAGGACATAAGGATACAGCTTTATTGCGTTAATATGTCCATAAACATGCGCAAATTATTGTCATTTTATGTACTATCAATGATGCAATAAAGGGCGTTTTGCTTTCCAATATTCACGTAACATGGTTCTACCAATTCTGTCAATACGAAAACTCCTCGACATATTGCTTCAATCTGAACACACCACTTGAGATAGCTACCACAGACATGGGACATGGCATCACAACACGACACATCGGAATTTGAAATCGTTAATAGTTGATTGTGCCGTCGGGTAAATTAGTGATTATAATTGTGTTGTCAGCACATAGCAATTATATCAATCGTTAGAGAAATCCACTATCTAAAACTTGACATAGAAGAAATAATGTTTATATCACGACACGACACCTACTGGTCGATTATCGCGCGCAACTGAATGTGATATTCATAAGACGGGTTTTACTTTGTTGCTTTCTACGTAATTAATGATGTTGAACACACCATGGGTTTCCAAGACTGCGAACCTGTGAACTGAACTGCACAGTTAATATAACAACGCATGGCACATTTTCCGGATTGTCGTCGTTCTGCAGAGCATAGAGAATATTGTGTCTACATTGTATAATCTGTGTTTATCAATTTCCCGTGACTGATATACGAGTCTTCTGATAATTCAAGAAA
The DNA here is from genome assembly GCA_936450465.1 of Gibbula magus. Classification (NCBI taxonomy): domain Eukaryota; kingdom Metazoa; phylum Mollusca; class Gastropoda; order Trochida; family Trochidae; genus Gibbula; species Gibbula magus. The sequence continues at coordinate 28,284,290 of OW388297.1, forward strand.
TAATATATTCAAACCACCAACTGTTAGACAGCCTCTACGCTGATCTTGTGCATATGTTCAAACATTTGCTCATCCCAACGCTAGCACAAGGCACAAACTTCGACAGAGCTGCTCTTATTCCGTAAGGATTGGGTTATATACATAGTTGGCAGCACATGATCAGAGAGATTCATCGTGTTCAATAGGGACTGATCATTTACATTGCGTAGTAAAGAAGACTGATGTGAACTGTCAATTACGGTGAATTACTGCACGATTAAATTATGATTTTGATCCAGTTGAAGTACTCTCGTGGCATCAAATCGACTCTTAACGAGGTACACCGAGGATGTGAATCATTCCATCAACGAGATTCCCTAGATTTCTTACATTAGCAGGTTTCTTGAGCAATTATTCTGGAGGTGTTTGTAAATTGCAACAGATGATTGAAATACGATATTTGAGAAAAACTGATCTAACAAATAAATACAATCGATTTGATCTACTCGAGGTTGTGTAAAACAAGAGAAACAACATTTAAAAACAAGTTACAGCATCTAGTTATTTGCTAGAAGCATTCTGCTGTTTAATAATATCACACTGTCAAATAACAATTTGAGTTTTTTCTTAAATGAAGACATTTATGATTGCCTAGGAATAATTAAAAGGTATGATGTAGTGAGCCTTCATGTCTTGATCAAATTTTTGAAGACAAAGAGGCACGATTTAATTTTTAAATACTTTTTGTAGAGCAATTGTCTCTGTAGTTCATCATGCTTTAAACAATAAACTAAATAAGCATAAGTTCAAACGTTCATGTGTTCTAACGTTCCTGTAAAAGAAACCTTAACATTAACATTATTTCGTCTAGTTGGTCGCATTTGATGAAGGCCGTCATTTAGGGTTATGAATTATTCAGTCTTCTTGACGCTCAAAGCTGCACACGCAACTGGCACATTACAGGAGTTCAAAGTTGTTATCGAGGATTTTTATCAATATAACTAGATAAATGCTGTCACAAGGGGTTGAGGTGATTTTGGTTTTAACCACTTTCAAGAGAAGGTCACTAATATCACGGATTATTGCAGGGAGAAAGCTCGCAACGCCTTTGTGATCATGCACTGGAACTAACAAACATTGGGAGGTACATGCACTACGCTAAACTTCAGTGTACAACTGCATCCAAACCTTACTGCATATAGAACCAGCAGAAAAGGTTTACGAGCCCCTGGTGGGACTCGAACCTCGGATCGTTCGATCCAAAGCCAAAGGCGTTCATCACTGTACTACCCTGTCCTCACTGTCGCTATATATGATTGAATAGCTTTTCTTAACTGAAGAAAAAACTGAAAGTAGTTAAGCTCTTCAAAAATATTTAAGGGCATTAATTTTTAAGTACTTCAAATTATCTTGCTTTATGCGTCACTGTTTTTTTTAGCAGATTCATTTGTTGAGGTTTTTCACAAACCAAAATAAATTGTTATCCTGTATGGAGATACATGTAATTTAGAGCAACATGTCAAACTGTAATCACTTTGTTGTGTTCACGATCCTTTGAAGACTATAGTTTCTCATTGTAATTAACATGATCAAAGATATACATGTTGTAAAGGATAAGTAATTCTATTGAACTCATGATGATCAATTTTCTTTTGATCAAGGTTGCTTTCCGACTTCCATCTAAAAAAAGACCAGTCCTTCAAATGACGATAGAGACGCGATACACTCTGGTTATGCGCTTTAAAATCAACAAGTACATTCAAATAATAATTTTCTGCATATTAAACGGAAAATAATAAAAAAGAAAAGAATAAATGTTTGTGAATATATCGAATTTCTCGATGTGGCTGTATACATTTGTTTCTGATGTGATGCTTCACCTATCATATACGGTCAAAATGTGGTATCCTGTCATCTTAACCTTGACTTATATTTCTAAAAGCATTCGATATGCTTCACATGTGCATATTCTGTGATGAGATTTTTTAACATATAACTCATATCTGTCCAAGAAATGTGCATATTGATATTATAACTGTTCAACTTATATACACATTCTGACTTTGTATACAGTATTTAAGTGTGACATCTTTGAAACTAATATAAACAAAAACCTCGCAAATCTTTAAATTCAAATTGATGCATGATGCATAAGCAAAATCAATTGTGCAACAAAACTAATACAAATAGTTATTGTAAATGGCAACTGATTGTCGCAGTTGGAATTCTGTTTTGGAGATATTTGAAATTTGGCTGGAAGCTTCCTATAGAGTTTCCTTATTATATCAATTGAAACAATTTGGTTTAATTGCAACATTGTGTCCAGCTGTCTCCCTCTTAATATCCTCATCAGTTGAGAAAGTTAATCTTAGCAAATAATTAGGACACCCTAGGGTGTTTGTTAAAAGTACCTACATATTTGTTTTGCATTTGCCTTAGTTCATCAGGTTTGATATATTTATTCAATTAAAATATCTTGTTGCCCATACACAATTTCGATTGCTTTAATTTCAGTTGTATTACACGTATTGTATTATAATTGTTCAGCATTTAATTATTAATGAATACCATATTCACTTTAATACGGGAGAGGAGGAGAATAGCAGTTTATTAAAGTGTCACACTTTGCGTTTACAATTATCACAAAAAAGTAAAAAGCAAAGTCCAGCCTATATAGGCTTATGACAGACTATATATCGTAGAATAGTCCACAATAATATCAGGCATCTAGGATACAATGTATTGGTCCTTTTGTCTTTTTCAAACATATATTTGGAGTCTACCTAACAATACCAAAGAATTACCAATATTTGAAACTTACATTGTTTGCATCACATATTTTTGTCTCACTTTGTTCAACTATTTCAATAGAAGTACTAAATATATCACGACTGAAAGTAAATATAATGAAGTTTCTTCTGCTTCTCCTGTTGAAAAATAAGAATAAACCATTATCACGCTATAACCACGTGGGACATACTTCTTGGTTGATAAATAATCAGATATCTCTTTATTCGAACAAAACCTTTCTTATTGATGACACGACCTCGACTGAAAAGGAATAAAATACTAAAATTTCGAATTAACTTTGTTTGTGATCTCATTGGCGTCTTCACGTGCTGTCCATGATGAGATCTCATCTCTCGGGAACACCGTAGTCTTAAATGTGTACATTTTATGTTGATAGTTTAATGAATAAGTTCAGCTTCATCATGTAAGGTTTTTACCTAACTGAGAAACGACGAGTTAAACATGTCCTATTTGCAGCATGCTGTAATTGAGACCGAAACAATTCAACGAGTTATAGTTTAAGGTGTTGTCGTCTTAAAGAAAAGTGTAATATGAAATTCTACTTTTCAGCGATTTTTGTAGAATGATAACACGTTTATTTTGGCGCTCAAGGATGGCATTCATCGATTCAAATATTCTGCATGCAGCAAAAATACCGAAATAATTCGTCACAAGTTTTTATTGGATTAGTTAGTTAAAGTTGTCCATTCAAAGTTTTATTCTGTTATTTCAGTATGTTGTGACTTCGACGTTTATGTATTTTTCATCCATTTTCTTTCCACGATATTTGACAGTAACTCAATGATTAGATATGCAATTATTACTGAAAAAAACATGACTATTATGTATGTCACCATTAGCGGTTTGTACTAACCAAAGTAAGGTATAGTTTGTCTGAAGAAGGATGCTTATTGTAATCAAACAAACGCAATAAATCAATTCCATCTGCCATGTACATCAACTCAAGACAGTGATATCCAATTACAGTAGAGGATAATACCATTTTGATTGTCAGTCTTGACTACATGACAGTCATGAAGCTGATTGTGATGAAAGTATTGATTGCAGTGATCAGTCTGAGGAAGAAGTTATGTGAAGGATCTGTTCTAAGTTCGGTTATTGGCAATGTCTGGACGGTTTTGAAACCTTTAAATATGAGATCTATTATTGGTCTGTGGCTGTCGGAATTTCCTCAATCAATCTGTTTCGGTCGATGCATACCGAGCATTAGACCTCCAATTACCACAATAGTTGTTTTCGTAAAAGTTCTATCTTCATTCATTATTTGATTGTTTTCGTCAAATGATTAAAGAACACGTAAATTTATCTTAGAAGGACTCAATTTGACTGGTAGTATGGCAAAATATTTCTAAATCCGCCATCGTATGTTAACAGCTAAACATGATTAGTAAATATCAAGTTCATGTTACATTATTTTCGATGAGTTTAATAAAACAAACCACCCATTTATTATTTAGTACAAATTCACGTGTTCAATTCCACCAATCAACCAAATATATTTAACATGAATTGACGTCGATTTATATCCATAAACGAAAGGACACTAAATCATATTAATACTTCAGTACACTTTTTATGAATTGCCTAATTACAACCAATCACTGTTCAAACAGTACGATGCCATCTGAACTACGAAGTTAGTCCTATGACTACGGCATGCAACGCTCGACAAAGATAACTTCCTATTGAAAGGCCTGTAAGTTAATACAGCTGTGGTAAAACATTGTAATTGCATTTTCACGTAACGGTTGCGACAAACTCAATACAGTATTTGTATATCTTTCCTATGATATAAAGAGGATATTATTATGATATTATTGTTTGAGATTTTCAAATATTCAAATACAATTTTGACATGTCAGGCTACACATTATACAGAACTAGATCTTCCGAAATCTGTATTTGTGAATTGACACAGCGAACTTTTAAACTCCCTTTTGGCTTTTATCTTCTGTCCTACAGTCCTTTAGTAAACGACCCATAATAAGAAGCAAAATACGCCGACAAACAATTAGCCGACAGACAATTAGAGGTCTGATGACCGTCATGAGACGGCGTGAAGAAAATGTTATCCGAGTGCGAGGCGGTTACACCAGATACTGAGTTTGTCAGTATATGTGAACCTTATTCGTGTGTTCAACATTAATGTAATGCGTCTTGTATGTCTTTTGTAAAATACCCCGACATCCATACTTAGTTCACCTTACCATACGCTGATTTAGGTTTTCCACAATTAAAACTTCAACTGGCGATCAGTGTCGGGCATGTGTTCATTCTAATCGAAGGCTCACATGAGTCAATCCTTACAGCTTTCTTACGCAGAATGTGAATGAAGTTGTACGTAACTTAAGTATACATACTCTTGGGAGTAAAAGTAAGCATGTAAAGGGTCTATAGTGGTATAAAGTGACTGCTGCGATGTTATGACCAGAGACCATTGTGTTTTTTAAAGGTTTCGTGTCACAAGAAAGCTTCAAAATAAAATCTTAATGTAGGAATATTTTTTTCTTCACTAAACATTTAAAAATGTTTTACAAAGAAATGCAAACTTCTATTTTGTTTAATTCCTATTCCACCAAATGAAATCCTGACAAAAAGACCTGTCTCAAAGAAAGAACTAGACACAGACAGACTCCTGTCTCTATGGTGTGATTAACTATCAGTACATCAAAGCTTGCCGGGTTAATTATACCTTTCAAAAGTATTTCCTTACTTTTTTTTTATGAAACGTTCCTTTGGGCAAGACCTGGTGCGGACATTTCAGTGTAATTAGAGTTCATCTGTACGTTTTAGGTTCTTGTTTTTTTATGTTCAGATGTTAAAAGCTTTGAAAGTAAACATGGGTCTGGGTGAGAATGGCACTTTGATTCACACGGGATGATTTGAAGCGGGTGCTGAAATTTTTACTTCATCAATATGATATATGATAATTACTGCACATTTATATAAAATAAAACACGCACAGAAATCGTGTTTAATAGGTAAATTAAAAATGAATTGCAATGCTGATATTTCAGCAACGAGCAAGATTTGCTATATTGTTAGCGGGCCATCGTTCGTCGTCTGTCGTACGTCCACATTTGACAAATTTCATCTACTCCCCCAAACAGCTGCACCGCCAAAAATGTACTCTTGTGTCTTGTGTCCTAGGGATTAAAGTTTGTTCATTTGGTCCTGACACCCTCAATTATTGACGTGGCAGATATGTAACCTAAAATCTCCTGACAACGTCCTCTCCGAAACCAGTTGAGAAGCTGAACCATAAGAAGCTGAAGTTTTCTGAATAACATCTTTGTTACAAGGAGAATGAAGTTTGTTCATTTGGTCCCCCTCAAATGTGGGCACGCCAGAGTGTCCACACAGAAACCTTCTTTCGACTCTTCCCCCTCTTGTAACCGGGCCCTTAAAGCAATTTTTTCCGCTACTAAGTTGTTTGTGTTGTGAATTCAGGTATGTAGTTAACACCATGTACTCACAGCCATTGAGGGACAACAATGTTGATCATGAAAACAGTCCAACAGCGTGGTGTGCATCTGCTTCTTTCATCACTCCAAGAAGAAGGTCCAGTATGATGGTCAACATCTAACGTGACCACCAGCACACTAAGCACTGCAAATAACCTCACTACCAATTATGTGTGAAAGAACAGATCGTGTTTTTTGAAGAGAAATGGATTTTTTTTACAGATTATGAGAAAACTTAAAAAATTTATTCGGCAATTGTAGTTGAATAATATTTAATTTTGTTGCGGATGACCCTTCTCATCACGCCTCAATTGACTCTATGAATTCGTTCCAAAGGTTGTTGCTCCCACTTAAGATGCAATGCAGCCTCAAAAAGCAGCACTTATTCTGTGGATGAGGTTCCATTCTTTGGATTCGACATCCAATGATGTTCCATACATGTTCCAATTGCAAGGGCCACAAATCTGGACTCAGAGCAGGCCAGGTCAGGTGAGTGATGGCGTTGTTCTGAACATACACCTTAACAGCAAGGGCACGGTGAGATCGAGCGTTGTCATCTAGGAATAAAAGACGAGTTGCTGAAGGATTATTGTCAAGTTTAGGTACTAGGACGGGGACAGAACGTTTCTGATGAATCGCACACCATTGAGATTTCACCATACCATGACAAGATCCAGCTAACAGTTATTGGAAATAACCATAACTAAACTCCACGTGAGGGAACGAAAGCCTGGATGTTTCTTGAAATACGATGGCTATCTTTGACCTGTATGACATCAACTTTCACTGACGTCGGGCCACACCCAAATCTACATTGGGATAATAGTAAGTGATGAATATCGTATTCGTGCCATTCTGTTAAACTGTGATAAAAGTATCAATAATTCTGACCATTATACACCTCCGATCGAACATGTTTTTCATTCTTCATGAATCCGTAGCTACCATGAATTTTATGCAATTCCTTTTGTTTTCGCTTAACTCCCAAAGTGACAATTCATTAACGGAAACTCCATTTAATATCTAAAACATCAACATTTTATTACAAAATGTATCAGGTGCTGTTTAATTAATAACAATGTGTATACTCTCTCAAAAAAGAAACGCAACCCCTGAATTTAGAAAGTGTTTATGTAAAGTTTTAACTTGTTATTACACATGTAGTATTAAACATAACGCAATGAAATTTGACATTTGTCTCTATGGTATAAGGTCTCAATCTCTAGAAAACACTCGATTCAAACTAAGGAGCGTTTTCTTCAGTATCTCGTATGAGCCCCACGAGCTGTAATCACAGCATCAACATTGCACCTCCTCGGAACAGAACGGATAAGATGGCGAATTCTTCCATTTGGAATTGTTTTCCATTCCTCCTCCTGTAATGCTGTGATCAGTGCATCCAACGTCTGGTTGGAGGTGTACGTGCACGAATACGACGATAAAGATTGTCCCATAGATTTTCGATAGGGTTGATGTTGGGCGAACTGGAGGGCCATTTCAGGATGTTGACATTGAAATTCCGAAGAAAATTCACTGTAGCACGAACTGTGTGGGGGCGGGCATTGTCCTGTTTAACCAACTCCCTCTGTTGGTCGATTATCGGAAGAAAATGAGGCTGTAATACGTCATTGATGTATCGTTTGGCTGTCAAATTGCCGGGAATGATGATCAGGTGTGATTATTTGTTGTAAGACATGGCATCCCTTACCATGACGCTTCCTCCTTCAACTCTGTCTAACCCAGTTCGGAGCATAACATTCATTTCCTCATCTATAGATACGTTGCCTTCCGTCACGCCGTGGAAGGAGGAAACATGACTTGTCGCTGAACAGACTCCTCTCCAATTTCATCGGGTTGATATCCTTACTTCAGTGCATCACCTGAGACGTTGGCGTCGATGGACGGGTCCGACAAATGGTCTTTCAGCACGTAAGTTGGCCTCACGTAAACGGTTCCTGACGGTTTGGGCAGACACTCGCCTCAAACCAGGCATCTGTGTTGCAGGGACTGTTGATGTGGGCTGCGGATAACGTAGGTGGGTGACCCGGATGTAGCGATCCTGAGCCGATGTAGTGATCCTTGGTCTACCACTCATGGGATGGTCTTCAGTAGCATGAAACTGTGTATATCGATTCAAAAGTCGGGAGGTTATTGTTTAATACACATTTAGATGTTCCAAAACTGTGCTCGGTCTCAGTGGAATATTTCGATCTGCCATGCTAAACCAGGACATTTTCGACCTTGATGTTCAGAGTAAATAAAACAAAACGGCATAGTCATCAACATCCCCCGCCAGACAAAAGAAATCGGAACAAGGGCAATAATTCGAGATGAAATAATTATGCGTTTCTCATTTTCTTTTCATTAAGGTATCGATATATTCAAGCCACACAACTGATTTGAAGTTAAACAGTTTCTGAGAAAACCTATATCCTTTGAAGACACCTGGAACAGAGTAAAAAAAAACAAGGGCAATAACTTAAATAGTTTCTGAGAAAAGATGTCCCCTTTGAAGATGCCTTGAACAGAGTCAAAAACAAATCAAGGGCAGTCACTCCGGAAAAAATAATCACACGCTTCTTATTTTCAAACGCCATCAAGGTATCAATACCCTTAAGCATCACATGAAATTGGGAAATCCTATCTTAAATAGTTTCTGAGAAAAGCTGTCCCCTTTGAAGATGCCTTGAAAAGAGTCAAAACCGAATCAAGGGCAGTAACTCCAGCAAAAATAACCACACGCTTCTTATTTTCAAACTCCATCAAGGTATTTATGTCCTTAAGCCACACACTAAATTTGGAAACCCTTTCTTAAACAGTTTCTGAGAAAAGCTGTCCCCTTTGGAGATACCATGAACAGAGTCCAAACAAGTGTTTGCCACTAACATGGCAATGTCCCCCGCCGGTAACATTGAGTTTAAAAGACACATCATTTGGTCAAAATCAGCGACTTCATATATTGTATTACTGGTAAAAAGTGTCATGATGATGAGCAAATTTGAAGACTTTGGGTGATCGGGTTCATGAGATATTGGATAAACAAAGTTCGAAAAGTGGTCAAAGTGTCATGTAGTCACATGGAAAACTAGAAATATGTGCATGTGATGCACTGTGATGTCCACCGCTCCAACGTTCAATCCAACCTAGTCATATTACCCTTATTTTTCACTTAGTGAGTGAGTGAGTTATTGTTTAACGCCGCTTCGGCAGTATTGCAGCCATTAGCGGCGAAATTTTTTTTCACTTATGCTAAGCACTAAGTTCAATACTGCATTAATAACGAGAAATAAAAAAATTCAGAATAGCCAAAGTAGCAAAAGGCACCACTCTATCACTAGGTCTAAGCAAATACAGTTTGGTGAAAAATATTGAACTGTTTTGGAGATAGAGGCCGGAAAACGTCCCTACCACCAATATGCACTAAGTTCAAATTGTTTCCATGGAAACCAGAAAAAATAAAAAATTCAGAATAATCAAAATAGCAAAAGGCACCACTCCACCACTAGGTCTAACCACAGACCAAGTTTCGTAAAGAAATACTTGATAGATTTTGAAATAGAGGCCGGAAAACGTCCCTACCCCCAATATACACTAAGTTGAAATTGTTCCCATGGAAACCAGTAAAAATTTAAAAAATCAGAATAGCCAAAGTAGCAAAAGGCACCACTCTATCCCTAGGTCTAAGCAAATACCAAGTTTGGTGAAAAAATATTGAACGGTTTTGGGGATAGAGGCCAGAAAAGGTCCCTACCCTCAATATGCACTAAGTTTAAATTGTTTCCATTGAAAGCAGAAAAAAAGAAAAAAAAATTCAGAATAACCAAAATAGCAAAAGGCACAACTCCACCACTAGATCTAACCACATACCAAGTTTCGTAAAGAAATACTAGATAGATTTTGAAATAGAGGCCGGAAAAGGTCCCTACCCCCAATTTGCACTAAGTTCAAATTATTTCCATGGAAACCAGGGGAAAAAAAAATTCAGAATAGCCAAAATAGCAAAAGGCACCACTCCACCACTAGGTCTAATCACATACCAGGTTTCGTGAAAAAATGTTGAACGGTTTTTGAAATATGGCCCGGAAAAGAAAGCATTTCGGAACAAGAAGACATAGTCATCAACATCCCCCGCCAGACACAAGAAATGAGAACAAGGGCAATAAGTCAAGAAGAAATAATTGTGCGCTTCTCATTTTCTTTCCATTAAGGTAACGATATCCTCAAGCCACACAACTGATTTGATGTTAAACAATGTCTGAGAAAAGCTATATCCTTGGATACTTGAAACAGAGTCGAAAAAGCGGAACAAGGGGAATAACTCCGGAAAAAATAATCACATGCTTCTTTTTTTCGAACTTGATCAAGGTATCGATGGCCTTAAACCACACACCAAATTTGGTTATCCTATCTTAAATAGTTTCTGAGAAAAGCTTTCCCCTTTGGTGATACCTTGAACAGAGTCCAAATATACGTAACAAGGGCAATAGCTCCGGTAACAATAATCACACCGTTCTTATTTTCGAACTCCATCAAGGTATTTATGTACACAAGCCACACACAACATTTGGAAACCCTATCCTAAATAGTTTCTGAGAAAAGCTGTCCCCTTTGGAGATACCATGAACAGAGTCCAAATTACGGAACAAGGGCATTGACTCCGGACAAAATAATCTCACCGTTCTTATTTTCGAACTCCATCAAGGTATTTATGTCCACAAGCAACACACCAAATTTGGAAACCCTATCTTAAACACTTTCTGAAAAAAGCTGTCCCCTTTGGAGATACCATGAACAGAGTCCAAAAATACGGAACAAGGGCAACAACTCCGGAAAAAATAATCACTACGTTCTTATTTTCGAACTCCATCGAGGTATTTATGTCCACAAGCCACACACCAAATGTGGTTGTCCTATCTTAAATAGTTTCTGAGAAAAGCTGTCCCCTTTATAGCGGACAGACCCCAAATCTATATCCCCCTTCCAATTCGTGGCGGGGGATAATAACGGACGGAGGTGAAAACATTATGTCTCCCGAAAAAATGTTCGGGGGACATAATAAAGTCAAGGTCACCAAAATCGACTGGTGTCTGAGTCATCCCCAAATGTAGACTGACACCAAATTTGAAAACATTGGGTCCATCCAGTCATGATATATCACGTTAACAAAGAGTTCGAAAAGTAGTCAAAGTGTCGCGATGACCTTGGAAATAAGGTCAAGGTCACTAAAAATTGACTGGTGTCTGCGTCTTCCCCCCAGTGTAGGCTGACGCCTAATTTGAAGACTTTGGATGCAACCCTTCATGAGATATCGTGTAAACAAGAGTTCAAAAAGTGGTCAAAGTGTCGGTGACCTTGAAAATAAGGCCAAGGTAACCAAAATCAACTGGTGTCTGCGTCATCCCACAATATAGGCTGACACCAAATTTGAAGACTTTGAGCCCGACCAGTCATGATATATCGCGTTAACAAGATTTCGAAAAGTGGTCAATGTGTCGCGGTGACCTTGAAAATTAGGTCATGGTCACTAAAATCGACTGGTGTCTGTGTCTTCCCCCAATGTAGGCTGACACCTAATTTGAAGACTTTGGATGCAACACTTCATGACATATCGCGTAAACAAGAGTTCAAAAGGTGGTCAAAGTGTCGTGGTGACGTTTAAAATAAGGTCAAGGTCACCAAAATCGACTGGTGTCTGCGTCTTACCACAATGTAGGCTCATACCGAATTTCAAGACTGTGGATGCAACGCTTCATGAGACATCGCGTAAACAAGAAATGTGACGCACGTACGGACGGACGGACGTCGCTGAATACATAGTCCCCCGTTCCGCGTTGCGGCGGGGGACAATAAATGGAACAAGGGCAGTAACTCCGGGAACAATAATCACACGCTTCTTATTTTCGAACTCAATCAAGGTTTTTTATGCCCTCAAGCCACACGCCAAATTGGTTAATCCTATCTTAAATAGTCTCTGAGAAAAGCTGTCCCCTTTAGAGATACCATGAACAGAGTCCAAAATACGGAACAAGGGCAATAGCTCCGGAAACAATAATCACACCGTTCTTATTTTCGAACTCCATCAAGGTATTTATGTACACAAGCCACACACAACAAAGCTGTCCCCTTTAGAGATACCATCATCTCGGATGGACGGACGGACGGAGCCAAAACCAATATCCCCCTTCCACTTCGTGGCGGGGGATAAGAACTGTCGAACGAACATAAAGAACAGATGAATGACTGTGAACCATCAGCTGACAATGTTAGAGATGGTGATGTTGACTGTAATGAACTGTCAAATGAACATAAAGAAGAGGCAAGTATGCTTTGATTGAATGTTATTTGTTGAATTTGTGTAATTTTGAAGCAACATTTACATAAGTTCTCAGCTTGTTTGCCAATCCATTTCATTGATGAATAAAATATGTTTAAACCATCAAGAAGTGGCATATTGGATCATGAATAGAACAATCTAGAAATGGAAACGCTTCTTGTAGTATCGATGCTACAAACATGTATAGTATCGATTCCTATGTATCTAATTCCTAATTTGACTCATGGGCAAATATATTACCAACGACAACTCTCTATGTAGATTTTATTGAACATGACTATGTTAGTAGTGGAGCAACAATGTACTACTATAGCGATACAATGCCAAACGAGGAGGGTCTGAGGTGAGCTCATTGGTTACCAACACCTTGCTTACAAAATAAACTGGAGCCAAGAATTGTATCATTTACAGCGATTGCTGTAATGGACAAAAACCAGGTCTTTCCAACATCCAGGTAATAAAATACTATTTGTAGGTCATATGCTGATGCCTAATGACTCTGATGGAGGTCTCGTGGTAGCTCGCCAGAAGGTTGAAAAGTGTCTGATTCCAAATTACTACTGTAAAATTATAGGTAATGCGAGGCTTATTAATAAGTTCACTGCCGTATACCCATACAATAATATGATATCTTAAAGGACTATGACACCTTTGCCAAGGCAACTCTTAAGCAAAAGTATGTTGATCAGAAAGGCGATAAAATATGCTGATTTAAAAGATGAGGTGGTTCAGCTTTGGCCAGTCTGATGTATTCATCATCACAGATGGATGTGTTACATCTGGTCCTCACCCAGGAGAGATCTGGGTGAAGGAAACCCTCTCTCAGCAGGAACCGTGTTTGAAAAGACTTTACTGCAAAGAAAGAAAAACACTATACTGTCATTGAAGAAGGTCAAGTGGGGCGATCTCCAAAGGATTTCGAAGTTGCTACCACAAGAATACACAAGATTCTATAACAATTTACCGTGGAGTGGTGCAACAGGATAATGAGGGTAATGGAATATGACTAGCCAACATGATTATAACACAACATTGATACACAAATGAATTCTAAAACCAACTTCATTTTGTATAGGTGATATTGGTTTCACTGAACAATTATGTAGTAATGATCCTAGTTTCTCTGTTTCAACTTGATCTCTTAAATCTTAGACGTTTTACGTCGATATATATGGCAATGCACGGTGGCGACACACATCAACAGAGCTCCATTGTTTTCTACATTTTGTGCATGTTAATAAGATTTGCTGGACGATATATGTGTTTGATTACAACATAACAATGGGTGGAATCCACCGATGTGTTTTGTTAGCGATGACGCTAAGTATTTTCATCCGTTTGGTGTCGTCATCCTTGATACCGTTACGGGACACCGTAAAAGCAGACAAAATTGACGTCATCGCCTGCAGTACGGACGGGAGGAGTTGCTGGCACTGCAGGGCACGGCATCGCAATGGAAAAGAAACATACATGTAGACTTGCCATCGGAATGTGAACGGGACCCATGTGAACCGGATAATTCAAAAGCAGGAACGAAACCAACACGGAAAAGAGGTAAGCGAGGAGGAGTCCGACGACGGGTCCGAGATCAAGACCCCCTCTCCTAACATTTCTCTTATCAAATGTTCGATCTCTTAGGTATAAACTGGAAGAACTTTCTGCCGGTACGAACTATCTTTATGAATTCAGAGATAGTTGCGCCATGTGCTTCACAGAGACGTGGTTATCACCAGCTATTGACAGTAACATTATATTTGGAAGGATTTGGCACTCCATTACGTTTAGACAGGGATTCAGAAGCTACAGGGAAATCTATCGGAGAAGTGTGTATTTATATAAATGAAAAGTGGTGTCGTTATTATGTTGTCAGAGAAAAAATATGTTCAATAAACATCGAACTTTTGTCAGTTTCAATGCGCCCCACTTACCTGCCGCGTGAATTTGGACAAATCTTTGTTGTCAATGTACATATACCACCAAGTGTTGATAACAAGCTGGCTGCTGATATACTAGTGATTATGCAAATGAGGTTGCCAAACATTTGGACATCTGGTGTCTGAGTGCAACACAAAGAGTGACAGTCGGACGGACAAGTTAATTTGGTCGCTATGTACCTCGACTAATTAGTAGCTGGGGTATAATTATGAAAGTTATATGTATTTTTTTCCTTAAGCCAATTCAAAATTTACTTCTCATAGTGAATACTAAGTTTCAGTAAAAAGATTATCCTCAGGAGCGAACATGCAGCTGGCTGAAAGCGAGCAAAAAGTATGAAAATCGTTTTTATATAATTATATAAGGTCAGGAAAATGCTGAAATCCAATATCTGCCAAAAACGATTCCTAAGGGCAAGACTTATCATAACTTTCTCATCAAGAAACGAGAATAGAAATTGTTTCGCAATTATATTAGTTATCTTATCACATTTCTTTACTGTATGTATCATTAGGTGTCATTATAAAGTCCTCTCTATTTTGAAGTAAAACTAATTTTTGTGAGAAATTGTTTCGCAATTATATTAGTTATCTTATCACATTTCTTTACTGTATGTATCATTAGGTGTCATTATAAAGTCCTCTCTATTTTGAAGTAAAACTAATTTTTGTGAAACTCTTTTTTTTGTCAGATCATTCATATTTGCAACAGAAAACATTGCATCAAATAACAGGGTAAAAATCTTTTCACGTTCCTCTGTACCTAACTGTCAGTTAAACATGATGCAATCCAGTTAGATGGAAATATTTATAGTAGATATTGTAACATATATTGTTAGTAATAATTGATAATACAATATATTTGCTAACTCCCGCGAAGAAGAACATCCCATTTTATCTTGAGAAGACATACATTGTTTTTCTTTGTCAAAATTTATGTTCAACTTGAAGTATTTCAAAGCATCTTGCGACCTTTCCAGAAGCTGCTATCATAAACAAAAACAAAACAAAAAACGAGATGATGTACAATACATCTCAGGGGTATCGTCACTGTGATTTGATTTGATTTTTTATTGCCTGTAATTGATGTTAAATATGTCATTACTGATTCCCAGACATACTTTTCCACATAATTGTAATAAAACAAAGCATGACAACTTGAAACATGACAAAACTAGAAATATGTGCATGTGATGCACTGTGATGTCCCCCGCTCCAACTTTCAATCCAACCTAGTCATATTACCCTTAATTTTCACTAGTTCAATACTGCATTAATACGGAGAAAAAAAATTCAGAATAGCCAAAGTAGCAAAAGGCACCACTCTATCACTAGGTCTAAGCAAATACAAAGTTTGGTGGAAAAATATTGAACGGTTTTGGAGATAGAGGCCGGAAAAGGTCCCTACCCCCAATAGGCACTAAGTTCAAATTGTTTCCATGGAAACCAGTAACAATTTAAAAAATCATAATAGCCAAAGTAGCAAAAGGCACCACTCTTATCACTAGGTCTAAGCAAATACCAAGTTTGGTGAACAAATATTGAACGGTTTTTTAGATAGAGGCCGGAAAAGGTCCCTACCCTCAATATGCACTAAGTTCAAATTGTTTCCATGGAAACCAGAAAAAAAAAATTCAGAATAACCAAAATAGCAAAAGGCACCACTCAACCACTAGGTCTAGCCACATACCAAGTTTCGTAAAGAAATACTAGATAGATTTTGAAATAGAGGCCGGAAAAGGTCCCTACCCCCAATTTACACTAAGTTCAAATTGTTTCCATGGAAACCAGAAAACAAATTTCAGAATAACCAAAATAGCAAAATGCACCACTCCACCACTAGGTCTAACCACATACCAAGTTCCGTGAAAAAATATTGAACGGTTTTTAAGATATGGCCCGGAAAAGAAAGCATTTCGGAATAACGGGGGACATAATGACTCTGTAATTGAAGGAAAGAAATACATGCGAATAATTACATAACATGCATGTTAGTCATTGTTGCCAAATGTCAATATAAACAGCTACTACTTTCATTCCGCCTAGGTCCAATCATTTTAGGCAGTTCAACTTCACCAAATGTTCTTCGGATCTCGGACTCCCACCAACATATTATTGTTGTAGTTTACTATACTACTTTCAAAGTTCTTACTGCCTTTGTTTCAAGATAGTGTATTTCGATAGTCTAAGTACATGGCTAAAACTCGGATATACATTGCACACACACAGAGACAAAAAGTGACGTTTCATTGGAAACGACCCACGTTAATCCAAGAAGGTTTGTAATGGGCCATGATTAAATTAACATGGTTTAACAATCGACAAATTCTGGTTGATGTAATTTGTCCTGAGACAATCGATCGGACGGACGAATGGAAAGACCAATAAATATTAAATACACCAATTTAATTCGTGAAAGATGTAAAAGAGTGAACAATTGTCTTCTGTGGTACCTTAAACAAGTATAACCAGGGTAATGACTGAACATGTCTGCCATGATTGATCACTTTTGATCACAAATTGTAGTGACCTGAATTATATACTGTATTACTAACGGTTGGTTTTATACTAAATGATGCTTGTGACTCTTAAGATATATTCTCCTTGACATGTAATCAATTATATTTTGAATGTTTCAGTGATTGATCAGTTTATCAGAGATTCAATATAACTCATCAATCAGAGTCAAGAAAATCATTATGACCTAAATGAGCTCTTCAGTGCTGGCACATCATCTATCAATGTCAGTATCTCTGTTTTACTTACAATGGTGAAACTGAAACACTTATCCTGAAGGTGTATGTGTATATTTTTTCTGAAACTTTGTCATGCATGTACGCCGTATGCAATATTCTTGAGACCTTGTTATGGCTGACTTAATGATTTAAACAACTTCTGACAGTTTGTGATACAGTAAGGGTAAATAGCGCCTCTCCGTGTGATTGACTCGGTATCCAAACGGTATCATCATAACATGTAGATGTCCTTCACAGTTCAATAGTATAATTTACTCTTTAGGACCTCCGAAAATTTGCTCCAAACAGCTCAACGACATGTCCTTTATCAGCAATTATACCAATGACATTAAATAATACCTACACGCTGTTCTAATACTAATAACGTCCTGAACTACATACATGTAGCTGGGTCGTTACAGTGAATGGAATGCATGCATTGGTTGGTCTGGTCAATTTAAAGAGAGATGGTACCCGGAAATAGAACTCACTTGCGGAAACACTTTGCATCATTTAATTGCTGTGATAGTTAACACAAAGTTAAGACAAAGAACACAAGAAACTAATGAATTAGGTGTGAGATTATGTCATTATTAGGATGTAACATTACCTTCCGTGTGCGGGCAAGTAAGCAATGAGAACATAAAAACCTGCCTGCATAAGTTATGAGTTGTCATTTTCAAATTGTTATCCCCCGCCACAACGAAGTTGGCGGGGGATATAGAAATGAGCTCCGTCCGTCTGTGCGTCCGGGCTTTTCCATTCCAGCCTCAAACTTCAAAACTATTCAATATATGTTGCTGAAACTTTGTACAGGTATCAACCAAGTAGTCTAGATGTGTCTTTTGCTATATACAAATTTGAGAATTTTTTTTATTTTTTTTTACGAATGCAAACAGTCTGGACTTAGAACGAAGAAGAGGGAAAACTATATTCCGGCATCAAACTTCAAAACTATTCAATATATTTTGCTAAAACTTTGTACAGGTATCAACCAAGTAGTCTAGATGTGCCTTTTGCTATATAGAAATTTGAGAATGTTTTTCTATTTTTTTTCGATTGCAAACAGTCTGGACTTAGAACCAAGAAGAGGGAAAACTATATTCCGGCCTCAAACTTCAAAACTATTCAATATATTTTGCTGAAACTTTGTACAGGTATCAACCAAGTAGTCTAGATGTGCCTTTTGCTATATAGAAATTTGAGAATAATTTTTTTTTTACGAATGCAAACAGTCTGGACTTAGAACCAAGGAGAGGGAAAACTATATTCCGGCCTCAAACTTCAAAACTATTCAATATATTTTGCTGAAACTTTGTACAGGTATCAACCAAGTAGTCTAGATGTGCCTTTTGCTAAATAGAAATTTGAGAATAGTTTTTTTTACGAATGCAAACAGTCTGGACTTAGAACCAAGAAGAGGGAAAACTATATTCCGGCCTCAAACTTCAAAACTATTCAATATATTTTGCTGAAACTTTGTACAGGTATCAACCAAGTAGTCTAGATGTGCCTTTTGCTATATAGAAATTTGAGAATAATTTTTTTCCCGAATGCAAACAGTCTGGACTTAGAACCAAGAAGAGGGAAAACTATATTCCGGCCTCAAACTTCAAAACTATTCAATATATTTTGCTGAAACTTTGTACAGGTATCAACCAAGTAGTCTAGATGTGCCTTTTGCTATATACAAATTTGAGAATTTCTTCTTTTTTATGCCCCCGAATCGAAGCTTCCGGGGGTATATTGTTTTTCACCTGTCTGTCTGTCTGTGTGTTTGTCCACAAAAACTTTAACCTTGGCCATAACTTTAGATTGCTCAAAGCTACGGCTTTCATACTTGGCATGTGGATACCTTGTGATGAGACCTTTCAGATGAGGTCATCATATTTGACCTTGTGACCTTGACGCAATTGACATTGTCAGAAAACTTTAACCTTGGCCATAACTTAAGATTGCTCAGAGCTAGAGCTTTCATAGTTGGCATGTGCATACCTTGTGATGAGACCTTTCAGATGAGGTCATCATATTTGACCTTGACCTTGCAATGAAAATTTTCAAAAAACTTTACCCTTGGCCATAACTTTTGATTGTTTAGAGTTTTGGCATGTGCATACCTTGTGATGAGAACTTCAGATGAGGTGATCATATTTGACCTTGTGACCTTGACCTTGCCGCAGTCGATATCTTCAGTAAACTTTTTACCTTAGCCATAACTTTAGATTGCTCAAAGCTACGGCTTTCATACTTGGCATGTGCATACCTAGTAATGAGACCTTTCAGATGAGGTCATCATATTTGACCTTGTGACCTTGACCTTGCCGCAGTGGACAATATTTAGAAAACGTTTACCTTGGCCATAACTTTGGATTGCTCAGAGCTACGGCTATCATACTTGGCATGTTCATACCTAATGATGAGACCTTCAGATGAGGTCATCATATTTGACCTTGTGACCTTGACCTTGCCGCAGTGGACAATATTCAGAAAACTTTAACCTTGGCCATAACTTTGGTAATATCCGGGGGCATCCGTGTTTAACAAACACATCTTGTTTTTTTACAAATGCAAACAGTCTGGACTTAGAACCAAGAAGAGGGAAAACTATATTCCGGCCTCAAACTTCAAAACTATTCAATATATTTTGCTGAAACTTTGTTCAGGTATCAACCAAGTAGTCTAGATGTGCCTTTTGCTATATATAAAGTAAATGCATTATATATTCAAAATGCATAAATATATTCAAAATTCCTACATGGCGGGGGATATGACCGACTCTGTCTGCTTGTTATATTTTGTGTAGCAACCTTCTAAATTTTGGTGTAATTCATGCACATACCTATAATGTTCACTGAAATCGCCACTAACGTTGTTTTACACCACTTTTCAAAGGGACTCAGGCGGCTGCGTTGGAGTGCATTCAACGCAACTGGAACAAGTTTTGGTCTCGATTTCTGAACTTTCCGGACGTTAGCTTCTTTTCGAGGTGGTTTTATGGTGATTTGGGGTTTAACGCCGACGTACGGACGTACGGACGGACGCAGCCGAATACTATATCCCCCGCTTCACGCTAAACGGCTGCTGGTATTATTGCAGGGAGAAGGCTCGCAACGCCATGTGACTATGTATTGCGGTGAAGCCTGCGAGGAGCGGCTAAAACAAGCGAAAACCATGGGTGCCAGGCCCCTGGCGGTATTCGAACCCCGGACCACTTGATCCGAAGCCGAACGCGCTAACCACAGTGCTATCCAGCCCCTCTATTCGAGACTTTCATCACAATAATGTTAATGCTGTTGTAATAATGTTAACATACCATTGTTCTCGGTGCATGTACGTGTTCGCCTAACAGTTATTATACCCCCGACCAACGGTTGGGGTATATAGGAATACCAACGATTCCGTCCGTCCTTCCGTCCGAAGACAATTTTTGTCCGATCGATTACAGAAAAACTATTCATCTCATCCTTTTCAAATTTGGGACATGACTTCTCACTAGGAGAGGTGCAGTGCGAAGTTTAAACCGAATGGGTGAATTTTAATTTTTGCCGAATTTTTTAATTTTTTAACTTAGTCAAATTCTGAGCATTTTTTGCTCGATCAATAACAGAAAAACTATTCATCTCATCCTTGTCAAATTTTGTACATGTCTTATTCACCACTAGGAGAGGTGCATTGCAAAATGTAACACGATTTGGTGAATTGTTGATTTTTTGGCGATTTTTTATATTTTTTTACTTTATCATATTCATAGCTAGAATGAATGAAGCTACTTCTGTGTTGTGATTTGTTGACTTCATCATTTTCTTTTTCATGTAACTTTAATCAAAAGCTACTTCTGTATTCTTGTTGATTTACTATTTTATATTTCCACTGGTTACATTTTGGGAAAAGTTAAATTGTCTTTCCTTTCAGCCATAAACTGCTGTATATCTGTCACTGTGCCTTCAGGGGTGTGCTTCCATGTACCTGTTGTTTAAAGTCACTCGAATGAATCATTATGATGGATTAATTTCCAAAATAAAGTTGAAATCAGTGGTAATAGCAGTAGTGTATTATGTTACCAATACCTTTTCAAGTTACTATTATTCCTATTTTTACTTAAACCACCTTTTTTACATGAAGATCGAGTCTTGTTCTACCCTTTTCACAAACAGTTTAATCTGAGCAATTACATTTCATAGCTTATCAATCCTTAGGCGTGCAGACACCTCCCTCTTTAAGTAAAATAAAAATGTCAAACTTTAACAGTCGGGGGTATTAGTGAGCCACGCTCACTTTTTTGCTTGTTCCCATTAAGTTCTGTTCTTGCCTATAGCTGTGGTAGTTTGAAATATAACGATTTTAGACCAAGTATAATAACTGTTTGATCTTATCATTTTAAGTATATTTCAATCAAAATACATGAAAACTGTCGATTTAGTATGAAGGTACTAGAGTGACACTCCGTGAAGATTAAAAGCACTAAAGCCCACTCCCAACATGTCAGTGATTGATGTGAACCACTAGACATCAGCCTCAAGATGACAGCACTGATCACTAGATTGCTTCCTTCACTCTACAACAATCTAGAAGCGGTGAACGTAGACACGCTTTATAATACAAACATGTTAACATAAATGTTTTGGAATATCTTAAATAACTGGATAATGTTTGACGAACAGAGGAATTGAAACTATAAACAAATATATTTGGTGAAATACTGCTTTATTTTCTAAATTTATTTATCAAAATACATGTTTAATTAAGTACAGATTCTTAATTGTACCATTACGTAGACATACCTTACCATTTTGGCTATTACTTGGCATCGGTAGTCACTTCAATGATTCATATATACATATTTGATTCTTTCATTCTATGGATATGCATGGATTAACTTAATTATTATATTACATGACAATTTTAACTTTGTACATGCAAGTTGTTTGTGGTTAGAATTGATAGTAAGCAGCAGATAAAAGATAAAATAAGTCCAAGTCCTAGAAAGCCGGGCTGTTTGTAATCCATATTGATATTAGATGAATGCAGAAAAGGAAGATTAATACCGCAAATCCTTGAATAATTGCCCGGCGATTATTAATTTCAAACACCGATTTGACCCGGCGATTATTCAAGGCGATAACGTATTTTTTCGAAGCCATAATATATATGTGAAATGTTAAAAGCATCATAAAAAAACATCATCGCAGTATTAATAGACTAATATAAACTAAGTGCATGCCATGATGTTAAACTTCGCATAAATATGTTTATACCGGAATATTTTTTAAAAGGAGATAGAGATTAGTTAATTTACATTTGCTAAATTTAACCTGGCGGTTATTTAATACAGGCGATTATTTAATTCAAGGCAGACTATTATTCAAGGATGTACGGTATTTTCTTTAATACGTTTAGATAACATGGGAAGAATCGATGCCCAGAAGCCTAGAAATGTCAGTCTTATGTCTGCCGATACTTATAATTTGTAAATGCATCAGAAATATGCTTTAACAATTCAAAGAAAGATTTTGACTTATATTTAATTTCAAATCTAGAAGACGAGCAAAACAAAATAATATCTTCACAACAAAACACCTTTACATCGATTGTTGCATTCAAAATAATTTCGGACTCATAAAGTCAAGGAAAAGGTTAGTTGTAAACACATCAACCAAGACAGAATAATCTTTTGCAAATGGTTGATCATGTAATAACTCGTGCTTCGTCTCTCTGATCTTGTAAGGACTTTCAGAAACAGATTTTGTCGACACATATTACATTTACTGGGAACATGACGTGCACCTAATTAAGCGTCTAATCTCGAGTTGAGTGTACCAATAAAAAGCTTCTATTCCATCTCGCTGCTGATTACATAAAATGCAAGGAAAGGTAGTTCATACAAGTACATACCAAAGCTTTATGTGAATCCAGGACATAAGCAGAAATAAATCCGAACGTATGCCCTGAAATTTAGCGAGGATGATTAGACCTTATCTCACTAAAAGCGACAAAAAACATTGACTATCTCCCTAATCATTTACCGCATTGTCTATTTCATTTAGTTAACCATATGGATAGGAGATATGCCCGCCTTGTCTCCCTGTCACCAATGCCGCCGAAACACACCTGACTCAACCCATCGTCTTTCCATAGCAACACTGGTTTCGAGTATAACCAACATAGACGGATCCAGGAAGTGTGAAAGGAACTGGAGTTCACATACTGAAATGAGGGAAGGGGGTTCGAACTCCAAACCGTATGACATCCCGCCACTGAAACGACGAATCGAAGTTTCTTTGTCGGACACACATATATATGTTAATCTTCATTACTTCCATCGTCCAAGTAGACCTTGCTTCTATTATTGCCCCCCCCCCCCCCCCCCCGTGCGTTTATCGCTTATTTGGCAGAGGACGTTAGTACGAAATGAAATAACACCTAAAAACTATTCACTGGAGTCTTTAATTTCATATTTTACATTTGGGTGAGATCTAATGTTCAAATAAAGTTTTGTGACGGTGACCTTTATTTCAAGATAAAAAGAGAGCGCCATTTTACTCTAGACATCTCGGGAATCTTTTAATATTTTACATAAAGCTTCAAAGGGAAGACGAAGAGCCGAGTAGGTTATTGTGACCATGACATCATCTTCAGAAAGGCATTTTTCAGTACTGGAACTGAATGGTTAGCTTGTCAGCACGACCTTGACATTGTTATATCTAGCTCACTATCACGTTCAATCACCACACTGAAACACCCAAGAAAATTAAACTGTATCATGTTTATGTTGACATCTTATTTATCACATATTACATGGCCTCTCAAATTTCTTTAATTTTGAAGTGATCATTTACGGCCGGGAATCAGGTCACCTTAGTGACAGTTGGTTGTCATTTACATTATAATATATACAAGGTCACACCTATTGCATATGGGTAGAGCAGACTGTACTGTACATGGTGATCAATACGACCATCAGCTCCATACTGTCAGGTTGTCAAGTTTGCCAATAGAAATCGTGTTCTCCTCTATAGTAATTGGATATCACTGTCTCAAGTAGATGATATTGAGCTTGGACGTCGTAACATAATTATGTTCGGTTATGAAGTAGGATTATGCCGTACCTATACACTATTGTCCTGTGGAAGTGACAGGAACAGTCGGTTTCATGCAATCCCTAACTAGTGGCTGCAGTATTACCCAAGCTCACTCATTACTTCATGTATTTCATTCATGTTTTTATGTTATTTCCTAAATTGTGCTTTCACGTACTCAGGCAAGAACTTGGTTTGAACCAGCTGTTCCATATAATTTAGTGTATGTAAAATTAATCGAAGGTCATTCAAGACATTTCCGACATGTCATGAGGCAACAACATTTTCTGGATAACAACTTTGTATAGTCAACATACACGAACTTGGCAGAATGAGATTGTAACTTGTAAATTGAAACTTCTTTTCGTTTCCTTTTCTATAACTAAAAGCTGAAACTTGTGTACATAAGTCTTTGCCAATGGAGATTATAAATTATTAGTTTGTTTACTCTCTGACACACATTTATTTAATGTCTGACGAGTTACAGGGGGTGTTGATGGCTCACGTTTATTGCAAATGCATCATCAGCAATGGTGTTATATATGGTACTTGTACATCATCATTTGGAAGGGGGCCTGCATCCGGTATACCCAGAATCCTTGTTTAACTGCTAGGTCAAGAGCACAGTGATTCAAAGTTTGACTGTCCGAGCTAGATCCAACCTGAATCCATCAGAACTTGTAATCCGCATCAACAAGGCCCGGTAAGACATTCGAATAGAAACTCTTGTAACTGAAATATGTTGAGCTTGAATTGTGTGGCTTCTAGACAGCAATGTGCTTTCCATCAAGGGCCCCTAAATGATGTGGAAACGGCCCCTGTCTTGAAATTTCTCTGCCACTTGAAGCAAATCGCGGGCGTCCATTGGAGGTGTTCAAAGCCTTCATAACATCCAAATAGCCTTGAAACCAGTGATGATGATCCTTGAGATGGTATTGTGAGCAAGTCTGAAGTTGTACATTAGAGAATGGTATGAATCTCCAGTTGCCAAGAATCGTAATGTCACAGCCCAAGAGAGACTGGATCACAAAATCCGCTCATCTTTCCAGTGATAAGAAGGTGCTCGATTCTTGACATCAGATGGTGAAATGTAGTTTAATGAAATTTAGTTCTAACACGTTAATGGTTTAAATAGTGTTATGTTTACAACATATCAATATTTAAATGCGACAAAATGCCCAATATTTGTTGTCCCACCACGAACTGTTATTATTCCACAGCTTGAAAAATATACATCATCATTTATTAATTAACATCCAATTTTGTTTGAAAAATCGCCTACCTTCTTACAATATGTTCTGCAGGGGGGGGGGGGGGGGGATCATAAGCAGGATCATAAACTGTAAATGATACCTTTACATTTCCTTATCATGCCATGCACCAGCTCTTGTGACAAGTTTCTGATCCACATTACTGGTATCTTTAAGTCAGTACCTTCTTGGCAAGTATTTTCCTCAGCTTGCACACGTCCCCAAGATCTTGTGATTGGTAGCTCTGAATGGGCCCCGCTTACCTTCCTGCACAATATTCCAGCTTTTAAATGATTGTGGAATAGTTTGATAAATACAGTGTAATGTAATTAGGGAGAATATTACTCCTATAGTATTGATATGCTTTTACATTAAAAATGTTCATGCCAGATATAACTTTTGTTGATGTATGCTAATGTAAATATGATAAAAATCAGTGTGGGTATTTATATTAAAATATTGATGTGTTCAAAAACCAATCTAAATAAATTCAGACCGACTGTTCTATATTATGTTAATATATTAAATCTAACAGTGGCCTGGAACAGATCGTCCCGTTGACCTTTCGTGTGCAAAAGAAGGAAGGAAAAAATGACCAATTAGGATTGGAGTCACAAACAGGCCCTACAACTGCCTACTTGAACCTGGAACTTGCAGAAACGCATAACTTTTGTACAATTTCCCATAAGCAGTGTGTCGACAGACACATGTTAAAAAAATCAAATGATTTGTTAATACTGATTAAGAAAGAGATGATATTATGTTTGTATGAAATGATATTTGTTTTGTCATCTGTAACCTCAGATAAACATGAAAATTGACTCGGATTGAACTTTTCATTGAAGAGTTATCTCCTCTTAGAAACAGGTCATCACATGTGCAGCCTAAACTTGTCCTTGACTGTTACAAACTACACTAAAATCATTTGCAAATTAAACCGTAACACCTATAAGCTATACGTGTACATTCAATTAAAACATGATGTCGATCTAAATATATTTATAATGGTTTTGGTGTTAGCGAGACGCCTCAGCAATCGGATTCATTCGCCGTGCTTCTTGTTTTGGTCGCACGATGCACTCGGAATGAAGCTATACTCCATGCATCACGAAACGGCAGAATGATGTTTGGAGTCGTGAATGAGCTCAAGCGAGATGAGGCATCGTTGCCGATTGGCTCAGCTGCTTACGGTGAAAGTTCATCGGGACAGCTCGAAGGATTGGTCACTAGTAGATCGACAATATAACATTATATAAATATGTCAATCTAAATTTATTTAGATTGTTCAGAAACATTTTTCCAGTGAATAAGTTATTTTAAAAGTTTGTACCCAAATAGTTGATAATATTTACTGTCTAATGCTGTAAAAACAATTCAGATAACTAATGTTATTTGTTATTTGTTAAGTAGCTCCGCTCAACGGACCAATCTGATCATTCAAAGGGTATCTACTGCAGAGTAACGTTCAGGCTTTTGTGTTTGAGTTTTGAGTTTGAGAAGCTTTTCAAGTTATGTCAAGGGTGGGGCAGGATAGCACAGTGGTTAGCGCGTTCGGCTTCGGATCAAAAGGTCTGGGGATCGAATCCCGCCCGGGACACGACAGCTTTGTCTGCAGTACAGAACTATTCTACATGCAGTAAGGTTTGTGTACAATGCTAGAGTAGTACAGCCGATGCTCGCAATGCATAGCCACATGGCGTTGCGGACTTTCTCCCTGTCCTAATAGCAGCTGTGATATAAGTGAAATATTCTTGAAGCGGCGTTAAACCCCAGATCACCTCACCTATGTTAGGAGAGACGTATGGTGGAATTCAGTCGGGTATTGAGGAGAATTGTATAGTTGGTAGGTACAAGCGTTCATTTGTCAATGGCCCCAATTCTTATCGTATATTTTGGCATAATGTTGAATGGACCCCTAGATCGGCAATATACAATGTAGCTGCGCTTGCTCCCTAACTCGTGGTGCCTTTTGCTATTTAGGTTATGTAGTAAATAATGACCAGGTGCCGAGCGGTTATGGCATATAAACTCGCGAGGGCGTCAGCCCGAACAGAGTTTATTGCCATAACGCGAGGCAATCGGGTCATTATTTGCCTTACACTCCCGCGGAACACTCTATTTATAAAATAATTGTATATATGCACTTTCGTTACTTACAAAATTTTCATATCTAATTTGACAAAATTTCCAAATTTTACAAGTCCATTTGTTTCCGAAGGTGGAATATCTCATAACCGACCATGGTGGTTATGAGATAACCAACCTGCACAGATGGTGGTTATGGCATATAACCTGCAACTCAAACAAAAGAAATAACTTCCCAAGGGCTGTAATTTTAAAAATTGTTTAAGACACATGTTATTTTAAATAAAAACAATTCTGGTTTCCATGGAAAGAATTTGAACTTAGTTTATATGGGGTTCGTAACCTTTTTCGGTCACTATCCTAAAATGCAGTATTTGTTTTGTATACGAAACTTGGTATGCGCTTAGACCAAGTGGTCGTTTTGAACAATTTTAAATTTGTGCATATTTGGGGTAGGGTCATGTTTTTGCCATGTTGTCAAATCCTTTTCAGTATCATTTAATGGAACTTGGTATTTGTTTATACTAAAAAATGGAATGGCGCCATCCTTTTGCTACTTAAATTATTCCGATTTATTTTCTGCTTTCTCTGGAAACTATTTTCACAAAGTGGCAAGAAAAGGGGAGACAATTTGAACCCATCACAACCAATATGGAACACGTTAATTTTTTCTGTTAGATTAACCTTTATGGGTTCTAGTATATTTGGCAAATCAGGGTAAGATGACTACGTTGGATTGAAAGTTGGATTAGGGGACATCAAAGTGTACATATTTCTAGTTTAGTCATACAATTAACTTGCCAAATACAATTTGCCTATTATCTAGTTACTGCAACAGATGGACAATATACAACATTGTGTCAATGCCATTTTGTTCCTTATATACGCTAAATATTACTCAACCGTGGTGAGATCACTCATTATATAACAATGAGTTGGTGCTACCACCGCGTGCTGCCGTAACGTCATAATCGGCGAGTGACGTCATAGTCGTTTTTGGTTGACGTCACAATGTTATCCGTGCGACTGCAATAGCGGGTGAGCTAATTGCAAGTAAGCGTCACTAAAAACGATTTCCTTGCAATTCAGCGCTATTTACATCATTGAGTAATAAATAAAATACTAAACTCGGTCCCGTTTGATAACATGTTTATGAAACGAGTGGATGGTTTGGTATTTTAACAAGCGAAAGCGAGTTAAATACCGATGCCATTCACGAGTTTCACGATGTTATCAAACGGGACGTCGTTTAGTATTCTCTATTTATATATAAGGAATCCCTCAATGAAGTCCGATAACATCAACAAAATAAAACACCATAAACAAATACAAAAAATATTTTTAATTTCGGTGTGAGGTGAGGTGAGGTAATTTTCACTTATATCGCGGCTGCTAGTATTATGGCAGGGAGAAAGCCCGCAATGCCATGTGGCTATGCATTGCAGTGAGACCTGCGAGCATCGGCTAGAACTAGCGAACCATGTGTGTTACTACGCTGAAATTCAGTGTAGCATTGCACCCAAAACTTACGATTGTGGAACAGTTCTCTACTGCAGACAAAGTTGCCGTGCCCCTGGCGGGATTCGAACCCCGGAACTCTTGATCGAACGCGCTAACCACTGCGATATCCCGCCCCCTAATTTCGGTGAGATTATTTGTTGATTGATTCGACGTAGTATACATTTTTTGTTTACATTTCAATTATTCTCCTTAAAACAAATACCCATTTCAGTAAATCGTGCATACTCCATTTCACAGCAATGTAGACTCATGGATTATATTTGAAGGTTTGAGATTTTGAATTGCCGTATTTGAGGAAGACTAGGATTGTAGGAACTACAAACATGAACATGTATGGAAACAATTCATAATTCCAAATAACCTAAAACTAACAGTTTTCATGTTCTTTTGCTCGAGATCTACTTCACTGGAAGTCTTACATTTCTCATGATAGATAGAAAACACTGCATTTTTATATATTTTCATTTCATTTCCCTCACTTCATCATAGATTTGGTAACTTCAAGGGAAGGAATGCATTGACAATTATTAAAGGTCACAGCAAAGCTTTGATTCCTCCAGCTTGAGGCAAGCATAAGGTTGTCAGCGGAAAACCTCTCCCAAAAACAGTGCCATATTTTTCGGACATCTTCTCAGATGATACAGTGGGTTTTGGTGACCTGTACCCTGGGAACCTAAGTGATAAACCTGTCCGTGCAACCATGACATAAACGTTTCAGTCAAACTTGAAACAAAAGGGCGTTTATATCAAGACGCAAACCCGTCTGGATCCCCTTCAGTCCCGAGAAAAGGTACCTGAAATCCTCCTACATATTTACTCTTTCTGAAACTTTACACAATGTCATGCTTTGGATATACATCGATGATACGCATGTGCGTTTTGGAATCAAACGGATTAATATTTTGACTTTCTGAAGTCAAGCTGACAGTACTGAAATCAACTTCTCAACACGTTTTTTTAAATAAGTCTTTCTTAAACTTTACACATGCTTTTGATATACAAGTCAGTGATACGCATGTGCTTTTTTGTACATGCTATGACTAGTAAAGCCCGTTTTACACAATCAGAATATTAAGTAATATTTTTTTAATCACAACACTATTGTTTTAATTATTATTTATTTATGTATTATTAATGTGAATTCTTGTTTTGTCACTTCAATGAAAACATGAACTGAAAGGATGACACTCCTCAACTTAACTTCACTTTATTTTTTCATGTATACCAACAACAAATCCACACAATGTTATCATGTATTTTTGGAGTTGAAGGTTTAAGGGGTAAAATTATATCAACCAATATCCCATCAATGAATAAATAAAAAATAACTTGAAAAGCTGCGTCTCCATCCAACATTCACATAGGTTTATTTAACCATCTTTTTAACCCGCAGTTGAAAGTGTTCGGACGTGACGGGACCTCTGTTCTAAAGTCAACTCCTCCAACGATGTTTTTCATTCCACAGAGTTTTAATCCATCTTACTGAAACTTTACACATTGCTTAGGATATACATCGGTGACACGTACGCATATGCTTTTTGTGGGGACCGATCCGATTAATATTTTCAGAATTATATCCCTTGACTTAGAGCGCTCGACTTTCCGATTTCAGGCTAATTGTGGTCTGAAATCACCTTATCCACGCGTTTTTTAAATCGATCTTTTGAAACGTAAAAGATGTTGAAGATATACATCAGTCATATGCATGTGCTTTTTTTCCGGACGAATCGAATGAACATTTTCAGAATCATGGCCTTTGACTCCGAGCCCATTAGTCTGGGGATTATTTTTTAACACTAACTTTTGATTGACAAATGGTATGTCTTTGAAACTTGAAATGTTGATTGATAGTATTCTCCTCATCTGGTCGGAGACTATCGTATCACCGGCTGTTTAATCCCAATGATCTGGTGACATATGAAAGTCAGCTTTTGATTCTTTGATATTGGCTACATCATTATGATGATTGAGAATGTGATTAATTCCTGTTTATAGGCGCTGTATCACGATTTTCCTACTGATCTCTCAAAAATATAAATAAGTGTTACAAATGGCTAAATAATTCTCCGGAATCAATAAATAGATATTTAAAATGAATGTACATGGTTTGGTTAGGCCGAGTGGTTAGCGCGTTCGGCTTCGTATCAAGAGGTCCGGGGTTCGAATCCCGCCAGGGGCACGGCAACTTTGTCTGCAGTAGAGAACTGTTCTACACGCAGTAAGGTTTGGGTGCAATGCTACACTGAATTTCAGCGTAGTAGTCTGGGAGCCATTCCTGAAAAGAGGGCTAGAAATCAATTCCGCTAAACATTTTTAGTAGAAGTGTTTTGGTGTTTAAATGTTATAGTACTAACATTGTTAATTCATTTCATACATGTTGGCACTTTGACAAATGACCTTCAAGGTCATGTCAAGGTCAAATGTCAGATCACTGAAATTTTAAGATATTTTCGTCCAAAAAGTTTTCCTTAGTACCTGAACAAAAATAACAGACATGAATCACATTCTGTATCAAAGTTTTAATGCTTTAACAATGTTGATTCATTTCACATATGTTGGCACTTTCACAAATGACCTTCAAGGGCATGTCAAGGTCAAAAGGTCAGATTGTGTAATTTCATGATATCTCTGCCAGTAAAACATTTTTAACACAACCTGAACAAAAAGATCATACATGTTTCACATCTTATATCAAAGAGTTGATACTATAACATTCTTGATTCAATTAATAAATGTTGACAAGTTGACAAATGACCTTCAATGTCAAGGCAAAGTCAAAAGTGCGATCAGTATAATTACAAATTTTCTCATAAAAAAATTGTTCTCACAACAGTACTTGAACAAAACAAACAGACATGTTGACATCTTGTATTTACATTTAGATATGATAACATAGTTGATTGATTTGATAAATCTTGGCATTTTGAACCCTGATTTTCAAGGTCATGTCAAGGTCAACAGTCCGATCAGAGTCATTTCATAATGTTTTCTCACAAAGTGTTTTTCTCACTACTGGAACAAAACAAATACACATGTTCACATCTCTTATGAACATTAAGATGATATAACATTGTTGATTAATTTAATAAATATGGACAATAAGACAAATAACTTTCAAGGTCATTTAAAGGTCATTTAAAGGTCAAAAGTTTGATCAGAATCATTTCATGATATTTTGACCTGGAGAAATTTTGAAATGAGAAGAATATGAATCAGGTTTATGAATAACATGTTATGACCATCTCTGCATGATTCTCATGGCAAGTGTCATTCACTTTTGTGATATTGTGATATTGGGATTGTATCATTCAATTTCAGGAGTATGTTGAAATGCTTCAAGCTTTGGGGCTTGCATGTTGGCTGTCTTCATATCTGTGAAAGATTGTGGCACTTGAACTTAGTGAGGTTAACTGGAATTCCCTCATAGGTACTTGATAAGGTGTCAATATTCCGCCAGAAAGCCAGGGGTTGGGAAAGGTAGGGGCCATGGGCCATTTGCACATTGGATGAAAAAATGGCCCATTAAAATTTGAAATTTTACTGTTGCTACAAAAGAGAATGGCCCGTTTAAAATTCTGAAAATGACTAAAAGCCCTTAAAAAGACCCATTGTCAAAGGTGTCTTTCCCAATCCCTGGAAAGCTGCAGTTTGCCTTGCATGGAAAGTCCTTTTTCCATCCAGTGTTTCCGCATTAATGTCAATGTTATCATTTGCAAAGCGAATGTATCCTGGCAATGCCGATTATGGTACTTTAGAGAAACATCTTGGCACGACAGTCTGGGCATGTTCTTCATAGCGAGAGAGGGTGTCTTCGGCAATTGCTGTATCCAATCTGAGAACTGTATCATAGCTGATAGAGTGACCTGCAGCATGAAGATGTTGTACTTATTCCTTAGAGCGTGTTGCTTGGTGTACAGTAAGTCCTAGTCCAATATGTTTTGAAGTAAGCTTTCGACCACTGGACGTGAGAAATACATTATCCTGGGCGATGCTCAGTATCTTTGTGCTGGTTGAGTTGTTTTCCACATGGTTTCCTTCAACAATGGCACTTTCATTTGTATCTCCACACAGTAATTTGAGAAGGATGTACATGCTGTGGGGAACAGTATTCTGTGCACTCTCCTGAGTCAAGGAACCTACAGATCCTTCTGTTTCTTCAATGTCCGCTTTTATCTTGACAGCAACATTGAACATTTCTGTGTGTTTTCATGGATGATGTTAAGTGCCACATTTGTTGGAACTGCAGGGAACAGTAACAAAGATTCATTCTTGTTGAGTGGTTGGACGATCTGAACTTCCTCTCCAAGATGTGATTGGATTTTATCCTTCAATTTGTTACTGTGATAAACTCCAGGTTCACAAGAAAGTTCAGCAAGCTTCTCACAATATCTGCTCCATACTGTTTGGAGGGAAAATATAAATCCTCTGGCCAGTCCACAGCGCAGCTCTTTCATGACTGTGAGGAAGCATTCTGTCCTTGGGTCATATTCATCAAGGGTATCTTTACTATGATTCCAGAGAAAACGTGCATAGCATGTGAGGGTATTTACCTTCGGCAGCAATCAGGTCATGGGTACTTGCAAGGCGACATTTCATGATAGGATCTTGACAAGCCAACAACTTGATTTTGTCAGATGTCAGAATACATTGTATGTTGTGGAGATTTGCTGGACTATCTTCTTGACAAAAAAATACAACTATTCCAATCCATTCATGGTGTGACACTTCGAGAGCTCCAGGGTGTTTCTGTTTTCATCGTCTCCGTCACTGTTGCTTGTTTGGCATATCGGGCTTTCAATCTGGTGGTAGTTGCATTCGTGGAATAGGAGTAGCATGATCGGTACCACATGACGTCCCCAGGAAGTCCTGCACTGTACTGTTCAATATATTCACATACATCAATATACTGCACATCATGATATTTCAAGCGTTCACAAGCAACAGCTACCATCCTATCTATCCCATCTTTCGTAGCTTTAATGTGTTGGAACATTAAGCTTCTGCCCTGGTGGATAATAATGTTGACAAATAAAACACTTTGTCCAATCAGGATCCCTGTTCCTACTTCGCTGAAGGATAGATGTTGGTTCCATGTTGGTTCCATGCGTCTCCTGAAATGAAAAGTGAGCATGGTTAACTTGCTGCATTTGTGTGTGAAATATTGCGATAATTTATTGCATCCCTATGTTGCAAAATGTAATCCTTCATTAAAGCGTTGCCAAATTTATCAACAAACTATGAATTACAAAAAGTCAACCTGGTTTTTAACATTTCATATAGACTAACTAGTTTTTACTTATTAAACCATAAAACAACTGATGTTATTGGTTAGACTGCAGTATTGTTTTCACATATGATAACTAATAACAATATCATAAAATCTGACAAATTTTATGATGCAAATGTATATAAATCTACATCAAAGCTATCTATAGCAGGTAGTCGTCATCACAGTTGAGAGGGGGAGTTCCTCATGAATAGCTGCAAATAAAATATATACATTGAAAAATTCTGCTTGGTACTAGAATTTAACTACACAAACATGTTTGAACAATAACTTTAGGAACTAATTAGAGAATAATCAACGAGGTATGAATGATTACTGGAAATATGCACGAGTCGAAATCATGTTCAGTCACGAGACTGAGTATATTACCCATTATTTAATAAAAATGAGCAGATACGCTTGATTTTCACATTTCCATGTTTGACTGCCGCTGTGAAGGACCCGCGCCGTGACGGTAACATTGTGACGTCATAAAATAATTTGCTTCGTCAAACCATTGTTTCATTACGTCACAGTCATTCTTCCACGGTATAACCGACCAATCAACGTTGAGAATCACTCGAATGCACAGTGTGCAAATATCACAAAAGTAATCACCTGTGTTTCCTCACCCATATGGGTAATATAAGTATATCATTCACAAAAATACCTTACAATATTACAATTATATTATGGTAATGTTTATGTAACAAAACGTTATACACGTACCTACCTTAGCTAGGGCACTTGTGGCAAGTAGTCATTATCAAAGCGGTTGGAAGCAGGAATTCATCATGAAAAGCTGCAAATAAAATACATGCATGGTTTAAACATATATCTTTATATTCAAATAAAATTAATTTGGTTTGGTAAACAATCAAGGGTAAACTTTTCTGAATACCTCACCAATACAATATAATACAAATAAACATATTGTATACATGATCATATACTTATTGATAATTAGCCTGAAGATAACGCCTTTTGAAACCATGGTGCCCTTTAAATCAGTTATGACTTTTTTATTACCGTCATCACAATGTATGTCTTTAAAGTTATAAAATTATAAAATCAAGATTTAAAAAGTTACTTTGAAAGCCATAAATAATTTAGTTTTTAACGAGTATACCATACTTTCATTGCTAAAATAGGCAAATGATAATTTTGTTTTCATTTTCTTCACTTTGAAAATAATTAACTTGCTAAAATTAGAAATTAAGGCGTAAAACACATTAATAAAAAAGTAAACAGCAGACGACTTGAAGATATCAAAATAGTTAAAGGAAAGTAGTATCAGGCAGAAATCAGCTGACAAGGACTGTGGCTTAGATCTATTGCAATCCAAATATTTTCATCCTAACTGCAAGGCTATAGATCTACTTATCCTAAAATTTAAAAGTATGAGCTTTAAATAATTACTGCAAAGAACAGAAACAACAAATATGTAGTTCATATTAACTGTCACAAGCCTGAAAAACACACATTTTACAGCATTATCAAATTCCAAAATCCACCAAATAAGTGCATTTGAAAAAATATGCCAATGCAATAGACATCATTATTAATTTAATGCAAATTTGATATATTGTGTATGCTGCAAATCTATCCATAGTGTATTTGCACAAGATCATGTTTGATGACATTGTAATGATAGGTCACCTTGCTGACAATTTTTAGAAAAAAATTCAATATACTTAAATTGCGAACCACTTGTCTTCAATTGAAGTAAATCAATAAAAAATATCATACTTACAATTGTAGTGATCCAAAATCCATGTTTACATAGCTCCAAAGGCCATAATGAAGTGGAAGGTGAACTGACAGCTCAGTGTTTACTCAGCCATTACAAGGTGGATGCTGGCAGGGGAGATAACTCCTCCTGTGTCTTCCTAACAACTATTTACAATTCTCATAGTAAATTGGAAGCGTCAGTGGTAAACTTTGAAGACCTGCTGAAAAATAATTTGAGTATTCCTAGGGTGCCAACATATTTTTTATCGATGCACAGCATCCAATGAACATTTTAAACTATGTTGGCAGCCTCTACTCTAATTGTTTAGCGGAAAATAAAAATCTGGACTTGGCTCCCAGACTATAGTACCACCCATGGTTCGCTAGTTCCAGCCGATGCTCACTTTTTCACCGCAATGCATAGCCACATGGCGATGCGGGCTTTATCCCGGCCATAATACTAGCAGCCGTGATATAAGTGAAATACTCTTGAAAGCGGCATTAAACCCCAACTCACCTCACCTCACCTTGGTTAGGCCATGCGAGTCCATTTCCAAACGACCGGCCATTTTAAGGTGTTCACATTAAAATGGCCGCTCGAAGCTAGTTTAAGTGAACTGATTGATGTAGCGATACCACTCAGAGATTTTTTTAATATGATACAATGATGGAATTATCAACCATCTTGCTGTAAGAACTCTCAAATTCACCTGAAACCTACAAATCAACTTCTCACACTGAAGAGTTCCACACCACTGTCGCTTTATACGTCGTACAATTTTCTTCGAATACGGATAACCGTTTTCTATTGATACAGCTTATCGGGTCATGTTATGAGATGTTTTACCCATTAACGTATTAAATGGGCAGTAGCACGTTTTGGGGCTGAAATAAGTCGATGAAATGTATTTGAAAAATAATGTCACCGATAGTAAAACACCCTTCTCTCTTCGGAAAATCAAGTTAAAAAATGAGTGTACATGGTTCCGTAAAGCCATGGGAATCATTTTTGTCATTCGAAATAATAAACTGTGTTCACAATAAAATGGCCGCAATGCAATTTTTGCTTAATACCATCACCGTTATTACCACTACGGGTAATTGGTTTGTGTAATAAGATGTTTTACCCTCTAAAGTAAATATACATGGCATAAACTATCATTATAAATGGGAAATTTGAAAAAATAAAATTTGCAAACAACCTGCTACTGCCCCTTTAATATATTTGTTGAAATGATGTATTACCGACGCTGGTCGTTAGGTTCAATCATTTACTTGACTTGTAGATTGTGATTACAGTAAACAAGGCGCGCTCTGATCGCGGCCATCACTGGAATGAGAACGAGGCTCGGTTGCTACTAAATGCTGGAATGCAAACTGGAATCTACTACATCCTCCCTATTATAGTTAAGGAATAAACATTCCATAGAGTCTTTGTGATAATAACCGTGGAGATAGATTAGGATGGAATGTAATCAATTCGTTAATGTCCTTTGAAACTGAATCAATAGAAGTTAAGAGTCCATAGAAATTTCCGAGCACTCATATTTGATTATGAATTAAACTTTAGAGTTCATATTGAATTAACTTTAACACTGGAACACTGTCACTGTATAGACTGGATGCTGAACACTGTATCTGCATAGACTAGAATATTGAACAGTCTCTGCTTAACTGGAACACTGAATGTAAAACTGGAATAAAGTTTCTGAAAATTAAAACTGGAACAGTCTCTGCTTAGTGTGCATATTTTGGATTTGGATGCACTATTCTTCCACTCCTTGTTTTCAGCGGCGAGCTTCTTGCTGTTGTTGACGTCGCTGTCTGCGTTGGGCTTCTGTCCGGTGTTCGACTATCGGGCTTCGGAGGTGACTTGATAGTTGTCTGGTCTGTAGATCCCTGTCTTGTATGCCTGCCTATTTTGGACGGTGTAGTAGGATAGTTGCTAAGTTGTAGGTCTGGTTTTCTTGTTGTGTTGGTCTGTTGTCTTGTCATTTCGTTGTGGACGAGAAGTAGATGTCTTCTGTTTCGACGATGTATGATCTCGGTGTTTCATACATGTCTTTCACGACACCAGTTCTGTTGTATCCTTTGTCCGTCTGTAGTCTGACCTTGTCTCCGGGTATGAGTTGTCCCATTGGATTCGCAGTTTTGTCTACTGGCGTTTCTGTTGTTCGCCGAATTCCCTTAGTCTGTTCTGGATAGTCTGTGTGTCTTTGAGTGAGGGTTCAAGTAGTTTCGAGGATATCGGAAGCTGAGTTTTGGGGCATCTGGCCATGAGTGGCTGTGCTGTTGATCCAAGTATCGGATCTCGTGGCGTATTTCTTCTGTTAAGAATGGCTAGATATGGATCGGTCTTGTCCATGTCACACTTTTCGAGCAGATCTTTCGCTGATCTGACAGCTCGTTTTGCTAGTCCGTTGCTCTGTGGATAGTTGGGACTACTGGGTTTGTGTTGAAAATCCCAGGATGCGGCGAATTTTGAGAATTCACTTGAGCTGAATTGTGGTCCGTTGTCCGAGTATAGGGTATCTGGGATTCCGAACCTGGCAAAGTCACTTTTAAGTTTCCTGATGATAGTAGCTGATTGCGTGCTTTCAAGAGTGTTTAGTTCGTACCAGCCCGAGTACGAGTCTACCAGCACGAGGTAGTTCTTCCTCTTGAAAGTAAACAGGTCTGTAGCTAGGGCTTGCCATGGTCTCTCTGGAACGCTGCGTTGCTTGAGCGGTTCCTTCTGTTGGTGAGGCTTGCATGCGTTGCAAATGTCACACATCGACGCGAACTTTTCCATGTCTTTATTGAGTTCCGGCCAATAGAGAAATTCTCGAGCTCTTCCCTTTGATGCCTGTGCTGCGTTGTGTCCTCTGTATACCTGCTCCATGTAAATCCACTTCTGACACCATGTTGAAATGATGTATACGGATTCTACAATATTGTATAACCTTTAATAACAAATATCAAATTTGAGAAAATGTGCTCTGCAAAATACGTGCTACAGCGCCTTTAAACCTTTGTGTTGACCATATGCCAACATTTTAAGGTTCGATGTTTTCGTTTTGTTGTCCTGAAGCTGCAGTATGTCGTATACTGTCACTCTCTCCTGACGTGATCTTTATGTAGGCGGGGCGTCGGGTTACATGACTTTAACACTGATTATAACAGTAGGAGTTGATAATGTCAGGTGGATAACAGGCGCAAGACAACAAGAGATTAAACAAACTGAAAACTTAGGAAAGACAAAACGAATAAAAACATGCATATAGTATTACTCATTAAATATATCCTGTAAGTTAAATAAAAGGGAACTCAGTCGTCATATAGAAAACCCAGAATACACCTTTTATGCAAGAGTGCATATAGCATTACTGAAAGTAATTGTCTAATTTGCGCATGTATTCCGTTTGTCGCGTTCAACGCCAACACCCCGCTCTCCGTCTGAATCTGTTAATGTATTGATATTAAAGTTAACCAATTTCATCCTCATATCCTATCCTCGGAGGCATGCTGATGAGGGTGCATTGCATTTAATAATCTAATTTCCTGTTTCCTGTTATAAAGACCGAACTATCAAACTTGGGCATTTATAATTGTGTTATTGTATGTGTTAATATGTACATTAGTAATTGTGTTATTGAATGTGTAAATGTGTATATTTGTAATTGTGATCTTTAATTGTCGATGTGTATATTTGTAATTGTGTTAATGAATATATTAATATGCATATTTAATGGTTTCTAACACGTTTGTTCAATGACTGGAATAAACAATAAGTGTCATGTAATGGTACTTACATGTATATATTAAATTTTACTTACATCTAAAGAGGAAATGACCTGGGCAGCACATTGTCATCTAATTAGAATCATCATCATCATGCTAAAACTATTTTTGCAATAAGGCAATTAATTCCGTCTTCATACAGTATCCCTCAAGACTTTTATCCATGAGTATATTGCATTATACAATCTAATTTCCTTGTTTTTCTTCCAAAGACTATGTCCCTGGGCAGAATAACAAAATTTTATCATTTGTAATTTTGTTTATGTTATTGCATCTGTAAATATGTATATTAAATGGTTTCTTATTCATTCACTTATTCAGTTATCTAATTATAAGTTAACTGATTCAGAGCTTTTGCTTGCTTCCTTTGCGTTAATTTTTTTATAACAAGACATATAACTCTCTAAGCCGATAAACCCACACTGAGTCATCAGCACTAAAAAGTTGTTTTCATCAACAGTCATATTTACCAACCTTGCCAAATGCATGTCTTCTCAATATAATGAGTCAATTCAAGAAACAAATGTCATTCCCACAAAATAATGTTTCTCTCTGGCCTCTTTCATAAAATGAATGCGTTACAACAACTGCCTTAATGTTGCTTTACAAATTAAAGTTCCAACTCATTAACCGATAGTGCTTCACGAAGAATAAAGTATCTACATGTATGGATAAATCTCAACCCCGTCTAAAAGTACATATACGCGTATACAACATGGGATATTGTAGCATAGTCATCGCATGGAATAAGATGGGTAAACAACGGATTTTGTATGCATTTAAGCAAAGTAATTTAAATAACATGCAAACCATATGCCCAATGAAATAGTAATGGATTTGATTGGACGCGGGGAGAGGGCTCACACAAAATCTCGTAACGATCAGCTTCATTGTAAATAGATTACTTTTAAAGTTTTTGAAACATCAGCACAGACAAAAACACATCTATAGTCACGATAATGTGTTTCTTTACGCCATATTAATAAAATAAATCTTAGCATTTCGAAGATATACTCTAAGAATAACTTAGCTAAGCATTAAGAGAGCGATTACGTTTAGAAAATGATTTTAATAATCTCAAGAATGAAATGAACATTAGTTCCATTTATGATTTACACTCATTTTGGAAGTAAATATATTCAATGAATTACAATGAATGTTTTAAATGTGTATCTTAAACGCTGAAGTTATTTTCTCAAAAGGTAAGTGTCCTTTTTGCAGAAATGTAAATTTTAATTGATAAAATGTATTTGTAGATTCCAATGTAGTATGTGTATTTCCAGTAGAGCTAGAAGTTTCTACTCAAGTTCAGCATATACAATGTAGGAAACAAAGCTAAAGCAAAAAACATTGTTTGAATTCTGAATGGAGAGATCCCCAAGAAAAAAATAATCATTCTGACCTTCATTGTCAAATACAGAATACTGTCAATATGATTCAAATACAATAATCTAAGGGACACAGCCTGCTTGGATTTACTGGAATAGCTGAATCAGAAAAGCTTGTTAAAGTTAATCTATTGAATGACAATACGAGGCCATATCATGTTACATGTAGTAATATGAGAGTTACACAGTAAGGTTACCTTAAATCACAACAATCGTGACAACCCCCATCAAAATAATGTAAACTCACGTGCAAAGCAAACGTCCCAATACAAAATACAAGATAGTTCAATCGACGGGCGATAAATACGACTGAAACAGCGTTACATCATGTTTCAGAACCCAACAATACTAAATATGAATTTTCCAAACATTATCTGTTCATGTTTCTGAGAAACGCACGTTTTAAGGAATGGTGGTTTTGGAATCTCCTTAACTAGACGAGATAGAAGCCTCAAAAAGACAGTTTTGGCTTGTTTTGTGACGTCCTAGAGTACACACTCTGATGTATGAAATTGTGAATACTTCTTGACTAAACATGTGGCTATCAAATACATTCAAAATCTACTTTCCCCGACATCAATATTTCATTTTATACTATTTTTAAAATGTTGGGACGTCTCGGCGATCATAAAGGTAAAATTCTTATTTAACTGAAGCTGATATTCTCTGTTAAAAAAATTAAACATACTAGAATCACGTTCGCTCACATTTGATATTATCACTGCCTTTTGACTTTTCACTGATTGAATGTTTGTTCTCTATAATTGGTTTCACCAGATATTCTATTTTTGTTTTGTTTTATAGAATTGACTAATGAGTGAACTAAATGTCAAACTGAAAGTTAAAATTTTAATTGAAATTTGATCATCGCAACTTGATTATTATCCCTCTAACTTCACAAACAAACAAATAACTTATATACGATCTATATGGATCAATATTAAGTGCGGTTTTCAAAATTTTGGTTTGATTAGTTAGTATCCTTTTATATATACTCAATAATTTAGTTATTTGCAACTCATATTATAATAAGTGCTTATCTTCAAGGATCCAGTCGTACATAACAGAGAATCCCTTAAAGGCATGTACTTTGTTCTTGATTATGTATGTAATTTAACTCTACTATGGAAATGATATCCTTAGGAGTATGCAATTTCGTCATCACTTTTCGTCATTAAATAATCCAATAAACTGATATCACCCTGAAGCTACCATCATACGCATTAGTGGTATGAAATATAAAATTTCAAACAGAAAATCAAAAAATAACAGAAATACTTTGAAAAAATTACATAAATCCGGCTGTGATCATCTTTCGTTGCAACGTGACAAACTCTGTTATTATCCTTGTTGTCAAATTCTCTCGACATCAACCACTTAAACACAAAATGTGAATTGAAGGAACCAATCTTAGGGTGAACTTGATAGGAAAGATTCTGAGTGTCTTCAGTCACCCAGGGAGTAATTCATTTATGTCAAGGGTCAACCTGGTATATTATCGTTCTGAAAATCCTAAATTACAGTTCCAATATATATTCGTCGACTTTTACAGCACTCACGAGGCAATATAAATATAAAACATAACAAAACAAAATCTAAAGTATCCTTGCAAATCTCTCGAGGTTCAAAGTCATTTCAACATTAATTGATGCTTTTGTTCAATGCATCCAATAATCATGTCCTTCTTCGAGAGACAGTTTTAAATAAGAATGTGATGATGAGTTCAATAAAACATGTTCATTTTAGTTGCTGTGGGATACAGACATATGTCAGGGGCGGGATAGCGCAGTGGTTAGCGCGTTCGGATTCGGATCAAGAAGTCCGGGGATCGAACCCGCCAGAGGCACGGCAACTTTGTCTGCAGTAGAGAACTGTTCCACACGCAGTAAGGTTTGGATGCAATGCTACACTGAATTTCAGCGTAGTACCACCCATGGTTCGTTAGACAGCCGATGCACGCAGGTTTCACCGCAATGCATAGCCACATGGCGTTGCGGGCTTTCTCCCTGCCATAATACTAGCAGCCGTGATATGAGTGAAATACTCTTGAAAGCGGCGTTAACCCCAGCTCACCTCATTTTGAAAATATTGGAATACAAAATTCTGTATGATGCACAGGATCAGCAAAATATATGAAAAAAGAAATGTGACAAACAAAGTGACAACCAATTTTACGGTACTACTTTTTTTTAGCTCATCAGGCCTGAAAGGCCCGATTGGCTTATGGCATGTCATGGTGTCCGGCGTCCGTCCATCCGTCCGTCCATTCGTAAACTTTTCGTTTTTTCGACTTCTTCTCCAGAACCAATGACTCCACAGAGCTGAAATTTTATGTGCAGACTCCTTGGCCAATGGGGATTCTAAATTGTAGATTTCGTGACCCAATGACCCCAAATGGGGTCACAGGGGTCACATCCTTAAAAACCTTTTTTTTCATCTTCTTTTCCAGTTCCAATAGGTCTAGAGAGCTGAAAGGTTGTGTGCAGACTCCTTGGCCAATGGGGATTCTAAATTGTAGATTCCGTGACCCCATGACCCCAAATGGGGTCACAGGGGTCACATCCTTAGAAACCTATTATCATCTTCTTCTCCAGTTCCAAAAGGTCTAGAGAGCTGAAAAGTTGTGTGCAGACTCCTTGGCAAATTGGGATTCTAAATTGTAGATTTCGTGACCCCTAATTGGGGCACAGGGGTCACATCCTTAAAAACCTATTTTCATCTTCTTCTCCAGTTCCAAAAGGTCTAGAGAGCTGAAAAGTTGTGTGCAGACTCCTTGGCCATTGAGGATTCTAAATTGTAGATTTCGTGACCCCATGACCCCAAATGGGGCCACAGGGGTCACATCCTTATAAACCTATTTTCATCTTCTTCCCCAGTTCCAAAAGGTCTAGAGAGCTGAAAAGTTGTGTGCAGACTCCTTGGTCAATGGGGATTCTAAATTGTAGATTTTGTGACCCTGTGACCCCAATCTAGGTCACGGGTCATGACCCAA
This sequence comes from Gibbula magus, assembly GCA_936450465.1. Classification (NCBI taxonomy): domain Eukaryota; kingdom Metazoa; phylum Mollusca; class Gastropoda; order Trochida; family Trochidae; genus Gibbula; species Gibbula magus. The sequence continues at coordinate 28,328,636 of OW388297.1, forward strand.
AACCTATTTTCATTTTTATCTCAAATATGTAAAACTCTAGAAAGGTGAACAGTTGTGTGCAAACTCCTTGGCCAATGGGGATTCTAAATTGTAGATTATGTGACCCTGTGACCCCAATCTAGGTCACGGGTCATGACCCAAAAACCTATTTTCATCTTTATCTCAAGTATGTAAAGCTCTAGAAATATGAAATGTTGTGTAGAGACTCTTTTGTCAAAGGTGATTCTTAATTGTAGAATTGGTGACCCTGTGACTCCAAATACGGGTCACAGGGTTCTTGTTATTACTTGAGATAACTTAGATATTCAACCTTAGATAATAAATCAATGAAATCCTTATGAGCTACAGAGCCCATGGCTCTATTTTATTATCAATATTATTGTCGCAATATCAAATGAAACAACTTGTAATAGTTTTTTTAATTGATCAGATAAAATATTGCAGAATCTGTTTCCAAGTTTAACCAATCCCTGGAGAGTGCGGAAACCAATTTTGATTTAATAACAATGAAAAATACATAGATTGATTTTCATCATAACTCACACATTGAGAGAGCTTCAGAAAATGTTAATCTTCGTAAAATGTCATGGAGTACTTTTACCACCCTAAATAAACCCTCAATGTGATGCTAACAACACTTAAGTGGCTGGAACTATCAAAACCTTAATCAGAGAATTCTAACAAAATACATAGTGCAAATCAAGTACTCGCTTCTTCGGGTTCTATATACCACAATCATAAACGCAGATATCTAACGACCTTCCACTTTCATATCAAGTTTATGTCCCGAGTGAAATAATTTTGCTTTGCCTCGAGCCTTGGCGAGAGACGAACCAAAATCATTTTACGAGGGATATAAAGTTGATATGAAAGGGGAACCAGTTATGTGACCAATTTATTACTAACTTGTATTTCACACGATTTATTGTAATTTAAAATATATTTGTCTTGTCCCTATAAATGAACGGAACAGCAGATTTATATCAATCCTGTCATGCGCTTTGAGCATGCACCTTGTGTATGGATATAGCGCTTTATAAATGCCCAATATTATTATTATTATAACATCTATAAGTTCATAATATTGCGACGTTAAATATTCACACTTTTAAAATAAATATTTTTTTATCGTGATGTTCGGTGAAACTAGTTTCACCAGTCAGTCTGAGGAAGCGTACGCAATATAAAATCTCCCTGCTCGAGGACAGGAGATGAGAGTTATCTGTTCATTGAATAACGTCATGTCATGACGGCCGCTATTTGCATGCTTCTCGTCGTCGAAATGTGTAAACAAATGTAAAACAAACTTCTTAAATGTAAGTTTTAGATTAACATCGCATTTGAAATGCCTTTCCTTTCGTTTCTTTGAGTCATGTGAGTATAAAGTCACTGTGTACCCTCATTAACAAGATGTTTTCATCGAGAGACTTTGGAAGCGTTTCTTTGCAATGCCATTCCTAACGATAAGACAGAGAGCAAACACTCTTGCTGCATTCTCAACTTTGTGCTTATTAGTTCTGCTCTAGTCATGCTATTCATTATCCATTAAAATCAATCATTACGGTAAGTACGATTTCATGAATTGACTGAAGTGTTGTAATAAATTACTTGTTCATGAATGAATTCACGTTCGTTTTATGAATGAATAAAGTAGTCTCGGCAATGTCATAGGTAATCGTTAGCCAATCAAACTACATGCAGGCGTTATGACACATATGTGTCATAACACATTGTTATGAAAGCCCTTTACGAAATACCACGTGGGTAATAATATGCATTTTATTTCAAAACTTATTTGATGTACGTCATATTTTCCTCAGCGAAAGTAAATTGGGCGTTGAGCTCAATATACTACAAATGTATTTAAGTTCATGTGATGTCACCATACTCTTCTTGATTGCAGGAGTTAATCGAGTTAAACTTGTTTTAATGAATAGGTTGGAATTCTTTCTGCCACTACATAATTCTCACATAACGACGATTGTGTTATTTATTTAGAAATCAAAACCAAACATTCCTGTGGCCAAACAAAAAAAACCAAGAAAATGTGCACATTCAATAAATTAATGACCATCTAAGGTTACCAGAAGTCGCTAAGGTAGCCTTAGTGCAATGTTAAAATTTGGTTCTGATTAATTTCTTGTAGCAAATAAACCCAATGAGAATGTACACATTCAATGCATTAATGACACTCTAAGGTTAATATAAGTCGCTAGGGTAACCTAAGTGCAAGGTTAAAATATGGCACTTAGTTTAACTTTAGTGTTAAAAGTGTTTTGCGAAACGACCCCCTGAAAACTACATGTATCTCCACAGCATAATAGTCATTGTTCGTCACGAACGCTAATACAAAAACCATAACCGTTCAATGGTTTGAATTGTATGTGATTTGCTTTTAGAACTACAATAAAGCTTCAACTGCAACTATGTTTGATTCTGGAAGGAATACCACCAATTCCAAGATACAATGTGAGCATAAATGTAGATTTTCTACAGCGAAATTGAATGAGAAACAAGAATTAGAAAATAATATGTGCAATATATTTTGCAGACACTATAATCAGAGAGATTCCCCGAGTCAACCACAGTCTGCTGGGATTTACCAGGATAGTATTGAATCAGGGGAGAGTTGTACTAGTTTATGTGCTGAATTGGCGTTCGATATTTTAGTCTGTAAGTGTTAATACATGTGCACATAACATTTGTGATGAAAGTCTTTTGAAATGAGCCAGAGTAAGGAAGTCATTCTGTGAGACAATGTGCAAACAAGGTACAAGAACAGCTCTCACTACCAATGTATGCTACAGACAGAATAATTGAAGAGCTTACCCAGAGTCCAACACAACCTGCGTGGATTTATTGGATAAAGTTGACTCAAGAAAGATTGATTCAAGTTAATCTGGTGAATGTCACATGTACCAGGAGAAGTTGATGTCAATACGACACTATGATATAGAAGTAAATATATATGCTTACTATAAAGGGTCCACCTGCATATAAAAGCATATACTTCAAAACGTCGTGTATATTCACATCAAAGAAGTTGATATCCAGAAAATATGTTCTTACTTGTGAAACTAAGTGTGATCTTCATACATTATACCTGTATTTGTTTTCCTAAAAGTAATTCATCACGTAGTAGCAGTATTTATCAATACGTAGTGGTTTAGGTTAAATTGTATTCATAACCACTTGATTTAAATGTATTGTAGTGATTCGTGTTAAGATAGTGCTGCTCCCACAACATCACAAAACAGTGATGTCACTATAAACATTTATTATGAAATGTATCTTTCCACACCATGATAGGTTCACCATTAAAATCTTGGAAATGTTCCTGTTTCTACAAAGGAGTTCTACAACATATATGTGTATCAATGTGAGGCATTTATTAAGATCAGTTTCGATTTTCCGTCCAATGTTGACTAAGCTACACAGTTCCTCACTCGACAGGACATCCATACCGTTTTCACAACTACTCAGAATGAAAAACATCACAAGCTGACACATTATTGAAGGGCATAAAACAACTACTGACTACATAAGAAAAATATCCTTCATAACATTCATATATTCATTGATATTGTGAAAACACGACTTTATGGCGCTGAGAAATCTCAGTACATGTATGTATATATATGCACACGTACAAAGATCACAATCTGGAATTACGAGAGTGTACTGTTGAATGCGGTTTTAAAGATATATATGCACACGTACAAAGATCACAATGTGGAATTACGAGAGTGTACTGTTGAATGAGGTTTTAAAGATTGGGGGAGGTATTATTATTAGTTTCAGATCAAATGGCAGATAGGTCCACTGAGTAGCAGTTGTATATTGAACGAAACTAAAAATGTGAGTTGAATGTTCAGTATCGAGAGCTGAGAGTTCAGAATACACTGAGTACTTTGTCTACATTGTGATGAACTATTAATGATCAACTGGTAATCGTAGTAAAACAAACCTTTTTTTCACTTTTAAAGAAAAGTGACATGAACATGGATATTTAGTGCTTACCATGATTTTTTAAATTTTCCTTTTGCAAGATGACAAAAGTATTTAATTTTTATTGTAACAGTTCCTCTATATTGACTGCTAAATACAATATTTGGTTTGAGGGAATCATTCAGGGAGTAATCTTGATGGGATAGCTATTCAGTACGTTTCATCTATTTCTGGGGTTACTGTAATATTTTTTTATTCTGACTATCCTACATTTAGTTCTGGTTTAGTATAACGTAAACATATTTAATGGTATATTTATAAATGGGTGCATAAGTTTTGCTTCTCATCATTTATGACTTAAAATAGTAATTTGTTTCGCTACGCTAGAAAAATTGGATGTTGAAGATATCACTTTTGATTGTAAAAGATGTGTCACGTTTTTGTGAACAATCAAGTAAATATCAGACCATTTGATCTAGTATAATGTATAATCTTGTGTAATAAAGAAGTACCAATGCTTGCACTATATGTATCATTGTGTAAGAGTCTTATATCCTCCTGGAACCCAGCAATGACATTTTCTGATATGATTATGATGGTCCTGGTTTTAATGTCTATATAACGTCATATATCAAAGTGATGGGGTTAGCGCTGTTTTGATCAATCGACATCCCCCTTGACTATTTTGGGGTCCTCATATGTGGACATCAGGCCCGGTCGTGCTAAAAAAGTATCCTTTGTTCTCTCACGTGGACATTATAAAATAAAAATGTTTCACGACTTCAATTAATGCAAACAGGTTTAAAACCGGAAATCAGCGTTTTGGATAATAACAAATTTGTACATGATATATTCAGATTTGATATGGACTTCCCATCCAATCTCAACATGTAATTCTTGACTAGACTGCTATAAGACTGTGTATACATTTCTATTAAATATAAACACAACAAGGAATAGAAACACAATATTTTAATACTTTTGACAAGAGTTTGTGATTGAGCACAATAGAACAGAGATGGCATGTTGTATTCTAACTTGGACAAGCATCGCATCACAAATCCTGAACACCAAAGGTATAATAGGGAAGCAAATAACTGGTGAAAGAATTTCTTGGAACAAACTTTGATGTAAATTCTAAACTGACAAACCGCTTAGGGAATCAGTTCCCAAACACTAGAAGTGAGCCTAAGGAAAAAGTGTTTGACACATGCAAAGGAAGACTTTGCACTCTGCGCACATTAATCACGATTTGCACCCAGGATATCGACAACGAGCTGCATTCTTTTAATCGACAGATCTGGCCATATGTTTCGCACCACCTTTTCTAGTTTCTTGTTGAGGCATACTGCCATACGGAAATCTAAGAACTGCATTTTGCTTAAAGGTAGTTTCTCTGTAGAAAATCCACGAGTTCACCAAGCTCATATCATCATATCGGAGATTGTTCTGACAGTCCATTTACTTGTTCGGGCAGATATACCAAATCAACACCATCCATTTTGCCATTGTATGCTTTTACACTCGCTGGTTTTCTGACATGTATGTAAGCCACGTCTGGTTTGTACCAGCGACTAGAGTCTCCTTGAATATCCACACCGTGGTCAGTTGATGCCAATAAAACTGACTTGTTATTATACTATTGCACTACTGCAATTTTCCCATCTGATTAGCTGAGCCCCGTCCTTGTCTCGCTAATACTTTATCAGGAAGAAGTTGCTGAAGTGCAGCTGCAGGGACAGGATCTATTCATGAGTTCCTGTCCCGTTGATGTACAGTTCCATCATATTATCAAACAAGGGCATGTTTGTTAAATATCTGTCCGTATTCAGATGATCCAGCTGGAAGGTTGAAACCAGACGCAGCACAACAAGACCACCAACTGACATGTTTGGGTTATTTGGATAAAGCAAATGTTCTTTACCCTGGTAGATCTCAAATCCTCGACTAATTCACGTTGTGATGCAATGGATTTGGCTTTCCTCCGATGTGCTGTCTTATTCTAGTGTGTCCTGTGAATGGAATCATTTGCTCATCAACACATGCTGTCAAGGGCCGAGGAAGCTATAAACATACTTTTCTGACCTGATCTTAAAATATCTATCCCGAGTCATCCATCACTTGCACAATTGCTGGAACAGTTGTAGCTCTTGCCCAATACATGCGTGCTCATTGGAAAACGCAGACTCCCCATGATGATGTTTATTAAAAAAAATTACGAATTTCTACTGGTGTTGTGTCAAGGGCACGCCTATGCTTTTGAAGATATGTCACATGTGTATGTCTTGCAATCATCTCAATGATATCCTCATTGACATAATCTGTATCGAGCCTTGTGAAAATCTTGGTCGTTAGCATCATGTTTCTGTTGATTTCCATTCCCTGCAAATCTCTCTGATCTTTGCCATTGAATAGGCCTACCTCATAAACCAATGCCAAGTGCTCTTCTCCCAAATGGTCTCCTACGTGCTCTTCCTCTTCCTCTGTTCCTTGCTGGGTCTGGAGGAGCGATATCCAATTATTCATCAGCCGACTCTGAGGAACGTCCAGGGCGTAGTTCTCATCTGCTGCTAGAGGTGGTCGATCATCAGGTTCCTGTTTTGATTCCGAATCTGAATCTGTTGCTGACGTGGGGTCAACATCATAGTCATCAAAGCTTTCAGCCTCTGACAGGTCAACGTCAGATAAACTAATGTCGAAATCATCAAGCATCTGCAGGACGTTTTGGCCTTCCTAAAACTGGCAAATTTATAATAAAGAATACAAATGATAATCATCATGTACTTGCAGATAATATGAATGATAGTTGGGATTCATTATGACCTAATGTCCATTGACAAAGTCACTTCTTTTCTGATGTGAAACCCAATGTCCTTCGATGGGGACATTAATATTTATGGTAAAATTCATCAAGATACAAAATTGTTTTTGTTCCTTTGTATGATTTTATGAACTGTCCACATTTTATTTTATTTTATTTTATTTAGTATTTCAGTCATATCATATTTACTAATTCAGAATACATCAAAGAAGTACCTGGTGAGGTGGGCATGCTGTCTGCTGCAGGTATATCCGCTATTGTGTCCTCTACCTCAACTGTGAAGAGTTCCCATATTACTTATCTTGCTAGTTCCAAAAGACACAATCATTAGATGGTCCCAATCTAAATACATTTAGATCGACTGTTCTATATTATGTTAATACTGTCGATCTAACAGTGGCCTGTATGAGAGTGAGAGGTCGTCCCGTTGACCTTTCGTGTGCAAAAGAAGGAAGATCGAATTGACCAATCACGAGTGGACTCACAAACAGGCCCAACAACTGCCTTCTCGCCTTCAATTGTATTATTCTTAACATTTGTACAATTTTTCATAAACAGTGTGTCGACAGACATGTTTAAAACAAAATTTTTGGTTACTGATTTAAGAAAGAAGATAGTATTATGATTGTATTAAATCATAATTGTTTTATGATGAAACAATGTTGGTTCTATCATCTATTACCTCAGGTAAACATGAAAAGTTGACTTGGGATAAACTTTCAAGTGGATAATTATCTCCCCTCACAAACAGTTCATCACATGTGCAGTCGAAACTTGTCATTGATTTAATTTAAGAAACTACACTAAAATCATTTGCAAATTAAACCGTAACATCTATAACGTATACATGTATAATTAATGAAAACATGATGTTGATCTCAGTTTATTTATAATGGTGTTGGTGTTAGCGAGACACCTCAGCAATCGGATTCATTCGCCGTGCTTCCAATTTTGGTTGCACGTTTCAATCTGAATGAAGCTATACTCCATTCACCACAAAACGGCAGAATGATGTCTGGAGTCTTAAATGAGCTCAAGCGAGATCGGGCATCATTTCTGATTGGCTGAGCGGCTTGAGGTCAAAGTTCATCAGGACAGCTCGATGCGTTGGTCACTACTAGATCGACAATATAACATTATAATCGATCTATAAACAATATGTCGATCTAAATTTATTTAGATTGGGATGGTCCAATTTACGAGGACAGTAGGTTTTAATACTATGTATGATTAAGTTTTATTGCCAAGGAGGGTGAGTTTGGTTGTTTGTTTGTCCCCAGCTCAAAGAGAATTATGATGGCCGAGAGGGGACATCGCTCTTTCGCCCTCTGGTATCAACACGATAAAGCGATATAGTCACACGACAAAGCGATAAGGCTGCACGACAAAGCGATAGAGCAACACGACAAAGCGATAACGCCGCACGACAAAGCGATAACGCCGCACGACAAAGCGATAACGCCGCACGACAAAGCGATAGTGTCGCACGACAAAGCGATAGTGTCGCACGACAAAGCGATAACGCCGCACGACAAAGCGATATAACAACGCGCTAAAGCGATAATAACAGCACGATAAAGCGAAAGAGCGATAAAGCGAAAGAGCGATAAAGCGAAAGAGCGATAAAGCGAAAGAACGATAAAGCGAAAGAACGATAAAGCGAAAGAGCGATAGAGCGAAAGAGCGAAAGAGCGATATTGACATGTCGACCTTAATCTTTTACATAACAATAGAATACTGGTTTCATTCAATTTCTTTTCATTTCACTTGATATTTGATTCACATAACATAAATGATTTTGATAAATTATTCCACTTTAAATCCCCAAAGGTCGCTATTATATAAATATAATTAATACAAGTTTATTTTGTATTAAGAATTTGAATAAAAATCTATAAAACAACTTACGGTGAATAATTGAGAAATCCATGCTAATTAAAACAGACATCTGCAACTCTAATAGATTAATTCAAAACGCTGACATGGTGTGTGTAAACCTGTACATAAATACTTTCTTAGACATACTTTATGTGACTGGTTATTATTGATTTAATTGAGCAAAACAAAGTTTATATAAATTTAAATCGGCGCACTCTGATTTCTTCTACTTACTCTATATTTTTACTGAAAAAGCTGTCAAATATAGCTTAAAATCATTAAATATGTCTGACACTCGGCATCCCAAAAAATGTTATATATGATGTTAAAAGGTATAGAAAATAATAAAGTTAATTGGGCTTCGAAGTTTCCAGATTTATTGTACAGTTTGGGCCTCATCTTCCCACGCAAGGCCTAACTAGCGCCAGTCTCCAAACTGGCTAATTAGCTAATTGGCTAATTGGGCTTTGGTTTTGTTTGGGACCAACAATTTGTTTATCTTCCTACTTCGTGTTTCTCAAAATTTCTGTGTCGTCTAAAATGTATTCATGAACTGAATTGGTATAGTTCACTTCAAAACGGCACCAACTCCATATCTTACTCTTATTTTAAAGCTTCACTGTCTAAAAATTATATTTGAATGCGGTTGTTGTTAAAATGTTTAGAGTATTCGGGCAATTTACGTGTTTTTCATTTAAGAATTGAAACAGGTCGGTTTTATAATATAGATAGAAATGATAGATTATGTTTACAATGCGACGACGGCTATAATTGAGGATGAAAACCATTTCCTTCTTGTGTGTTCCAAATTTAAAGAGCTCCGCCTGAATCATTTGCCGGTAACTGTTTGTACAAATCCAAATAAAACTAAATTTAAAATCCTCATGTCAATATCGAATTGTAAACTTGTAATTTAGCAAGCTTTATTTTTCATGCCATGTACCAAAAATGTTAATTGAATGACTGTTGCTGTACACATCATGTCTTGTCATATATACGATATGTAGTTACGGGCCGATGACCTACACTTCAGAAATAAAGAATTGAAATTGATAACTTCTTATATATATTCATCAACATAATGTAAGAAACAAGTTTGGAATTATATTGTAACAACACTGGTATATTATTTAGACATTCACTAACAAATCAAAGAAAAGGATAAAATAATCTATCATTATCAAAATAAAATATATAAATTTATTTACTGGGTTACATTGTGCACATCATAACGTATAAGACACTATTAGGCTATATCACAGTAGAATATTTGTGTGACATTGTGTATTAATATGTGCGACAGGAATAATTCTAAAGGGTATGATTCATGAAAAAGCACGTTTTGGGTAAATTTATTGAAAATGCGAACTCCGCGCATCGCCATGAATCATTAGTATGATGGTAATAGGTTGTACGCCTTCAGTGCATGGAGCTCAGCGACATTCGAATGCGTATTTGAGGTTACAAAATCGTCTCTTTCACACTTGAATGGCTTCATTCTGCTCACATAAAGAGATAGTTTTAATCAGAAAGGAGGCCCATGGCATTATACAGTGCATAGTAGTAAAATACATTTTCCTGACTGTTGAGGACATCCTAGTTGTTTACATCTATTTCGCTAAAGAGTTATACAATTGAATATATTTTTCATAACCAGGAATTCAATGTAATATATGGGTAAAGTCTTTCTTAAAACATTGAGAAATGGATAAATAATACAAAAGGGTATTCTGACTCAGTGAAAAGTATATGTTCTTGATAAAAATGAGACGTTTTGACCCTGTCGGTAGTGCTTGTAAACACATAAATTTGCAAACTGATTAATACGGAACAACCAAAGAGTCAGCTTCTATATTTTGTTAACTTTTCTGTCAAACGTGTTTCAATACCCATGAACTTTGGGTTTTATCCGAGCGTGGGTAATTTTCCCGTTTCATCATAATTCAACAATTATTCTTGTCGTGAAAAGGGATTTTATTATATTTTTGGTGTGACGTTCATCACAATGATAATTGCGGACATTGAACGTCAATCATTATAACAAAATAATTCTCTTTATTAATATCATTTAGTGATTGGCGCTTAAGGGTTAATTTTCAATAACAGTCAATACTTCTTGATAAAATACTACAATGCAACACTGAGTGTTCCTTTTAAAACCCATTGAGTATGTTGTTGGAGTCACATTATGTCAAACGTAATAAATGAAGTTATTTTATCGAAAAGTACTGATTGCTGATGAACATTATCAATTTAAGGCTAGTTCATTTAGTAGTGATATTATAAAGGTGAAAGTCACGATTTATTATTGAAAACTTGACAAAGATGCGGGTTAATTGGTTAAATGTAAGTTTGGAAACTTACCTTTAATAGACAGTCAGATGTGGGTTGGTAATATGTAATTGGTCATATAACTACTGTGCACATATAGGAAACGTATAAATTCGGCTTCTTCACGTACAAAATGCTGTTGCTCGACTTTATTTGATTAGCATACATTTGGCGTTAGGGAATGAATATGCAAGTAAAGTGAAATTATTTGTACTTCAGAATAAATCAGAATATCTGGTCTGTCGGCATGCATGAAGGCAAAGTAAATATTCCTATAAATTTTTAATGGCTCTTTAAAACATATTTGTAAATGTTTTATCCATATGCATTATTTTTACATTTTATCTGTAAATAAGTTTTTTGGATATAAGATTATTCAACCAAAAGCGTATATATTTCAGCATTTAGTGGATTCACATATCGTTATCAAGTAATGAATAACTAAATACCGGAAACCATTTTATTTTAATTCGTGTGAGTAACTTAGTTTTGATGGTTAAATCACCATATCACCAAAAATACCAGTATTGACCTGTATTTAGAACATGACACACTATAAAGTAATTAAGTATGTGAAATAAATATTCAAATTTCATACTACGTATCTATAATATATTGATTATAGTTTCTGTTTGCATTTAAACCTATGGTTTTTCATATCATTAGTAAATGTCAGAGAACATGTGGAGCTATTGATACTGTAGAGTATAGTTGGTTACCATTGCAAAGTCAAATGGTATCAGTTCCCTAAATTGCACGTCACATGTTGTCATAGTAACATGATCTGCATGAGCCTGGGAAAAAATCAATTATTCGTGCTGTAATCCGAGATTTGCTCTTTGAAAAGACTCAAAATTGTGACTCTTGCCTCAATGTTTAAGAAGTAAATGCTTTGCAAAATAAAAGTGAATTTTTTTCGGAAACTGGGATATTGGCTAACTGCATGCTGTACAGTTTGCAATTACTATAAATGTGCTCGTGGAACACCTTGGTACCGACAAGGAATACAATACCTTGAAGTTTTACCAAAATGAGACCAATAGAACCATTCTGAATGAAATTCATAAATGACGCCATAACGTCAAATCAACATCAGCAAAGACAGGGGTTTTGCATCAAACAACTTCACGGGAGTGTTTGCACATGTTCTAATTGCATTTAAAAGCACATTTTGCCCTTCATCATCTGAACAGAAATGTGGCTATTTTCCCAGAGAATGATTATGGCACAATATAATGTTATCCAGAAGTTCTATACAAGTATTGACTTATCGTTACGTCTGCATGTGTTCAACACGTTATTATTATGATGTCATCAAAATTGGAATGCTGTGATGTTATAAATTTTCTCATGACAGCGTTATCAGTAATTACGAAATTGTTTAGTGGACTGGCGTTATTTTGCTGTTCAGTAGATATCCAAGTTTGTACGTCACCTTGTTGAGATTACTATTCATCTACATAGTAAAGCTTGCACAAGAAACTTACACATTGACTTTCAAGGTGTAAACTCTACATAAATGCTCATAATAATGCAAATGTTGAGTGTACTTCAACCGTCTATATAATCTCGGAATATAGTGTCAATATTTTAGCATTGTACGTGTAATCTTGGTTTTCATTCTTGACATGGTTTCTATGATTATTAACATAAAGTTAATGAATTGAGTTTGGCTATTCGAAAGGTTGTCTGCTCGGGAAAACCACACTAGAAAACTACAAATGTCGCGAGGACCACACAACATGTAAACTCCTCGTTGCCGAGAAAGCCACACTAATAAACTACAGAATGGCGCGAGGGCCACACGACATGTACTCTCCTCGTTGCCGCGAAAGCCACACTAGAAAACTACAGAATGTCGCGAGGGCCACACGACATGTACACTCCTCGTTGCCGCGAAAGCCACACTAGAAAACTACAGAATGTCGCGAGGGCCACACGACATGTAAACTCCTCGTTGCCGAGAAAGCCACACTAGAAAACTACAAATGTCGCGAGGGCCACACGACATGTACATTCCTCGTTGCCGCGAAAGCCACACTAATAAACTACAAAATGGCGCGAGGGCCACACGACATGTACTCTCCTCGTTGCCGCGAAAGCCACACTAGAAAACTACAGAATATCGCGAGGGCCATACGACATGTATACTCCTCGTTGCCGCGAAAGCCACACTAGAAAACTACAGAATGTCGCGAGGGCTACACGACATGTATACTCCCCGTTGCCAAGAAAGCCAACTACAGAATGTCGCGAGGGCCACACGACATGTACACTCCTCGTTGCCGCGAAAGCCACACTAGAAAACTACAAAATGTCGCGAGGGCCACACGTCGTGTAAACTCCTGGTTGCCGCGAAGCCCACGATTGATTTCGGGATGATACCGTTTATCAAATTAGCGCCACCCATTGATAGATAATGAGCTTATTATAAAGTGAATATGGAGTTAATCTTGTTTGTTTAGTTTTAAATAAGGTGTTGTAGTAGTTTTTCTTTAGGTCACGACTTTTCAACTGTATATCTGTCACTATTCTGAAGTGGTTAGCATTAAAATGATGATTTTCAGCAACGTTCAGTATTCGATAAAATTACATCTGACCAAATAACATATAAAACATGACACACATACGTGTACATTACATAAAATAAAATATGTTGCTATGGGGTGAAAACATCAATGAAATATGAAACTCCCCTGTCCTGTGCCTTCCTACAATATGATAATACAAAGTAAAAAGACTGCAAGACACATCATAGTTTATTATATACCGTAACATGGACCAGCACTCCCGACCATTGCCGGGAGAGCCACATTCATACGATCACAAAAACCGGGAGCGCCAAGTTGTATGTAACCTTATTTTCTTACATAAGGCTCTGCCGGATTGCAACCCTTATAAAGATGTGCATTGTGCGCAGTACGATTGAGTGGTTTAACATCTTGACCTGAGAAAACCAAAAGAGAAGACGGCCGTTATCCAAAGTGATACTAAGATTCGTATGTTTATTGCAAAATAGTTTTACACACCACCAGTTGATAACAGTTGTGAATCACATTTTCCTTCTCTGTTTTACAAAATTCCTCGTTACCATTATTTATTAACTGCATAGATAATACTTCCTTCTATGGTATATATAATGAGTTTTAGAACGATAATAGTCTACATATATATGAAGCAAATGATGCTACTTGATATGTAAAACAGTTTAAAGAAATGGCTGTTTTATTTATGCGGAAATTTATCAGAAAACTGTAATACATGTCGAGCAATTTGAATCCTGAAGTACATGTACTGTTGTTGAAAATTACAATGTTAATGCTTATCGGTTCATTAACGTAACAATGTAATTATGTAAAGTTAAAAGACGTGACAATGCACCGCGATTGACGCCCGTCATTCAGTCAAATGTCATTTTGGAAACTCATTTACAACAGACAATAGGACAAAGTTTGGTTGAGAATGTTTACTGAGTCATCTGTGCATGTAAATGCGACGTGAAATTTCGGTTTCAGATGTTGCTCGACTTTCATTTGAAACAAGAGAATTAGTGAGCAAAGCTCACTCATGATACCCCCGCTTTTACATTAACATTGGTCAAAGAGAAATGTTTGAAAATAGCAAAAGGGTATCAATGTTTAAACTTTTGTATGAAAAGACCATAACATATATTATTAAAGCAGAGTAAGTATTACACCTCTAAGCATGTTTTAGAAGTAAAAGTCAAAGTGGTTTCGTAACATTTGAACAACTAGAAGAGCGTTTGCGGGACACCGCAAAAGCAGAGCAGCTCCGAAACTTTGGGTCCCGCCTTTCCCTGTTCCGCCTTCTCCTCAGCATAAATAAAATGGGATTTTTTTTTGGACCAAACTTTGTTCATTATTCAAGTTATTCTAACAAGTTGAATCATCACTGGGGTCACTTTTCACAAGTGTGTTCTTAAAACCTATTTCTGATTTCAAAATTGGATCAAAGGAATTAACATGACCTGGACCAATATCTCATGACCTTGACCTTGACCTTAGACCTTCAAGGTCACACCATCAACGATAACTTTTCATTGTGTATAACAATCATGCAATGACTCAAAGTGTTCATTGTTAACATAAGGCATATTCACAATAGCATGCTTAAGTTGTGACCTTGCTGTGACCTTGACCTTTGACAGATTTTAGCGAAAACTTTTTCAAATCTTTTTCTATCTCCATAGTTGATATATACCAAATAAGAGCCTGACAGCACCAAAACGTTTGAAGTTATCATGTTTACAAGGATTATTGTAGTAATTAAAGCACTCATGACCTTGACCTTTGACCTTGAATGTGAACATGTCAAAATCATTTACCAGATTTATAAGAAAGAAGCTATGTATATGAGTTGTTAATACCTTCTTGGAAACAAGTAGTATTTGAGTTATGAGCGGAACCAAAAGTGTGACCATAGACGCGCACACAAAGACGCTTAAAAGTGGAAAATCTGAAAAAATAATCATGGAATCTGAGTGAAACATAGAAAAGGCACATCTAGGGACCATAAAGTGTACATGTATAATGTTTCATAACAATTGAACAAGTAGTATTTGAGTTATGAGCGGAACCAAAAGTGTGACCATAGACGCGCACACAAAGACGCTTAAAAGTGGAAAATCTGAAAAAATAATCATGGAATCTGAGTGAAACATAGAAAAGGCACATCTAGGGACCATATAAAGTGTACATGTATAAAGTTTCATAACAATTGAACAAGTAGTATTTGAGTTATGAGCGGAACCAAAAGTGTAAGCATAGACGCGCACACAAAGACGCTTAAAAGTGGAAAATCTGAAAAAATAATCATGGAATCTGAGTGAAACATAGAAAAGGCACATCTAGGGACCATAAAGTGTACATGTATAAAGTTTCATAACAATTGAACAAGTAGTATTTGAGTTATGAGCGGAACCAAAAGTGTGACCATAGACGCGCACACAAAGACGCTTAAAAGTGGAAAATCTGTAAAAATAATCATGGAATCTGAGGGAAACATAGAAAAGGCACAACTAGGGACTATAAAGTGTACATGTATAAAGTTTCATAACAATTGAACAAGTAGTATTTGAGTTATGAGCGGAACCAAAAGTGTTCCGGACGGACGGACGCAAGGACGGACGGACGCGCTGAGCGCTATATACCCCCGACTACTTCGTAGCGGGGGTATAACTAGTAATCATATATATTGGGCGATATGGGTTGATTTGCAAGTTAAGTGAAATTAATTGAACTGAAATCAGCATATATCGTATTCAGCACGTGCACGTATTTAAGCCAAATAAAGTATCTTGAAACAAAATGGGTGTCTCGACATACATGTAGTGACATATTATTTGAACAAGTAATCTTACAGTTTCATAAATGTAAGCAGAATGGAGTCATTTAAGTGCTTAAGAAAAGATTTCTTAACCTCCAATTACTTATCCTATTGTAAACTACGTAAACTGAAGGCGAACATATAATTATCATGACACTAATAATTTATGGTGACTCACACTCTATTAGTACATATGCAAATACATGTTTATTTTCATTAAGAACCATTTTCAAGGCATATTTCGATAAACAATGTCACACAAATATGCCACTATGATATACTTTTTTATATACAATGTACTCCAAAAACTGAATCAATTTCATTCACATAAGTTAAACATGTAAGACAAATATATATTATATTGATGATAATACATTGTTAAAATAGTGAATGGGTAAATATATTATACCAATGTTGATACAATAGTGTCCGCACTTGCACTTTCACATTGCTTATTCTGATTAACATATATTGATTAAGAGTAGTCAGATATTCTGATTTTTGCATAGACCGTTATTTTATTTAAACTGCATTGAACTTTGCGCAATAAAACTTATAACTCATTTAATAATAATTATAATAAGTGTTTACCACGAATGAATTCATTTCACGACAACCTCGTTTACAATAAAGAAAATAGAAGTCACATACATTGTATACAGAGAACAATCACACTTGATCAACTTCAACATCATTTAAAGGACGAATACTGGAGGAATAGGTGTATTTTGAATTTATTGGTTTTTAAACGCGGTAGTAAGAAGAAAGTTTGACGTATTCATCTGGATCAACAGAAATCTTCAGGGATAATTTTAAAACTATTTTGTCGTAAACGAAACTGCTATTTTACTGGCGTTAGAAGAACTTCTTCTAAGCGAAATAATTATTTACTAGAGACAAAGAACCATGCCGCCATTGGAAATCAAAAATTAATATGCTTTCAATGAAACAATGGTAAAAGAGAGCTGACACAAGTATGTCTATGGGAGGATCTACGTGTACGGGTATAAACACGCCGGGTCAACGTTGTCAATTATCGATAATATTTGCAGATCTCTCTTGTAAGTGACATGGCCCGTTGTGCGGCGTCCGTCCGTCATCCGTCGTCAAACCATAAACTTTTCACATTTTCGACTCCTCCTCATGAACCGCAGCACACCCAAAGCTGAAATTTTGCGGAGAGGTACCTTGCACACAGGGGGTCAAAGTTTGTTCATTTGAACTTCGACACCCATCAAATATTGGCGTGGCAGGCATTATTAAAAGAACCTTTAAACGACTTCTTCTCCGAAACCAGTTGACATAGAAAGATGACATTTTCAGATTTTACATATAAAATTTTATTTGTTCATTTGGTCCTGACTTCTCACCAAATATGGATGTGACAGGGGGTCCAACCTAACATCTTTAAAAGACTTCTTCTTCAAAACGATTTGATACAGAGAATTAAAAGTTTCACATTTTAACAATCTGGGTCTACTCATGCTGCTCTCATATCTTAACATGTATGTTTTAGCAAATTTGCGAGTGAGTGATTAGCAGAGTGTGTAAAAACTCAAATGCAGAAAGGTTAATGTTAATTCTTTTAGTTATTCCCCTTTTGTATTATTCCCTCAATCAGATCCTATTATTCACCATTGGAAGTCTGTTGGCTATCCGTGTGCTGAGAAGGGTACAATTATACCAAATCATACCATGCCATGCATAATGGTTTGCGGTTTCAAAAGTTAAAACAAGATGATATCGAAATATATAATAGGCTATGACGGCAAATGGAAACTAACTAATTTCCCAGACTCAATAGATGGAACACATATAATGATGATTGAACACATTCTCACAGTATAAGTGAATCCTATCGAATGCAAATGGGGAAGGCATATTCTCAAATCATGAGACAAACAGTGAAAAAAGACATTTACTACTAAACTAAACCAAGTAAAGCCCCCTTCCTCTTTCGCCCTCACACCCAAACCTTTAGGCTTGAAGAGCTAAAATATGTTAATTAATTTCATCAGTGGTAAATTGTTGCTAAACTACGTTTACACAGTGATATTATTAATAAACTAATAAGATGTACATATCTATAATAATCTACAATAATTACTTTTCAAATTTAATAAATATGAGCAAAACCATTCAAGTCTTAAAGGGAAGATTGTGTAAGTCCCATTAACTTATCCGAATGTAAGCTAAGCTCCATACACTGAAGGCGTTAATCCTATTATAGTCATACTAATGATTCATGACATTGCGCTGAGTTCACTATTAGTTAATTTTCCCAAAACGTCTTTTCTCCCTTTAGAACTATTTCCGTGTCATACAAATATTCTACTTTGATATTTTTATATAGTATACTCTTCGCACACTGCTTCAATTTGATGTGTACATTAAAACCAAGTAAAACAAGTTTTTTTATTATGATTTTATTCTTTCCTTTAATTTTTTATTGAATGGCTAAATAATATACAAGTGTTGATACCATAGACTTCCTACTAACCTGCATCCTTATTATGTTGATGAATATATATCAAAAGTAATCAAAGTGCGCCGATTTATATAAACTTTACTTTGCTCGATTAAATCTATCATATTCAGTCACATAAGTATGTCTAAGGAAGTATCTATGTACAGGTTTACACACACGATGTCAACTTTTTTGAATTAATCTATTATAGTTTTAATTGTCATGGATTTCTCAATTATTCACCGTAAGTTGTTTTATAGAGAAATCTCATTATATGTTTATTCAAATTCTTAATAAAAAAATAAACTTGTATTAATTATATTTATATAATAGCGACCTTTGGGGATTTAAAGTGGAATCATTTATCAAAATCATTCTTATGTTATGTGAATCAAATATCAAGTGAAATGAAAATAAATTGAATGAAACCAGTATTCTATTGTTATGTAAAAGATTACGGCGGACATGTCAATATCGCTCTTTCGCTCTTTCGCTCTTTCGCTCTTTCGCTCTATCGCTCTTTCGCTTTATCGCTCTTTCGCTTTATCGCTCTTTCGCTTTATCGTTCTTTCGCTTTATCGCTCTTTCGCTTTATCGCTCTTTCGCTTTATCGCTTTATCGCTCTTTCGCTTTATCGCTTTATCGCTTTATCGCTCTTTCGCTTTATCGCTCTTTCGCTTTATCGCTCTTTCGCTTTATCGCTTTATCGCTCTTTCGCTTTATCGCTCTTTCGCTTTATCGCTTTATCGCTCTTTCGCTTTATCGCTCTTTCGCTTTATTGCTCTTTCGCTTTATCGCTCTTTCGCTTTATCGCTCTTTCGCTTTATCGCGCTGTTATTATCGCTTACCGCTCTTTCGCTTTATCGCTCTTTCGCTTTATCGCGCTGTTATTATCGCTTTATCGCTCTTTCGCTTTATCGCTCTTTCGCTTTATCGCTCTTTCGCTTTATCGCTCTTTCGCTTTATCGTGCTGTTATTATCGCTTTAGCGCGTTGTTATATCGCTTTGTCGTGCGGCGTTATCGCTTTGTCGTGCGACACTATCGCTTTGTCGTGCGACACTATCGCTTTGTCGTGCGGCGTTATCGCTTTGTCGTGCGGCGTTATCGCTTTGTCGTGCGGCGTTATCGCTTTGTCGTGTTGCTCTATCGCTTTGTCGTGCAGCCTTATCGCTTTGTCGTGTGACTATATCGCTTTATCGCTTTGTCGTGTTGATACCAGAGGGCGAAAGAGCGATGTCCCCTCTCGGCCATCATAGAGAATATTAACCCGTTATTACCAACTGACTACAACGATTAAGTCATATCAGTTCAGAACTGTTGGAAAAACGAAACATGCCCATTTCATTCAGTCAAACTAAGTACTGCTTTCTTTTACAGCTTGCAGATTGCATATATACAAATACATAAAGACACTTACATATTTAATTAATTTTGAATCTATCAATATTGGAGTAGAAAAAAGCATTGGAAAAGCAGCTTTGAAAATAGAATTGTCTTCAATGTTGAGAATCTCATTATAAAATTAAATAAAAATAGCAATTTCATAGACAACTTAAAAACATTTATACACAATGTTCTGAAATATGTATTCAATTTTTACAATTATTTACTGCTATTTCTTGGTTTTTCAATAGGTGGTGGCCCTTGAATGGTTGATCTACAACATTGCATCATTTTGCCAACTTGTATCAACCAGAAACGTTTTTGGTGGACCAAGCTATTGTCAAATATTTGGCATTAGTAGACAAATTTGGAAGTTTTCAAAGATGACTCCTTTCAGATGTCCTTATTGGTGACTGTATGTATAATCATACATGTATGAGGCAAAACTTTGTCAATATTAGATAAAATGAAATATTTGATCAGCTTTACCGTAAACAGATTACTTTTTATTAATTCTGTCTTCGATTACTATTTTAAGCCTTGCTCTGAGTGTTGTAGAACATACACAAACCATTTATAGGCACGATAAGGAGATGATATGTTTGTAAACAATACAAATAATATTAGGTGCCTTTTATTAAAAATTCGTACAATTTTCGAAGCAATATCCTTATAATCAGTAGTGTCACATTTAGCTAAAATGTATATTATTTGTAAACATTTGTAGGCCTATGTTTAGTTAAGAATTATTTTTTTCTTTTTAGAAAATTATTTAATGCTGTATTTAGAAACTTTGGAACCCTGATGTATAGTGATGAAGTTATTCTCAAGTGTTTACGTAATTTTGAATTGGTTGAATTTGTGTCCAGACACTGGTTCGAAAATCATGTGTATTTCTGGTTTAAGTTAAGCTTTTTGAAAACATTACTAAAGATCAAACACGGCTTGATTTTGAATGGAAAGACCCACACGAAAGCGAGAAATAACCACAACAGTTTATGTGATCTGGATAGTATTTAACATCAAATCGAGAGAACAATTGACTAAGACCCAGGAATTACAGAATGATAAACCCATCAGCTTCTCCAATCATGAGTTCTGTCTGACAATGTGATTGAGACACACTAATCTAAAGATTTACCCTGAGTTAAACACAGCCTGCTTGGATTTACTGGAATACAGCTGAACCAGAAAGGTTGGTTAAAGTTAATCTCTTGAATGACAATACGAGACCAAAGCATTGAGTGATAGGAGAGTTGTACAGTGACGATAGTTTAATTCACGACAACCATATCAAGTCCCATCAAAATGTTGTAGATCATAGATAATACAGGAAAATTAGTTTGTATGTGAAGCTAATGCTCCTTGTTAAAATGTGAACACACTAGTACCATTTCCCCCCTAAATGAATTCATGTCTTTTATAACTTTATACCCAGATACTCTATTTTTGTTTTGTATATATAAAAAGGAGGTGATTATATGTTAAATCGGATATTTAAAATGTCATTGAAATTTGACCATATGTTCAGAAAAGCCTCTAACTGTATACCCTGATTCAAAATGACAACCTATATACAGGAGCACAATCCATATTGAAAGGAGTACGGTTTCAAAACAAAGCAATGTATGTATTAAAAAGTTAGGATCATGTAATATATAATCAATAATTCACTTGTTTGCAATTCTTAAATTACAATTGCTTATCTTCAAGTATCCAGTGGGATATGTAAGAGAAACCCTTAAAGTCTTGTACTTGGTCCTAGTTTATATATGTCATTTGACAAGATAGTAGATATCCTCAGGGGTATGTCATATCACATTTTGTCATCAAGATAATAAAAAAATGATCACAACCTGACACTAGTAACAACATCAATCGTGTTGTAAATATGTATATAGTTTCAAACAGAAAGGAAATACTTTGAAAATTAAACGTAGCTGACAAAGCTTGAAGCAACGTTTTTGCTATGGAAAGCGGAACAACGATCAACGAAAAAAGATGTAACAATATTCTATTTGGAATCATACTTTTGCAACAGTACAAATTCATGTACTTTTCCAGGTCGAGTTCCTCACGGGGAAACCCTTAGAGTAAGGCACCAATGGGCTGACTGTGGACAGCAGGTTCAGGCTGTCGTTACTATACATTGTCAACGAAATGATATACACATTTCGATTCAAACATATTTATTTCCGTAAAAGCAACAGGATTGGTAAACAGGTATACACGTTAAATCGGGTCCATTGTTTGAAGGGGATCTCGGACAGACTTTAACGAAACTGGAAGTGCAATAACAGGGTGAAAACTATTTGAAATCAGCTGACTTGATTATGAAAATAATTTTAATAATGTTAATTTATAGAATTCTGGTTTGTTTATGCACAGTAATGCATACGAAACCCTTTTAAAAACAGATTTAACCGCCTATATATTGTAAAAGCTAATATGAAAACATATGCATAGTCATTCATGTTATAGTAAATGATAATTTCCAATAGTCAGTCGGGACGAACAACACCACTTCCCCATAACCATTTGAAGTTTGAATGTCAAATACCTTTAGAATTATGCTCCAGAAACAATATACATCTGAAAAGTTGACCGTTGTAGGTCCAATTTTAAAAAGGATTTGCTTTTGGAGACAAAACACACTAACATATGAGAAGTGTCCCGTTAGTACATGTACAACGGATAATTCTAAGGAGATAAAATGAATCGTAAAAACGTTTACAAGTTTTAAAACAATTAGAATGCCAGTCTATAAATTTCTAACAAATATCACTTGATCTAGACATTAAAGGGACAATTCTATCACCGATCTATCGGCAGCATCCGCCATCTTGTGTTTCTTTACGTGAAATGAAACCGGGCTATATTTAACCCAATTTTATCTTTTTTTTAAATAATAAAACATATACGTCGACATAATATTCACATAGTAACGCATAACATATCATAAAACCCATAAACAATTTGCTGTTTTGTTGAAGCCGCGTTTTCTGATGAATGGCTTCACTTCTCATTGTTTGTAGTTTTCGACAAAAGTGCGCCTGTCTTTCTCAAATTGTGAAATACAACGTTATCAAAAGATTACCTTCATTTATTTCTTTTAATTTGGCTGTGTTTAAATAATGTATTAATAACATATATGTGTAAACAGGAATGTCCTCTCGAATTAGGTTTCCACAAAAATATACCCCATAGAACCTCCTTTTCAGACAAACATATAACATTCAAATCCTATGTAAAATGTTAATTAGGCTCTAATTTGTTACAGAAAAACCTGATCTCAGGTAATAAATGTGTATGCAAGCTTACTTGACCTGTTAGATGTTAAGGTCTCACGCCTACCATTGAAATGTCAAAACAAACTCAAAATATGATATTTAGTTATGCGAGGAACTCTTGAATGACAATATGAAAGTAAATTTGTATATGTTACGTGTGAAATTACTAAGATAAGGTTTCAAACAGTTGTGGAAGGTTCCGACACAAAACTTGCTAAACCGAAATAAAGAATTCCTCACGCAATACTACCTACTTCCTCCCTCAACTCTCTCATCGTACACTGTCGCACACCCGCTAGTCCATATCCAGCACCCATGTTCACCTGGAATCACCTCCCACTAACAAATCATCGCGGCAGGGTTCCATCAACTACATCTACCCAGGTGCCCCAAGCTTGCCTTTTTGGCAAACCCTCGTTCATAACATCCATACTAAATTTGAAGATTCAAAGGCTACAGTTTGCGAGTTATTTGAAAGCCTCGGTCCCAACCCACCGTACGTTTTTTTTGTCCGTACATCTTTTGGGGAGGCCACGTTTCTGAACAACGCGGGGAGGATGTGGAAAACGCAGGGAGGGAGCACAATCAACGCACGTCACACGCAAGGTGTAAGTACGTTGCCCGCACGAAATGCCTGGCCGTGATCTGCTACGTGCAACGTACGTTTCGCACTTGGTAAGTGCGTTGTAAGTGCTTACAACGTACTTACACCTTGCGTCACAGGTGTGACGTACGATTGCCACGTTATCGAACGGATGTCGTACGTACATGTGCTGCACACGTACGATGCCATTACTTACACGCACGGTGTAAGTGCGTGCAAGTGCAAAGAACTTAAGTTTTTCAGGCACCTAGGGGGTAGGGTCATAGGACGACCTCCAGACGTTCTCTGTCAGTGCTGCTACCTCAAGATGCCGCCCATTCAACTCAGAGACTCCCGCTTCATATGTTGCAAGAGCAGCTTCAAATGGCAGCGCATAATAACTGCAGAAATCAGTGCGCACAACGTACGTTGTAATTACGGAGCACGTGCTTACTCGGCACTGGCAACGTGAATGTTGCATGCTCATTATAATTTTGTCAGTTGAACTGGGGAAGTGTCGAGTAAGCACGGACGACGCATTGACAACGCACTTGCAACGTGCGGAGCACGCACGTACTAAGTGCGTCGTCCTTGGAGTATGTGTCAATGTGAAAAACTTAAAACACTCACAGAGTCCGTGCGTTGTGCGTACAGTCTCCGTAGAGTGCAAGCACGGAAGTCGTACGTGTGGAAAATACGCAGCTCGCACGCAGCGAAAGTTATGCATGCACTAAAAGCGCTACGGCGTGTCTGCGTGCTCCCAAATCCGTACGGTATCGGTACTAAAAACGTTCAGCTACCACTATATTACCCACGTTTATGCACGTAGACAGCACGCACTTGCAAGTACGGCGGGTTGTGACCGCCGCTTAACTGGCAAGAAATATAGGTAACATTCATACCAATTAGACATTTCAAAGTCATATTCCTTTCGAATTGTGGTCCTAGAACGATAAAAATGTGGGAAATGTGGCTAGGTATTGTAGTAACTAGTAGTATACCTTCATAGTCTTCCCCGAGTCCCCCGTAGCGCAGGTATAAAAAACGAAGGTATACAGATGTCCATTTCCATTGATGTCTCACTCACGCTCCAGGCTACTGAAAGAAAACCGGTACCACAGTTGTTTCTCCTCTAATGATCTTATTTTATCTAAGGGTTGCTTTGAGCGATGCCATACGTGGAACCAGCACAGCTGTCCTCAAGCGTATCAGACATACAGCTTTATTGCAGTCAAAACATCATTTTCTTCCAAGGAAACAATGAGTATAAAGGTTTTCAAAATGGTCTAGATAATTACATTTTCATTAATTATAACCTAATTGTCGACTGCCTGCATATTCAGTTGAAGTTACATTGCATAGAAACATTTAAGCTATTAATTGTAGAGATTGTCATATGTTATTAAAACATATGGAAAAGTAATCATGATCCATCGATGTTTCCTTGGCCATATTAACAGTATTTAATGTTCAAGGTGAAGCAGCATGGACGAATCACGACATCATTATGATGTCAGTAACCAAAACGTCAACAAGTGCAATTATTGCACGCCTATCTTATGTTAACTAACATAATAAAAGGAACTACACGTTTTACTTCATTCTCACTATGCGACAGTATGTACCATAGAAAGGTGTTGTGCGTTATATAAGTTAATCAATTTGGGAATAAAGATCAACAGCTCATCTTAATGAAAGTAGAGCGCATGCAGTTAACTTTAAAGTCAAGCATCTTGAAATCGAAGCAGTAACATAATGGCGTATGAGTACAATTTTGAATTTACAGTCATAGCTTTTATTTTTTTATTTTTTTTTGTATAATAGTTTTCCTTGTCAAAAATCGTCGATGGAAAATGTATCTGTTATACGTGAATCACTGTCAAAGTCGTCACTGAAGCTCGGAGATTATCACAACAATTAACTCGGAAGAGAAAAACCCATCATAACTCATCATAACTTGTCAATAATTTGCATGTAATATTTTATTTTTATGTCAGAGGAAAATTCAATGCAGCAGTTATTGGTAATATTACAAAAATAATACACTTGATGTAAATATATAAAGACAGTCTGCCTGTGAACTGTAAAACGTTGGACATTCCCATTCACATTCCACCTAAGGAAGAAATAAGTAATATATTCCGAAACGTCGTGTATTTTCACATTAAATACGTTATTGTCCAGAAAATGTTCATTTTCTTATGTATGCCACTTCTAAATGTCCTCCATATGCATGTACTTTTATCACAACATCTGTATTAAGTAATTTAAATCCCATTTTGTTTTAATTATTATGAAACTCCTTCCTTGATCCAAGCAAATGTGTTGATCAATAGCAATGGCTTAAACTTCATCATGTGTATGTTAATAATGTGAGCAACAGCCGATTGAGTGTCAGAGATAACTATTCCTGTCTACCATTACAAGTAAGTGTGGTGATACCAAACAAGCTGCAGTCATAACATGACAGTAAACTAGTTCTGTAATTTCCCCAGTTGGCAAACATCAAATTGTACAGGGCAGTCAGTGTCGATAGAACCAAATCACTCTTGTTTCTAAATGACATCCTCAGCATCGATTTGATGCCAGGAGAGACCCGTGCAAACACGCGACTGACCCTAATGCTTAAATAGTACAAATATCAGAGGCAACTCGTTCCCAGGAAACACTTTCGTTCACATTTTCGAGTTCCAGTTCTCAATAAAAGATATGAATGCATTTTTGATTATTTCTCATTTTGTTTCTCGAAATGTATGTCATTAAGTGATCTATTTGAATGCTGTGTAGTACATGTTTTGCTTCATACATCGATGAGGAGATGGCTGCGAATCGTAATTTATTTGGTGGGTCTTGTAGATTGGGCGCATATTCTCTGCTGAAAGCTGAAAACCTCACTGTTTTACTGAATTACTTACTTACTCTGGCTAATTTCGAAAGCCTTCCATCACAAATGGTACTTGCACATGCATGAAAACTTACAGACTAAAATATCGAACGTTCATTCACCATATTAACTAGAACAAACCACTCATGATTCAGTTTTATCCCAGTAAATCCAAGCAGACTGAATTTGACTCGGAGTAATCTCGCCGATTATTGTGTCTGCAGAATATATTGCACATATCATAGTGTAATTCATGGCTATTATTTAATTGTGCTGTAGATAATCTACTGTAAATTGATGCCCACGCCATCTCAATGAGCTATTCTGGTTAATAGTTGAATTCAAACAGAGCTGTAGCTTGAACTATGTTGTAGTGAACATTAAACAGATATTTTTGTCTCAAAAGACAAATCACACAAAATTCAAACCATTGATCCGTTGTGGTTATTAATGTTGTGTTCTTGGGATTCTTTCTATCCACGATTCATTGTTCTGTATATTGAACTGCTTAAACTTCTTGCTGCTAGACAGATTAATTAGAAATTAGAAGCAGTGATCTTAAGATATCTTCGCTGTATAAAACAAGTATTTATGGATAATAACTTCATTATTCTGAAAGAATTACGTTTTGGTACAGATTCTGTCAAATTTGTACTCTTGGAATAAAGCACTTGATATTCATAAATAAATAAATAAGTGACATTTGAAATATTTTGACGATTTGCCGAGACATGATATGACGTTTGAGTTCATTTGCTTTTACTGAGAAATTTTCAAGTTATCCGCCCTAAGGGGGCAGTGGCACGTTTTTACACTGAAATAAGTCGATGTTAT
Source organism: Gibbula magus (assembly GCA_936450465.1). Lineage (NCBI taxonomy): Eukaryota > Metazoa > Mollusca > Gastropoda > Trochida > Trochidae > Gibbula > Gibbula magus. The sequence goes on from OW388297.1 coordinate 28,356,402, forward strand.
TTATTTGAAAAATAATGTCACCAATAGTAAAACATCCTCCTCTCCGAAATATCAAGTTAAAAAATGAGTGTACATGGTTCCGTAAAGCCATGGGTATCGTTTTTGTCATTCGAAATAATAAAATGTGTTCACAATAAAATTGCTTTTGCTTTATACGCAACACCGTTATTAGCACTACAGATAATGTTTTGTGAAATAAGATGTAAGACACTTAGCAAAATTACCACCATCAAAACCGCAAAAACAAGAGGAGGAATTACAGGCAAGCAACAAGGGACCAAGGGTTTTGGGAAAATAGATATATGGACATTTTATGGTACAACTATTTTTTATTATAAGTCATCACATTTCTTAGTAAAGTATATTGAAACATGTTTTTAATTGTTCATATATTGAGACATATTTTCAAATTTTAACTCAAACATTAGCCTCTTCACTTTTTTAAAAACATAATGCTAGATGTAAATTTGTCATTGTGCATTTGATTTCTTTGTAGGTATACAATATCGTGCTTGTCTAAAGAAGGCTATGCTTCGAGCATATACAATCAGTGTTATCCTGATGGTGGACGATACAAAGCAAAAAAATGAATAAAAATAAGAACCAAACAATAAACGATTAGATTAATCATATGATTAGTTTATATTGATACCATGGTTGATAAATCTGACACAATAATGTCATAAATACCAACGTTCTGTGGGTTGTGAACGTATGAGCACGATCCTTAGATGTAGAGTTCTCCTTACTGTAATACATAATTACTATACATGTATGACTATGAGACAACTCTGCATATTTCACCACCGCATTGTGCATTATCAAGTACATGTAAATATGTATTCTTGTCATGTAATCAATAACATAAAGAGTACACAGTATCATTCATCACAGCGATAATATTCCAGACATCTCCTAGAAGTAATAGACATCACCATCAATAGTACATAGCACAATGCCGATGTTTTTTTCGAGTTGATAAAGATGGTTTGCATTTATTAAATGTGTACATTGACTTGGGGTGTTTATGCCATGAATTTTATCAGAGCATCAACATTATCAATTTGTAAAATCTATAACAATTATGTGAGAACTACGTGAACAATTAAACTGGTAGAGAGTTTCTAATGAAACAGGATCAGATCAAATATATACCAATTATTAACATAGCATTAACTCACTGGATTTGCCTCAATCAAGTAAAGATTTGAGGAAAGGTGACCTCACATTAACTTCATACGTTTGTAATATATTGAGCTCCACGCCTATTTCATTCCTTTTTTCAATCAGTAAAGTAAGACATACATGAAAGACGATTTGGAATAAAATGTATAAGAGACCGAGTTTATAATGATGGAATTTAGAAACTGAAACTGTCACTGTCATTTTGTTCATTTTGCGGACTGTTGTGAAGAAATACTTGGCATTTTACACCGCTGTGCTTCATGCAGAAGTTTATATGCCAGTTTGTGAAAATGACATCTGTCTCTAACATGAACATGTTTTATTTAATCCTTGGTCATTTTAATGATACATATTTAAGATTATCAACCGTTTGCATATAATTTAATTTAATTTAATTTAAATACAGGTTGTTTATTTCATTTTGACTATATGGATACCTTTCTGCTTTTTTGTACAGAAACTCTTTCTTGTCAGAGATATATTTAACATTTTCTAAAACCTTCGTCGTTCCATAAAGGATTGTATTACTCAACCGTGGTGAGATCACTCATTAGATAACAATGAGTTGGTTACACACATGTGTGATACAACTGCGTGCTGCCGTAACGTCATAATCGGCGCGTGACGTCACAGTCTTTTTTGGTTGACGTCACAATGTTAGCCGCGCTACGGCAATAGCGGATGACCTATTTGCAAGTTGGCGTCCCTAACAACGATTTTCTTGCAATTTAGCGCTATTAACATGATTGAGTAATAAATAAAATACTAAACTCGGTCCCGTTTTATAACATGTTTATGAAACTCGTGAATGGCATCGGTATTTAACTCGCTTTCGCTCGTTAAAATACCAAACCATTCACTCATTTCATAAACATGTTATCAAACGGGACATCGTTTAGTATTCTCTATATATCCAAATAAGTCCTAATGTCTTTGCTGTAGCTAATATTTATTAACAGACATATCAATGTCGAAAATATATAAATTATCATACAAATGAGAACAGGAAGCCATATCTGAGAACATAATTGAGGTAGAAGATAATACTTGGATAAACCGAATTATAATTATCAACATTTTCAATTCTACTGTTCTCTGATCTTTACACAATGGAAACAACATAAAACAGTACATTCGAATACTTTAGTGGTTAGTAAGATATGAAATGAAAGTCAAAGACAAACGTTAGTCCTTTTGTATAAGCTGTCTTTTTTCTTTCGCCTTTTAACTCTTCAGGCGTCCATGGCGTTTGAACATCCTATCTAGTAATCCAAGTGCAGGTGCTATTTCCCCACAACATAAGTCCACCAATGTGTTCGATGTCATCAACAAAAGGTATCATCAGGCCTAACAATAAAAACATGCTTTTAACTGGACATGATCAAGGGACACAATTTGTGATATTACACAAAAACATCAATACAAAATAAGCTTTAGTCAAGAAAATGGAGACAATTCGAGATAGAGATGCAAAAATTGTACACAGTTTTTTAATACGATACTTTAAAAATGTCATACAGTATACTACTACTCCCTACTACAGATTCCTGTCGAGTTTGGGATTGTCAGATGATTCTCCTGACATAATGATGAAAGAAAAAGAAATCGGTATTTGTCCTGCCTGCTGAGTGTACAGAGCAAGTTGAACTGACGTCATCCGTGTGATCTAACAGTACAACACGTCGCTGCACATCGTTTCTATCATATAACACATTCATTCACACCACTAAACTGTACTCATCAGAATCTGAATTAAAATCATACCAAGACTTTGCTCTATGCAATCTCCTTGACAATACTTGGTTTGTATACAGCCTATAACAGAAATACACGGATTTTGTATTTGTATTGGTCTGCATTTGCAAAGAGGACATTTCAATTCATGTAAGTACGCTCTTATATTTTATCAGCACACACACGTTCACGAACATTAAAGTAACAATAACAGTTTCTTTCTTTACAACAGCTTTGCCTCTAGCCATCTTCTCATTGCTACTTCCGTGACATTCGTATCTTAACCATACTCAGTGGGATTTACAAGGACGTTACTACAATGCGCATGACACGATCTATAAAATGCGGTCAACACATTTATTATATACATTTATCGGGGCGCAACGCAGGAACCGCTAACTGCCACATTGGCCCTGTGCTAAATTACTCTTGAAATTAAAAATATAGGCGGGACATACAAGCTCTTAGTCTCTCACATATTGACTTTGAAACCCATTGAATCAAGGGATTGTTTATCTTTGAATTTTAACCCTGAATCTTGATCTTGTAGCAAGAAGCAAATTTATCAACGTGCCGACTTAAGGAAAACAGAAGGAGAAAAGTCCCAGTCATTACAATCAAGCAACCGACTACAAACAACAGTTTACGGTTCAGCACGAAGAGTCCACTGATCCACAGGTAAACATTATACACAAGCGCAAATCGAACATCACCAGAACAACGAACTGTAGATGTTGGTTCATGCTCCTCTGGGTGAGTCACTTCAATCGTACTGGACTTGAATCAACATTTGGAACACAACACCAAGTTTATCTAAAGATGCACCTGTTCTGTTTCATAATATTTTATGTGGCTATGTAATATAAACCACGGCAATAAACACAGGCGGTAAATGGGACCGACAACGTGCTTTATGAGATAATAAAAGATGACGTCAGTTGGAGCGTCGCTTAGCAATCGACGTAATATTTAACGGCACTTTGATTGTTCAATCGCTTGTAAATGTGTTCTAAGGCGGGACGCATCAATATTTCAAAATATAGTTTATACATAATAACATGTCAACGATTATTATATAAAATCGAGAAATTGATTAAAGGCATCTCATATAAGAAGTAGAAGACTCGGTGTCGTGCTTTATCGTAGAATAAAACATAACAGAGAGCGTAACACCCCCAGGGATGCGTCCTTCGTGTTTTATGCTCCCTGCTATGTTTTATGTTACGATAAAGCACGGCAACGAATCTTCTATTTCTTTATTTCTACATGCGCATAGACCATATGTGCTTATTTCAGTTCAAATAAGTTCACTCAACTTGCATATGCCTCCCGAATCGCCAAGTATATGGTCATTACTAGTTTCACCGCAACTACACGTCCAATTCACGTGTACAATTGGTTATATAACCCATTAAACATTATCAACATAAATTTGTCTTTTAATCTGTTGTAAATAAGTTTCCAAAATTACGTTTGAGTATTTGGCCTGCGTCATTCGCGATACAGTGTTCGGATTTCGATCAGAATTCAGTACCTTTACCTATATATCGTCACTATACTGAATGACCATATACATCAAAATGATCGCTTTACATGTAGGCAACAGTCATTTCCTTTTGATAAAATAACACAATTTGTGTAGTTTAGTCAATAAAGAAAGTTATTAAAATACGACCTGTAATGGCCGGATATTTGTATCTGATTTAATTCCATACACATTTAGTCCGACCATCGGAACCAGAGGTGCATATATAGTACATTAGCAAAGCGGTTATACAGATACAGATTATGTTTTAAACATATTTATTCATGTTAATTATACATGAATGAGGACATGCAAACAAGCCAAAGGCTTATCTAAATGCCTATCCTCGTCAAGATACATACAATATAAATACGGATGGCATCATGAATACACACAAGCACATTTCATACAGTGATTACAATGCCAGAACAGTAATGAATTATTAGATCACACATTTTAGAAACAAGTCTAATTCAATGTTTACCAAATCTGCCTGTTTGTTCAATGTAGCAATGAACAGATTCTAATAACTAAGAGTTTCACGGACTGTTATTGAAGGACTTCCATAAAGGATAGATTTAATGTCGTATCCACTGGTGTAAAAATACATATTATTTCTTCGGTAAGTAAATTTTCTGCAAATGAAAAAAATATTTTCAGGATGTTCATACAAATGACCGCATGAACATTCGGGGGTTTGAGAGAGATGTTTGAAATTTGTGGGAATTTAGATCTGAGCATTGGAGTCTCAGACGACTATGGTATATTTGAGAGGTTCTAGAGCCTTGATTTAAGTTAAAGTAGATATTATTGTTTTTACAGAAACTGGCCCTGAAAGAAGTTATGTTGTTTTCGTTTCTTTTTTCAGGAGGAATAGTATTCCAATGATTCCAGGTATGAACGTTTTCTTGTATTGAGATGTCCGACAATTGAAAGTTTTCAGTTTGCTTTTATCTCTAAAATCCCGACTTGTACATTAGCAAAGCGGTTTAGTATACAGATTATATTAATTTTGTGTTTGCTTGTGGACTAAGTGCTTCCATATTTCGTCTTTCTGGCGTTGATAACGATAGTTTAGCTCATACCACTACATAAGTTCTGTATGATGGTTCTAAATCGACCTAATTCCTTTACCGTCACATCAATCAATAGTAACTTGAGGAAATATACCCCCGCAATGTTGAACGTTAAAATGGGCTTCCAGAATTAATTTTATTATGCTTACTTAAATCAACGTACATGTAGGTAATAAACACTTTAGATATTATTGTCAAAAGTGGTCCACTGTGATATCGTCTTAACATTTGAACTTATATGTACAAATGTACGCCTATAATCTATAACTATAACCTATAAACTTTGGATATTTACCAATATTACATTCTCTTTATTTGCGTAGAATACTGAAATATGTTAGATATGGTGGTATTACTGGTTTCAGCATACAATTAAATAGAAAATCAAAAAGTGCCGATACATGTCACTATTGCCATGTGCCCACATTGTCCTAAGATGTAAGAACATGAGAATCGTGTATTACTTGAATGCCCATTGTAAATTGAAGTACAAATCAAATATTTACCAGGTTATTATTTCACCGACCATAATGCTTTTAAATTTAAAAACAGCTATCATTTTATGACGTTTAGCGCGCAAAGGCAATGTATTCGCATGCAGTTAAAATGTAATCACTATCATTGGTCACCGGGTTGTGTTGTTCTTTGAACGTTGTTACTGATTGGTGTTCTGGCCATTCATATGAATAAAACCATCTGTCACCATAGTCTTACTTAAAACTACCTCTCGAAGAAGGACATGAGTATTAAATGCATTGAAGAAAATCATATTACATGTTGAAATGAGTTTTATCTTTTTTCAATTCTTATTGCCCGGTGAGCAATGTCACTCAATACGTATCAAAGTTGAAATACATGTATAGGATGCTCAGAAGGATAAGGGACCAGATTGACCCTTGAAATATAGTCCTAAAAATGACAGCGGTTGGTCGATTGCTTCAATCTACATTTTGTGTTTCAGTGGTCGATGTCTAGATTAAAGGAGAGTAACAGAATTTCTCAAATTGCAAAGAACACATTAACATGATTAATTGTTCATAATGATTCGTAGTAAATTCGTTATTATTTGTGTGAAAATTAACAGTTTCATATACAGCCATTACGAATACCATTATAATGAAGTGTTGACAATGTTGCTTGATTTTACTATGATGGCCAGTCAACCACTACGGGATCATGTAATTCCCCAAACTCACCGTTCTCATGATGCACATCACCACATTCATTTTTAAGCTGAAACTTTTCATTTGAAACTGTTACTAACTCTACCAGTCTTTAAAAGCGGACTCAAGACATACCTCGTTTATACTTCATAACATTCCAGAGTAGTATGTTTTTAAAATATTTTAAAACAGTTTATAAATACTATGTATTGTTACAAAGAAAGCGAAATATCAAAGTAATAACACGACGAGTAAACATATACACCAAATTGATCAGTTTGTGTTCCAGAAAGTGGGTCTTCGTGCATTCAACTTTTATTTGTCGTTCAAGGATTTATCAGAATAGTATGTTCCTTTCTTGTTGTACCCTAAATAGTAATACCCTAAATAGCTTTCCGGCTCAGAAAAGAAATCGTATTGTATATTGCACATTGAAAGGGAACTATATATGAACAGTTCTGAAAACATTACATTGGTGTTTACAATAACTGCTATTGCATTTTTATTCCGTCTTTATAAAGTTTCATTTACAATAACGTTTTTTGATATTGTACACATTTTGGTAGGAAAATAGAGGTATGTGACGAGAATTAATAACAATCATTAATTTGCGTTTAAAACAATACTGACGGATAAAAAGGGACCGTTCAACATGAAAAGCACAATGTATTAATAAATATATATGCGGTGTTAACAACACCTACATTTATGTAACCACACGAATTAAAGTTTTTTAACAAATTAAACACACAATTAAGAAGAACACGCATTAAGAACTCCACAGAAATACTGACTGCATTATTCTGAAGCTTGTTCATACATTTTTGCGCTGCAAGATAGCAATGCTCGACACAAACATTTGTGTTGACAATTAGCAGCCCGACTAAGTTTAGTCTGTTATCGGTTTCCGTCGCCGCCGCCGCCGCGTTTTCTTTTGGTTATAACCAAGCTGGTGTTTGAACAACTCATATATATATATATACTAAGTATATATTTAGCCAATGGGAAATGTTTTTGACATGTTCACATTCAAGCTCAAAGATCTTTATTTTAACTATTAAACCTTTGAATCATAAGATGATTTCTTAATGCTCAATAATTATTTTTTGTGGCATATGTATAAAAAATGAAATTGCGCACTGCATTGTGGCTGGGGTTGCTGCTTTTGTGGTGTCTAGTTAGCAATGGTTTTGTTCCCTGCAAGTTTATACAAATACTGTGAGCTACAATCGAGAGTGGGTCAGAGATTACAGTTTTGTCTGTCAATACAAGTTCATGTGGTGATCGCACATAAGCCGCAGTCAAAACTCGACAGTTTTGTAATCTCTCCAGTTGGTGAGCATCAGATTGTTTAGAGAAATCCAGTGTCAATAAAACTAAATCACTCTTGTTTCAAAATGATATCCTTAGCATCGATTTGATGTCAGGAGAAAACCGTGCAAACACTCGACTGACCCTAATGCTTCAGAAGTACAAATATCAAAAGACAAACAGTTGCAGGGAATATTCACTCACACTATTAAGTGTTATGTGTCAATAAAATAGTTCGCTGTTTTCCATTTTGATTATTTCGTTTTTAACTTCTCATGTTAATAAATGTTGATTAATTGATCTTTGTCACGGCTGACATATTCGCTGCCTCAAGCACCCCATCTAATTCTCAATTTGTTTCTGTGTTCTCTTGGGTTTAGTTTTAGGATGTTCTCAGTGTATTTGTTGAATTAACGCATTTGTGTAATGTGATAATAAACCACTCAAGGCAGACATGAAATAAGTGCTTTTACCCAGGACACAAGACAGGAATCGGGAAACAAAATGAAGCAATTAAAATTGTAGATAAACATAATACAATTTTTGTTATTTATAAATAAACTATCACATTTCATGAAAACACTTGTCATGAAACCTTTGTTTTTCCTGTATGATTACATTCCCAAACAAACAAGATGTTATTATGATGTTAAGGTATAAGAATGCTCTACAACAAGCATATTTACTTCTGTACCATGGTGTCGTATTGACATCAAGCTCTCGTGGTACATGTGACATTCAACAGATTAATTTGAATCAAGCTCTTTTGATTCTGCTTATCCAATGCGGAATGTGCTGGATGCAAGGTAACCTCTTTAATTATTTGACTGCAGCACCTATTGGCATTCAGAGCTGGTGATTGACAGAACTGATTTAAAATCGTTTTGTTCTCAGCTTTCCTGCTGTGAGGTGATAACAACATTGTCTCACTGAGTATACTTTGGTCGCACCTTGCTAATTCCAAAAGTGTTCCATTGTAAATGTTCCTGTACACATGTATAAAACGTATTGGTTTTACGTGTAAGGTTATTCATAATATCAACTTGAACAAGCCTCTGCAAATTCAATTCTATTCAGTAAATCCAAGCTGGCTGGGTTTGACTCTGTGTAATCTCTTCGTTTATTGTGTCTGCAAAATAAATTACACATACCATTTTGGGATTCCTGGGTGTTACTCAATTGTGCTGTAGATAATCTACTGTAATTCGATGCCCACACTCTCTCATTGAATTCCTGTAATCAATGATGGTCTTCCTTTCAGAATTGTTACTTGAACTTTGCTGTAGCTAAAGTTTAGCAAAAACGTTTGACTAAAACAAATAACACAAGATTCAAACCTTTGAACTGTTGTGGTTATCGAACCTTTTTCCATCCCCATTTCAAACAGTAGTTTGTTTTATGATAGCTGAACAGTGCTACAAAATCCATCTCAATTGCTTATCACGGGGTCTCGACTTTTATCCCAAAGGTAACAATGTTAGATTTCACTATCTAAATGGCATGTTTTAAAAATATCTCTATTGTATTCACAATAAACTTCCTGTAATACTCTTTCTGCGTATGTTGGGATAACATCACATTTACGTCGAAATCAGCAAGTTTTGCAATGTTTGCAATCGTGGCATAAGGAGCTTAAAAACTCATACTATTATTCTTTAAGTAATGTTTGAAACTTGTAATTACAGGAATTACAGAGATAGGTCGAGAAGTGATATTTGAGTGTGGATTTCCTAACGATCAAATTATTTCTAAACAAATATAACATTTAGCACTGACAATAAATGTAAAAGCACCCACAAAATGACAAAACTACAAAACATTATTAAAAAACCTAATTATTATTTAATACACCATAAAAGATCTATATATTTTTTTATCATGATTTGTTATCTCACCACGCACAAGATATATGGCATACTCAAATAAAATAAAGTCACGTAGAAGTATTCTGTGACTGCTGACTAAACACCTGTACCTTTCAGTTTTAGATTATGACGTCGAAAACTTGAGATATTTGCAATTGAATATCATACATATGATAAAATCAGAGGTGAGTACTCTCTTTTGCCTGGCAGTTTAAACAATTCAAAAGATAGAAACAGAATAATGAATTAATATTTATCATAATCAGAACAATCTCCAAGAACGCCTCTGTAGACTAACGATAACCTGTTGCCCATTTATTAACATACGTTACGTAAAGAGTTTTGAGGAAAGGTATTCAATAGATACTAATAGATATTTGTTTTCTCATCAAAAGAAAATGATATAAAGTAATTTCATTCCGAAACATTAATTTTGCAAAACATATATGATATGTTACCTAAAATGTTTAGCTCTTGGGTTAATGGAGCCAATGAAGACTCGAAATTATACATTTGATGACCATGTGGCCCAAAATATGGGATATCCATATATATCCCATGATGATCACTGAATAGTGTGAAACCGGTCGGGAATCCAAAACATTTTCAGCCTTGTTTTCTATGTATAATGTACGATTTTATTATGGAAACCCGAGATACCATAAAACACCTACATGAAATACATTAGTTTAGAGCTTTGCAGACTTATCATTGCCAGCTTTCCAAACGTAACTAAGACTTTATCCTCATTATGCATTACAGTGATTATCACTGAGGACATAGTTGAAACATGAAGGAGGAAATCGGCGTTAGTAATTCTTTCAACTAACATTTGGTTTTAAACTGACTGTACACTTGAACAAACATATATATATATATATATATATATATATATATATATATATATATTATTGCAAGCTTTCTTATTGTCAAACGCACCATGATGGATGAGTAAACAAATACACCACGACGTAGTGTTTTTGTGATATTGTGAATTTCTAATTCTATTTTCAAAGATTTGTCACAATGGTGTTTTGTATTCATACTAGTTAAGCAGGTCACGAAAACATAGCAATATTGCCTGTGAACAAAGAATGTGTATGAAAACTAGTAGATTAGTAAATGTATAACAAATGTTGAGTTTCCATCAAGTATTTGCAAATACTGCGAGCCACAATCGATAGTGTCTCAGATATAGCTACCCTTGTCTACCAATATACAAACACTTGTGACGATTACACACAAGCTGCAGTCATAGCATGACACTTTTGTAATTTATCCAGTTGTTGAGCATTAGATTGTTCAGGGGTAGTCAGTGTCGATAAAAATAATCACTCTTGTTTCTAAGTTGCCTCCTTAGAATCGAGTTGATGTCAGGAGAGAACCAAGTAAATATTCCCAATACCTTAATGCTTAAATAGTACAAATATCAAACGCAAACAGTGTGCAATAAAGAAATCATTAAAGTGTTTCAGTGCTATTATTTCGATAACTCATTTTCTTTAGTTAAAACACGGTAGCAAATCATGAAAATATGTTTGTAATTGATTGTTGATTTGTAATTTTGAAGTGTTTGTCTTATTTGCAAACAATTTAAATGCTCTGTTGTCAAACTTTAAATTTTAGAATTGCATTCATCGAGAATTTGTTGCATGATTTGTAGAGCTCTCATCCTATCATAGTCGCCGAAAAAAATGTTACATTTAAAAAAAATGATTCAATTCTATCGTTTCACTGATGGTGTCTGCAGCATAAATTAGCAGAGAGAACTGATGATTGAAAAGCTTTCGCACATATCGTTCTGTAATTCATCAGTTTATTCAATTGTTCTACTGATCAGCTGCTTATATTGTTGACCACGCTGCCTAATTGAATTGCTGTGGTTATATCTGGAAATCAATCGATGCTGTGTCGTATAACTTACAGACCATTTGAGAAGGGCGTAGTCATATACTCAGATACGTCGTTTATGTTCACAATAATTTAGCTGTTATTCAGAAATTTCCGTCTCCTAGATCTGCATACACACAACTTCAAAACCAGTCCTAGTTAATAACTTTGACACATATTTATCACACAGAACTATATGATTCCAATGTATTATACCGTTGCTGTCTGATTAACCTCATTATTTACATTTATCATAATGTTTTCCAAATGGATAGCTAAATAATAATAAGCTTTAAAGTTGGCCTTTACATTAATGAGCAGTACTTATATCTAACACGTACTCCTGCATTATCATTATTGTAGACAGAGTGAACAATCAACAGAATATCGAAATCTATAGGTAGTAATGATCATGTTTCTTTTTTACCATGTTTTTCAGACTTCAAAAACAAGATTCAGTCCACATGTACTACACTCAAGGAGAATCCGAGTGGAGCCTTTTGAAGTATAGCTTTGAATAATATTTCATTTACATATGATACCACGATGCATATATCTATTTCAAACCGAAGCTTTTAAGAATGTTCACATAAGGGTGACTGAATCCTTTAGTTATGCGTCTTGTTATTTAGATTATATCAATGTCGTATTGGTGTGAGAAATATTTCTGCTCCTATTTCGTATTACCACGGATATCAACCCACACATATAGGATTACTGAGGATTTGAGGGCGGCTTATGCAATCAGAACATCGGAGTAGAAAGATCAACATCAGATCGATATATTCAAACATGAAGCATAAGGAAAGCTAGGATCATGTTGTGTGTGAAATAGCTGAAATCATATCAAAGTTATACTCCTTAATCGTATACGGAACTCCGGGATCGGATCTCATGTGGGTACATTTGTATATCCTATTACATATATATGAGTAAAACATGTTGTAGTGTTGATCATTTCCTGGTTTATCCTTTTGACAAGATTGATCAGCAAATATCATTAGGACTTTCGCGAACATATTCATAAACTTACAAAATGATTTTGTTATACTTTTGTTAATGATTCTTATTGGTGGAGAGCCTTAAAAACATGCAACTATTTCTCGATGAACATAGATAAAATGTGCAACTAGTGAAGCAAAATCCATCCGAACAAACGTCCGATAAGTTTGTATTCACTTTGGAAATCAAAGTAACTGCTACTTGATCAAATGATTCCTGCCCGGACAGTTTCATAGCATCATTGAAAGATAGATCATAGACAAACACCACAAAGACACACATGACGCTGCGAAGTTGAGTAGGCGAGCAAATGCAATTTCATTATATATTGACCCAATGGCCAACCTGTTCTGACAACTATGCGTAACAGTTTGATGCAAAATAAGAATTCAAAGAAATATGTCATATTATCTTCTCACCTACGTCGATAAATAGAATGTGCATTCCTTATCAGAATAAGACAATAACCTTAAACAGTAAAACTTCACGTAGTTTCGTATATCCAATGGTTGGTCAGGTGCAGAATTAAGTTTATCATGTTTTATACATTGCACAGGATCATTGTCGCAAGAAGCTTTTACAATCATGTCACAAACTGCAATTTAATTTTTGTATACGTTTTTTGAAAACCTTAAAAAAATTATCTTAAGATTCGTTTAATCATATTACTATTTATTCAAGTTGTGAAACACCTCATCCTAGATACCAATTGACTTAAACATTTATACTGCATACACTTTAACCTATTTTGATTGTGTATTGATAACCTTACCGATTTTCAAATGATTCACATATACAATTGGTAAACTGTGTATTTCCTTATGTTTTAATATTTTATCGTTAAGGATAAACCGATGGGACTTTTGTACAATGGGATATCCTATTGGAGAGGGTACCCCTATCTTTTTACCATCGCGAGATACAAAGTTTATCGTTTTAAGTTTAAAGTTTTAAGAAATTTAATCTAGATCTGAAATATGTTTTTAAAAACTGTAATGATAAAATTTAAAAGCTCCATCTAATGTGTTTCTTGTTTGACGTTAACAGAATCTCATCATCTTCATCAACATATTTAACTTCAGCTTTAATAGAATTGACAAAATTATATGGATAACAAATTATTTATTCATGATATGCTTTATACAATAGCCATGATATTCATTGGCTTAATCTATAACACTACACACCCTATACTTTCCTAAATATTTGGGGACGTTATCTTCCCACTTACACACATGTGTGTTGCGCAATGAGATTTAATTGTATATTATTAACGTTTCCTGTCATATAATCAATCAAAGCACGATATCAGAATATCATTGAGGACATACAATTGGAGAAGACCATGGCAGTGATTGAAAACTTCCCCCAAAATGTCATATGACAATTTCAGTATCGTAACATTACATAGCCAACTTATTTAATATTTTGAGTCAAATTGGTAATTATTTTATCCATCGGTAGGACGAGTCAAATATTTTTTACATTTAGCTAACAAATGTCATGATTTAAAAACCTATGTTTTGATTGTTAACAATATATTACTTGGGATAACATAGATATTCAACCTTACATAATAAATCAGTGAAATCCTGATGAGCTACAGACCTCATGACTCTATTTTTAGTTATATTTTATTGAATGCAAAGCCAAACTTTCCACGATTTGCACATCCTTTCATAAAACGATCGAAATCTGTTGAATCATTTGAAAAAGAATCACTTCAACTCAAACTTAATAATTTGCTGAATGAGCCTCAGGCTTAACAAGCTTTTCGTAAATGATTTATTAGATTCTTCTTTGGCATTACCAAATAACAGTGTTTTGCTCAAAGCAAAGAATGATACCTAAATGTCAAATATGTTCATTTGCTTTTGGAGGGAAGGACATAACTGTATCAAATTTTTGCGATATTTCACCAACAACACAGGGTTTTTACATTCATTGAACGCAATATATAATATTTTGAAATCGTGTAAATGTTCTGATTCTCATAAAGTCTTTGATTTCCGACACTGGTAATAAACCCTGCACATGTAACCTTTCCTCGAACATCTTGATGCTGAATGGTCGATTTTTTCTTCCCAATAGCTCTGTTCGTCTTGGTTATATCAATAACACGAAGAGTTCATTTTATTTTTATTTCTAAAACATATTTCTAAACATATCTGGTTCCACATACATAATGGCATACTGTTCATTTTGACAGAAAATTCCACAGGTCCTCTCTTAATAAAATACAATTTTCCATAAATAGGATTTGGCATTTACTAAAAATCACATTATTTAAACAAGCTTAAAAGTGAGCATGACTCACTGATATCTATTCTTTCATAGGCCGCCTTTTTGTAAAATAGCAAAATACGACATGATTTCATATATGTCCATAGCACTGCACATCTCCTAGTAGTATAGATGTTCTGTGAAAAGTTTGAAAGGATCGGATGAATATTTTTTTTGCAATTAGTCTGACAAATTTAGATCTCAGAAAATGACCAAGTAAAAAAGAAAGAAATTCATAAAAAAAATATTTAATCATAAAATCACTTGTAATTTGGAACTGCACTTCTCCTGGTAGTGTAGAGCATTTATACACAGTTTGAAAAGGATCGAATGAAAATTGTTTTCGTTTTGTGAAAGTGTGTAATTATAATTTTTTAGGTACCACAAAACTCCATCTATTAGTTGTGTCGATATATTCATAAGTCCATCCTCGGTTTTATATATGCTCCGTTACTCTCCACTGTATCACCCATGGGAAATTTCATCAGAGAAATCTGTACTCAACTTACCCGCCCTTGGCCGGCGTGAGCCAATCAAACCGCTACGCAGCTTGGACCTGCGAGCCAATGACAATTTATATCACTTCGTTGCAAAGCACACGAGGTCATTTTGTTAGCCATCCGTCACCGGTTTTCTCCCTTGACCATTTCCGTCTTATCCTATTGAGTATTTTGTTTGGTTACTGACTTCGTCACGCCGGCTAAGGGCGGGTAATTTGAGTACAGATTCTCCTGATAAGGTTTCCCATGGCTGATATAGTGGAGAGTAACGGAGCATATATAAAACCATGGGTAACCGAGGATGGCATAAGTCATGTGATTGTTATTCGTAATTTGACTCGTTAGAATTCTTCATATTTTGTTTACACTTTTCATCATCTACATTAGACATTGTTAGACATATAATCTCTTTACAAGTCCTTTCTCAATAAACAAAATCAAAACTATCTTTAGAAATGTCTGAATGGTAGATTGACATAAGTGCTAAATATACACCTCGCAGACGCAGAACAAATATTTCATTGAATATTCCAGCTCCAATAGCTCTTAGATAATCATATAATGTCGATAACACCGCGATAATAGTATGACAAACGTGCAGAACTAATACCATTAGCCAAAGTATCATGTGAAAGAACGGATGACTATACTTGGATGACAAATATTTTTTCTGTGGCTGGCTTATCTTAAGTGGGGTATAAAGCTGTCATTCCGTTCATCCCTCCATCCGGTCAAATTTCTCAAAAACTGTCAAAGGTACATCAACCACAGTTCTTTGCATGTTTTTCCCACACAAACAATTTTCAGAATTCTTGTATTTCAATTGTTTGTCGTTTCAATGGAAACATCATTTTTTGGACTTAGTTTCATAGTGTTCACGTCGGACAAGTTTTCTCTGAAACTGTTAAACCGAGGTGAATGAAATTCTGGCTGTGAGTACTCCTGACAATACTCTTTATCGAGCTTAGTCCAGTTCCTAAATATTATTTTATTATTGACTCGACCCTAACGCCCCTTGAATCCGAAATTGAACATTGTATTAAAACCACTGTGATGCTCCAATGACGACACGTTTTCTTGAAAACTGTTGCATCTAGGTTAATTAAATTTAACGAGCAGGTCTTCCTGATGTTACTCTTCTTCCGGTTTAAAGGCCAGTTCCGAAATATTATTTTGTTAATTTTATTATGTTACAAAACTTTGCAGTTATTATGACAATCTTCTCATCTGACGTTACTAGCATTAGAAAGCTTATATTTACACATAATGTAGCTGAATCAGTGAATATTATAGTTTGCTCATTGCAGCCGTCAATTACTAATACCTTTTGCACAGTGTGTATTCGAAATCTGGTGATTATTCAAACTTCAAGGGGACATAACTCGAAAACCTACCCGTCGAATTTGATGATTGTTTTAGGAGATTAAGAATGGACTAAGGTCTTTATAAATCAATAATAAAATCGCGAATAGTCATTTCTAGCCACAATAAAGCTTACAATTTCTAAAAATATAAAAAATCACATTTTTAGTAAGTTTTTGTAAATTCATAGTAAGTTGTTAAATACCTCATCAGACAGACACAATATTTTCCTGAATACCAAATTTAAATTAGTGCAATAGTTTCATAACCGATGGGTTACGGGTATCCCAAATTGGACAGTTTCTGCCTTCTTTCGTTTGTTGTGTGTCTTTGTTTTGTCATAATTTCAACAATGCAAAATCATAGCACATTGTTTGATACCTCGTCAGAATGGGAAGGATTGCTCTATATGGAGGAAGCATAATTAGTTTCATAATGAACATAACCAATGAGCTATAAGCTTTTTATCTTGATGAATTGTGACTTTCATTTTGTACTGTAAACAAAGAGGGTAAATCCTACTTTCGTTTTACTTGAGGGACAGTGGCCTGTGCAGATCTTCGTACAACGTTAGGGATTGACTGCTGATTTTTAAGGATTCAGAACTAAAGTGCTGAATCCTTATTGTTATTGGCGTGTTTTATTATTATTCTTCCACGGATTTTGTGGACAGCACTTCTACCAGAAGGAATGCAGCTAATGCAACCGAACTTTGCAAGGTGATCGCCCTTACTGCGTAGTTTCATGCCGAAGCTTTTAGGACCAATCGCCCAAGCCATTAATGGTCCCGTTCGAATTTAAATTTAGAATTTAAACATGGCGCTAGACTTGCAACCTTTTGTAAAAGATGCGCATTGACAATGCGAGCAAAAATGAAATCATGACGAAGTTGTAGGTCACGTGGTTTCGCCGCCATATTGTTTTTTCGCAATTTTGAAAATTTCCCGACCCCATGCACCTTTGACAATCTTCTTCTCTGAAGATACTTGCACCACGAAGCTGAAACTTATATATGTATGCAGCTGAGCTTGTTGAATGCATGATGTGTCTTTTCAAGAGTGATCTCCCAATACTTTTTGCACAGTGAACACTCACATTTGGTGGATTTTGAAAAAAGCTTCAAGGGGATATAACTCAAATACCTACCCGTCGAATTTTACGATTTATTTCAGGAGAGTAAGATTGGACTAAGGTCTTTATGAATCAATAATACATTCGCTCGCGTACAGTCATTTCCGGCCACAATTAAGCTTACAATTTCTAAAAATATTTTTAAAAATCCAGTTTTTGTAAATTCAAAGCTAAAAAACCATAACTTGTAGAATGTTGTTTAATACCTTATCAGACACACAAAACATTATCCTAACTACGAAAATTACAATTAGAACATTAGTGTTCATAACCAATGAGTCACAAGTCTTTTAAGTTGCACAGTTTGTACCTTCTTTCTAAATTGACAATGGTCGCATTTGTAGTGTGTCATCATTAAGTCATAATTTTAACTCAACAATGTAAAATCATAGCACGTTGTTTAATACATCATCAGAATAAGAAATGATTAATCTAAATGGGAGAAGCATAATCAGTTTGATAATTAACATAACCAATGAGTTATAAGCATATTCTTTTGATCAATTGTGACTTTCATTTTGTACTCTAAACAAAGGGGGATTTCCTACTTTCGTTTTACATGATGGACAGGTACAGGCTGCTGTAGCTTCACGCCTTTACATATCTTCTTGCATCTTTCAGGAATGACTGTTGATATGATTTATTTAATAGGAAATAGAACAAATATGTTGCTGAATCCTATTATCGTCATTTGTTACTATATTTTGTTCTTGTACTTAATAGGAAATGGATCATATATGTGGCTGAATCCTTTTATCGTCACTTATGACTATATATATTACAACTATTATTTTGGATGCTCAGGACGAAACTGACTGAAATACTCAATGTCTTCCTGATGAAGATCACCCAAATGTTGGTTGATTCAATCCACATTTTGTTTTTTAGTAATCAAGTAAAAGAGAACAACACGAATGAGGCATGCATCTCATCGCAAAGAAAACTAGGAATTTGATATGATTAAAAGTTAGTTCACTTCTCTTTCCACAAATGAACAGCTTCTTATTCAGCAATTGTCATCGTAATCGTAACATAATGTTAATATTGATTTAACTATAATGACCAGTCAATTACGAAGCGTCAATGTACATTCCCTCAAGAACTACAGAAAGTCACTTCATCAAGCACCAATCCTGTCAATATACAGCTGGTGTTTTAAAGAACTATGTGTTCTTTGATCTGAAACAAGTATCATCTCAGGACATGCCTCATTTAACAGTATACTTCATAACACTCGCGTTTGTTAAGTAAAAACTATTATTGCTTTAAAGAAGCGAGCTTTCTCATTGTCAAAAGCACGACGTCGTCATGATGAAGGAATAAACAAATACATCACAAGGTCGTGTTTTTGTTACATTGTGATTTTCAAATTGTATGCTTACTCTTTTGAGTAGATGATGAACAACTGCTGAGTTTCCATCAAGTACAAAAACCATGCAAAAAGCTATGAGCCACAATCGATAATGTGTCAGAGATAGCTACCCATGTCTACCAATATACAAACACGTGTGATGATTACACACAAGCTGTAGTCATAGAATGACACTTTTGTAATTTCTCCAGTTGGTGAGAATCAGATTGTACAGTCAGTGTTGATAAAAATAAATCACTCTTGTTTCCAAGTGACATCCTTAGAATCGAGTTGATGTCAGGAGAGAAGCGAGCAAACATTCTGCGGATATTAATGCCTTAAATGATCAAATGCAAACAGTGTGCAAAGAAGGAATCACTAAAGTATGTTGGTGCTACTATTTAGATAACACATTTTGTTTAGTTAAAAGATGATAGCAATCCATGAAAATATGTTTTGTCACCACGACAATTAAAATTGCTAGCGTTTAAGAAGCGCTGTAAGTAAACAAACCTGATGCTTTGTAAGTGTGAAGGGTCTTATTCGCAACAGATATTACCTCTCCGTTGTCCAACCGAATGATCATTCCATCAATGACATGTGATGATTGCAGGAGGCATGAATTCTAAGTTTTAGAATTGCATTTATCGAGGATTTGTTGCATATGTAGAGCTCTCATTCATTCAGAGACATTTTAACAAGTATAATCAGAATCAAAATAATAATAATAATATTCCTTTATTGAAATGTTACCTCCTGATTCCGTTCTATCCCAGTCAATTGAATCAGGCTGTATGTAACTCAGGGTAATCCTTTCAATGACGGTGTCTGCAGCACACATTAGCAGTGAGAACTGATGATTGACGGAGCATGCACATATCGTTCTGTAATTCCTCGGTTTATTCAATTGTTCGACTGATCATCTGCTTACATTGCTGACCACGCTACCTCATTGGATTGCTGTGGTTATTTCTGGAAATCAATAAGGGTTGTGGCTTCAGCTTTTTAAAGCTAATGTTTTTTCAGAAGACAGACGGTTGAAATGTGAATTGCCCTTCCTTGTTTTACCACTTTCCGTACTTCAGTGTTACTTACAAATCAGTTGAGAAGGGCGTAAACATATGCTCAGAAACGTTGCGAATGTTTTTAATAATATAGCTGCTATCCACAAGTTTGCTTTTCCTAGATCTACATTTGTTGTACAAACATCTAACTTCAAAACCTATTTATTTACTTTGACTCATATTTATCACACAGAACTATATGAATCTGAAGTGTTAGACCTTTGAAGTCTGATCAACTTCATTATATGGTAATTATCATATAATATCAAGCTTTGGAGTTGGCCTTTACATTCATGAGCATTAAGTATATCTAATCAGTAATCCTGTAGCCCCTACGAAATAAATAATTATTATTGTATTGTATTGTAGTGAACAATCGACAGATGATCGAAATCAAAAGGTAGTAATGAAAATGCATCTTTTTTCCCGATGTTATTCAGACTTCAAAACAAGATTCAGTACACATACAGTCATTCACTGAGAATCCGAGTTGAACCTAGTCCAGAAGTAAACCTCTTGTGGTATACATTTCAATAATATTGTATTTATGATACCACGATGCATATATCTATTTCAAACAATAGCTTTTAAGAATGGTCACATTATTGTGACTGAGTCCCGAAGTAATGCGTCTTGTTTCTCAGATGTTATTAATGTCATATTGATATGAGAAATATTTATCCTCATATTTCGCATTACCACGCATTCGACCCACGCATATGAGATTACTTGGGATTTGAGGGCAGCTTATGTCATCAGAACATCGAGTAGGGATGATGACAGTTTTGTATTAGGATCAAGCAAGATCAACATCAGATCGATGTACACATGAACCATAAGGAAAGCTATGATCATGATGTGCGAGATTGTTATAATCCTAAATCTTATACGGAACTCCAGGATCGGATTTCATGTGGTTACATTTCTATATCCTATTATTTCAACAAACATGTTGTAGTGTTGATCATTTCCTGCTTAATCATCTTGAAAAGGTTGATAAGCAAATGTCATGAGGACTTTGGTCAACATATTCAGCAACTTACAAAGTGATTTTGTTATACTTAAAAATTTAATCTGAAATAGGTTTTAAAGACCTGTAATGATAAATTTGCAAAGCTCTAACTAATGTCTTTCTTGTTGGACGTTTATGGAATTCGATTGAAAGCATCTTCATTGTCTATGGCACTTTGTCTCACGGCAATGTTAGAGCATGTTCGAGAGGAAATTGCACCGAAAATATGAACATGCATTCTGTATGCTCCACGGGTCCTTTCTTATGTCACCTTCTAGCCACGCATTATCATGAATGTTGTTAAGTTTCTTAAACGTTTATGTAAAACTAGAGCTGCAATTTAAAATGCATAAACCTGTTATCTTTTATTTGCCTTTTGCCTTTATACTGAATAAAATGTCTGTCCATCTGGCCACCAGTAGAAGCGCATCAAATTACAATCGTCTGGTTGTACTCTTACCTGTAGTACACTGTCATATTATCACCCATGACAGATATCTCTTCTAAATCTTAACAATATTCCTAACAGGCTGTTCAGCAAATTTGGTCCTGATAGAAGTTCTGAGTTTAGTGAAACCCCATTGCAGATTTTGGCGCAGTCAAAGACAACTCGTATCTTGTCTTGCTTGTGTGGGTGGTAGACTGTGTGATGCGGAATGTACCACTCTTTACCTTCTGCGCATTCGGGATTGCTGTCTGGAATCTTTTCTGCATACTTCTTGTCCAGGAGGCTCTGCATGAAAACTTTATAGTCTTCACAGAATTTATTATTATTTGCTAGTTTTCTTCTTAGACTGTCCAGACGTTGTAATGCCATTCTTCGATTGTCAGGTAACTGAACATCATCCTTTGGAAATGGCAAATTGATGTAGTAGTCAAATAAATGAATTGACCTTTCGACCTTTTCCATGAATTTCGTATCTTCAAATGATGGTTGTTTCTTTTCATTAGACAAGGACTCTGGGAAATTAAAATCTATTGACTGTCTTACAATCTTCTCTAGTTTATGTGAGTTCTCCAATACTTCAATTGCAGTCATCTCAGCTCTGTTTACATAGCAAGTTGTCCTTCCTTGGTTGAGATTCCCATCTGTAGGCCGAATGACATTCCACATTACAGCACATTGTTTCTTATCAATATACCAATGTCTAGTCCTTGGTTAACTCTTGGCATGGGTATAACATTCTGTTGATCATGGTCACCAACTTCCAAACTGTCCACAGCGTAACGTCAAAACCTGGTTGACATCAAGGTGCAATGATATCATTAATGTGGTAGCGTTACCATGCTCCGACATCATTGGACTAGGCGTCTAACGCCTGCTTTGACTTTATTTATTATCTTGTGTTGATATACGTGACATTACAAGACACTTTTGAATTCTATATTCATTGACATAGACCCGCTTATTTTCACCTGGCGATATGCACGTTTTGACTCCCATTAACATATAGGATGTTTCCACAAGAAGTGAAACAGTATTTGTTATAATAAGTTACTAATTTCTATCTTGACTTTTGGTTAATTTTTATTTAACGTAAAGCCAAACTTTCCACGATTTGCACATCCTTTCATAAAACGTTGGAAATCATTGAATCACTTGACATAGGATCTCCTCAACTTTATCTTGATGTTTTGCTGAATGAGCTTAAGGCTTAATATTTTCGTAAATAATGTTATTAGATTCTTCTTATGCATTACCCATAGGGGATTCTCAATATTTAAGCATGCATACGACCAATTACCTCCTCGAAACGAAAACGAGGCTAAGGTTCCTGGTTCGCTTTATTGCTGCATATCGGTACTACCGGCCGCTCTGTGTCTCGATTTCTATCGATGGGAACTGAATGAATAGGTAT
Organism: Gibbula magus; assembly: GCA_936450465.1. Taxonomy (NCBI): domain Eukaryota; kingdom Metazoa; phylum Mollusca; class Gastropoda; order Trochida; family Trochidae; genus Gibbula; species Gibbula magus. Next base: position 28,379,715 of record OW388297.1, read on the forward strand.
GTTTCCTGCAATTCAAGATTTAAAAAAAAAGTGTTTTGAAAATAAAATCGACAAATGAATGGTAATTCATTCGGGTTTAGGAACGTTTATATATATTTTAATTGGTGGTAAATTCAAGAGTTCTCATTTTGTCATCGGCCCAAAAACATGATGATTTGTATTTCTTATCAGGCCAATAATTTTTAATTTTTCGTAATCATTCGGCAAACTATATCCCAAATATAATGATAACAATCCATAAGTTTTGAACCTATAATTATTGGGTCAATGACCGACTGCGGTAACTAAAAACGTCTTGAAAGTGCTGCCCACTTCTATCCCTCAAATGAACACAATATTAATAGAAAGCAAAGTGTAAATATTTATTGATATTCTTATCGACATAATGGTCAGAATATTTTTCAAGAAAATTCTATTAAATCATAAATATTCATTGAAAAAAGAACTAATACTCTTGTAAATAACTATAACATAATATTGTCTGTCATTTCCATTCAGACATCAGTGCTGTATAACTAATAAACATTTACTACAGGACACATTAATCGTAAGAATCAGTATTGTATTTTATGACTAGAAATATCTTAAACAAAACAATTAACCGAAAAAGGCCAGTTATAATTTCAAATAAACATAAGTCTATCTGTATAATTAAGGTACTATTTAATGAATTATTTAGGACCTTGGGGGCAAAATTTAAAGCTGGGAGATTGCTTGTTTACTTTGAAATGAAAACAGAATTCAGTAAATGATTTAAATTCATATAATAAAAAGCCATTTTATAATGATAAAGTTGTTTCAAAGCTTATTCACATATATGCATGTGCTCATAAATTGAAATCCTAACAACAATGATAAAATTGATTACTGACTTATATTCAAACTTTCCTCACACCATTAATTAAATGTTGCCACAATAGATTAATTGCTAAAATGTTCATGTATTTCTTAAATGTAAATAAGAAGGCTTTGTTCCTTGTTTTAAATTATTTTGCTACTGCAGGCATACACAGGACTTGATTGAATTATGATACATATGTCTACGTTTCTGATTTAACAACAGAATGTAAAAATAACCTGGACTTAGTGAAACTATATTGAAATAACCAATTTGAATAAATTTATACTACAAAATTACATTTTCAAAAACAATAATTGTGTTTGCTTACAGTACGTGTACGTTGTTTACAAGCAGAGTCAACAGTTTAGCTGAGTGATGGTTAAGATTTGAAAAGTTTCTGCCCACCCAGTGTCCATATACAATGATTTCATGGCATAAATGGGTAGGGTGTCAATGTACATTCATATTAGTTCACATTACAACACTGAAATAACATCGAGTCTGACAGATTTACAGCTCAAAATGACAGAAAACGCATCGGGGAAGTACCACCGTAAAATATTCGAAAAAAATCGCCTTGCATATAAAATAGAATCCTAGGCGGAGATTATTGAAGATTATCAACTGATGCATTGATCTTGAAAGATTTCCTAGTGATTTTATCATAACATCTTTTTTAAAGTAAGTGTTATGTGGAAGAGCAACTGACTTGTCAATGCTATGTGAATGGTACTTCCGGGTTTCAAAGTTTTCGATTTTGCGCACTCGGTTGCTTATGGCTCATTTTGAGGCAATATGAAGAATCCCCTATAACAGTGTTTCGCCCAAAGTGACAGAATGATTCCGAAATGTCAAATGTGTTTACTTGCTTTTCTAGGCTTCATGACAAGGAAATTTAATAACTGCATTATAGTTTTGCAATATTTCACAAACCACAAATGGTTTTCCAATCATTAAAATTAAAATATAATATCTCTTAGATAATGATATAATGTTCATAATTTAGACATACGGGCAGAACTGTTACTATATGACGAGCAATCAAATACTGGGATTCATCAGTGAAATAAATCAAGCTACAGTGAAAATAACTTATATTTTCACTGCAACCAGTGACTGATACAATTTGATGTAAAAAAACAATGGTCTGATGCGGCGAATTGGCTTATGACGTCCCAGTGTTACAGTGTTGACGGGCCGCTCGCTCTCTGTGAAAAAGACCATGTTTGGACGTAAATACTGGATATTATCATAATATAATTAGAATATCTGTCAATTCTTGACAAATACCATCTTTATCCCATCTCGTGAGGTAGAAAAGTTATATCCTTTCTACCTCACTCAATTAGATAAACATGGAACGTGTATAAGTCAAGAAAAGACAGATATCATCTGAATAGCATCAGCCAAAGTATCATGGGAAAGAATGGATTGCTATATATGGTTGACGAATGTATTTCTTGTTTTTTTTTACACTCCGCTACGACATAAATGCAGGTTTAAAGCTGTCTTCCCATCCGTCCTTTTTATAGTGTCCAATCCAGGCAAGTTTTCTCGGAAACTATTCAATCTAGGTGGATTAAATTTTAAATGTGAGTACTCCTGACCATACACTATATCGAGTTAGAAGTCCAGTTATTGCCCTTGAATAAACACATTAACTAAGTACCACAACAACTGTGATGTTCCAATGGGGACAAGTTTCCCGAAAATAAATACATCCAGGTGAATTACATTTTACTTGTTGGTATTGCTGATGATACTCTTCATCGAGTTTAAAGGCAAGTTCCGAAATATCATTTTTAAGGAGCCATTGTCGTTGAATCTCTAATTGAAGTTTGTACTTATAACTGCTGTGATGCTCTAATGGGAACAATTAAGTTATCAGAAAAAAGTACATCAGGGTAAATGAAATTTTGTCATATCAAAGCCAGTTCCCAAAAGATATTTTTGAAAAAATTATAATATTTTAATCTGTTTTTTAAAAATAGAACCCTTAACAGTTATAATGCACAGTGGCGTATGAGCGTATGGCGGGGGTATGTAGGCTATGCTCACTGGTTTCTTGTTACTATTTGAGAGTAATCTAATACTCAGTGAAATGTACTACAGTGACCAAGCGGGCCTTTATCTTTATACTCTTGTATTTTCCATTGTGCTGTCAATCTTCTTATTGACAGTGGAATTTTGGAAATAATACGCGTACAATTCTTGTACTATTGAAGGTAGTGTTGTCCCAACTGTAACGATGTTAGATGTGATTATTTAAATGGCATGTACTGAATGTATGTCTAATCGATTATTTTGTCAATTCCTGAAACATGTGACGTCAGTAAATCATTCGTGTACCGTACATATGTTGTCTGCCTGTCTATTGTGATTAGAATCGACTGAAATACTGTTTTGTATACTCATAAGAAAGAACCATAACTCTAAACCACCATGTTGTCAGTCTAGTCAAAATGGTGTTCTCTTCTATGTGCATTAATTTATATCCTTGTCCCGAGTGAAAAACAGGAGCAAAGATGAATCTAAATTAGTAATTGTTGTACGTTGTAGTTGAACTTTTTGTTCTACTAAAGCTCCAGACAGTGTTGCCCTTTGGTGATATGATCTGATAAATAAGTGATTTGTCTGGTCGGACATAATAAAAGCATTATAACATCAAACAGAGAATCAAGCCTCGGAACATGAAGCCGGAGGAAAATTCAGCAAAAAATATGAGAAGATGCCGTCGGTCATCCTTGGTCACATGGTCAGATTATCTGCCCTTGAGTCAAACACAAGAACTAATGACAAAGCCTCCGTCTTAGATGAAGGATGAACCTGAAATGGTATCATGGAGTTTGAAACATTAGGTACAGGGCATCTTCAAGGACTGGATTGGACTTTGAAAATGCAAAGACAAACTTTTCAGCTGTCACCTGAAAAAAATAGAAAACCTGTGAGATACGAGTTGGAATAACAGGCAATGTAAGGTAAAAAGCGTGCTGAATTTTGCCTTTTGAGATGCTCGCAAGACCAATCGATGTAGCATTTCTGATGGACTTAAACAATAAAAATGGGTACTTAGCAGCCCCGACTTGGTCTCTTGGTACCGCCGCCGCCGCCGCACTTTGTTTTGACTATAACTTTTTTATTACAGGGTTTTAACAACTCATATATATATATATATTCTTACTTTTACCCCAGAGCAATTGTTTTGGCATGTTCATATTCAAGGTCAAAGGTCAAGGTCACGAGTTATAAAATCACTAAAAATGCTTGTAAACGCGCTAGCTTTAAAACTTTTTTAGGTTTATATTTGGTATATATCATCTATGGAGAAGTACCAAATTTCTATCAAGTTTCGATTAATATCCGTCAAATGTCAAGGTCACATTGAGGTCACGATTTGGACATGATGTGCAAAAATGTTGTATCTTAGCTATTTTCACTTTAAATCATCATAGGATAGTTATTCACAACGAAAGGTGATCAATGAGTGTGACCTTGAAGGTCAAAGGTCACCAGTTCTTAAATCGCAAAATAACTTTTTTCCAAGAAGGTATTAACACATCGTATAGATAGAATTTTCCTTATACACCTGGGGAATTATTTTGACATGTTCGCATTCAATGTCAAAAGTCAAGGTCATGAGTTCTGAGGGCGCTAAAAAAAATCCTTGTAAACCGATAACTTGAAAAATATTTGTGCTATTAGGCTCTTTTTTGGTGTACATCAAGTATCGAGAATAGTTGAGATTTGAAAAGGTTTTCAATAAAATCCATCAAAGGTCAAGGTCACAGCGAGGTCACGACTTAAGACACTTTAAATCATTACACGATTTTTATTCACAATGAAAAGTGATCATTGATTATGTGACCTTTAAGGTCAAATGTCAAAGGTCGAGGTCATGAGATATTGGTAAAGGCCATGTTAACCTTTTGATCCAATCAGAAATAGCTATAGGTTTTAAGAACAAGACCTCAGTGAGGATTCAACTTGTTAGTTATAACTCCAATAATGAACAACTTTTTGTTAAGAAATGTTCCCATTTTATTGTTGCTGTGGAGAAGGCGGATCAGGGAAAGGCGAGACCCTAAGTTTCGGGGCTGCTCTGCTGTTGCAGTGTCCCGCAAACGCTAATCTAGTTTGACAATGTGATTTTGATGAAAAGACCCAGGGTAGATATATGTACAGATTATGGGAATATTATGCTTTGGGTGGCCGAGAATTGGTGTCTGTAGAAAAAACAATTAACACAATCTCATATTATATTCAAATACTGATTGCTGAAATGTGATCCTGTCTTAAAGTAATTGATGAACAGTGTAACTTGTTTTCAGAGAATTAAGAAGTGGCGAATTGCAAAACTAATGATTCAAACCATATATGGAGAAGGGAACCCTTCATCATAACACATTTTATAGTCTGCCATTTATCTTCTTACAAAAATTCCTATTGTATTACAGTTTAGATGTTGAAAGTGAAATAAAACTGGATTCCTGATTACCGGAGGACAATGATGCTGGTTGTGAGGCTGACATCGCCCGTAGCAACCCTTGACAGAGGATAATTAAAGGAAAACAATTACTAAGCATATGTTTTGCATCAGTTGCCTGAAGACTGCATGATATTGTCAAATATTGCAGAATATTTTCCTTTAGTTTCATCCGTTTTTCAAGCGCTTGAGATGTTCTCGTTCTTCATTACCCTTTTGTAAACAGTCACCAGGAATCCTTTATAAAATCTAGCTATCAAATGGTATCCAAATATAAATATTTATAGTAAAATTTGTTTCATCTAAGATTTACTTGTTTACGACTCCATAATGAGATTGCACATAAAATGTTACTTTGTGCATGAAGATTTAAATACAAAGTACAGTTATGCCTGCTAATTCATTTACGATGACATAACAAAGAATCGAAACTTTGACACCAGTGATTGATAGTTCATAATTGACAGTAGTTGTAATTTATATGAGCACTGTGGTGTTGTGGTCCAGGGTTCGAATCCCGGTGGTGACAACACCTTTATTATGGCTCTCATAGTTTGTCATATTTCCCTGAGCAAAGTACTTTCACAACTATCTAAATGGGAAGCAGCACCGCAAGTACAGGCCCTATTGGACATATATTATTAGTTTACTTCCTCCACAGTAGCAGTAGTCATAAACACCGTATGCTTGATATCAACGTCTCCATCATTGTGACTTTTTTCACACAGGTGGACAATTTCACAGAGAGAACTCAGGGGAAATATTTGAACCGTACCTAATATGTATAAGATAATAATATAATATAAGATAATATGTTCTGTAAGTAGGTATGATAGGCAAGAGAACGTGCTATTTAATCTACATACTGAGTTGATGAAATAGTACGCATTAATTCTGGTTACTTCCCACCCTGTACACACAAACTCGCAGTAATAACTTTAGCCAAAATTATTCTACTCCATAAGTAAGTTGTAAGTTTGCATATAAGGTTATTATCATGTTCCCCTTAAGTCACATCTAAAAGCGAAACCGTTGATATACTTGAGGTCCCATTGAGGTCGGATATATAGATTCAAGATTGATATTTAATTTAACTTTTATCAATGAAATCCTACATTTAATACTAACAAATCTGAATATTTCTATTGACAGTTGAAGACAGATTCCATATAAATAACACTGATAATCACTGTGAATTGTCCTCAGTATTGAAATAGTGAGAAGTATGCTCGTGACAGACACATTAAGGTGATATCACAACAGAGATAGATCATTGATAAATATTATTATGTAGTTTGTGCTTTGTGGCATCAACATATGTTGGTAGTAGTGTAGCCCTTATACAAATAGTGTGCCTTTTCTTCCAGTATGTCAAACCACCTTAGCGTAGCCTTTGTTTTACGCACAATGAGACATGGGAGGTAACTCTTGACAGAACACACATACAACAGCATTGTTGTGAGTAAGCGGCGGCATTCTCGCAAAGACTTAAAATAATATGTATATGTGAAAGCGAAAAATATTTTGTAATGTACAGTGTATTCAAAAACCCTATCTCAAGACGCATTTACGAACGCTTATTTATTTATCACGCCCATAAATCATGTTCTCTTTCAATGACAATCCCCATGGAAGAAAGCCCACAAGACATTTTATTAGTCTGCTATAAGAACTAGTCTAGATCTCCTTCAGGTTACCTAATATGATTCACACGTCTCATCCAATGTTATGGGTTGAAATATTATCGCAATATTTCCAGAAAGAAGAAATAAGAGCTCCATTATTTCACAGAAGTAACTTATTGGATCTGAGTGGGAAGCGATATGCCACTCTAGGAATTGGAAAATGTCCAAAAGGTTGTAGAAAGTAATGAAATGAAAGGAAATATACCAAATATCCGTAGAAAGAAACCAGTCATTACTTTTTATTATTTTGCCTTTCTACTGTATAATTAGATAACGGTTTTTCAAAATCAGAATAACATTGAAAGGTGCCTCGTAGACACCATGGACAAGGATTTTTTCATTGTGAAGCATTGTTACATTGCCACAATGTATTAACATCCAACAATTATCAATGTATGAAAATATATGCCTTTAAGCTTATCCTTGTCTTTATAAGAAGTTTTGATGAAAGCCAGCACTTTTGGTCAGGGAACAGAAACGTAAACTTTGCAGAATATCAGTGATTTATTAATTGTCACAGTGCAGGCAATTGAATAGTTGTTTATGTTTCACATTGTTTAAAAGGTGAATAATTGTGAGTTTTATTTACTCAGATAAATGCTTTTCATTGGTTTAATGATGTCATGACATGTGTTAACGAGACATCATAAATCAAACAAAAGGTATTCTTTTGTACTTGTATGGGGGAATACGTGTGTATTTTGATATACAATATGTGCCGAAATATATTCAACATTAACATGTTGATCACAACCATGTTGCATGTTATCAATATTGATTCAATTTGTCTCAACATACTTATGTCTGAAGGTACTCGAATATGTAGTGCCCACCAAGAAAATTTTTCCTTTATGAAAACTATACTTTTGATTCTTTATTAATTTGTATCATTGTATTTTTATGAAACAATTGCCTAGCAATAAATGTAATGAGTCGGGTTTCAGATAATGAAAAGGAAGTTCATCTACACCTTTCTACCAAACATTATTTTGGCCCGTCGAGCGAGTCAATACAATGTCTGAAGAAATATAAATTTTGAGCACAGAGGATGCTTTTTAGATACTATGATACACACTGACTTGATGGAAGTAGGATTATTGATTGTCAATGTCTGAATTTTTTTTATTGGAATCTTCTCATTGTGTATTTCACAACGAACAGACATAGACAATGACAACAGTGTAACTTTGGTCAGGAGTTCATTTCCTCTTGAAAAGATAAAGTTATCCTACAACAGAGAAGGGTATAGACAAGGGTGATAATTGTTTTTGTCACCTCAAGGACGCACTCTATTGATGTGGAGACTTATAAGTAATTACAAATCTTCATCAAAATATCAATATTCGAATATCAAACATTCGATTTAACATGTGAAGCTTCGACTGAACACAATGGAGATGGTAACGCTGAAACAGATCACATGTCAATCATGGCCAACATGCATTCATTCACAACCTTCACATTTCTTGGAATATTTTAACATTTTCCCTTAAAGAAATGTCCGTCTCTGATCATTATATATTATTCTATATATTATAATTCTTCTTTTTTTTATAGCAATAATAAATGTTTAACCAAATTCATCAGTGCTTTGTTTCAGTAGTGTTTAAAGGTGAGATGAAGTTATTTGTGGTTTAGCACGCCTTTCAATAGTATTTCACTTATGTCACTTCTGTCAGTATTATTACAAGGAGAGAGCCTGCAAAGCCACCCATGACTATGGATTGTGGTGAAACATGCGGCCACAACTTGAACCAGCGAGCTATGGCTGGTACTAGGCTGAAATTCAGTGTAGCATTGCACCCACACCTTACTGCATGTATACACTTCACAACCTAGAAACACGCTGTGAATGAAAGAAAAAATAGAGCCATTGGCACTGTAGCTCATCAGGTATTCAATATTATATGATAATATTAATATTTACAAATGAAATATGATAAAAAATTATGGGCTTACAAAATAAATATTACAAACAATATTTGTTAGATCCTCTCTTCTTCTTTCTCAAGAACCATTTCTCAAAGTTAGAACTCACATATTTGGGATTATCTCCTTCAGTCTGAAATGAAGAGAACATACAATCTCAAGAGAACTGTTCAAAGCTTGCTACAATGGTATTTTTTTAATAGGTTGTGACCCAGTGATCCATATTTGGGGTCAGGGGGTCACAAAATCTACATTTTAGAACCCCCATTACCCAAGGAGTCTGCACACAACTTTTCAGCTCTCAATACCTATTGGAACTGGAGAAGAAGATGAAAATAGGTTTTTAAGGTTGTGACCTCATTTTGGGTCAAGGTGTCACGAAATCTACAATTTAAAATCCCCATTAGCCAAGGAGTCTGTACACAGCTTTTCAGCTCTTTAGACCTTTTGGAACTTTAGAAAAAGATGAAAACAGGTTTTTAAGGTTGTGACCCCTGTGAACCCAATTGGGGTCAAGGGGTCACAAAATCTACATTTTAGAACCCCCATTACCCAAGGAGTCTGCACACAACTTTTCAGCTCTCAATACCTATTGGAACTGGAGAAGAAGATGAAAATAGGTTTTTAAGATTGTGACCTCATTTTGGGTCAAGGTGTCACGAAATCTAAAATTTAGAATCCCCATTAGCCAAGGAGTCTGTCTGTACACAACTTTTCAGCTCTTTAGACCTTTTGGATCTTGAGAATAAGATGAAAACAGGTTTTAAGGTTGTGACGCCTGTCACCCCATTTGAGGTTGAGGGGTAATGAAATCTACAATTTAGAATCCCCATTACCCAAGGAGTCTGCACACAACTTTTCAGCTCTCTAGACATTTTTGAACTGGAGAAGAATATGAAAATAGGTTTATGTGGATGTGACCCCATTTGAGATCACGGGGTCATGAAATCTACAATTTAGAATCCCCATTAGCCAGAAGTCTGCACACAAAATTTCAGCTCATTAGACCAAGTGGTTCTGGAGAAGAAGATGAAAATGCGAAAAGTTTACAGACGGACAGACGCCGGACACCATGCCATGCCATAAGTCGTTCGGGCCTTTCAGGCCAGATGAGCTAAAAAAATCAACATAAAATTATAAAATTCATAGTTTCAATTGCTAAGAAAATATTTACAAAAATGTTCAAGTATATTTCATTGAAGAAATCAAAAATAAGTACCAGGTATTATCTCTAATTCATGAGGGTATATCAACAAAAATATCAGTTATTATCCCCTAATCTCATAACTAGCACACAACATATCAGCTTTATTTTCCTTAGTTTTGAGAAAGAAATCTAAAATGCTTTTAATAGGGACCCGATGTGAGGGTCACATCACCGCCAAATCTGTAACCAATGATCGTCTGTACACAATATTCCAACGTTATACCTACATTTTAGAATCCCCATTAGCGAAGGAGTCCTGTCAGAAGAAGACATTTATAAAAATACTTTTTATACTTATTCATACTTAAGAAAAAGATGGAAATAGGCTTTTAGGTCATGACCCTCCTGATCAATATTGAGGGTCAAAGGGTCACCAAATCTACAATTTAAAATCCCATTGGCCAAGGAGTCTAGACCTTTTGGTATTGGAGATGAAGATGAAAATATGTTTTTAAGGTCATACACCCCTAGCTGTGACCCTATTTGGTTTCATGGGGTCACGAATTCTACAATTTAGAATCCCCTTTGGCCAAGAAGTATGCACACAACTTTTCAGCTCTTTAGACCTTTTGGAACTTGAGAAAAAGATGAAAACAGGTTTTTAAGGTTGTGACCCCTGTGAACCCATTTGAGGTCAAGGGGTCACAAAATCTACATTTTAGAACCCCCATTACCCAAGGAGTCTGTACACAACTATTCAGCTCTCAATACCTATTGGAACTGGAGAAGAAGATGAAAATAGGTTTTTAAGGTTGTGATCTCATTTGGGGTCAGGGGGTCACAAAATCTACATTTTAGAACCCCCATTACCCTGTCTGCACACAACTTTTCAGCTCTTTAGACCTTTTGGAACTTGAGAAAAAGATGAAAACAGGTTTTTTAGGTTGTGACCCCTGTGAACCCATTTGGGGTCAAGGGGTCACAAAATCTACAAATTTGAATCCCCATTACCCAAGGAGTCTGCACACAACTTTTCAGCTCTCTAGACCTTTTGGAACTTGAGAAGAAGATGAAAATAGGTTTTTAAGGTTGTGACCCCTATGACCTTATTTGAGGTCAGGGGTCACAAGATTCTACAATTTAGAATCCCCATTGGCAAAGGAGTCGGCACACAACGCTTTAGCTCTCTAGACCTTTTGGAACTTGAGAAGAAGATGAAAATAGGTTTCTAAGGTTGTGACCCCTGTGACCCTATTTGGGGTCAGGGGGTCATGAAATCTACAATTTAGAATCCCCATTGGCAAAGGAGTCTGCACACAACGCTTTAGCTCTCTATACCTTGTGGAACTGGAGAAGAAGATGAAAATAGGTTTTTAAGGTTATGACCCTGGTGACCCCATTTGGGGTCACGTGGTCACCAATTTTACAATGTAGAATCCCCATTGGACAAGGAGACGCACACAACTTTTCAGCTCTCTAGACCTTTTAGAACTGGAGAAGAATATGAAAATAGGTTTTTAAGGATGTGACCCCTGTGACCCCATTTGGGGTCATGGGGTCATACAATCTACAATTTAGAATCCCCATTGGCAAAGGAGTCTGCACACAAAGCTTTAGCTCTCTAGACCTTTTGGAACTTGAGAGAAGATGAAAATAGGTTTTTAGGGATGTGACCCCTGTGACCCCATTTGGGGTCATGGGGTCACGAAATCTACAATTTAGAATCCCCATTGGCCAAGGAGTCTGCACATAAAATTTAAGCTCTCTGGAGGAGAAGTCGAAAAAGCGAAAAGTTTACGGACGGATGGACGGACGGACGGACGGACGCCGGACACCGTGCCATGCCATAAGCCCATCGGGCCTTTCAGGCCTGATGAGCTAATAATGAAATGCTTTTGCTACATTGTACCTGATGTGAGCAGTTTCAATGAGAAGTAAATATTTAAATTGGTTCCTTTTTTTTCATCTCAAGCATGACAGAAGTCGGGTATAAATTGAGGTCATAAGCCTAAACGGTTGAACAGTGCTTAATGTTGTTGAAATAGCATATGTTATAATAGAAGTCACTATCGGAAGTAATATATTTTGAAATTAGGGGAGATAAATATTTTTAAATTAGTAGCATATAGCATAAATATAATAGCTTTAACATTAAAAAATAAAATAAGGGTTAAACGTGTTTGACTTTAAAATTAGATGTTTAGTTTAAATTCTGTCACCTGGATATGCCGAATGAAAACTCATTACATGGGAGGGTATCTAAAGGCACATTGATCAGGTCCTGCTTTCTAATTGTTGTTGACAAATCCTCTCAGCATGTGGTGTTTAGGCGATTGACGTTTGTGCAACTATAACGTCCCTAACAAATTCATGGAGGCAACACTCTATGTTTATTGACATTTGAGTCAGTCCTGGACGTTGATGGTATAAACATTACCCAAGTAGTTTAATAATTGTGTGCGAAAGATTGGATTTCCAAATGTCATAATGTGATCTTGAAAGTGTTGCATATGCTAAATATTACACATGTATGCATTGGAAGAAACAAACTTTCCTTTGTTATTCATTGCTCTGTACCAGATATAGGAAGCAGCTACTCATTATTATGTAACTATTTGAATTCAATCGCTTTTGCCGAAGAAGGAAAAAATGTACGAAGAAGGAAAAAATGTACGTAATCAGGTGAAACTGAATCAAGCTGTGAATGAATGCAATTCAATGAAGAGAAACATTTGTCTGATTCAATTCACTCCTCTAAAGGTTTGTCGGGTACAGATGAATATATGATCTTGAAATTCCTAAATGGATGTAAAACGACGTGTTTTCACAATAACTACCCTCCTAAAACATGAAAGAGAAAGACCAGATTTATTAATGATTCATTTATGAGGACATTCAATGGAACAAATCACTTCTAAAAGATGAAAATATATACCAGTGACTCGAACCACATTATCACCTCTTTCCAATTATAAACGCCACAAAAACATCAACATCAAGTCTACAGTCTATGTATTATAAACGCTGGACTGATTTTATCCATTAGGAAGACACATATAGGTAACAATAATTAGAAGGAATCGCGAATCTCCATTAATCTGAATGAACAGGTGTCTGCAACAGCAATTTAAACCTTTTATCTCAATTTCTACGAGGACCTAAAACTGGGTAAAATATTATAGTTTACACTTATTACCTATAAAAGGTATTGATGTTCTTAATATTGGTTTGTTTCTCATGTTATTAGCTTTTCGAAATGTATCCTGCAGATAATTGAGCACTAAGATCTAAAGTCTAGGTCTGAGGCTAACAACCTGAATTTTAAATTAAGTCTTTAAGATAGTGGCCAAGTAAACCGATCATGATGAGATCTACTTACTATCATGACGATAACGTCATTGTTGTGAAAAATGTATTATTGTGATTTGTATACACTTCCTTGTCCGAACAAATCAAGTCATTTTGAGCAAGAAGCTGATACTCACAACAGAACGCCCTGAAACTTATTCTCTCTTATTATCGGTGATATCCCACATTGTCTTAAAGCCCACAAAATCCTGGCGATGGACACCAAGATCATCAAATTTGTGTGAATAGTTATGGACTTGCGGTCATTTGGAAGTGACGGCGGCCATATTAGATATTCGTGGTCCAATATAGACAAACATCAGTTTTGTGGTCTTAATGTATTATTTGCCCCTAAAACCCTAGGAATAGACACCAATGTTATCAGATTGAGTTGATAGTTACAGAGTTATGATCAGTAAGAGGTTCCGGTGGCCTTGAACAAAATCTCACTTTTTCGGGGTCCTACTTTGGTCAACGTTAAGTATGTTATAAAGTACACTTAAACTTACCAGAATCAATTGAGAAACCTTTTGTAGCAATCATTCGTTGTTTTTTAGGGAATGGATCTTCGTCAGTAAGCAAAATTCTTGAAGAATGGATTATAATGATAAGATGTTTGTAGCTGATATAACTAAAAACACATTTATTGCGACCCCAAGGAACCAGAATTGATGAACACATTTCCTGAGTATAGGAGTGAAGCATAGTACATCAGCAAAGCAGTTAAGTGTGTAGATATTTGTCGTAAAATTCACCTTACTGTAAGTGGTATGCACCACGGGGACATTCTGCATATAATGTCGAGATGTGTAGAACACTGACCTCACATACTTGAATGTTGTACTTTACTGACCAGCCAAATTGAAAATGTGCGTCGAAATGTTGCAACTTATGAAATATAATTTTTGTACATTTGTTTAATCTTTATATTCATTATTCTTACATGTAAATGCCTATTGAAGGAAATGATTATTGAAAACATTGATTCAAAACAAAATATATGTTAAGCTTTTTGACCAGCTTTAACAAGTTTAAACCTCGAAAAGTTTAAACCTCGAAATGTTTAAACCTTGAAAGGTTTGGAAGTTTATTATATATTTTGGTTGATTAATTCTGCAGTTCTTTTTGCCATGTGGGTGCTGTAAATGTTGATCAATATACATTGCAACAATTATGTATGATGCTCAGAACAAAAGTGATTAAATCACACTCCTTAAAGTTACTGAAATACTCAATGTCTTCCTGATCAATACCATCCGCATGAAGAGAAGGATGGGGAATGTGTCTCATCCAAAAGAAAACTTGAAAATGGATATGATTAATAGTAAGCAGTGACACTGGAGTGGCATTAAAACTATTATAGGTTCGAGTTGTAGACCTCAGCAGCTAGAATCCACTGATGATCTAGCTTTTTCAAATGAGTTAAACTCCTTCTACTCCAGATTTGATACTATGGATTTTTCGAATGAAAGGGAACAAATACTGGAATCGCTTCCATCTGGTGAAATGTTAAATATATCGACTGACGATGTGATTAGTTCATTTGCTCAGATTAACCCGCATAAATCCTGCGGGCCTGACAACTTGTTAGGGATTGTACTTAAAGAGCCATCAAGGATGTTAGTGTTTCAAATTTTGGGAAAATATACTTATAACGTCATTCGCCAGAGAAATATTTTATCTACAACATGGCATTTGTTAAATAATTTTCATATCTCGACAATGTAATGAAATTTGGTTTCAAAGAGAAGTATCATTTCGACTAGCGCGCGCTAAGGGTATCTGAAGTCATATAAACAGAATCCCATTTTTTGCGTAATACGTACTACACAAACAGTTAGCGCTTCCGAAGCGTGAAGGCTCGTCTCTAGTGCAAGTCGCCATAACAACCCATGTGCTGCACGTGCTGAACGTGTCTCTCTTGCAAGTTACCCTTATCACACATTACTGAATGTGACGATTGCTTTACAAACAATGTTTCTAAATGTCCTGAGAATATACAAATTATTTCCTGTTTAATGTACTTTTTATTGAGATAAGACCAGCAAATTATGAATTTGTTTTACTCTCATTAATTATAAAATTCAAGAAAAATACCTAGTTGGGTAAAACAATTATTGCAATATCTGTAGCAAATACATACTTAAATGAAATGGTAAATAAATAACCGCCAACAAATTTTTTATTTCGATTTCTTTCATTGCTCATATTTTTTGTTATTCTTTTGTGTCTTTGTTTACTGTGTGTGAGCTAGACCATAATGCTTTGAGTTTGAAAATAATAGACTGGATCTATATTTAGACTGGAAAACACCTTTACTAATTAATGCAATTTCTCGGCTTATTTTAAGTTGAAAAAAATTGGGGAAAATTAGGTGTATTTATTTCACGGAGAGTTCATCAACATCCTTGATGGCTCTTTAAGGAGTGTAGAGTGTAGCTGGCTGTTATATTCCAAAAGTTATTTCAGTTATTGATCAATTCTCATGATGTTCCCATTCTTTGGAAAACTTATAAATTATTCCATTGCCCAAAAAGAAAAATCCATCCGTGAACAATGACTTCAGACCAGTGGCTCTAACCTCTATTGCCATGAAATGCTTAGAACGTATAATTAAGAATTTATTGCTTAGTGAAGTTAGCCATGTGATTAATCCTTTACAGTTTGCTTATAGGGCAAGACGTGGGGTAGAAGATGCAACCATCACACTGTTACACAATATTTATCAGCATTTGGAAAACTATGGTACATATGTACGGATAATGTTTGTTGATTTTTCATCTGCTTTTAATACCATTCAGCCTCACCTACTTATTGACAAACTTTCCAAAATGAATGTTAATTCTAACATCCTTAGATGGATAAATGCATTCCTGGTTAAGAGACAACAATTTTTACGGGTTAACCAAGTGGATTCTTCAATATTACATACATCCACTGGTGCACCCCAGGGTTGCGTGATCTCTCCCATTTTTTATGTATATTGTATACCAATGACTGTATATCCAAAGTAAAAGAATGATGCATTGGTTGGCCTGATTAGAGAATCAGAACTGAGTTACAGAACAGACATTCCAAAATTGGTAGAATAGTGCAAATCAAACTTTTTATCTTTGAATGTGTTGCAGACCAAATAAATGGTCATAGATTTCAGGAAAACTAGGTCTATAATAAATCCTGTGACTATTGATGATAATGAAATAGAAAGAGTAACGGAATATAAATATTTGGGTACTGTCTTAGATTCGAAACTTTCTTGGAATGAAAACACTGACAAAATGTATAAGAAAGGACAGCAACGATTGCATTTTTTGTGGAAATTGAAACATTTTAAATTAGATCAAAATATTGTGAGGTTATTTTACCAAACATTTATTCAAAGTGTGGTAACGTTTAATTTTTTGAGTTGGTACGGAAACCTGTCTGTTCAAAATAAAAATAAACTCTCTAAAATTGTTAACACCACTTCAAAACTTATTGGACTTCCTATTGAAAGTATCGGCAGTTTTTATGATCAACAACTTTCAAAAAAAGCAAATAAAATTTTAAGTGACTCAATTCACATACTTTTTTCGGAATATTCTTCACTGCCCTCTGGACGCAGACTGCGTATGCCGACGAGTAGAACAAACAGATTTCGTCAATCATTTGTTCTGAATAGCATTTATGCCTTTAACAGAAAATGTTTGGAATGAATTTTTAATGATCAATTTACACAAGTGTATATAATGTTTATAATATTGTTTATATGACTGGTGTATGTTTTATGGTTTTTTTTTATATACTGGAGACTGTATTAGATGTAATGTAAATTTATAATAATAAAGAATTATCTTATCTTATCTTATCTTGAAGCCAAAACAATAATGTTAACATTGTTTTAACTATGGTGACCAGACGATAACTAACACGAGTACATTCACTCCAGAACTCTCCCCGATCGTCGGCGAAATCATCTAACCCAACAACAACTCTCCACTCTCAAGAAACATTTACAAGTCAGTTACAAACTCAATTCTTTAGGTGCCAAATTCTGTCAATATACAGGTACAATGTAGTATTTCAAAGAATCATGTGTACTTAATCTGAAATTAGTATCACCTCAGGACATTATAAGTTGTCAGACCGCGCCGAGGGGTAGATGAAAGTTTGTATCCCGCGTAAGTGTCCTTGTAGGCCGAGCCGCAGGCGAGGTCTACAAGGACACTTACGCGGGATACAACATTTCATCTACCCCGAGGTGTGGTCTGACAACGAATTTATCTTACCGAACATGTTTTCTTTTTAGTTATTGAGAATTTAAAAATTCACAGGCAACAAGTGTTTTCAGTAGATCTACTTGTCAATTCCATTCTATCGTCGTGCTACCAGACAATACACAACGAAACACATCAAGTTCCATCATAAATACTTTAATTAACATTAAAATATGAACAATAAACAACAACATGAAAGAACAATAAAGATACGTTAACTGTATATAAGTTCACTACATCACAGAGTCTGGCATATCGCCGGCGTTGCATTTGCCGAACTGTAGTACCATAGAGTCTAGTGGTAAGATTGAACATTGCAGTTATTTACTTTTTGATTATGACATTGAGGTTTTGAATTGTACAGCTTTGGAACATTGATTGAGACTGACGCATGGTGTAGGAAGACGTGAAGTTTTCCATCTGGATCTGGGAGAGAAGTTTGTCAATATCCCCGTCTTCGAACTCGAGGAGATCCGTGTCGTTGTTTACATTGTCAGCTGATCCGATGGACGGCCTTGACACGGATTGGAATGCGGAAGGGGGACAACTCTCGCTAGATGATGACGGCAGTGCAAGTTGATTTCCTGTTACCATTCCTTCTGTTATTGCTTGACCCATCTCAATCTTTTCTTCATCCGACACACGTTGGTACACAGACAAAGAATTCACACTTTTGTGACCAGTCACACTTTGGATCTGCGCACTTGCGAATTTGGAGCGAGTTAAAATTGTGGCTCCAGTCACACGAATACAATGATTGGTATAGGTGTCAGAAAGTTTACACTGACGACTGAGATTCGTCATGAAAGAACTCAAAGCATTCTTACCAATCGGCTTGTTAGCAAACCAGACATCATCGTCACCAACAAAGCTGTCGCGTGGATATTGCTAGAGACGATCGCACGAAGGATTCAGCTTGGATACGTACTTGACATAGGAAGCCACCGGACACATTTTAGAGGCTGGCTGTTCAGGCATGAACGGACGATACTGTTCCTTGTCATTGCGGTGATTTTTGGTAAGTTCACCTTCAGCTTTTGTCACATATCGTAAACCAGTGTCAGCATCGGTTCCGACATGAAATGAATCCTTCGTCATCTTCTCCATATTTTCCGATCCACGTCGAAAGAAATACAAACGAATGTCAAATTGAACCTTGTTAGCAAGACCCTGGGGTATGTCAGGTTTCAAGAACATAGATGAATAAAGTTTTTCACGGTCAGATGCAACTATCATGGCTTTATGTTGAACCTCACCCTTTCCTGCAGCTTTCAGCTCCAGCATGGCTGTCTTGAAAGATTCGTTGGCATCCACAAATGCTGTATCCTTGATAATGTCGAACTTTCGGGAAAAGGGGGGAGCCTTGAGGTAGCGGTTTAGTCCATACCTGATGCCATCTAGGGTAGAACTCTTGTACAATTCGCCGTCTTGCTTCCTTAGATCGAGATAGAAATGGCAGAGAATTTCATTCAGTTGAACGGCATCAAATGTTTCAAATTCCGTGTTTTGTTGTTTCTCAGCCAAATACTCTTTCAAAATAGCAGACACATGTTTGTTAGACTTCTTGGTGTTAGTTGGTATCACTTTAGCACGTTTGTCTTGAATATCCGTCTCGCTATGTGAAGCAAAACGCTTCTTTGCGTTGTTTTCTGCCATATTGTTGACATCTAGCAGACGATGTTTTTTTGCAAGCTCAACACTGCGTTTACTACCATAACGTACTTACAGCGAACCCTGTTGTGCTCCAAATTGTAATAATTGCTCCAAATTGTAATACCTGCTCCAAATTGTAACAAAAATTGCTCCAAATTGTAATACCTGCTCCAAATTGTAATAAAAACTGCTCCAAATTGTAATAACCCAATTTCGAAAAACGTACTGTCAAGCTGCTCCAAATTGTAATAAAAAGTGCTCCAAATTGTAATAACTGCTCCAAATTGTAATAACTGTTCTAAAGCTACATCTCGTGTTGATGAAAATGAAAATATACAGAGTTGATGAAAAGAAGAGCTGATATAGATGTAGACATAAGAGTTGGTGTAGATGTAGAAAAAAACGATGTATATGTAGACGTAGATGTAGATACAGATATAGTTGTGTAATGTTAATGTAGACGTACTGGGAGACGGAATTAAATACATAGATTGAGATGGAAAATGAACATGTAGCTGTAAATGTAGATCTGGGTGGCGATTTCAATACATTTTTATTACGGTATTTAGAAGGCAACAGGCTCGTAGTACAATCATGAGTAGATCACAATACAGAGTTTGTTCTGTTACAATATTCTTTCGATTTCGATGTAGAAATAGATATTTATGTAGTGTATGTAAATATGTAGATATATATGTAGATATAAGAGTAGATATAGGTGTATATATCTGCAAATATGTTGACGTAGATGTAGGTATAAGGGATAATGTAGGTATCGATCTTGATGGAGATTTAACTGTAGATGTAGATGTTGAAGATGTTGACATAGCTGTACATGTAGATGTAGATGTTGTGGTAGATGTTGATATAAAAGGTATAGATAAGTATATGTAGGTTTCTGTAAATGTAGATGTAGAAGCAACGACATATGTAAATGTATATGTAGATCTGGTGGTGATTTAAATGTAGATGTAGATGTAGATGTAAGTATACAGCAATGCGAAGATGTAGATGTAGATATAATGGTTGATGTATATATAACTGTTGATGTACATTTATATAAAATAGCTGATGTTTATACAGAGAGCATTGATGATGATATAGGAGATGATGTACATGTAGATTAAACAGTTCATGTGGATTTTAATATAATAGTTGAGAGTTCATTTACATTTAAATCGAAGAGTTGGTGTAGATATAGCAAGAGTTGGTTGTAGACGTAGATGTTGGTGTAGTTACATATGTATGTATATATATATATATATATATATATATATATATATATACATATATACAGACATAGAGAGATTTGATGTAGATATAAGAGTTGATGTAGATGTAGATGTAGATGTAAGGGTTGATTTTGATGAAGATGTAGGTGTTGATGTGAGGTAGATATAAGAGCTGTCAAAGATATAGAAAGAGTTAATGTAGATATAGGAGTTGACGTAGAAATAGATATAAAATATAATGTAGATGGATATACATGTATGAGTTGACATGAGTTGTCATAAAAATAGATGCTGAAGTAGATGCAGTTGCACATGAATGTATTGATGCAGCTGTAGGAAAAGATTATGCGAAGATGTAGATGGTTATGCAGATGCAAATGCAGTTGTATGTCTATGTGTAAATCTAGGTGAAGACGTACCGGTAGAGATATCTTAATATGTATATGTAGATGTAGATCTGTGTGGTGATTTAAACTTAGATTTAGGTATAGACGTTTACAGAGATGTAGATGTAGATATAAGAGTTTACGTAGATATAAGAGATGATGCAGAAGTATATGGAGACACATATACTAACGCAGGCGCAGATGCAGATGTACGTAAAGCTGTAGATTTAGACGTAAATGAACATGTAGATCGAGACGATGATGTAGATGAAGATGTAGATGTAGAGGTAGATAAATATGTAGCAGTGTCGGTCGACAAAGTTTTAGATGCATACATCTATCTAAATCTAAATACAGATTTAGATCTTCATTTAAATGTATATATAGGTGTAAGTGTAGATGTAGATGAATATGTAGATGTCAAGGTAAACGTAGAGCTACGCGTAGATCAAGGTGTTGATGGAGATGTAGATGTATCTGTAAACGTAAATGTATGCGTAGATACAGATGCAGATAGATGTGTACGTGCCATTTGGAGAGTTCACTGGATGTAATTTAATCTTGATGGATGAGGCGATTCTAGTTGTACATAAACTTTATTTTAAAAAAAATGTCGATACACATTTGACGAAAGAAGAAAGTCTCATTGCAAGAGAAAGTTATGTCAATAGTTTTTTTTTATATAAGTTATATAAGTTTTATCATTATAATTATTGTACCATGGCAGATTGATAGTGTAATAGTCCTGATTGTCGTACATGTACACTGTCATCAAAAACACACTACAATAAATATTCAGTTAGTTACATTGTTTATTACAATTTCGAGCAAGTATTACAATTTCGAGCAAGCCTTTGCCTCAAATTGTAATAAATGCTCCAAATTGTCATAACAGTCCCAAATAGCAATTAAAAGTGTTAATACCTGAAAACTAGTTGTAATGTTTTGATGGTGACAGTCACAATGGTACATCGAATATCAATAGAAATTCCTCTAAGCCTACAGCCTTTGGGTTTTGCACAAAGAAATAAATACCTACTGCGACTGAAATGAGTTCTTGTTTTACACTTCAATGACATAAGAATTCATTCGGTCATCAACTTGGCAATATGATTATTTTTTAAATAATGACATGAAAGTCCAATATATCTCATTCCGCGTTGTGCCCTTTGAATATATTTGGTCATATGATATTGGATTCATGAGCATTATTACAATTTGAAGCAGTTATTACAATTTGGACCAAAAGCTTGCTCCAATTTGTAATAATTGCTCCAAATTGTAATAACAGCTCCAAATTGTAGAAGTGTCGATACCCGAAACTTGTTTGTAGTGTTTTGATGATGACATTCACAAAGGTACATCTGATATCACTATCACAGTTTTTTTTATGCCTACATCCTTTAGTTCTGCACAAATAAATAAAGACCTACTGCTACTGAAATGAGTTCTTGCTTCACACTTGAATAACATAAAAAATCATTTGTCATCAACTTGGCAATATCATTAACTTTTAAAAAATAACATGAAAGTCAAATATATCTTATTCCGCATTGTGTCCGTTTGAAAATGTTTGGTCACATGATATTTGATTTATGAGCATTATTACAATTTGGAGCAGTTATTACAATTTGGAGAAAGCCTTTGCTCCAAATTGTAATAACTGCTCCAAATTGTAATAACAGCTCCAAATTGCACTAAGCAGTGTAAATACCCAAAATTTGGTTGTAGGATTATGATGATGATAGTCACAATGGTACATCTGATATCAATAAAGGTTGTTTTTGTTATGCCTACAGCATTTCTATTTTAGGTCTCATGATATTGAATTTATTAGCATTATTACAATTTGGAGCAGTTATTACAATTTGGAGCAAGCCGTTGCTCCAAATTGTAATAACTGCTCCAAATTGTAATAACAGCTCCAAATTGCACTAAGCAGTGTAAATACCCAAAATTTGGTTGTAGTATTATGATGATGATAGTCACAATGGTACATCTGATATCAATAAAGTTTGTTTTTTTATGCCTACAGCATTTCTGTTTTTGGTAACATGATATTGAATTTATGAGCATTATTACAATTTGGAGCAGTTATTACAATTTGGAGCAAGCCTTTGCTCCAAATTGTAATAACTGCTCCAAATTGTAATAACAGCTCCAAATTGCACTAAACAGTGTAAATGTTCATTGCAATCTAGGAATCATCACAATCTGCAGATTGTGAGCTCACAATCTGCTGATTGTTCGAACAATCTAGGAATGTTTAACCATTCCTATATTAGAAAAAGTAGCCATTTTGATAGTGAAGAATAATAACATGGTTATCCTAGATTGTTTAAACAATCTGCAGATTGTGAGACCTGAACAATCTAAGAATGATCACAATCTAGGAATGTGTTACCTTGCAGTTGTATGTTGTAGATTGTGAGCATATTTTCTGTATTGGTTGATTCATAGATTGTGAAGGGGTCTGATATTTCATAAACCGACTATAAGGGTTTATTCCAAGATTGTGAAGGGTTTTCAAATAGAAAAAAATTCTTATCTACAGACTATAGGGGTCGGTTCCTAGAGTGTGAGGAGCTTTCAACTCGTTTCTCTATCTTATCTACCGACTGTATTGGTCGATCCCTTGATTGTTAAGGGTTCACAAATAGTTTTTATATCTTATCTACAGACTATAGGGTCGATTTCTAGATTGTGAAGGCTTCTCAAATAGTTTTTTCTACCCCATCTACCGACTATAGTGTCGATTCCTAGATTGTGAAGGGTTCTCAAATAGTTTGTCCATCTTATCTACATGCTATAAGGGTCAATTCCTAGATTGTGAAGGCTTCTCAAATAGTTTGTCTATCTTATCTACATGCTATAAGGGTCGATTCCTAGATTGTGAGGGTTCTCAAATAGTTTTTCTATCTTATCCAGAGGCTATTTGGGTCGATTCCTAGATTGTGTTGAGCTTTCAACTCGTCTCTCTATCTTATCTATCGACTACAGGGGTCGATTCCTAGATTTTAAAGGCTTAAACTAGTTTTTCTATCTTATATACCGACTATAGGGTCGATTCCTAGTTTGTGAAGGCTTCTCAAATAGTTGTTCTATCTTTTCTACATACTATAGGGGTCAATTCCTAGATTGTGAAGGGTTCAGAAATAGTTTTTCTATCTTATCTACAGTCTATAGGGTCGATTTCTAGATTGTGAAGGCTTCTCAAATAGTTTTTCTATCTAATCACAGACTGTAGGGGTCGATTCCTAGATTGTGGTGAGCTTTCAACTCGATTCTCTATCTTATCTACCGACTACAGGGGTCGATTCCTAGATTGTGTTGGCTTCTCAAATAGTTTTTCTATCTAATCTACATACTATAGGGGTCGATTCCTAGATTGTGAGGAGTTTTCAACTCGCTTCTTTATCTTATATACCGACTACAGGGGTCGATTCCTAGATTGTGAAGGGTTATGATATTTCATCTACAGACTGTATTAGTCGATTCCTAGATTGTGTGAAGGGTTCTGATATTTCATCTAAAGACTGTATTAGTCGATTCCTAGATTGTGTGAAGGGTTCTGATATTTCATCTAAAGACTGATTATTTTTAACGAATCCACGGCTCCTCATGCATTCTCCATTACGTAAGGGTCGAACAATCTGCAAATTGTTTAAACAATCCAAGAATGGTGAAATATTCCTAGATTGTGAGCTCACAATCTGCAGATTGTTCGAACAATTGCAGATTGTTCGGTTTTTTAATACCTACAACATTTCGTTTCGCACAAAGAAATTTAAAGACCTACAGCGACTAAAATGAGTTCTTGTTTTACAATTGAATGATATAAAAACATCATTCGATAATCAACTTGGCAATGTCAATGTTAACATGAAAGTCAAAAAGATCTTATGCCGCGTTGTGTCCGTTTGATCCACATCTACACCAACGCATGCTTCTATGCGTCTAAAGCACTCTTTATTTATAATTCATATCCAAATCACATCTGCAGTTACATCTGTATCAAAACTAAAGTACCCATTATACATTAACACTTGCATCTTCATCCCCGTCATGTCCACGTCTACATGAACATGTACATCGTGATATACAGACATCTACATCTCCATATTCAGCTTGATAATCAGGACATTTTACATCTTCATGCATGTCCTTCAACGTTAACATGGCTATGTCTACGTCTACATTAACATATACATCTCCATCTACAACTTCATATATACGTATATGTCAACTTAAATATGTAAATCGTAATCAACATCAACATCTAAATGCATATAGATCAGCTTTCGTGTATATCTATCTTACTGTTTACACAAATGTTTTTGGAAATCAATCTTAAAATCAATACAAGCAGACAGAGACTAAATTTACTATAACCCCGGCAAATGGAAACCTGTTACAGAAATATGTATTGAACAATGATTATGAAACTTTATGCTATAATAAATCCTAAATCACTAATTAGTTATTAATTCATGCTACAGAAGGAAATGTACTTCCAACAATAGAATACTGTCTATCTAAAAATAACCAAGTGCTGTTCCGGAAGCGATATTGTAGAACGCATTTCATATTTTGGAATCAAAATGTAGATGTTTTTCCATGGCTAAAAATAAAATTTAAAAGTGTTATTATTATTAAAAGGTACATCTTGATATGATGATTGCTCCACACATCAAGTTCACTGAGCTAGACCTTACAACTTTTTTTAGTTCTGGTTTGGAAACAAAATGTTAAGTCATGTTTCCTTGGTAACGACTGAAAAAATAAAATCCCAAAGAAGTTGAAAACCCTTTACGTTTTTTAGTTTTGTTCCGGAAACGAAATTTCCATCGAAACAGCTAAAAATATAATTCTAAAGTCAAACACTCAAAAAGGCACCTCTATACATGATGAATATTCCACATACCTAGTTTCATTGAGCTGGGCCTTACGGTTTTTTAATTCTGGTCCGAAACGAACCACGGACGGACGGTTCGGCGGACGGTTGGACGGACGGGCGGACCGACGGAGGTCATTTCCTTATTCCTTGACAACTTCGTTGAGGCGAGGGATTATAACAATCTTCATAAACATTGTAATTACCATTATCAAAACGAACACCGAATCAATGATCACCATAAAACCAAAATCGTCAAATAATCAGAACTAAAGATATTTAAGCTTACATCGCCTTGATCTGTGTTATTACAATTTGGAGCAGTTATTACAATTTGGAGCACTTTTAATTACAATTTGGAGCAGCTTGACAGTACGTTTTTCGAAAATTGGGTTATTACAATTTGGAGCAGTTTTTATTACAATTTGGAGCAGGTATTACAATTTGGAGCAGTTTTTATTACAATTTGGAGCAGGTATTACAATTTGGAGCAATTATTACAATTTGGAGCACTACAAACCCTCTTCAACCGTGCGTGGAATATACTGCTATTGTGACGGTGTTCGGCAAATGCTAGACAGTTCGGCAAATAGATCTAAAATTTGTATCCCGCCTGGGAGGTTTACAAGAGTTTGAGAACCCCGGCTAAAGACCAATCAAAAGCGAGTATTTTACTGTAAGGTAAGATAAATCTCTTTTTACAGTATACTTCATAACATTGGCGGTTGCCAATTATAAAATATTATTGCTATAAAGAAGCAATATTTGTTTTATTGTGAAGAACACAACGTCGTCATGATGTAGGAGTAAGCAAATACATCACTACGTCGTGTTTTTGTGATATTGTGATTTTCGAATTCTATTTTCAAAGATATTTCACAATTGTATTTCGTATTCTTATTAGTTTGCACCGTTAGTTAAACAGGTCACGACCGGTGAAGATCCATAATATACAAAGGGAAATCTAAAGTAATCAGAAAGCTTAGGAGTACTTCTTGTTGAAATGGAATGTTAATGAATACTCTTTTTATTTGAGTAGATGAATAACAACTGTTGAATTTCCATCAAGTATGTGCAAATACTGGTGAGCCACAATCGATAGTGTGTCAGAGATAAATACTCTTGTCTACCAATATACAAACAGGTGTGATGATTACACACAAGCTGCAGTCATAGAATGACACTTTTGTAATTTCTCCAGTTGGTGAGCATCAGATTGTACATGGGCAGTCAATGTCGATAAAAATAAATCATTCTTGTTAAGTGACATCCTTAGAATCGATTTGATGTCAGGAGAGAAGCGAGCAAACATTTCGCTGACCTTAATGCTTAATGGCACAAATATCAAACGCAAATAGTGTGCAATGAAGAAATCACTAAAATATGTCGGTGCTATTATTTCGAAAACACATTTTGTTTAGTTAAAACACGATAGCAATTCATGAAAATATGTTTTGTCACCACGACAATTAAAATGGCTAGCGTTTGAGAAGCGCTGTAAGTATACAAACCTGATGCTGTGTAATTGTGAAGGGTCTTATTGGCAACAGATATTAACGCTCCGTTGTCCAACCGAATGATCATTCCATCAATGACATGTGATGATTGCAGGAGGCATGAATTCTAAGTTTTAGAATTGCATTTTTCGAGGATTTATTGCATATGTAGAGCTCTCATTCAGTCAGAGACATTTTAACAAGTATAATCAGAATCATTTGAAAAATAATAATATTCTTTTATTGACATTTCACCTCCTGATATAGTTCTATCCCAGTCAATTGAAGCAGGCTGTATGTAACTCAAGGTAATCCTTTCAATGATGGTGTCTGCAGCACACATTAGCAGTGAGAACTGATGATGTGTCTTTGCACATATCGTTCTGTAATTCCTCGGTTTATTCAATTGTTCGACTGATCATCTGCTTACATTGCTGACCACGCTGCCTCATTGGATTGCTCTAGTTATTTCTGGAAATCAATAAGGGTTGTGGCTTCAGATTTTTATAGCTAATGCTTTTTTTCAGAAGATAGACGGTTGAAATTTATACCACTTAAGTATTCCGTACAGAAAGATATTAATTTGCGGAATGTACTCCATTGTCGTATTACTTACAGACCATTTGAGAAGGGCGTAACCATATATATATATATATATATATATAAGTTGTTTATGTTCACATTGATTTAACTGTTATTATACCCCCGCTACGAAGTAAGCGGGGGTATATAGCGGTCATTCCGTCCGTCCTTCCGTCCCGTCAATTTTTCTCAAAAACCGTTTAAAGGTACATAAACCAAACTTTGTACAGTTGTTAACCATGTTCTTCTGATCGCGCACAGACAATTTTCAATTTTCTGAGATTTAATTTTTTTTGTCGTTTCCGTGGAAACGTCACTTTTTGGACAAGTTTTCTCGGATACTGTTCAACCTAGGTGAATGATATTTTGGTTGTGAGTACTCATGACCACACTTTTTATCGAGTTCGAAACCCAGTTCCGAAATATTATTTTTTACGGAGTTATGACCCTTGAATCCGAAATTGAACTTTGTACCAAAAGAGCTGTGATTCTCCAATTGTGACAAGTTTTTTCGGCAACTTTTACATCTAGGTGAATGAAATTTTACATGTAGGTAGTCCAGATGATACTCTTCATCGAGTTCACAGTCCAGTTCTGAAATATTATTTGTTACGGAGATATGAAGCCCTTGAATCTGTAATTGAACTTGGTACAAATTACTGGTGTGATGCTCTAATGGGAACAATTAAGTTACCTGAAAAATATTACATCTGGGTGAATGAACTTTTGTAATAACAGTCACTTCCTAAAATTATTTTGGACAATATTATGATGCTTGAAGCTGTTTTTTAAACATAGTAACCTTCACATCTATAATTCTCAATGGACGGATGGCGGGGGTATGTGAGCCATGCTCACTTTTTTCTTGTTCAGATATGTGCTTTTTCTATATCTGCATACACAAAACTTCAAAACCTAGTTTATTACTTTGACACATATTTATTATACATATCTTCATTGTATATGAATTCAATGTGTTCAATGTTTTAATAATATTGTATTTACATTTGGTACCACGATGCATATATCTATTTTAAACCAAAGCTTTTAAGAATGTTCACATTAGTGTGACTGTATCCTGAAGTAATGCGTCTTGTTTCTTAGATTTTATTAATGTTGTATTGGTATGATAAATAATTCTGCTCATTTGTATATCCTATTACATCAGCAAACGTGTTGAAGTGTTGATCACTTCCTGCTTTATCATTTAGACAAGAATGATCAGGACATATCATTAGAACTTTGGCGAACATATTAATCAACTTACAAAATGAGTTTATTACACGTTTTGCAATGGTAGAGAGCTTTAATGAACATGCAACCATTTCATGATGAACATAGAACAGCATTCATAACTTGTGACATTAAAATCCATCTGGACAAACGTTTGTATTCACTCTGGAAATCAAAGTAACTGATACTTGATCAAACTAATCCTGCCCACACAGTTTAAAAGCAATATTAAATGTTAGACCATATAAAACTTCGCCAATATTTCGACCTATCCACAAAGGGACACTTGATGTTGCGAAGTTTGGGAGGCAAGCGAAAGCAATTTCAATGAAGCAATGGAAAGCCAGTTCTGACAACAACACGTCACGGTTTGATGCGAAATAAGTATTCAAAGAAGTATGTCATATCATCTTCCCTCCTACGTCGATGAGTAGAATGTGCATTCCTTTTCCCAATAAGACAATTACCTCAAAACGGGAAAACTGCAGGTAGTTTTGTATGTCAAATGTTTATTTGATCAGGTGCAGAATTTAGTTTATGAACTTTAAGATGTTTTAATTGTGTTTTGTGAACCTTTAACTGACTGATGTTCAATTGATTCAAATAAACGATCGGTAAACTATGTATTTCCTAATGTTTTAAACATTTTATCCCTCAGGATAAACCCATGAGAGTTTGGTACAATGGGATATCCCATGGGAGAGTGTATCCCTATCTTGTTAACGGTGAGAGAAGTTGGACATTTAATCTAAGGCTGAAATACGTTTTTAAAACCTGTAATGATAACTTTGAAAACCTCAAATGTGTTTCTTGTTGGACGTCCATTGAATCTCGGGTTTTCAAAATTAAATTAGATCGCATTTGTAATTTCTCTCAATGGTAATTATGATATTCAGCTTTGTAAGATTTGATAAATTTATATGGATAACAACTTCTTTATTCATGATATGCTTTATACAATAGCCAACATATTCATTGGCTTAATCTATGACACTGCACATCCATTAATTTCCCAAAAAATTTTGGGACTTTATCTCCCTGTCTGCACATATATGTGTTGCGCAATGAGATTTAATTGTATATTATTAACGTTTCTTGTCATATACTCAATTAAAGCACGATTTTAGAGCATGATTAAGGACCATGGCAGAGATTGAAAACTTCCTCAAAATTGTCATATGACAATTGCAGTATCGTAACAGTACATAGCCTACTATTTTTACTTTAATAATATATAAAATTTGCTCTTGGTTTGTTTCGAGTCAAATTATTTATCCATCGGTAGGATGAGTCATACATGTATATCATATACATATATCTTATAAACTTTGATGCCGAAAACAAAAAACTAATATTGTGAATGGTCTTGTGGATTTTTACTCGTGTATATAAGAAAAAATATAAGAAACTTCAACATAAATATAATCCAGTCATTCAAATTGTTTAAATAACAAACAAATAACAAAGTATGAACATATATATTCCCATTGACACATTCAACAGATTCTTCAATAGTAATTAGTGAACCAATAATGTAAATATAAAAAGGGCTCACGTGATGAAGTTGGAGTTCTACAGGTCCCTTACATACATGTCATTTAAGACTATACTAGTATATATATTTCAAATTTAGCAGTATTTGTGTAAACACAAATGACTTCATCGAAGTAAAAATGCCATGTTCTATCCAAGAGTTTTATCCACGAGAGATTAAATGACATCTATTTCGAGATAACATATTTAGAGTATGTTTTGCACAATTACCTGATTACATAAACAGGACGCGTGACGTCAAAATGACATAGCCTCAAAGCTTGGTTGACATCAAGATGCAATGATGTCGTAAATGTTACGGTCTTACCATGCTCTGACATCAATGCACTAGGCGTCTAACACCTGCATTAAAAAGATATATATTGTTACAATATTGAAACAATTGACGACTAGTTTTAAGGCTATTGGTCTTTCGTTGATCAAAGTGAATATATTTATAACTTTTATTATCTTGTGTTGATATACGTGACATCACAAGATACACCTAAATTCTATATTCATTGACATAGACGTGTGTATTAACATCTGGCGAGAGGCACTTAACAAGTATACTTTATAACATAAAACAACAATCTGCCATTGACATACAGGATATTTGCAAAATAAGTGGAACAAGTTTATGTTATCAAAAATGACCAAACTCAGATTTATCTTTTGACTTTTGGTTAAGTTTTATCTAACGTAAAGCCAAACTTTCCACGATCCTTTCATAAAACGTTGGAAATCCGTTGAATCACTTGAAATAAAATATCTTCACCTTAATCTTGATGTTTTGCTGAATGAGCCTAAGGCATAACATTTTCGTAAATAATTTTATTAGATTCTTCTTTGGCATTACCCAATAACAGTGTTTTGCCCGAAGCAACAGAATGATTCCTAAATGTCAAATGTGTTCATTTGCTTTTGTAGGCTTCATGGCAGGGACATTTAATAACTGTATTATATTTTTGCAATATTTCACCAACCACAAAGGGTTTTTTCGATTCATTGAGCGCAAAATATAATATTTTGGAATCGTTCAGAGTGTCATAAAGTGTTTGATTTCATATACTGGTTAAAAAGTCTTCAAATCTTCAAGCGAATATCGTGATGTTAAATAGTTCATTTTTGCTTCCAAATAACTCTGTTCGACTTGGTTAGGGTTCATTTTAGATTTATTTCTTAGATATATTTCTAAATATATCTGGTTCCACATAAATAATGACATACTGTTAATTTTGACAGAAAATTCCACAGGTCCTGTCTTTATAAATCTGTCCATACATTAGATTTGACATTTACTGAAAACCACATTATTTAAACAAACATAGAATTGACTCACTGATACCACCAACCTTTCATATGCAGTCTAATTGTATCATAGCAAAATGCTCCATCGCACTGCACATGTTCTAGTTGTATAGATCATTTGTGATAAATAAATAATGTTTCTGCAATCGATCAGACAAATGTAAATCTTAGAAAGTGACTAAGTGAAAATATAGAATTCAAAAGATCGCTCGCAATTCAGCAGATTGGTAAACAAATTAAAAGCATCGGAAGAATAGTTTTTTCGTCGGACAAATTTAGATCTCAGCAAATGACCAAGTGAAAAACACAGAAATTCATCAAACAAAATAGTCATAAAATCACTTGTAGTTCGGAACTGCACTTCTCCTGGTAGTGTGGTCAATTGTACACAGTTTTGAAACGAATTGAATAAACAGTTTTCCTTCATTCGGTTGGACAAAAAATGTCTTTGGACGGACGGACGGATTTTTTTGATTTAAACATATTTATTCAATTGAAAGGATTGGGTACAAGTTATCCAACTTAGTGAAACCCTCTCCTATGTACAGTGCTGACATATAATATTGAAACGCAATATATGTACACTGATATATACAGAAAAGAGAAAGTTATGTTGCATATTTACAAGAAAGAAAGAAAACATAAACATGTAAAATATTTGGAAAGAACAATGAGTAATACTAACAATGATAGATTAAACCCGGGTTAATTGTCAAATCTTCCTGATAAAGATATATACTTTTGAACTTCCTTAAAAATCTTGATATTGTCATTGTAAGTAAGATCTGCGCTGCCATTTAACAATAAGTCTAAATTAATCAGAACTCTATTACAACATATTCTGTTGATATCTCGAAACATCTGTTGCCTGATTTCATGATACATAAAACATTCCATAAAATAATGATGAGAGTTTTCGCAACCAAATTTACAATTACAAGTAGGATTATCTTCGAGACCAATTTTATATAAATCATCGTTTAAACTGCTATTTGAATATCTCAGTTTAGTATGGATAATGTTCAACTTCCGTTTACCAAATGAAAAATATGTTGGTGCTTTAAACTTTCTTGGGCAAATATAGGATTGAAAGGTTTTTATGGAGAAGGATTCTCGTATGTGTAGTGGGAGGTTATTCCAAAGCTGTGAGCATGATGGGATAAAAGATTGATTGTAAAGCTGTGTACGTGAATAGGACAAAGAGAGATCATGCATGTTTCTAAGGTTATGATTGGTCCTCGATTCAACTGATTGGGGCATAAGGTCACATAAGTAGGATGGAGCATTATTATTGTATATTTTATAAAATAATGATAGTTTACGATACTGTCTCCTTTCCTTTAGCGATTGCCATCCTGTCTCATAAGTTAGAGATTCACGAGAAGCATATTTAGGTAGGCCAGTAACTATCCTGGCGGCTTCAAACTGAACTTTATCAATTTTATCAGATAAATCTACTGAACAACCATCCCATAGTTCACAGGCATATTCAAGATGTGGTCTTATAAAAACAATGTAGATCTTATTCAGAGTATTTCTATTTAACATAAACTTTAGCTTTCTCATAGATGAAACCATCTATCGACGGACGGATGGAATCGTTAGTAAAGATGACATTATGTAAAAATGTTTAATTCTTATTTTTAAGGTATAATATAACTTTCATCTATTAGTTATGTCGATATATTTATCAGTCATGCGAAAGTCATTCAGAATTTGATTCATTAGACTTTGTCATATTTTAATAATAATAATAATAATAATAATTATTATTATTATTATTATTATTATTATTATTATATTTTGTTTACACTTTTCATCAACTACACTCTTTCACAATAGACTCATATACTCTCATTACAAATCCTTTCCCAATACACAAAATCAACTCTATCTTTAGAACTATCTGAATGCTGGATTGACATAAGTCCTCTCAGACACAGAACAAATAACCATTGAATATTCCAGCTCCAATATCCTTTCGATAATCATATTATGTCGATAACAGCGCGGCCACATTCAGACAACGGGCATAATTTATTCCTTTAGTATCAAAGTATCAAAGCCTAAGAATTGATGATTATATATGGCTGACAAATATATATCTTTGGCTTGTTTTACGTAGGCCGGGGTATAAAGCGGTCATTCAGTCCGTCCTTTTTATAGTGTTCCATCTGGTTTTCTTGGAAACTATTAAATTTAGATGGGTGAAATTATGGTTGTGAGTACTCCTGACCATACTCTATATCAAGTTCGAAGTGCAATTCCCAAATATAAGTTTTTATGGAGTTATTGCCCTTGAATTCAAAATTTAACTTAGAACCAACGCCACTGTGATGCTCCAATGGGAACAAGTTTTATCGGCAGCTATTACCTCTTGATGAATGAAATTTAGTCCAGATGATACTCATCATCAATTTCAAAGTCCAGTTCCGAAGTAGTATTATAGGTGAATTAAATTTATCGCTGATGATCAATCCATCGAGTTTAGAGGCAAGTTCCGAAATATCATTCATTGCCCCTGTATCTCTAATTGAAGTGATGCTTTTATGGGAATAATTACGGTACCTGAAAACTATTACATCTCGGTGAATTAAATTTTGTTATATCAAAGCCAGTTCCCAAAATATATTTTTGAAAAAACTATTATGCTTGAATTTGTTTTTTAAAGATAGTGCCCTGAACATCTATAATGCTCAGTGGACGGATAGCGGATGGCTGGGGTATGTGCGCCATGCTCACTTGTTATACCCCCGACCAACGGTTGGGGTTATATAGTTATACCAACGATTCCGTCCGTCCTTCCGTCCGTCCGTCCGAAGACAATTTTTCTCCGATCGATTACAGAAAAACTATTCATCTCATCCTTTTTAAATTTGGTACATGTCTTCTTCACCACTAGGAGAGGTGCAGTGCGAAGTTTAAACCGAATTGGTGAATTTTTGAATTTTTGGCGATTTTTATTATTTTTTTACTTAGTCAAATTCTGAAAAAATTTTGTCCGATCGATTACAGAAAAATTATTCATCTCATTCTTTTAAAATTTGGTACATGTCTTCTTCACCACTAGGAGAGGTGCAGTGCGAAGTTTAAACGGAATTGGTGATTTTTTGAATTTTTGGCGATTTTTGTATTTTTTAACTTAGTCAAATTCTGAACATTTTTTGTCCGATCGATTACAGAAAAACTATTCATCTCATCCTATTCAAAGTTGGTACATGTCTTCTTCACCACTAGGAAAGGTGCAGTGCGAAGTTTAAACCGAATTGGTGTTTTTTTGAATTTTTGGCGAATTTTTGTATTTTTTAACTTATTCAAATTCTGAGCATTGTTTGTCCGATCGATTACAGAAAAACTATTCATCTCATCCTTTTCAAATTTGGGACATGTCTTCTTCATCACTAGGAGAGGTGAATTGCAAAATGTAACATGATTTGGTGAATGTTTTAATTTTTGGCGATTATTTATATTTTTATACTTTATCATAGCTAGAATGAATGAAGCTACTTCTGTGTTGTGATTTGTTGACTTCATCATTTTCTTTTTCATGTAACTTTCATCAAAAGCTACTTCTGTGTTCTTGTTGATTTTACTATTTTATATTTCCACTGGTTATATTTTGGGAAAAGTTAAATTTTCTTTCCTTTCAGCCATAAACTGCTGTATATCTGTCACTGTGCCTTCAGGGGTGTGCTTCCATGTACCTGTTGTTTAATGAATGAATCATTATGATGGATTAATTTCCAAAATAAAGTTGAAATAAGTGGTAATAGCAGTAGTGTATTATGTTACCCATACCTTTTCAAGTTACTTTTATTCCTATTTTGACTTAAACCACCTTTTTTACATGAAGATTGAGACTTGTCCTACCATTTTCACAAACAGTTTAATCTTAGCAATTACATTTCATAGCTTATCAATCCTTAGGTGTGCAAACACCTCTCTCTTTAAGTAAAATAAAAATGTCAAACTTAAACAGTCGGGGGTATTAGTGAGCCACGCTCACTTTTTTGCTTGTTTCTTGTTACTATTTGAGAGCAATCAACACTATTGTTGATCGTGACGTCTCAGTGAAATGTGCTACATTGCCAAAGTGGGAGTTAACATTTATACTCGTGTATTTTCCATTGCTCTGTCAATCTTCATAATGACTGTGGAATTGTGGCAATTACACGCTTACAAGGTCATGTATTAGGATATCAAGTATTTTAAGATTATTGTACTATTGAAAGTAGTGTTGTCCCAAATGTAACGATGTTTGATGTGTTCACTATCTAAATGGCATGTATTTCTGATCGATTATTTTGTCAAATCTTGAAATAGGTGACGTGGTATCCTCATGGATTGAACTGTACTTTGAAAGTGCAAAGACAAACTTGGTACCTGATTGACTGTAAAATAAAAACACCATGACATTTGGAATTGCAGGAAACGTAATAGGTAAAGCTTGCTGAAAAAAATGGCCTTTTGAGAGGCAATCGACATAGCATTTCTGATGAACTTAAAAATAAAAGCAGTTATATTTACTATTTGATTTTAACGAAAAGTACCAGGGTATATAAATGTATAGACTATGGGGATATTAAGCCCAGGTTGACGGAGAATTGGTGTCTGTAGAAAACGTCAACAGCTTTGTATACACAATGGTATATGGAATTTAAATACTGATTGTCTTGATAGTCATTTATAAACAGTGTAATTTGTTTTTAAAAATGAAGACCAAGCGATTTGCCACGCAAATGATTCAAGCAAAATATGGAAAATGCAAACCTTCCACATATCAAAGTTTCTTGTCTCCCATTAATCTCCTTAAAAAATGACTACTTTATAACAGTTCAGATGTTGCAAGTGTAATAAGGCTGGATTCCTGATTACCTGAGGACACTGGTGCTGGTTATGAGGCTGGCATCGCCCATAGCAACCCTTGAAAAGGGATAATTATAGGAGAAAAACAACCGAGCATGTTTTTCATAGGTTTTACTGAAGACTGCATGATATTGTCAAATATTGCGAACCAATTTCCTTAGGAGTTTTATCGTTTTTTAAGCTCTTGGGACGTTCTTATTCTTCAATTTACCATTTTGTAAACATACACGGGAATCCTTTTTATTAAAATGTAGCTATCAATGGTATCCAAATATACATATACAGTATAATATGTTGCATGTGTTGTGTACGGGAACTGGGGGAAGTAGTTAAACCAACATTAAGCTACTAGATACTAGTTTTTAGCATGTATATCGGGTTATGATCATATTCCACTATAGCTAAACTAAAAGCGAAACTGTTGAACTAGCGAAGTGAAGATGTTTGTGATTGGCACGAGGACACTAGGACTATAGCATGATAACTGTGTTATTACACTGATCCAAATGTTACATTGTTAATTATACACCATGCAGAGAGCACTGTATAGGTTCTTTATTTCACTTGATTTGAAACCAAAAGCTATTACTATTGAACTTATTGTTAAGATCATGTATGTGTGTAGTTATGTCGAGTTCAACTGATGACAATAGATTTACGGTTGTCCTTTTGTCAACTGACTTTATACATTTATAAATAATAAATTGTTGATATTTACTATGTTATATATTATTATATTGTTTACGTTTCAGTTGCACGTTGCATCGCAATGAAACAATGTTGTTGCACTATCATTATAGTACAAGCAGTCAGTACAATGTAGGGTATATAATTTCTTGTGAGAGACATCACAGATTTGACGAAATAACCCACCAGGAAGAAACTACAATAAATGTCATGGTTACAGAATGTGGTGTTGTATGTTAAGGTTAATCACCCTCACTACGGTAGTTATTGAAATAAACTCTGCGAGGGCTTTGCGGGACATTTAGTCAGATGTAATTTTGGAATGTTATGTACAACCGACAAAAGACAAATTTGGTTTGATAACGTTTAATAGGCCGTAACTACGGTGCATGTAAATGGGACGCGTAGTTTCGGTTGCTATACATGCATAATGATGTTGTTAAATGTTAATTAGGAGATAAATCCATTCTGTTTTATATTTTGGGGTTGTATGTTGTGCATTTTTTACCCCTAAATTTAATTTCAAACCGAGCTTGCGAGGTTTGAAATGTTAATTTAGGGGTAAAAAATGCACAACATACAACCCCAAAATATAAAACAGAATGGATTTATCTCCATTCTAACATGACTAATTAGGAAAATAATGACGAACTCTTTCGTCTTGCGCCAAAGCGCTGTGCTTGGGTCAAACCAGTCCAGACCGGTTTCACTCCCGCGACCCTTCGGTGCAGTTCACTTTTCAAAGAACATGCTTCAATCAAAATATCAAAACAAACACTAAAACTTATTTCAATGTAACTTATCTTTATTCAATTGATGATAATATCAACACGAAACCCATGTTTGAAGTCATCAGACTCACAGAAGCGATTTTCAAGTAAATACATAGTCCGACCTATCTCCCCTACAAGGCCGACAAGGACCAATCCCATTCAAGGGGCGCTACTCTGAAAGTAGTTATTCACTACAAGCGAAGAGTTTGAGACTTGAAGAAAGCCTGACAAGAACGCTTTTTTCTGCATGGTTGAGGACATCGTGGAAGGAAATGGGGTCATTTGGGATTGTGAACTGGAGGCAGTGGAAGAATTTTGCAAAATAGAGGAATAACGCCGCTTCTGTT
This sequence comes from Gibbula magus, assembly GCA_936450465.1. NCBI lineage: Eukaryota > Metazoa > Mollusca > Gastropoda > Trochida > Trochidae > Gibbula > Gibbula magus. The sequence continues at coordinate 28,418,397 of OW388297.1, forward strand.
CATTGGATGAATCGCTGTTGTATGAAGCGAGCGACTGTTGACGTCCGCGGAGCAATGTGAATCGGTCGCAAATATTTAGAGGTGATTATCGGTAAAATTGATACGAGGAACCAATCAGAAAGCAGTATTTTCATTCTAAACATAGTGTCATGTTAGAATTGAAATTAAATTGAATAATCATAACACAAATAATCATCGATGAGTGTTTTATTCAATAACATATTAATGACGTTTTATTAGTAGGTCGCCAGGAAAGATTGGTATTAGGTATATATATATAAATCAATTAGGATTGTTTATCAGAATGCGATATCATGATTAAACCATGTGGTTCAACATGTAAAGTCTCAAAACTTTGCATAGTTGGCGGCTCACCTTGATGTTTCACCAGTTATTGAAAAGACAAATTTAAACTAGAAGTCTAGACATAACCAAATGAAACTATAATTTCAGAAAAAACATTCCTAGCATGGTTTTTACTGATGAAGGCTGGTCTGGATTGAATCTGAATCTGACCAGAACATTTTGACATCAGTGGCATTTGCTTTACAGATTACACATTTGCCTTGAATTCTCTGGGGACATTTGGGTCGTTGATCAATACTAAGCATGTCAGTGTTGGGAGTTATTGGTTCATTGATATTTGCACTTGCATTAGCAGGTTAACAACAATCACCACACTTTGGTAAGTGACAGACGTCATGGCAGTCAAATATGTGTTACTTCACAAGTATAACATTCTCAATTAGAAAGATAAAACCTACATCCTTTTCATCACATTACCTTCATAACAAACAAGTTGTAGTCACGTTTTGGACAGCCTTGAAGTATTTTAATGTAACCAATCCAACCTTTACTCTACTGTACATTAATCAGTTCAAATTACGTCATTAAAATATGTTTCTCTCTAGAGAAATTCACAATAAACTTATACAATCTGTACAATCAATGTATAAGTTAAGTGACAATGGCATAGCCTTCCTTTGTTAGATTGAGGTTATAGGTCTGATTAGAGAAGATACCTAGGAATGAATATGCGACAGACACATTGAGTTGACATCACAACAGAGATAGACCCTTGACAAATATTATTGTGTAGTTTATGAGTTACAGCACCAAAATAGTTTAATAGTAATGTAGCCCTTATACAATAACGTGTGCTTTCTTTGAGTATATGTCATTGAGTATGTGTAGATATCCGAACCACCTACAGTAGTCTTTGTTTTACGAACAATGAGACAAGGGAGGTAATTCTTGACAGAACACACAGACAACAGCATAGGATTTTAAAAAGTCATAATAATATGTATATGCGGAAGCAAAAACAAAAATTTGTAATGTACAGTGTATTCAAAAACCCTACCTCAAGACACATTTACGAACACGCATTATGTATCACGCCCGTAAATCATGTTTTTATTCAATGACAATCCCCATGGTTGGTTCCAAGAAAGCCCACAAGGCAATTCTACTAGTCTGTTATAGGAGCCAGTCTAGATCTCCTTCGGGTTACCTAATATGATTCAGACGTCTCATCCAATGTCATGGGTAGGAATATTATCGCATTATGAAGTTCTGAATATTCCTAGAAAGAAGAAATAAGAGCTCCATTATTTCACAGAAATACGTTATTGTGTCTGAGTGGGAAGCAATTTGACCAAAATGTCCAAAAATGTTGTACTGATAGATATTAATTAAGGGAAATGAGTCATATTCCAAATATCCGTAGAACGAAACCAGTCATTACATTCTATTATGCTGCCTTTCTACTGTATGACACTGTATGTATTAACGGTATTTCAAAATCAGAATAACATCGTAGACGCCATGGACACGGATTTGTCATTGTGAAGCAATGTTACATTGTCACAATTTAATGTGAAGCAACATTTTAAGTGATCTACATGCTTATGGTATCATAATTGGTTGTTCATTTGTTCTGATGCCATTTGTTTTATACTGTATAGTACATTTATGGGAAACAACGTTTCGGTGTAAATGCTTAAACAACAAATCAATCCCTATGTACACCAGCTTGTTTAAGTATGTATCATCCCAACTTGGGATGCGTCCCAACTTTGAATCCCGTGGGATGGGGTGTATTGAAATATGCAAGTAATATTTTTATTTTAATATGAAGATTGGTAATAACGTGTTTATATTGATAATATAGGTATTAACTTTAAGCACAAAGAATGAAACTTCAATTTGATGTTTATTTACTTGATTTATTGACCAGGATTCATCTGCCCTCCTCGAGCAGTCAATGAGTATATCATACATTAGTCACAACAATAATTTAAACACAAATTACTTGAATAAATAAACACAGTTTGCAAACAACTTTATCAAAATGTAAAATGGCATCGCTATTTAAATAGTTCCCAGCCGTTGTGTTTATGATGAACCTATAAAAATGGATGGAAACGGGGTAAAATTAAATGGCATAAACGATTTTTTCACAGTAATTCATTTCAAGACACAAACTGATTTAGACATTCATACATTATGTACATACTATATCCCTATAAAATGGTATTACAGGTATTATCTAAAAGTCGTACATTCGTCATATCTATGATAAAACTCTCTAAATGATGGTAACGTGAGATACGAAGTGAGATGAGATGAGCTAGGGTTTAACGCCGCTTTCAAGAATATTCCAGATTCTCTGCTACAGACATTGCCGTGCCCCCGGCAGGATTCGAACCACTGACCTCTTGTTCCGAAGCCATACTCGCTAACCACTTGGCTATCCCACCCCCTGGCAGATACAATGTTTTTCCTGCATAGTTATTCATTTTCAGATACAAATGCGTTTTTTTGCTTGTCTTGAAGTATATAAGACTTCTTTCCAAATGTTAGTTGCTTTAGATATATCACGATTCAATTTAACATACATGTTATTGACAAACGAAAAATCCCTGTAAGTAAGTCCTTTAAAAAATCTATGTACATTGTATGATCCAACAACCTGCACCGAGCACTTTGATTATGTATATATGATAGCGTGATGTCAAAGAGCAACTATAACAATATCAAATGCTTTATTTCATATACGAGTCAATTTCAAAACATTTGTAAATTCCAAGGAGAGAAAATCCAAATATAATTTATTCTAACTTCTAAAGTTTGTTTGTAAAAGATAACTTAATGCATGTTCAAGTTGACAACTGTGAAATATGCACGCTTAATCTTGCTTAATTAATGTTCAATAAACGATTAAGGTGATAATTGGTTGTAATCAAGTCAGTTCTATTACCAATTTTCTAAGACGTATTTTTTAAAATTGAAAAATATCATTTTATTTTGTAGTCAGATTTTTATTGTGAAAATGCATATGTTTTGGGGTAATAGCTTCAAAATAGGAAAAACCTTACAAAATATGTCATTACATACATGTATTTTAGTAGTATCTGAACATAATCAGAGGTCTATTATTTGCTATATTTTAACAAACTACTGAATGAACATTGTGTGTTTATAAACTGACGGACAAAAGAAAGTATAACACTCACTTGTTTTTTATTTATTCAATGTTTTAAAGGAATGAGATGAATTTGATTGTGGCACGATACAATAATACCTTTCGGCAGTAGTTTGAATGTCTTAATTGGTGACTGTTTCATTTTTTAACTAAAATATCATTATTTAAAGTAGACAGGGGTTAGACATGAAACTTACACCAACATGACCCCTATCATGTTCAAAATGTTGCACATATGTGCAGAACGAGGCAAATGTATTGATTTTCAGACAGAGTATGTGTTATACGTCGATGAACAGTTGTGTTTTATGAAACTTAATTTGGAGGAATTTCAAATGTAGATTTTAAATTAAAATTTTTCTTGTTTCCACTTTTTTTCATAGAGTTATTCTTTGACTGATTTAATGTTTTGGAGTAATTTCCCAAACTAGTCAGTTTTTTAATACGACGTTGAGAACTCGAGATAAATGACTTCGAAAATTATACATATGATAAATACAACTGAGTGATATACTTGCTTTTGCCCGTCAGTGTACATCTTCCACTAGATGGGTTTGCTAAGGCTATGTCAAAACTAAATGAAATAAATAAAAAAAATGTAATTAAAAAATCACAGTTTTTTTTCAGATAACATTAGTCTCCTTTATTGGTAACAGTTTGGACAAGGGCAGTAACAGAATGGACAATCGACACTGTATTTACATGAAAATTATATAAATGATTTCACAAATATTTCTTGATGACGTTCCTGGAATATAACATCACGAAATACTCATTCTATATGCATAACTGTATTTATAGATACATTTGTGGCTATGTTGCTATGTAAGAGTTTTGACATCGGTCTGTCAGGACTGTTACATTTGTGTTAAATGGTTAGATACTATTATATCAGAATTAGGAAAATCTATTTGAGATCGTACATTGTACAATATACTACATTAACACATTATGATTTAATTATTATTATAAAGAGAAAGGATAAACACCTGGGTATAATTATGAAAAAGTTGGTTACACTTTTGACATTTTATGTCAAAACTGTTACCAAAAATGTTTAGCATCCAATATACTCTTTGCTTTACAAAAATGTACCTAGAAATACATTAGAACAATTGCGTCAATATCAAGAGAAGATATTAGTAGAGGAACATTGGGTCATTAAAAAACACTAAGCCTTAGTTTGAATAATAAACAGTGAGATGGCAGAACTGTTACCAGTAATCTGTTACCGATTTTCTATTATCTATATACAATGATAATGTTTGAAATTCATGAGTTTTGTTAGCAGATGATTAGAAATCGACAAACTCTTACTTGCTCAAAACCACAGCACTTGATAAAATTTCATTTAAGGACAATTATGTGTTGCAATATCATAAAATGTCAAAACTGTTACTTTATTATGTCAAAAGTGTTACCGAAAAAATGATCATCAAGTCTACTCATTGTATTTACATTCCAAAGTAAAAACACTTTAGAAAATATCAAGGAAATATATAAGCATTGGAACATTATATAGAATTCAGCCTTAGTTTGAGTGAAAAGTAGTGAGATGTCAGAACTGTTACCACTTATGTCCAATCTGTTACCAGTTTGAACGGCAACAGAACTGACGGTATCAGTTTTGATTATTTCCCATTGATCAGTTCTGAAACAACGATTGCTCCTGTTTTTAACCATAATAAATGTGACTGATGCCTTAATTTGCTTTAATGTGGAATTACTACTGGTTTAATAAGTAGCTGTTACTTATGTAACTTATGTATTCATGGTAACAGATTTGACAATAAAAATCAAAGACAGTTTATGCTACATAACTGAAGTTTATTGTCTCAATTAAACTACTAACAGTGCAGTCAAACTGACCTCCATTGGCACGGCAGGTACACGAAGGCCCATGACAGGAGGTTGCATCATTATTGGCTTGAAGGGAGCAATCATTTTTGCATTTGATTCATCACGGTAACAGAACTGACATAAAACCATGGGACAGTCTAAAATGTTAATGAAAAGTAAAACAAATAGATTTTTTAAATTTAAATTGATGACTATGGTCCAGTTGGTTTGGTTATATGCTTGTATGAGATTATGACACTCTTGGTTATACACATTGACTTTGGAATATTTGTAACTGATTACTTGTAAAACTCTTCAAATGTTGTCTACATATAAATATTAAAACAAATATGATGAATTTTATTCTAATTCAAATATGCTTGAAATTGTTTCATCATATAAATACTTTGGTGTTTATTTTCATGTAGTGGATTATGGTTTGTTACACGAAAGAATTTGTCATTACAAACTGTTAAAGTTCTGAATATTTCAAGATCACAGATATCTGGTTATCTCAAAATGCCACTGTCCGTTTTACATCAAATATTTGATGTTAATAATTATTATAAAATATTATTGCTATAAAAAAGCAAGCGTTCTTATTGCATATTGTCAAAAGCACGACGTTGTCACGATGAAGGAGTAAACAAATGCATCCAAAATTCTATTCTATTTTCAAAGATTTTTTCACAACGGTATTTTGTATTCATATTAGTTTGCACCGAGAGTTAAACAGGCCACGACCGGTGAAGAACCTTATTATTCAACGGAAAATCTAAAGTGTTCTGAAAATGTAGCAATATTTCCTGTTAACATGGAATGTGTATGCATACACTTTTGAGTTTCTATCAAGTACGTATGTGCAAATACTGGTGAGCCACAATCGATAGTGTGTCAGAGATATATGGGCTTGTCTACTAAAACAAACAAGTGAGAGGGTTACACACAAGCTGCAGTCATATCATGGCACTTTTGTAATGTCTCCAGTTGTTGAGCATTAGATTGTTCAGAGGTAGTCAGTGTCGATACAAATAATCACTCTTGTTTCTAAGTGACAACCTTAGCATCGATTTGATGTCAGGAGAGAACCAAGCAAATATTCCCCATACCTTAATGCTTAAAAAGTACAAATATCAAACGCAAACAGTGTGCAGGGAAGAAATCACTAAAGTATTTCAGTGCTATTATTTCGATAACTCATTTCCTTTAGTTAAAACACGATAGCAAATCATGAAAATATGTTCTGTCACCACAATTAAAATGGCTAGCGTTTGAGAAGCGCTGTAAGCAAATAAGCCTCTTGATTTGTAATTTTGAAGTTTTTGTCTTAATTGCAACACATTTAAATGAGCTGTTGTCAAACCGAATGATCATTGCATCGATAAAATACTATATATGATTGCAGGTTTAAGATTTAGAATTGTATTCATCGATAATTTGTTGCATGTTTTGTAGAGCTCTCATCCTATCAGAGTCACCGATTTAAGTGTTACATTTAAAAAAGTATATATTCTTGTATTGACATGTCATCTCTTGATTCAGTTCTCTCCCCGTAAGTTGAAGCAGGCTGTGTTTGACTCACGGTAATCCTTTCACTGGTGGTGTGTGCAGCATATATTAGCAGTGAGAACTGATAATTGATGGAGCCTTCGCACATATCGTTCTGTAATTCCTCGGTTTATTCAATTGTTCTACTGATCATCTGCTTATATGGCTGTCCACGCTGTCTAATTGCATTGCTGTGGTTATTTCTGGGAACAATCGGTGCAGTGGCTTCAGCTTTTTGTGACTTGCCCTTTCAGAATCGTTGTTTATGTTCTCTGCATAGACAAAACTTCAAAACCTTGTTAATTATTTTGACAAATATTTATCACACAGAACTATATGAATTTGTTATACCTTTGAAGTCTGATTAACCTCATTATTTGTCAATGATCATAACGTTTTTTCCCAATTTAATATCATTAATATATACATATATATTAATACATTATTAAGCATCACTTTCTCTCACTGGTAATCGCGCAACTCCAATGAAATATATCATCATTATTGTAGACAGAGTGAACAATCGATATATGATCGAGCTAAATAGGTAGAAATGGAAATGTATCTTTCCTCCTATGTTATTCAGCCTTCAACACAATATTCAGTCCATATGCATTACATTCACAGGGAATCTTATTCACCGAGAGTGGAACCTAGTCCATAAGTAAACCTCTTGTGGTATAGAATTTAATATTTCTATCTATTTCAAACGAAAGCTTTTCAGAATGTTCACATTAGTGTGAATGAGTCCCTCAGTAATGTGTCTTGTTTCTTAGATTATATTAATGTGTTGTTGATATGAGAAATATTTCTGCTCATACATCGCATTACGTTGGTGATCATCCCACACATCTGGGATAACTAGGGATTTGAGGGCAACTTATGCCATCAGAACATCCTCTTGGAGTGAGGATAATGACAGTTTTGTATTATGCTCATAGAAAGATCAACATCAGATCAATGTGTTCACACATGAACCATAAGGAAAGCTATTATCATGATGTGTGTGCACTTGTGAAATATATTATACTCCTTAATCTTATAATATATAATAATCTTGGATCGGATCTCATATGGGTACATTTTTATATCCTATAATTATATCAGCAAAACGTGTTGTTATCTTGATCATCTCGTGGTTTATCCTCGTTATTCCTTTTGACAAGAATGATCAGCAAATATCATGAGGACTTTCACGAACATCAACTTCAAAATGTTTTGGTTGCACTTTTTCCAATGATTCTGATTAATTTACCATTCACATATAGGATATTTGCACAAGACTTGAAATCAGTATGTATTATCAAAAACTTCGATGGCTATCTTGATGTTCGGTTTATTTTTTTTAACATAATACATAAAACATAAAATCATGAATTCACAAAATTGCTTGCAATTCAGCAGATTGGTGTAAAGTATGAAAAGATTCAGATGAATAGTTTGTGTACATAGTCAGACAGATTCAGATCTCAGAAATGCCAAAGTAAAAACAAACCATAAACATAAACCAATTCATGAAAAAAAGTAATTTACTCATAAAATCTCTTGTAATTCGACACGCCATTTCTCCTGGTAATGTAGAAGATTTGTACACAGTTTGAAAAGAATCAAATGAATACTCTTTCAGAATCGCTTGGTCAAACTTTCTTTGGAGGGATGGAATCCTTTTTTTAAGATGACTTATGTAAAAGTGTACATGTGTTATTCTAATTTCAAATGGTTGAATTGTTGTACAGATATAACGTATCACATAACTGTTATCTTTTAGTTGAATGTTGATATTTGCATAGTCATGCGATTGTCGTTCACAATTTGACTCGTTAGAATTGTTCAAATTTTGTTTACACTTTGATCATTTACATTCTTTTACATTAGACATTGTTAGCTTAGTACTCTCTTTAAAAAAGACTTGCCAAATAAATAAAATCAATTCTATCTGTCTGAATGCTGGATTGCCGTAAGTGCTAGATATACAACACTGAGATACAGAACAAATATCTCATTGAATATTCCAGCTCCAACATCTCTTCTAATCATATTATGTTGATCACAGCGCGATCATATTCAGATATACGTGTCAATTCAAAAGTAACGATGTTAGATTTTGCCAAATCTTGAAATACTTGATGTAAATCCTTTGTGTACAGTACATATATTGTATGTATACCTATTGTGATTAAAATCAACTGACATAATGTTCTGTTAACTCATCAAAAAGTGATATAACTGATATAAACTGTTGGTTGTAACATCCAATCCAAATGGATCCTGCAAGTGGATTGATATCATTGTTACGAATAGAAGCAAAGATGAATCTAAATTAGTAACACTTGTACGTTGTAGTTGACCTTTGTGTTCTACTAAAGCTCCAGACAGTGTCTCCCTTTGGTGATATGATCTGATAAATGTGTGATTTGTCTGGTCGGACATAATAACAGCAATACCATCAAACAGAGAGTCAGACTTCGGAACATGAAGCCGCAGGGAAATTCAGCAAACATGAGAAGATGTCGTTGGTCTTCCTCGGTCACATGGTCAGATTATCCACCCTTGGGTCATTCACAAGAACAAATGACAAAGCCTTGGTATAAAAAGAAGGAGCAACCTGAAATGGTATCAGGGAGTTTGAAACATTAGGTACAGTGCATCTACAAGGACTGGATTGCACTTTGAAATGCAAAGTCAAACTTGTCAGCTGCCACCTGATTGGCTGTAACACAGAAAACCTGTGAGGTAAGAGTTCAAATTGTAGGCAATGTAAGGTTCAGCGTTCTGAAAAGTTTGTGAGGCTCGCAAGACCAATCAAAGTAGCATTTCTGATTGGTTAAAAAAATAATTTGAATATGACATTTTGATAAGGTAAATATATGTATAGAGTATGGGGATATTAAGCCCCGAAATACCGAGAATTTGTGTTTGTAAAAAAACAGGTGCAGTTTCATATACACAATCTCATATTCTATTCAGATACTTATTGCTGAAATGTGACCTAGTCTTAAAAGTAATCAATGAACGCTGTAATTTGTTTTCCGAAAATGAAAACGAAAATCGCGAAGCGAATTGCCACACAAATAATTTAAACCAGATATGGAGAATGCAGCCCTTCCACATAATTTGTTTTCTAGTCTCCCATTAAACTCCTTAAAAAATAACTACTTTATTACAATTCAGATGTTGCAAGTGCAATGGGACTGGATCCCCGATTACCTGAGGACAATGGCGCTTGTTACGAGGCTGGCATCGCCTGTAGCAACCCTTGAAAGAGGATAATTATAGGAGAAAAACTACGGAGCATATGTTTGCATCAGTTGCCCGAAGACTGCATGATATTGTCGAATATTGCGAAATAGTTTCCTTATGAGTTTTATCCGTTTTTCAAGCTCTTTGAGATGTTCTTGTACTTCATTTCCATTTCATAAACACTGAGCAGGAATCCTTTTTAAACTCTAGCTATCAATGGCATCCAAATATACATATATAGTATAATTCGTTTTATCTCATAGAAAATATAAATACAGTACAGTTATGTCTGATCTTTCATTTAAGATGACATGACAAAGAATCGAAAAAAATAGGTTTGACCTTTGACAGCAGTGATTGATAGTTCATAAGTAATGCATCACAGTAATTTTGGAGCACAGTGGTGTAGTGGCTAGCATGTTGTCCTTCACGCTAAGGTCTAGGGTTCGAATCCCGGTAGTGACCAAACCTTTGTATTCTGGCTCCCATATGGGTTGTGTCCCTAAGCAAAGTATTTCCACAGCTATTTAAAGGGGAAGAGGAACCGAAAGTCAAAGCCTTATTGGGCTTATATTATTGATTTACTTCCCCAATACGTTACAGTAGCCATAGACACCGGATGATGGATATCAACGTCTTCACCATTGTGATTTTAGGGGACATTTTCATACAGGTAGAAACTTTCACAAAGAGAGATTGGAACTCACGGGATATTTTTGTAGTACCTAAGATGGCATAGCTTTTAGAACAATATGTCCTGTAAGTAGGTATGATAAACAAGGGAACATGATATTTAGTCTTCATACTGAGTTCATAAAATAACATACGCAAGTTGTTGTGAATATATGGTAACCATTTACCAACTCCAATTTGCCAAGATTATGTTATGAATAAAAGTCATTCAGGTAACACATTTTACTTATGATGTTCTTCAATAAAGACCGTACTAGTGTTATTGTCTCTGCTTGAGGCATTTGTACTGGTTACTTGCCACGCTAGACACACAACCTCGCAGTAATAAAGTTAACAAACATTAATCTACTCGATAATTAAGTTGTAAGCATATACATCAGGTTATTATACTGTTCTACTAAAGTCAAATCTAAAAGCGAAACTGTTGAACTAGCTAAATATGTAGTGAGGTGAAGAGGCTGGTGATTGGCTCGAGTGATAACATCACGTGATATATGTTATTTTCACTGATATATCCATATTTTAAATTGTTACTTATTCATGAATTGTTTAAGCAGTATACGCCATGTAACAAGCAGTGAATAGGATGTATATTTCACTTGCTTTGAAACCAAAACTATTAATATTGATAAAAGTTAATATCATTGATGAAAACGTCTAGTAAAATACAATTAGAAAATAGGTTGATTTATGTTCACAAAGCTGTTATGCTCAGACAGAATGTGCTACTATCTACAAATGTATAACTATACTATGTACTACAAACTTAAGGCGTTTCAATATGAAAGATTATAATAATAAGATTTAATAAAGATTGATTAATATTGCACATTGCAAGTGTTAAACGTTTTTTGCTAATTTTATTTTTTCAAATATCCCATTTAAAATGATAGTTTATATCATTTATATTTACTTTAGAAGGTAAAACATCTTATTACACAAACCAATTATCCGTAGTGGTAATAATGGTGTGGGGTATAAAGCAAAAATTGCATGATGGCCATTTTATTGTGAACACAATTTATTATTTCGAATGACAAAAACAATTCCAAAGTCTTTACAGAACCATGTACACTCATTTTTTAACTTGATTTTTTCCGAAGACAGTAGGGTGTGTTACTATTGGTGACATGATTTTTTAATTCATTTCATCGACTTATTTCAGTGAAAAAACGTGCTACTGCCCCTTTAACATTTGTCAAATCTTCCTAAAACAGTCGGAATACATTTTAAACAAAAACATTATCTTAGAATCGTGAAAATGTGTTTAGAAGAGAAATTTTACAAATCTCAATATTTGGTAAATGTTTTAAAAACTAAAACTTATAAATTTCATCAAAAACATAATGATTTCATTGTTTATAAATGTGTATGTGTATGGAAGTGAAATTTGTGCTGTATGTTGTGACTACTGGTAATGTTGAATGGCGAATCGAATAATCATTACACAAATTATCATCGATGAGAGTTTTATTCAATAACATATTAATGATGTTTTATTAGTAAGTCGCCAGTAAGATTTGTATTAAATATATGACTTTTTAAGAATGCGATATCATAATTCGAACATGTGTGTAACTCAAAAGACTTGTTAACTTGATGATTTTGTTTCAATACAAGTTGATCGAAATGTATCGGAAGTCTCAAAACTTTGCATATTTGGAGGCTGACCTTGATGTTTCATCAGGCAATGCAAAGACAAATTGAAAGTAAAAGCCTAATCATAACCAAATGTAACTTTAATTTCCAAAAACATTCCTACTCCACGTGTGCCGTGGTGTTTACTGATGGAGCCTGGTCTAGATGGAATCTGAATCTGACCAGAACATTTTGACATCAGTGGCATTTGCTTTACATATTACACATTTATGAACTCCCAGGAGACATTTACCGTTAAAAAACTATGCAACACTTAACAATTTGTCACGTTTTATCAGAGTTATTAATAACGCCATGAACTATGAACTATGATAAAAATAGCTACCAATCACTCCCAAGTGATCACAATATTCTGTTATTATGTCAAATGTGTACTGCTCCTGTACCGCAAATGGTTGTTTGTTGGAAATAAAACTTGACTTGACTTGACCTGTATTGTAAAATGTCCCGTGGCAACATCGTACAGACATGTAAGATGCCTATACCTTAGTTGCATATATTATCCTGTATGTACATACTTATCCGCGCCGACTGCTAGCTATAACAGGGCAGGTCCGATACTGCCTCCTGTTTATACATAAAGAATACTACACGAGGTTCCATTAGATACGAATTATACGAAACGAGTATCCTTCCGTCGGTATTTGACCGAGCGAAAGCGAGGTCAGATACCATAGGAAGGTCAAGAGTTTCGTATAATTCGTATCTAATGAGACCGAGTGTGGTATTTTATTTATTACACACGTTTTTATACGCGGATTCGTCACACCTGCCATATGGGAAACACCTCCACGTAATCGAAACCGGTTTCAATAACCGAGTGCGTAATACTGATGTAAACTGTGCTAGAGCTGACCCGAACGCTTATATGCAACTCCTATTGCGTATACGACGAAATAATGTAGTTTATTAGATTCAGTTGAATAAATCAAAAGTGGACTGTAAACAAGATGTATGCAAATGAACTGTATTTGATTTTTTATGTTGTGCAGGGTATTATTTTTAATGCAACCATTCACATTAAGCTTATGGTAAACTCGCCTCGCCTCGCCTCGCAGTCGGTCGTCTCGCCGCTGAAGAGTCGAGACTGTTGGCCTTGTGAGCGACAGCTGACGTTGTTTATTTGTGACGGGATGTCATTAGATTTTACAATTTCCAAGTTTTATATACAATCTACTGAAAGAATCAAGCAGTGATCAACAGTGCCAAGGTTTGAGGTTTGGATGAACAGCAACAACTGACGCGTTATGACTGTAATCGTGGCCTATGGTACAGTAGAGAGAACAGTCGGACACTGACGTTGTCGATTCGCGATCGGCATGATGTCAACATCGAAGGGCAAGGTCAACGCAGAGTGAAAATGTTTGACTTTGACTAGTACCATTGCAAGCTGTTCATTACGTTCTTGGTGATGGTTACATGATGTTTGCATTTGACATTCGCCGCATTTGAAACCTTTTGACACCGACAAAGAATGTGAGATGTGTCAGGATTTCCATACAACCCTTGAACTGTAAATAAATACGGCGCGTTTGCCGATAGTTACAGCTATTCGCGATATCAATGCTGCATACTGGCCAAATGTGGAACATTCTAAAAGCATTCACAATCTTTGTTGACGCATATATCTAGCATATAAAGTTGTGAACATGAAATGTTACGTGTTTGTTTTTAATTCGAAAGTAGTTCCGTTTCAACTTGACCCTAACTGAGAGGTCATTGGTTATCCAATCAGATCGTTGGAATGCGGTGTCACTTCGTTACGACACAGGTTAACGTGATACGACACACGTGTGACGTACGGGATTATTATTTCATTAGTTGTACGTTCACCACGTGTGTAATAATTCATTTTATTGTATATTTGTTGATCGGTTTACGCTAAGCAATCTGAAATATGGGATTACTATAAAATATGATGACTGTGACGTGATCGATTGATTGGAAACGGATTAAAATTCTTAAGTAATGTCAAATGAATTAAAACAAACATATATTAGAAATAGAGACAGAAAAAATCACTCTTTATTCAAGATTTACAGATTTTAAAGATTACAAAAAGTTGTTATAGTTGCACATTGTCATTGTGAAACACCAAAAAGGTACATAATAAAAACTACTGGCTTTAGAATTATAAGGGGCATTGAACGATTACAATGTGGCTGAAATATTTGAAAGAAATTACGAACAATGCCAGATGATCGTCCATCTGATATACACAACTCAGTTACTGAATGGTGTTAACCAACACCACAACCACACAGAGAATCACGTCCTGATTCATTGCTTTTGCATGGTAAGATGTCACAAAAATGTTTTCAATGTCATTTGCAGTGACCGATGACATGATTCATAAGATACACATATACCTAGTATATAGAGTTTTGTAGAACAATGATTTATCGACCCTTTTGCTACTATATTACCATTGACAGATACTGTAGAGAAGCTGATTCGTTCTAACTGACCACTCGTAGAGTAATAGTATACAATTATAGACTGGTGATGAAATCAATACCTGTTGTTATGGACCCGAGAAAACAATATTGACCAAGGACGAAGTCCGCGGTCAATATTGTTTTCTCGGGTTCATAAAACAGATATTTACCGAATCGCCAGTCCATAATTGTTTTATTATGAATTTGATACAGAAACGTAAGGAAACAATGAAATAGAGTCAAAAAAGCAATTTGCTTTAAACACCTTGGACTACAGTCATATGATGTCATGCAACAATCGTTTGACGTCACTCAAGTCAATACGGGTTTTGGTCGGACTCGGCTTAAGTCAATATACATGTACTTCTCAGTCGACGGTCACGTGACCGTCTCTCGACCAATCAGACCACTGGAAAAATATGCTTACATAATAAATTGTTATGGTCACTGGTCGATGTGCATTTGACTTGCTATTTTTAGAAATGTTAACACATTTTACTTGTCAAGTTAGTGGTTGTTTTGACCGTATTTTATTGTAATATTTATTCACATCAGATTATCTTAACAACTGTTAATGTTTCTTTGCTTTCTAAAGACATCTGTAAAATGTATCTAGGGTGAAGTATTTATTGCTGTGGTTTATTAGTGTTTAGTATTTTGTAACTAGGTTGTATCGTATTCATGCGCGAATCACTCGCCATCTGTAATTAATTGTTTATTTCAGCGGAGCATCAAATCATAAATATATGCTCCGCATAAATTGTCATTGTTTCACCTTATGCTCCGCTGATTTTAACCGGAGGAGAGCATGCTCCCCAGTATTTATTCTATATATTTAATGATTCCACGGAAGTAAACAAGAACCTTCTACTTCCACTACAATTCCTATAGCAATTATGTTTTTGGATATTTCTTGATGAGTTCTTGGTGCATTGTTATTCTGTAAAGTGCATTAGATAGAGAAGTTCACGACGTCTCAGAAACGTTGCGGGGCATAATTTACACATAAAATAAACGTAGGGATATTTACTTTTTTTTTATTGACGTCTCATAGTTTGCTTGACTTGTAACAAGTTGCGTGATTGGCTGAATTGCATCACCAGACCCCTACGGAACCCTATATAAGCAGCGACGGAAATCGCTCGTTTAATCCCCGATGCATCATCATCGCCGCTTGTCGCTTTTGGCTGCGAGTCAAAGAGCTTCAGAAGGGAGCTATTCCAAATTCGTTTAGTTCCATTTCGACCGATTGTAAAGTTGTTAAGTACTTTGGACTTTGGACTTTGGACAACATAATTATTTCATAAAGAAATAATTTGATAATTATTATTTCTGGAATGTTATGCATTACACTGCTACATAGTAATATTTACCTTTGTCACGTTTTAAGCTAAGTTGACATTGTATTTTTCTGAAGCAATCCCTGTTGCCGAAATAATAAATGTATTGAGTCGTAGTCTCAGTTCAGATATAACAAGTACACATGTAATGAAAAAATAATTTCATCCACACCTTTTCTACCAAACATTATTTAGGCCTGTCGAGCGAGTCAATGCACTGTCTGAAGAATTAACAATTTTGAGCATGGGTGATGCTTTTTAAAAACTAGGAGTATTGTAGCCAATGCCTTGAAACCTTTTATCGCCATCTTCGCATTGTGTATTTCACAAGGAACAGACACAGATAATGAAACGGTAAAGCTTTGATCAATAGTTCATTTCTTTTTGATCAGATATAATTATCGCTATAACAGAGGTGACTAAAGACAGGGGTGATAATTGTATCCGTCAGCTCAAGGACACGCCCTATAGATGTGAATACTGATAAGTAATTACACATCTTCATCACAATAACAATGTCTGAACGTTCGGTTCATCATGTGAACCTTCGATTCCACGTTATGAAGACAATAACACTGATCACATGTCAAATATGGTCAACATACATTTATTCTAATATTCAAATATCTTTCAACATTTTAACATCTGATCTATTCTCTGATCATTCCTCATACTCTGAGTTACTGTTCTTTCTTATTAATCGCAATAAGCAATGGTTCACCAAATTCACCAGTGCTGTGTACCAATAGAGTTGTAACCTAAACACACGTTGTAAATGAAGGAAATACTAAATTACTCTGCATCGATTAATCCGTGTGATGCGTGACAGATGAAAGCAATCTCACTGAGAAGAGTGTATTTAAATGTGTTCTTTTATTCACATCTTAAGCATGTCAGGTGTCAAGTTGGGTATTAGCAATAACATATGCAATAGTATAAGTCACATTAAGGAGAATAATAAAAATCTCTTCAAATAAGTAGCATATAACTAAATATAAAGTTGAACGTGAAGCGTTTCGCCTTAAAATTAGCGTTTTAGTTTCTAATCTGTCACCTGGCTATGGCAATTGTAAAATCGTTTCATAGGAGGGTATTGAATGGTAGATCTTGCGTTTCGCATGATTAAGCTAAAGGGTTTGGTTAGGGGATTTCCACATCTCAAGGATTTGAAGAATTAACAGTCAGGAAAGCTGTGGGGCAAGATAAACAGACAAAGAATTATTATTTGTAGCTTTCGACCCTGGAATATCATATTGTGTTTGTCCATCTACATGTATCGATCATATCAATATCATTAGTGTTAGTTGTGATTTAATGTTGATTGTGCTGTTTAAATATAGCGTCATGAACATAACACCTTGTTGTTGAACATTCATTCATTAATGTACAATGATTCACTTACTTTAAAAAACTAAAACTTGTTTCTTATAAAGCATTATTCAAAGTTTTGTGAATACAAATTGAGACATCTTTTAAATGTAATTTACAAGAATAACTGCTTAATAATATACATTTATAGGACTTCATATTTTCTTTTTACCTTATTCTATTTAGAAACTGATTGAGTTGTTGACAAACACTACTTATGCTACCAGTATGTGAAGATCCAGTTTTCCGCATATGACAGGTGTGCCAAAATGCAATTGATCAGGTCCTGCTTTATCAGTTCTGTTGACGACTCCTCTCAGCATGTGATGTGTGGTGATTCACGTGGGTGTCACTATCTCGTCACTAACAGATTGATGGAGGCAACACCTCTATGTTTATTGACATTTGAGTCAGTACTTTACTGAGATCTGAAACTGGAAGTTAATGGGTGTAAAGAGCAATCTCAATGTAGTTTATAAATTGTGCACAACAAATTCGATTTACAAATATCATAATGTGATATTAAAAGTGTTGCATACATTAAATATCACATATATGTGCAATGAAGAAACTTCATAGAAAGTGCTTTTAACATGTATAAGAAACAAATATCTGTAGTCAGCTACTAATTAATATATAACTATATGAGTTTATAATTTAGCTTTTGAAGAAGGACATAGTGAATGTAAGCAGGTGAAACTGAATTACACAGTGAATGAATGTATTTCATGATCAAATACATTCGCATGGTTTAATTCACAGCTCTATAGGTTTGTCAGGTACAGATGAATATCTTATCTTGAAATTCCTGATGTACATCGTAGATTAAATGGATGTAAAACGATGCGTTTTCACAATAACCACCCTGTTAAAAGATGAAGGCGAAAGACCAGACTCATTAATGATTTATTGATGAAAAGAGTTGGAGCAGGACATTCAATAGAATAAATTACTTCTAAAAGATGAAATATAAAGACTGACTCGCAGAGTGTACGACTATTGATCGAACACATTATCACATGTTTCCAATTATAAACGATACACAAAGCAGGGAAAGTAATTAACAAGTATCACCTTGATCAGACGGTCATTTCCTCTCTATGTGATATAATTATATTCATCAAGTCGGTGTATAATAAAGGCTGGGCTGATTTTATTCAATGGGAAGACACGCTAACAGGTAACAACTAGAAGAGCGTTTGCGGGACACCGCAAAAGCAGAGCAGCTCCGAAACTTTGCGTCTCGCCTTTCCCTGTTCCGCCTTCTCCTCAGCATAAATAAAATGGGATTTGATTTTGACAAATTTGTTTTCATTATTCAAGTTATTCTAACAAGTTGAATCACCACTCGGGTCACTTTCCACAACTTTGTTCTTAAAACCTATTTCTGATTTCAAAATTGGATCAAAAGATTAACATGGCCTTATGATATATCTCATGACCTTGAACTTTGACCTTCAAGGTCACACCATCAATGATTTCTTTTCATTGTGTATAACAATCCTGCAATGACTCAAAGTGTTCATTGTTAACATAAGGCATATTCACAATAGCACGCTTAAGTTGTGACCTTGCTGTGACCTTGACCTTTGACAGATTTAAGCAAAAACGTTTTCAAATCTTTGTATTTCTCCATAGTTGATATATACCAAGTAAGGGCCTGATAGCACAGAAGTTGTTGAAGTTATCGTGTTTACAAGGATTTCTGTAGCGATTTCAGAACTCGTGACCTTGACCTTTGACCTTGAATGTGAACATGTCAAAATCATCCACCAGGTTTATAAGAAAGAAGCTATGTATATGAGGTGTTAATACCTTCTTGGGAAAAGGTTATTTAGTGATTTCAGAACTCGTGACCTTGACCATATTTCGTGACCTTGACCTTTTAAATTCAAGGTCACACAATCAGTGATCACTTTTCATTGTGTATAACAATCATTTAATGATCCAAAGTGTTAATAGTTGAAATAAGACATTTTCGCAAAAGCATGCTTAAGTCGTGCCCTTGCTGTGACCTTGACCTTTGACGGATATTAGCGAAAACCTTTTCAAATCTTGGCCTTTCTCCATAGTTGATGTACACCAAATAAGAGCCTGATAGTACAAATATTTTTCAAGTTTTACAACGTTTACAAGGATTTTTTTAGCGATTTCAAAACTCGTGACCTTGACCTTTGACCTTGAATATGAACATGTCAAAAAAATTCTCCAGGGGCATAAGTAAGAAGTTATGTATATGAGTTCTCAAAACCTTCTAGGAAAAAAGGTTTAGTGAATACAAAACGCGCCGGCGGCGGCGGCGACGGAAACTGCGCAAAAACTGATAGCAGCTTCGACTAAGTCGGAGCTGCTAATAATGAGAAGGAATCACGAATCTTTATTAACCTGAATGAACTAGTATAGTGTTTGCAACTACTTTTTAATCTCAATTTATACTAAGGACCTAAAAGTGCGCAAACTATTTAAAAGGTTATAAAAGGTATTGATGTTCTTAACGTGGGATTGTTTCTCATGCTATTACATTTTCGAAGTGTATTTGTAGTTTATCCTGTAGACACTTGAGTTAGAATTTGTTGATCATTCCCTGAAGGACGTTTCCTTAAGATCAAGCATACTATAATGTCATCGACAGAGAAACAGAAAGTTTAAAGTTTGTTGAAACACGAGAGTGTTGACTTGTCACATTCATCAGAAGTATGTTTGCACGACCCAGACTGCAAATACTGCCAGCACTACAAAGACAGCAAGTTATGTTAACACTCACACCAAAATTATGATAAACTAAAACTATTCGTAATACCGATTGACAAGAAATAATGTAATTTGCCAGAATATCATAAACATTTACGTCATTATTTTTTTAAAAAGCTCGGTGTCCCTAGACTTTGTATTATTGTAGATACTATTCATTATAAACGCATTTACCATCTTTCCGTAACATAATTAAACAATAATGTTGAAACATGTGTCTTAGACATTGACATACATTCATGTAGAAGGTATCCGTATACAATTTTCATTAAAATTATAGCTTAGTTTGTCCTAAGATCAACCACGGTATGAAGTATGTGTGTGAACCTTTACAAATTAATAATTATGTTATCTTGAGCACGGTGCATTAGAATAAAGCATGCTTTCATAAACTTTCTTTTTGTACACAATCTAATGTTAAATGTAGTTATCTTCCTACCTAACAATGGCCTAAACAAGATTTCCTTTTCCCACCAATAACTAATTTCACATTAACATAAAACTCAAATAAACAGTGTTCATGTACATGTTGATGCTTCAGTAGTGAAACAGTTCAGCTTTCATAAGTGATACTATTGCTGAATAGATATACAGTACATTCAAATCAGTAGCAAAAACAATATCCATAGACAATCAGATATTCCATAATTTCAAGATTGTATCAGTTCGATTGCTTCTCGCTTAAACTCCCTTTAACTCTTAAACTCCCTGCATGACGTGACCTTACAGTAACTCTGCGAACAAATTACCTTTGATGTAATATATGATTACTTGGCGGGGTTGATGAACCAACTACAAACTAATAACTGAAGTTATAATGGTGACCAGTAGAGGGTACACACAAATATATAGATGATATTTGGCTTTTCTTGACACATACCATGTTTATCTCATCGAGTGAGGTAGAAAGTGTATATTATATAACATTGTATAAAGTATTATAATATTTAAAGTTTCTATCTCACGAGATGAGATAAACATAATATTTGTCAAGAAATTTTCGAATATTATATGGCCAAATCCTTGCATATTCACCGAAATCGACTTGCATTTACGTTAAGTCGGCTCCAGAATGAGCCTGTTGCCTCAGCAACAATGTGACGTCATGAACGTGTAATGACGTCGGAGAATTGTTTAATGACGTCAGGTCATTGTTATATCAGTTACTAGTGATGATAACACGTTCCATTGTTTGTTATTTTCACTAGTGACTGATAGAACGCGGTTTTTTTCATGTATAGATCCCGGTATTTCACCTGTAATCATATAATAAATGATTTTACGTGTTAGATGTCTTTTAATGCCACTGTTTTATCACCACATTTATAACTAACAAATGGGTAGATGTTAAAACTGACATAATCAAATCTGATTTCATATGCCTATCTGAAGGATGAATTGATATTTCAATGATTATTGTATTATGATAAATCACGATATCTCAAATATTTTTTTAAAAATAATTACAGGTTTCAGCAATAACCCAAGCTACATGTACATGCATTGGTAATCATTTTGTCGTTAAATTGATATTAATTATAATTTCAAAGCATACCTGATGCATTTGACATACCTCATCTGCCATCGTATCGGAGATAAATGTTTTTTAAATACTTCCAAAGAAAAAGAGATGTTTTGTAGATAATGAACTAATCTTTCCGATGAATGCCAATTAAAAGAGGCTTTATGGATTTATTATGTTAGTGTATCACTAGTTCATTTCTGTGTGCCAGGTATTCATATAATTAGGTCTTCAAGACTAAGTCTGGAAGACCTATTGTTATTATCGTGGGTTTTTTTTTTCATCTTATTATTATTTGATCTTTTGTCCGAAGGATTCCCGCTTAACCACTTGACCGATTTTCATAATTTTTTCAGGGTTTGTAGCTTGTGACATACACTGGATTTGTGTCGAGCCACTTTTTTGATTTTCGACTTCTTTCGCGAGTTATCCCTCGTTGAAGTCAAAACTTCAAACCTCAATATCTCGAAAACTAATCAAGATATTTGCACAAAACTTTCACCACTATTTTGACAACAACATTCCTCATCGAATAGGCCTATAGCGGTTCTCGGCCGTAATACTATATTTTAGGCGCCTGAAGTTAGCAGCGGATTAGTTATTCGCAGATTCGTTATTCGAATAACTAATAACTGATCCAGCAGCGGATTGGCGGATTCGAATAACTAATAACTGATCCAGCAGCGGATTGGCGGATTCGAATAACTAATAACTGATACAGCAGCGGATTGGCGGATTCGAATAACTAATAACTGATACAGCAGCGGATTGGCGGATTCGTTTTTCAAATCTCTAGATACCCTTCATTCATTATTTTGATAACTAATAACTGATACAGCAGCGGATTGGCGGATTCGAATAACTAATAACTGATCCAGCAGCGGATTGGCGGATTCGTTTTTCAAATCTCTAGATACACTTCATTCATTATTTGAACAACTAATAACTGTTACAGCAGCGGATTGGCGGATTCGAATAACTAATAACTGATCCAGCAGCGGATTGGCGGATTCGTTTTTCAAATCTCTAGGTACCCTACATTCATTATTTGAACAACTAATAACTGTTACAGCAGCGGACTGGCGGATTCGAATAACTAATAACTGATCCAGCTGCGGATTGGCGGATTCGAATAACTAATAACTGATCCAGCAGCGGATTGGAGGATTCGAATAACTAATAACTGATCCAGCAGCGGATTGGCGGATTCGTTTTTAAAGCTCTAGATACCCTTCATTCATTATTTGAATAACTAATAACTGTTACAGAAGCGGGTTGGCGGATTCGAATAACTAATAACTGATACAGAAGCGGATTGGCGGATTCGTTTTTCAAATCTAAAGATACCCTACATTCATTATTTGAATAAATGATAACTGATCCAGCAGCGGATTGGCGGATTCGAATAACGAATAACTGATCCAGCAGCGGATTGGCGGATTCGAATAACTAATAACTGATACAGCAGCGGATTGGCGGATTCGTTTTTCAAATCTCTAGATACCCTTCATTCATTATTTTGATAACTAATAACTGATACAGCAGCAGATTGGCGGATTCGAATAACTAATAACTGATACAGAAGCGGATTGGCGGATTCGTTTTTCAAATCTCTACATACCCTTCATTCATTATTTGAATAACTAATAACTGATACAGCAGCGGATTGGCGGATTGGCGGATTGGCGGATTGGAATAACGAATAACTGATCCAGCAGCGAATTGGCTGATTCGTTTTTCAAATCTACTTATACTCTTTAGTCATAAGTTGCATAACTATTAACTGAACCAGCAGCGGATTCTTTAGGTGGTTATTCAAATCTTCATATACCATGCATTAATTTTTTAAATAATTTATAATTAAACCAGCAGCAAAGTTGTTATTCAAATCTCCATATACCCTTCATGCTAAAAGAACTCAGCAAACAAAAGTTCACTAAATTAAAATACTAAAAACTAAAATAAGATGAAACAAGAAGAAGTGGTCATCAATATACCCCGCCATATTGGTTCTCAGAATTTAAAAACAAAAGTGTTTTCCGCTTTACATTTTCGAACTTCCAAGTCCACCATTCTTGCTCGGACACCCCACTTAGCTGACGCTCAATGGACAGCAGATTCATTATTCATTCTTAAAGTCATCACCATGGATTTGAGATAAATAAACCAGTTTGATTAAAAACAGACTTGTTCCGAGGAATAAAGTTTTTCAAATAATGCATTTACCCGGATATGAACAGGTACTGTAGATTAATAATATGCAAACGATGTCAGTTCGTATCACGATAGATGTACTATTTGGCAACTTTTATTCCCCGTAAAACGGTCGAATCCAATCACACTGATAAATAAACCTGCAACAAGAGTCACATTACTGATGTTATTCAATAATTGGACAATTGATTATTCAAAATCTGTCTTGGGATCACTATATTAATAATCCATTCTCTCTGATCTGAAGTAATCTGCCTTACAGTAAGTCAACTATACATGTATCTATATCTGATCATAACGATAATTAAAGCGACGCGCAAGTTAATTTGTTACATTTTGTACTACATACTTCAAAATACACAATATTTGAGAAACGTGTTAGGACGACGTCTCATTCATATTGTTATTACACAGACACATAACACAACCAACAGTGAGTGAGTGAGTTATTGTTTAACGCCGCTTGAGCAGTATTGCAGCCATTAGCGGCGAGATATTTAATTTATTAGCCTAATAAGAAAATTGCTACTGAAAAACAGAACACGGCACGAAGGCCGTAAAAACATCAGCGTATTATCACAAGTTGAATAAAAGCTGATAATGAAAAGTTAAAATTTACAATTTGTCAATAAGGTGTATAGCCTTCAAAAAATCTAAAACACGATGCTCACCGAAATGAGTAAAAACTTGATTGATTGAAATAGAAGGATAAAAAGTTTCCCTGATATGTGCAGTGTCCTAACACTCACATAGAATGACAACCAATAGAAGACCGTGTAACACCTACAGCATCATATGTACGTTCTAAAGAACCATGCGTCGACTGTGAGATACCCCTCTTCATCTTCTTCAGCCAAGCCGCATTTTATCACATTGTCGTGGCCTACTCGTATACCAGACCTGGGTCATGTTCAAGAGAGGTTTCGAGGTAATCGCTCAATGAGCGATTACTTTTAAACCTCTCTTGAACGCGATTGCTCAATGTAGCGCTACATAGCAAGGCGAGCAAACTTCGAGGAATCGCACCGTGTCGTTCGGGAGAGAATACGCTACATTGAGCGCTACACTGAGCGATAAATGAGCGATTGTAAGCGCTCGCTGTTATGGAACGAAGCCCTGACCATCAGCCTATACTATGATGGCCGAGAGGGGACATCGCTCTTTCGCCCTCTGGTAACAACGCGATAAAGCGATAAAGCAATATGGCAACACGACAAAGCGACATGGTCACA
Source organism: Gibbula magus (assembly GCA_936450465.1). Classification (NCBI taxonomy): domain Eukaryota; kingdom Metazoa; phylum Mollusca; class Gastropoda; order Trochida; family Trochidae; genus Gibbula; species Gibbula magus. Next base: position 28,443,728 of record OW388297.1, read on the forward strand.
CGACAAAGCGATATAGCAACACAACAAAGTGATACAGCAACACGACAAAGCTATTTATCATCTAAAACTGGCTCCCACAGTAGATATCGCTTGTGTGAGATCAAGCGTAATCTACAAGCGATATCTACATTGTAGATATCGCTACAATCAAATCGTCATAATCCTATTACATCATCAGTTAATGACATCACAAAGCTTTTGCATCACTGAGAACACTGCTGACAATGCTATGACGTCATAATGGTGATGACGTAACAATGCTATGATGTCATAATGTTTATGACGTCACAATGCTATGATGTCACTGAGATCACTGCTGAAGAAGCAAAATGGCAGTTTTGTGTTTCAGCTATGTCATTCTTCGGCTAATAATTGTTGAAGAATGATTTTGAATGATAAATAAAATCTCACCCTTGTGTCTTCTGATATCAAATATATCAACACTCGTTGATTAAAGTAAAAATATCCTCGGCAAGCCTCGGATATTTGTAACTTTAATCAACTCGTGTTGATATATTTGATATCAGAAGACACTTGGGTGAGATTCTCTATATAGCAACACGACAAAGCAACATGGTCAAACGACAAAGCGATATAGCAACACGACAAAACGATATAGCAACACGACACAGCGATATAACAATACGACAAAGTGATAAGGCCGCAGGATAAATGCCATATCGCTTTGTCGCGCAACTATATTTCTTTAGCGCTTTATCACTCTATTGCTCTATTGCTTTAACGCTTTTTACGCTCTTTCGCTTTGTCGCGCTACTGTGCCTCTTTGGTGAATGTTCAGAATATTTGAGGGTGGAGACCATTAATGTAATGATTTTATGTATTGTTATTACAGTTTTTAATGGCATGCACTTGTCTGAAATTATTAATGTTATAACCAAATGCTAGTATTTGACTTTTAGGCTACATAAAAATATGTGCATTTCATTTAGATTTACTTGGTTCAAAAACTTGAATTGAGCAGGAAAACCAAAGACAACATCTATGTTTAATGGAATAGCAAAATTTGTAGAGGTATTGAAAAACAGTTCAAGTCAAGCAGAATTGTTTTAGATTTATAACTGCATAACTTTAAACTCCTTATTGGTATAATCTATTCTGTGTAATTGTACATCCTTTGTACAGCATATGTACGTATTTTCCTTTTAGAGAATATAGATCGAAATGCCAACTTTTCATATACATTTGGACATTTATCACCAGTATTCACACTGTCAAAACATATCTCGATCACGAACAAGGCTTAAATCATTTATGTCATTAAAAGCCTAACTAATAATCAAGTTTTATATTTTATATTATTTTATATCAAATCGTTGCCAAAATACTCTTACAAAGCGCTAGCATTGGTGGATCTAAACTAGTACACCTAAATGGATTAATTAATTGACAATAATAAATCTAAACCAACTAACAAACTGAGAAAATTATTGTCTAATAATACAAAAGTTAATGTTTTGATGTCCAAATACAAGTAATGTAATTTATTGATCGATATTCAATGTCATCCAATATATAACCCCATACATCAATCCTGTAATGTATAAAGAACGAATCTCCAAGATTAAATCACAAAATTGTACATGGTATAGAATATGTTGGTACGTTGGACTGTGGTACTCAGAGGACCATCTAAGTACATTAATGAGTTTATCCGAAGCGCTCACACACTTCAAACTATAAGTTAATGATACAATAAGTTAGATACAATGGACTCTCAAGAGATGACAGACTTTGCCAATTTGGTTTTATCCCTTGCACTGAGTTAGAATACCATTTTGTATTATTTATCCATTATTTAATATTTTACGAATTCAGGGTTATGAAAGATCTATTTTATTGTTAAGCTCTTTAGCGAAATAAGTGTAAACAACTGCGATGTCGTAAATAATCATGAAAATGTAGTTTGCTACTTCATAATGTATAATGTCATGGGCCAGTGGCCTCGTTACTGAATAAAACTCTCTCTTTATGTGAGCAGAATTAAGCCATTCAAGTGTGAAACCTCAAATGCGTATTCGAATGTACACTGAGCTCCATGAACCGAAGGCGTACATCCTATAACCATCATACTAATGATTCCTGACGTTAACAGTATACGTAACTTTGCCCAAAACATGTATTGTCATGAAGACCCTTTACAGCTATTTCCGTGGCACATTTGAATATACAATGTCACACAGATATTCTACTGTGATAAATAGAGATTATCACCCGAGTAAGTGTGTCATGTGAATTTTACGAAACGAGTGTGAATGTGTGTATTGCAGGAGCGAGAGCGAATGTTATACACTAATTTGCACGAGTTTGTTCATAGTTAAGCATGCTTATCAAATATAAATGCACCTGAAAATGCATCTACGAAAGAATGTAAAATGTAATTATTGTGTCTTTAAAGCTAACACAACCAGATTATTATTATTATTTTTTTTTTATTTGCATATTTTTCAAGTTTTACATACATTCGGTTTGAACATATTCACAGTTGAAACGTGAAAAAGAAACATTGTGCATTTAAACAACAGGACATATATACACAAGTTACAGTGACCTTCAGCGCTATACAGGTTATACTATTGGTTAAGGTACATGCACATTCTAAACATTGGCAATATGACGTGCTTATTGTAAGTACAAAGTGAAACTGTGTGTAATACAGAACATTTACAGTCGATTAATAAAACATTTAATTTCTCAATATGGTATGTAAGGATGATCAGAATTCAACAAATGGATCATTCTCACCGGAAACTAAGTAAATGCATTTCGTTATGTCGTAATATTGCTTGATTTGGCCAAGTATATACGGAAAATTCGGAACATTCATTTTTTTACTGTCCTTTTATATAAAGTATTTTACAAGTAAAATGATAGTATTAATGGGATTGTTATTTCTTCCTTTCATCCCGAGCATTATCTTTGACACTGTTACATTTATATGAATTTGGGCGGTTTGTAGCCATTTTTCTAAACTTTTCCAAATTTTTACAACCGGGTCACAAAACCAAAATAAGTGCTCTAAAGTTTCCAATTCTTTATTACAAAACCATAGTGGTGTTTCCGATACCTTTATTCTGAATAAGTAACAATTTGTAGGTAGAATATGATGGATAATCCTATACTGCAGCCATTTCAAGTCAGTACTACGGGTGCATTTGTGAGCTGTCATATTAAATACTCTCCAATCCTTTTCTGAGAGTTCACAATCTAAACTTCTGGCCCATTTGCTATAACAGGGTAATTGCACATATTTCGAATCCATTAATTTCGTGTATATATATTTACTGCCTAATTTTTCACTAATATGAAATAGGTTAAAAGGGTAACTTGGATTTGGACAAACATTCTGTATGTTTTGTATATCTAACTTAGAGATATACGACATAGCAGACCTTTTTATACCTTCATACCTTAAAAAATTGGTTTGGATTTTAAATTTATTTTCGAATTCCTCAAAATTGATAAGTCTACCCTCGTGGTGCATAAGATCATTGATAAATATTACACCTTTGTTATACCATGATCTGTACATAATAGGCTTTCCATCTATTCTTATTCCATCATTATTCCACATAGACTGACTTAGCAGTTCGCTTTCTGAAATGCTTGATGTTTTACACTTATTAATAAAAATTGAGTATGACATGAGAACATCCTTCCAAAATGCATTTGTCATTTCTGGAATCAATTTATCTCGAATAAAGATGCTATCTGAAAGCCAAAGCTCATTCATATCATTTATTCTGTTTGCCAAAATAGTAGCCCATTTCTTTTCTCCACTTTGTAGTCTACTTATCCACCTTAGCTTTTGAGATGCAATAATTTCCTTAATATGAGGTGCTTTTATTCCTCCGTGCTCAGGTATAAGAACAAGGACATCGCGTTTAACGTTATCAGGCTTACCCCTTCAAATGAATTGAAAACATTTCTTCTGGAATTTTTCAAGTATATTCTTTGGTGGATCTGGCAGTGAAGAAAATAGATGATTTAATTTAGGGAGTAAGATGGATTTCAGGATAGGGTTTCTGCCTAAAGGAGTGAGATTTCGAGCCGACCAAATATTCATTTGGTTTTCAATATAGGTAAAATTTTCACCATAATTTTTGTCTACCATATTCTCAAGATCAATATCGACGATGATTCCCAAAAGAGAAAAGTTCGTCTGTGTCCAATCACATTTCCAGTCTTTGCACAGTTTATATCTACATCGTTTTTTGGATCCAATCCATATTAATTTGGTCTTTTCTACATTTATCTTCAAACCAGAAAAACGTTGGAAAAATTGGAGAGTATTTAGTGTTGCATAAAGGCATTTTTCAGATCCATCTAAACTCAACGTAGTTTCATCGGCAAATTGTCCAAGTAGGTATTCAATATTTCCTAACTCTATCCCTTTTATGTCTTTATTGTTTTTAATCATTATGCCTAAAATTTCTACACAAAGTATAAATAGATATGGGGCAATTGGGTCACCTTGACGACAGCCGCGTCCAATTTTGAATGGTTCGGAGGCAAACCAGATTATGATAACAAGTATGTCTGTTAAATTTGAAGCTAATTAAAAATAAATAATATCGCTGTATTGTAACTATTATCAAATATTATTTTCACAAGAGAAAATGGACCTTGATTAGAAGATCTATCTAATGATGTCAAATTCAAATGTTAAGTTGATACATTCTATTCAGAGATACCAACAATTTAATATAAAGGAGATATATATTCAGAGAAAGACAGGCATATTCAGACGCAAATATAGAGAAAGGGGGAGAGACACAGACACAGACATCTATATAAACATAGTTTGACCCTTTGCGAGAATGCACATTTGAGTTAAATCACAATTTGAAACCTAGTGCAAACTTTGAATGTTCAGTGCTGGTTCAGTGTTAAAATATCAAAATAATGAATCAAGGGTAAGTATATGTAGAGATCCGAATAGAGATTCCGAGAATCCGCTGCTGGTTAAGTTGTTAGTTATTGAAATAATGACTAAAGGGTAGGTAGAGATGTGGATAACGAATCAAGGAAAACGGTACTAGTTCAGTTTAATATTAGTATTTCAAATATACATTGGGATTTGATTCCGCCAATCCGCTGCTGGTTCAGTTATTAGTTATCCGAATCCGCAAATACGCTGCTGTATCAGTTATTAGTTATTCAAATAATGAATGAAGGGTATCTAGAGATTTGAAAAACGAATCCGCCAATCCGCTGCTGTATCAGTGATTCGATATTCGAATCCGCCAATCCGCTGCTGTATCAGATATTAGTTATTCAAATATTGAATGAATGGTATCTAGAGATTTGAAAAACGAATCCGCCAATTCGCTGCTGGATCAGTTATTAGTTATTCGAATCCGCCAATCCGCTGCCTTATTAGTTATTAGTTATTCGAATCCGCCAATCCGCTGCTGTATCAGTTATTAGTTATTCGAATCCGCCAGTCCGCTGCTGTATCAGTTATTATTTATTCAAATAATGAATGAAGGGTATCTCGAGATTTGAAAAACGAATCCGCCAATCCGCTGCTTTATCAGTTATTAGTTATTCGAATCCGCCAATCCGCTGCTGTATCAGTTATTAGTTATTCAAATTCGCCAATCCGCTGCTGTATCAGTTATTAGTTATTCGAATCCGCCAATCCGCCGCTGTATCAGTTATTAGTTATTCGAATCCGCCAATCCGCTGCTGTATCAGTTATTCGTTATTCGAATCCGCCCATCCGCTGCTGGATCAGTTATCACTTATTCAAATAATGAATGAAGGGTATCTAGAAATTTGAAAAACGAATCCGCCAATCCGCTGCTGGATCAGTTATTAGTTATTCGAATCCGCCAATCCGCTGCTGTATCAGTTATTAGTTATTCGAATCCGCCAATCCGCAGCTGGATCAGTTATTAGTTATTCAAATAACGAATCTGCGAATAACTAATCCGCTGCTAACTTCAGTCTCCCATAGATTTTTTGCTATTTCGAAAAAACTGAATATTTTGTGAACTTTCGCAGTTTTGAGGGTACGCGTCTTTAAAAATCTTCATCTAATTCACGGCAATACATACAGCTATGTGTGATAGCTCATTTTAAAGCTAAATAACTGCTTCACAGAATGCTCTAGCCCGAATTTTGAATTTCGTCCTAAAACTAAAATGATCTGCCCTTGAAAATGGTCCCTTTTTAAATCTTCATTTTTCGTCTCCTTCTTCAAAGTGACATAACTCTGTCTGGAATAAAGTTATGACAATGTTATTATAACATTCTCTTTATCACAACCAACTTAACAATTCCATAACACATCATTATCATGTAAAAATTGATAGTTTTTGCACAATTTGGACATATTCCCAAACAAGTAAAATTTAGTGATTTTGAATCTTTTCGAGTTGTTCTTTCTTTATAGAATTGTTGATCTTAAACCACGAAAGATACCCTTATGTTTAATACCTCATTTGGAAGAAGAGATGCCATTTATCAAGTACATTAACCTTCAATCATGTATCGGTCATGCTGTACATCTGACAAGTCATAGAAGATTGACATTTTTCAGAAATCGCCATTTTCAGCAAAGTTCAAAGAATCATAACTGCTCAACTAATTAAGATACTGAAATTGTATTTACATCTTCGGATACACAATTCCAAGGACAACAACGTTTCTGTGGAACCCTTTCATCAAAAAGTTGATAGTTAAGCTCCAAACATCGCAAATGTTGTCTAGGTGTCCAAATTTAAGCATTTTTAAGTATTTTCTTGAATATTCAGAAGATTATAACGCATTACCAATGTATGCAATCTTAATGATGAATACATCTACTTAAGTGGATATTAAAGCACAACATGTTCTATGTTGTACCTTAGTATGATAATATTGACCATTTTGTCTTAATCGTGAGAAAGATCATGTAGGTGTCCATTAAAAAGCGATTGTTCAATTTTCAGAGGGTCATTGTCTTTTGAGAATTTTTGTAAAATAACTACTGAAGATAGAGACATGTTTGATAGCTCATTTTAAAGCAGAGAAACTGGTGAATAACCGAGAGTCCAACATGGAGTTCTAGGTCAAGCAGAAGTCTTGAAGACCTAAGTATTGCCTGTGGCAATCCTAGTTATTATTATTACTAATTATACATCCTTCAACGTTGAAAGGGTGCCTTAGTGGGGAGAAATATTAAAGAAAACAGGTTAATATAGACTTACTTAGTTAGATACATTTTTTAAATCAGTAAACGTTATATAAAAATAAACCTTTAGAAACTAAAATGTATAAACATGGGATGTTTGGCATGAATTAGTGATTTGTCAAACTTTCTGGTTTTATTTGTGTTTACTGTAGGTACAAGACATCTTGACAAAAGTCAGATAATATAAAAACAAAACTACACTTTAGGCCAGCTTGAATTCAACGTAGCTTATGTTTTACAAGTGAAAGGAGTACACAATACGACTTTATAACCCCACATTCCAGCTGATGAAGGGGTTAGCATATATAGCAAAATATAGCAGCTGTTTTCCAAAATCTTGTTTCTCAAACAAAGCATGTTGCATGCATAGGTTCGTTGAAAACTCGAATAAAATGGGTTATGATAGTATATTGTATTAAATTTGTTCCTGTTTTAAATATTTAGTCACTTTTTCTCTGGATGACATTTACATTGCTGACCATACGCGATCATGTAAGTGTTCTTGATAAATGAGTGTAGGAACTATTTAGTAAGAGTACCCTTGGGATACAAAAAGGTTACAAGAATAAACTGTTTTAGCATCTAACGAGGGTCCACTGAGGTGCAGTGTCATTTATCATAGTTAACAGAACATCACGCAATCTCAGGAGAATCTCCCGTGTAAGAGGGGGGACTGGTTCAAAGGCATATCTGTTAACGTGAAATATCACAGGGGATTTAAGTGCAAATCCTTTATTCTTATTTATTTATTCCTTGTTTATCTCCAAACTGTCTTTTCATATATAACATTACACAGTAATAAACGATGCTACTCTCTGTCCTCTGCTATCATACATGCATGTATGGGAGCTGGTAATGATCTGTTTTATCTATCTGCATATATGACCTTGTGTCATTAACAATGTGTGTACTGCCATGTAAGCAGTTTGGGTATGTATGACCAGCATTGTATTTACGAAATAACTTACATCTTGGAGAGGTGTTACAGCTTGGTGTCTTGATGCCCAATACTAAGACTTCTCCCTCTACCCATGCATGCATAAAAAAAGGTGTCATATACTGTGAGGCGATTTCACTTTATTTATTTTGGCAAATAACGTTATATCTGTAACTCTAAAACTGGTGAAACTTTTTGTATTTATAGATGAATATATTAAAACACACACAATGTACTCTAACCTAGTTCAGTAAGTTTAGGAACAAAACGCAACAGCATTGAAGTCTTAAAATACAAAATATTACATTAATTATGCCTTCAGAAGTGAAACAATGAGTCCTTTCAACACAGTGACACTGGTAAAGCTGGATTGATTGCGACTAGTTGTATGTTCATCAATGTGTATAATGCAGAAAGTCAGAAGGTAAACATTAATGTGTGTCGCCACCCATTTAGACGATATAAATATGGCGAAACATGTATATTAATGTCGATCTTTCAGCGCATTAACGTGTTAATGAAGTGACGGACGAAAGTTAGTGTTTGAACATTTTAACCTTCTGTAACAAAGGCAAGCAGTACAGTTGAACGTTCTTGAAATGAGAGCTTGAGAAGCCCCCATGTCTCTCATTCTAATGGCTCACCCTCTCAATATGTGTTATGTAATTTAAGTAGCTGAAAGCCTATATCGACCCGATTTATACCCACCTTTTGCATGTGCATTTTAAACATGTACAATCATGTTTTACCATATTATCGTGCTTGATATATGTTCTGCAATCATGTTGCAATATTCAAATAAATTGGACAACTATTATTTTATATATTTCAATGGAATTTACATACCTCATTAAAATTCATCATTGGAGTGAAAGTCATTTCTTGTAGTCACGATAGCATCATGTATAAAGTGTCCTTCTGATCATTCCATAACACACACATTTAACATGTTATTGCAGCTTTAGATTACACCCTATAAGCTGTCAATGTTTGAAAATCGCTTAATAGGATTGAATGTGCAGCTATCGGAAACACATGTCTGGGGAATAGTTAACTTGTCATATTTATTTTGAATCACGTTATGCTCATTTCAGCAGAAAAGGGAATTCTTGAATTTAAACTTTTTTATTTTATCTTTGTTATTGCCATACAGTATTACAACAGACGACCTCGTAAATCAATAAAGAAATGCCTTTATTTGCTGTCACGGATCTTCATCAGCCAATACTATCATGTTTCATTATATGTCGTGTCGTTTGCTAATGTTCCATTTCTTACAATTTTCAGATGAAATGAGAACCTGTAATACAGTTTTACAAGTTGGTATGTCGATGTAAAATCAACTTTAACTGAAATCAATAACTACGTTCTTCATGTCACTTCACTACATGTGGTTAGCTATTACATTTCATCTTGACTGAATGATCCATTTACGTGAACTGTAGAGCTGTTGATTCCATTAAAGGAAGATGATGTGTACCTCTTTGTTCCGCGGGATTTGCTACATTTTATCAACAGAATAAGTATGCAAGTATTACATGTACGAATTTACACCCACTCTCGACAAAACAACCTTTCCATTCGTAACATGCATATCGTCCATACTATAGATGGTTTCCATTGCCAGTTCGTTAAAGTCAAAACAGTCATATTTATTCAATTATTAAAATTTACGTTCATGACGTAATATTCATTTTAAGTAAAGGCCCTTTTCACAGACATAAGGACCGTTGTGCGTCCCCTGTGCGACCAAAAAACATAACAGATCGCCGTTGGACGCTCAAGGGAGGCAGAATGGTTGCTAAGGTCCTGAGGAGGTGGCACAAGGGATGCTGAGACATCGCGGTTGATCGCCAAGGACGCCGAGGACGCCAACAACTTTTGAACATGCTCAAAACTTCCGCAGAGGGGTCGCCGACGATTCTGGTAGCTCAAGGGTTGCTCCCATGAGGCAGAAAGGTCGTACAATGGACGTTGTAAGGTCGCAAAGGACGCTCAATGATCGCCATGTAAGACATTCGCTAACGTTGGGCGATGCCTCTGCCTCTCTTGTGCCTTCCTACTGCGTCTTCTGTGCATTCAGAGCCGTTTATATCACGACCGTTCTGCCTTCATGCAGCGACCACAACAACTTTTGTGCGACCATGACGAGTTTTGTGCCTTCTTTCTGCATTCACTCAGCCTTCTTTGAGCGTCCTCGTAAATTTTTCCAAAAATAAATGATCGATTCTCACATGTTTCCTTGTTTCTGTTGGCAAATCATTGACAAGACTATGGCACCAAAAAGGAGCAAGACAACAGAAAAGACAAGCAAATAAAGATGTATCAACTCACTTGTAAAGAAACGCCATCACATATTTAACAATAACAACAGAATGCTGCTGTCGGATAGAGTCGATTTTGAATGTCTTTGATAATACAAACAAAGTTTTGTTAAGAAGTACACACAAGTTCATTCATTCGGATTTGATAATTTTATCATGATCTTTATTCAAACACATACGGGGTGTTGGAATAGCTTTTTCAACATGGATTTTGGCCAGAATGTTGGTAATACTGTTTACAAAATTACGAAATACCGAAAATTAATTAATAAAAGATGTTGGCGAACTATTTAATCTCTCTAACTTTAATTCTAAACTCTAAAATTGAAGCATCGTCACGGTAGGACATCATAAAACAAGCCAAAAAATCCCTTTTTACTCTCCTATATCTCCCCGTTAAGAAGATTTTAAAAAGAGACTAGTTTTTAGAAGGCACGATTTTCATAAATATGAACAGATAATCTTTCATAAACTTAAATTTAACCCATTTGACTCTGAAGAATGATGAAGCCGTGTTTCATTCGTATGTTTACCCGTGGATTTAATAATTTCATGTATTTTTGTATATTTTCTTCTTTAATTTTTTAAAACAAATATCATATTCTTCTGCACAAAAAAGACCATGTTGTTAAGCAGCAGAGCTTGTTGAATTTATTGCAGCTGCAAGAGCTAATTGGTCGGTTATTTTTGACTGTTGGAATGGGAATGAAACAAATGGAGACGAATGCAGCTTATATATAGACCCAGTTTATCCAGGTTGCCGAAAAGTCCCGGAGATCACTGAAGCATTTTCAGGTATCGCAGAGAAGGCAGAAGTGTTGCTGCATGGTCGTCCAACTGTCGCCATAGTCGTCAATGGTGGCACAGAGAAGGCACAGAGAAAGCACAGTGGAGGCACAGAGGAGGCTGACGGGTTGTACGGGGATCGTCCTTGATGCTGAAATATTGTTAGGTTGCACAGTGAACGCCCAGCGAAGGCAGCGTGGAGGCTCCGTAAACGTGCAGGTCGTCCAAAGATCGTCATGGAAATTACCGTTTTTTGCATTTTAGGTCGTACAAAGGACGCAAGAAGATCGCAGGAGCATTTACACAGAAATGGGATTTCGCGAAATCAGCCGACCATTGAGCGTCCTGTCCACTTTTTTGGTCGCTCAAAGGTCGTACGAAGAATGTGCCTCTGTGTAAAGGGGCCTTTAAGGAGGTAGGATACCTTGTTCTGCACGCTCTTACTTCCAATTTAGATATTTGCACGGCCTTGCAGTTTCTGTTCCCATGGTAATTATTTTTTTTAATCGAAGATACCGGAAGTGGATTGTATTTGACCTGTCGTCTTTCACTTTGTCCGGAAAAACTGTACCTTGGGCCATAACTTTTGATTGGTCAGTATCAGGCCTCAGATACCACACATGTGCAATCAACATGAGTACCTTACCTTGTGATCTGACCATTTTCGAAAACTGTAACGTTGGTCAACCAGCACACTTGAGAATTAACATGAAACATAAGTGCACTTATGCTGTGACTACACCATTAACTTACTGCTACATTCAATCATTTAAACTTAATACTTTCAATAAAGTAAGTTTCCAGTAGAATCTGACAATCTGAGACCAGTGTCCATATATCGAATCAGCTAAGCATATCAAATTTACAAAATTTATTTTCCTTTTTAAAATGTACACTACTTTCACGCAATAAAGACTTATCACAGTAATATTCGAAATAATTTCTGAACATATAAAGTATTTTGAAACAGTATTCTTAACAGCTAATCACTATACAGAATATGATATCTTTAATTAATCTCGTCAAGGTTATCTCGAGAGTTGCTTATCATCTGACACTGCTTCAGATGAACCAATCAACTTGCATTTGAGCGCTCATGTTTGTGAATGTAATTGATGCCCATAAATAGGATTTTAAAAAATCATACTTAATTGGCATAATTATAATTTTATATGCCGAAGTTATACAATGATTTGTTTAATTACTATCGGATATTCAAAGAGCACGCACAACTTGCCACAATTAATTGAGATTGCACATATATAAACATTGGCACCATTCTGACATATTTTCAATGATATATGCATACAGTTTGTATGATTGTTTGTTCCTGAAGAAATCTATTTCCTGATACAGTGTGTAGGTAAATCTGTGTGAGATACATCTACAGTATAATGCATTATTTTGAATACTATATTGTAGTATACGTTGCAAACAAAAATCTATTGTCACCCAAACCCTTGACTTCACGTTAAATTATAAACAGCTATTTGACTTACTTACTAGAGTGTGAACGTTATAAGCTTGGAGATTATTAAATACATGATTGAATTGCAATTGTCAACATAGTGTACGCTTATTTCTGTATTGATCTTTCTACGGCTTAGCTCCATGCACGTGGAAGTGTCACTTATTCTTGTATTAACATAATCGAATAGTTCATTTACTTCTGAAACATATACATGTAAACATCATACAGGCGAATGTCAAGAGAAGTAATGGCGCCATACCTATGATATATTCTCTATTTGTCCCAGTTTGACTGATGTTCCTACTGTAACCTTTACCTACATCATTTATGACCTTTTTGAAACACAATGGCGCTGAGATCTTCATTTTCAAGAAGTAAACACGCCAATAAGTCTGCAATATCTTAAACTTGTGAAACCTGAAGCATTGTTATTAAGTTTACCAGAGCAGATTTCCATTTTTTATTTTACAGTTTTCAACCAAATCAGCTACTATTTAGGTATACATGAATAATAGAACTGTTATAATACGTATAGTTGTACTATGTGTTCTTGTAATCGTTGACATAATGGTGGCAATTTAATTATTAGATAATAATTTTAGACGTCCAAGTTCTATCGATTGACAGTACCTGAATTTCCAACACTGTTGTGGAAAGTCTGTTTCGAATATAGACCAAACTTCGAATGTTTTCATTCACTACTAACAGAGATGTTTATCAATTATTGTGTGTCAGACTCGCTCATTTTGTGAACACTGTTCTCTTCAACAATAATATTGTTCATTTCAAATCTCAAAGTTGTCTTGAATATTTATCAGTAATACGATTGTACAATAATGATAAATTTAATTGAGAAGTTAATGTAAAACAATGTCTCACCTCCTTTACAAAGTTGGAAGCAAATACGAAAGTAAAAGATGAGCTTATATGTTCTGAAAACAAAATCTGAAATACCCGGATAGATAATTCAAAAAGAAGATTATCTGAGGCTCAAACAGGAATCATTTGTATCATTGATGACCAGTTGGAAACCTAAGCTATGTCACTATAGTTCTAATAATCAACCTCACATCTACACAGAACGAGAAAGAAGTTGATATCTACACATATTATATTTACATGGAACGAGAGTGGATACTGTATTTGTAGAATAGAGAATTACGTCCCTCAAACAGGGGAAACGTCATTTAGTTAGTTAACCCTGTATGTTCAATTATATAATTGTGAAACATTTAACACATTAATAGTAAGTGCTGTTTTGCATTTGGTCGTAACTATTTAAGTCTACTGCTCTTTTCCAATCTACATTGCAACTCGTTGTATTTACTACCGTTTGGTTGATCGGTAGTCATGGTTACGTTAAAGCATATTGATCAACATGACGTATTTTTTCTGTGTGTATAATAAGCGTGCGCTTCTTTGTGCTGATTACGTAAGTCGTATATCTAACTGTTCAACTGCTGCATATATGTTACACATGTTTAATATTTTAATAGATAAACTCTCGTTGATATTTCGGGCTGAGTGTGTTGCAATAGAATTAAAGACGTTATTCTAAATTCATCGATGTACATGTGTGCAAAGCTCCCGCTGAACCTCGTTTGGTTATTGGTTTGATTTTAGATTGGTGATCGGAACAATGCATTATCTGCACAGTTGACAAACATATCCCTCAATGTTATTGATGACGAAAAATGACTTTGTAAGAAAGTTTGGTCATCAAATTGTGAATATTGATTTTGTGGAGGAACCAGAAATATTAGAAGTCTTGCAGATATTGTGATGTTAATGACGTGAATTACACCTAAACGAAGCTATATCGAAGTATTACCAGAGGATACTTACTAATTTCTATTTGACACTTGTTTTCAGGATATATAACATGTTTATAGGTATATATGTAATCAGTTATGACTTCTGCTTTCCATTAGATGACATTTCATTCAGTTATTTCAACCATTTCATAGTGTATTCCTTAACGTAGGACCCGTTCTCTACATGTGCGTGATGCATACTGTAAACTTAGAATCTTTTAACCTGAAAAAACATGAACTTATCCGATTTTTTAGTTATTCGATTTACCAGTTAAATGCAAATCCTTCATGACACTTCTATGAATCATTTTTCCTTATCTTGATATCAAACTTTCTTTTGTCCTTTTTAAGGACAGGAAAAAAATGGACACAACAGTAGGTAGTTATAAATGCACATACATGTAATGTCATTCTTTATTCAGAAACTAAATTAAATTTTCTTCAAACTAATATATCATCTGATGTATCTGTTTTTTTAAATATATTTGATTCACTTATGTTTGAAAGCCATTGTTGACTGACGACAATTGGGAAAGCTCTAGTACTTGATAAATTCGGAATGATTAAAGTACGAATCACCTGGGAGTGAAACAAACTTGAAAGAGTCAAACTCAACTGTTTTAGCATCAAACGAGAATCACTTCAGAACCACTTTGATCAATCTTTGTAAATAGAAAGCTGAACATCCTCAAGAGAACACCTTGGTGAGAAGGAAATTGTTTCAAAGGCCTAAGGAGGAAATAGCAGGAGCGCCTCAAATGCAAGTTCGATAATCCAAAACTCCAAATCTCTTTTTGAAGGACAGCCAAGTCCTGTGTACTGCCTGAGATTTAATATGGAGTTATGTTATTTTGTTCCCCCTGTTAAGATACAAGTGGCTATCTGTTATTCTCAGATGCCAAGCGGTCATAACAATAGAAAAGTACTTAATCAGACAATAAAGGTTTTTTATGAAGTAACAATTGAATGAAGTTTCCGCTGTCCCAAGCTGCTCCCTGGTAATCAAGTGTGTCGTGGTATACATAGTAACGTCGGTTCGCATCAATCATCCGCACCAAGTTAAGTGTCGTTCATTGCAACCAATATCGTGTTCAGGCGTCTCCGTGGTATGCAGCTCATGCACTCTGCAAACATTATCGCGGGGATACAATAATCTGCAACTTTTATGATAGCAGTTGACACGTTCCATCACCATCTTAGACGTGATCAAGCTCTGCTCATAATTAACACCTGCCACAACTATGTTGTCGGAGGGATATGGAAATGACCTCCGTCCGTCCGTCGTTTCCCGACCAGAACTCAAATACTGTAAGGCCTAGATCAATGAAACTTGGTATGTGAGACCGTCATCATGTGTAGATGTGCCTTATGTGGAATTTTATGTTTACCCATTTCAATGAAAACATTTATTCTTTCTAAACCAGAGGTAAACATTGTAAGGCAGACACAGCTCAGTGAAATTTGGTGTCTGGAACAAGGATCATGTGTAAACTTGTTTTGTTTTTCTTATCTCTTTTCGGATTTCTATTTAGGCATTTCCTTGGGAAAATATCATTATCCTGATCTAGAGCAAAACTCAAAATGCTTGTCACTTTTCTACTTCCAAAAGAGATCTTGTTAGGCATAGATCAATACATCCTGGGAATTATATATC
This sequence comes from Gibbula magus, assembly GCA_936450465.1. NCBI lineage: Eukaryota > Metazoa > Mollusca > Gastropoda > Trochida > Trochidae > Gibbula > Gibbula magus. The sequence goes on from OW388297.1 coordinate 28,459,912, forward strand.
CTGTGTAGCATGGATTTAATTACTAATGAGTGATTTAGGATTTATTAAAGAATATAAAAGTCCATAATCATTTTTGACAATGTTCCAAACTGTTCCTGCTTGGCTTGGGGTATCTAGTCGACTTTGTCTATTTGTTCTTTTTGGAATGTAAGACGTGATTGACCATATATGGATAGTGAATGACCACACATGATTAACGTTTGATGTAAAATGTTATTAAACCATGAGTGTTTCTCTCTTATTTTCCTGTGAAAACAATGAAGCATTTCACAAGAAAAATAATATTCAAATTAAATCAATGACATAATGTAATTGCAATATAAAACTTAATGAATAAAACCATTTTTATTTCGAAACTATTAGAATTTTTATTTCGAAACTATTAGCACAATGTAACCTGTATGAGTTATTTGGCACCTTCGAAAATATTGTTCGCTGTACCCCAATGTGTTTTGTAACAAAGTATAGTTTTGCCTTGAACTATTATAATATCAAAGCATTCAGACCCACATCCTCGTGATTAAACTGCAATAATTAAGGACAAAATTATACTTCATTACAAAACATTCTGAGGTATAATGAACTTAAATGTCTTAATAAAAAGTTGGTATTTCCCCGTCTCACAATAATTTAGTCATTTATTCATTACCTTGTTACATATTAAACCATCAAAATGTAAAGCGAAATATACCTTACCAACGCCTGTGTGTCATCAAATGACAACCTCCTGAAGCTTAAAGTTCATTGAATCTAGACACGTCGTGTACGAGGTTCTCCAAGTAACAGAGAGATTTCTGCATGCGACGGAGAGCCATTCAAGTCACAGCGAAGTGTTCGTCAACTCTCTCAAACCTCAAATTACTTACAAGACTATAAGTGAATAACACTGACTGGAAAATTGCAAATCATCTTAAGATTTAGAGTTGAAGTGATAATTTCGGATGGAACACTGAGGGCGCCACTTGTATAGAAGCAATATGAACCTAGTATTCCTCGTTTATGTTGAGTCTTACAGTACATGTACCTTTTATAGTGAAATATTCTGACAATCTATTATTATGAACAAGTGTCATTTTGCATATATTAGAGTAACAAATTAATAACGTTTGTGGCCACATAAACCGTTAATACTTACATCTATGTTGCTAAAGGTTAATATGCCATTGTATCTAATGACACAAAAGGAACTTATTTAAGGTGGGAACAGAAAGATTTTCTGGATAACAACTTCTTTAATGTGAAAATGCACGACGTTTCGGAGTGTATACTCACTCCTTCATCGGATGGAATGTAAGGAAATAACAAAATATGGTACATTTATATAGCAAACAAAACAATAGTGAGGGAACTCAATCAGGGAGATTAACAAATCCCCATTGTATACCTTTCTCATGCATGTGAATCTCCCTGATTGAGTTTCCTCATCATTGTTTTGTTTGCTATATAAATGTACCATACCAAACGTGGTGCATTTTCACATTAAAGAAGTTGTTATCCAGAAAATCTTCCTGTTCTTATGTATACCACTTCTAAATGCCCTTCAAAGACCTTATTTAAGGTGGTACATTAATTAACATGTGTCTCCTCCACAACTATGTACTATTGCATGATTCCATCCGGTAGTTAAGTTGGATTTCATATAAAGTGTTAATGACTGAAAGTAGATTGGTATGCTTCATCCCGATGTATAATGTAGGATGTCAATGAAATGTTGTATTCCCATGGCAATGTTGTGATTGTCTAACGTGGTCAAAAACAAAATGCTGGTGCCAGATAAAGTCGATTTTAAATGTCTTTATATATATTTTGTAAAGAGGATTTAACAATATTAATTCTCAAGGGAATGATACTTGAAATTCCATTCCCTTCAAACACACATAATTTTATTGATTTCTTTGGTGATGCTAAATTCAAATGTCAAGAGTAACATAATATACAATACATGTGTATATATAAAGTGTCACGGATACTGTGTCTGATCAGTCAGTGTATAAATGGAGTTTTGTCTAGTCTCATAACATCATAATTATAGCATAGATTAGATACACATAACAGTCACTTTTGTTATTGATAACTTGCGTGAGTTAGATAGTATTTACTTAATAGGCACATGGCAACATAATGCCACTTCGAAAAGTTACCTAATTAAAGTTGATAGCTTGGAGTGGGAGACATTTGCTGCAGTCACGATAGCACCACACGCAAACACATTCCAATAACTTCATATCACACTATTTGAACATTTTCTACGATTTCAAATTACATGTCCCTCCTCAAAGCTGTAAAGTTAAAAAAAAGTTCATGCTCCCAATAACATTGAAAGTGAAGCTATCGGAAACACCTGTCTTGCAAACCTTTAACTTGCCCATTTAAAATGATGACAAGTAATGATAATTTAACCATTAGAAATTGTTCGATTTAAATATGTCATTTTTCATTGAGAATTAACACGGCTCAACATTGGCAATTTGCTCTGGTTCAGCGCCCAAACATGACGACCATTTCGTGATGTCACTTTCTTCAGCAGGAAATTCTTCATGTCATTGTCATATACGTGAACTTAGAATATACTCAGAACTTTAAAATGGACAAATTTGAATATCATTCTACAGTTTTGCAAACAAAACAATGGCTATCAGGATAAAAAAATGAACGGATTTCTGTTGTTGATTTAATTAGAGTTAATAATACTCACTTAAATTCAGCACACCTGCACACGCTTCCTTTCCCCCCTGGCAGGAAATGTGAACGGTTTCTCTGTAGTGGATTCATACAATCCTTAGTGAACTTGGAATTTCTTTACTGACATCCTTTTTCTTGTAAATTTACCGTTTAGGTCGCAACATACCGAATTTTGTTAAACGATTTGGCAAGTACAGAAAATAAGTATTTTCATAACCGTTAAATAAATATAAATGTTATCAATTACGATCACAGAAGCACACTAGTTTGTAAATCCCTAAAGCATCATTCTACTTTAAAGGATATTTCACGATAATGTGAATGGTTTTAATCGGCATGGGAATTGCATGTTTTCTCCCTGAAGTATGTTTTCTCCCTGAAGTAAACAAAACACGGATGGGATCCTATTCCACTTCGTTAACGCTTTAGATCCGTTGAGAATAAAACTTGTCAATGTTGATCATGTGCTTTATTCAAATCATTAACACTGACATCTTGATCAGGTCTTTGAAGGGAATGATATTATCAACTTTCCTGAACCATGTTTGAAATTATAACAGTTTTCCCTCTGAACACTTGAATGTATCTGTTTATTTTCACGTTATTGAAACTGGAACATCTGGAGTAAAATTTTGACAATCAACATATTCATTTTAATAAGTTTTCTTTAAAAACTACTTCTTTCCCTCTCACCACCTCCGCTTCCAGAATACCAATCAAGTAATTATCAGTGTCATTATCTAGGTTGACAATCTTGTGAGGTCGAGGAACATTTTGATTCAATTTTTGTCACGTCCCCCTTCGAATGAATATAAACTTATTCTCATGCATGCATGTGTAATCATATGTTCTTGTTAACTGCTAGAAAGTATGCATTATTCATAAGTGGGCTGTAAAAAGATGACACCTTTTGAGGCATTCAGTGCAGGTGTTGTCTTCAAAAAGAAATGTTTATATGGGTATGGAGGTATTAAAACGTCGAATTTACATGTATACTGAAATTGTCAAGTCTGTTCCGAGTAGCAAAATACATAATAAATGAAAACAAACAAGTCTTATATCATTTGAATGGTAATTGATAGAACACAAAACTAGTCAGATCAACAATACAGATATTCAAGTAACATACGTAGAGAATACTACACTCAGTCTCATTAGATACGAATTATACCAAACGAGTGTCCTTCCGTCGGTATCGCTTTACCTCAGTTTGCTTTATTGTGTTTTGTTATCTGCAGAAGCCTAGAATACAGTATAACCCAGGGGAAACAAAACCTTCGGTCCAATGTAATCTATCATGTCGATATAGTGTCAATTAACTCAGAAGCTCAATCGATATCGACATACTACTTGTAGGACTGCTGCTAACAAGAAAACCTTATAAGGCTGTTGCAAATTACCAGGTTTGAGTATGGCCTTACAGAATCGATAAGAACAGTTTTGGACCTGATAACATATTTCTAGTTTTTACCTAAATTCTATTTTTAAGATAACGTTTTTTCTTTCGGTTGCAATCTATCATGAATAGCAATGTCACATTGTCATGATGTATAAATATGCTATACATCTGTATGGTTTTAAGGTAAAGTTGAAGAATCTTTACAAACTTATAATAAATGTTATCAAAAGCAGGGGAAAACAGATCATTTTGAAAGAGAATCCTTAATGGTGGAGTTGTTAAAGGGAATAGCTGCATTATTTATGTTTCATAAATATGTTTGTATCTTTTTAAATGAAAACGTGTCATAATTCTCAAACTGGTCTTCATGAAAAGAGTCCTCTCTCAACTATGGACACGATAAAGGCCTGAGTGAAACAAGGCTGTGGAAAAGTGTAGTATTCAGAATTGGAATATATATGTATTCTGTTATTGTGATGGTTAGAACAGCTACGCAAACATGGTTCTACGTTTTACTTTTTGAATGGAGCTATGGGTATTTATAACAGCTTTTTTGTAGTGTCAGGTTCATTGTTCTAATATTTGTTATGGTATGCTCAATTAAAAACAATTCAGTTAAAATAGCTTCAGAAAGTATAGGAGAGGTTGTTGTTGTAAGTTAAACCAAACATGTCAAGTAATAATTAGTTAATATTAAGCTACAGAAAACAGTTTTAGAATTTTACTTGCAAATGAAAAACGGATATAAAAGTGACAATACCAACAACAACAAGTGAAAAGAGAAAATATATTCGGGTTCTTCAGGAACACACAAAGAGCTAATGAGATTAACTAGCAACATTGATGCTAACTGATGTTGACGGTTATATTGAAGTGGAGGACATACCAAACATTGGACCAACCAATTATTTGCAAAGCGTATATAGTTATGAGTAATCATGTAGATGTTCTACAAGTTCTGATGACTGAACTTGGATCTAGCCTGTTTGGAAAAAGACCCAGGCACTTGAGGTAACGTTTTAGGAAAAAATAGTGTTTTTAAACTTTCGAATGCAATGAACGATTTGGAGCCATAATCATTTCATCACTAAGAGTGTGAAATATGATTACCCCATGTATAGTCATTTGGCAGGATAATTTAAAACACAATATTACAAAATCAACACATTTCATAGTCATGTGAAGTTTTCATAGGGTTTGGAATAGGTAACACGACGAACTATTAAAATTCATTGGAATAATAAGGAAGCCAATTTGGATGTGACATTTCAGTGATTTGATGCTAACAATGTGATTCCCTACACACACAAACATAAATTGCAGTAGATTCAAAGAACATTGTGTCACCTACATGATCTTCATTGAAGTGGTGCAATATTTCAAAGATTTATCGATGTACATATTACTACCAACAATGGACGAATTGAAGAATTAGGAATCATTTTGGATATTTTATTGTTATTGTTTTAATGAGATCATGGCATGAAGGGAGGTCTATTTTGTTTGTAAATAATGTATAATTTTGGAATGAATTCGTGAATATGTTATAGGTATTTTATGATTATAAATATCTTCAATTGTCATCATGGGTAAACAACATGATTACTATCCTTTGTTGTCCAGTATATTTAAATATGTTTTTTGCTTAAGCAGGCGTATTCCTGTTAGAAATTGTGTGCTTTGTTGAGCTTCAACTTAACTGTATACCATCAATGTCATCATCTCAGGACAGCAAATGAATAGGACTGCTTCTTATTGTGTATCTCATGTTAATTGTAGGTGTAACTAATTCCAGTTAATAAAGGACACGCTGTAAGTTAATGAGACGTTAGGAATGACGTCTTTTGTTGAGAGATATACGTACTATATATGTACATCATCTCTGTCGACAGCAAATGGATAGGATTGCATCGTTTTGCACATATAAATAAGTAAACAAACTTATTGATAAAGGATAAACTGTAAGTGAATGAGACATATTTGATGTAACTTGTAATCGTGTAATGATATCATGTTGTATCACAATATCTGATTAAAAAACCCACTGTGACATCAATTGTCTTGTCACTTTAGGACTTATATGAACTTATGAAGGTTTGGATTCAAAATGGTACTATCGATAACTATTGGAGAAGAAGACATCTACCTGCCTGTTTGTAAGGGCAAGTGACTCCTGTGTTCTGGGAGGCATGAGATTGGATTTCATTTCCGATATCTCCAAGTCTCATTATTGTTGTAAATTGGCAGGAATACGGTCTGATTGACAGTATTGAGCACATCATACATAGAATACATGTGTAGAAACATTTTAAACCTAATTACTGTCATTCTGTGGTTATCGTTATCGCATGGATATCATTTATGGGAAGATGTCCTTCATTGATCAAGTGATCCTGCAATGTCCTACAAACTAGCATGCTCACAACAAAACCTGATTGGCGTCCTGACGTAGGGGGAGTAAGCATCATATTTGTTTATTGCTGCAGGTCCTAAATACTAGTATATGCTTCAGATTACAAATTTATCTGTACAGTTCATCCACCAGAGAGACATTTCAATCATCACTATCAAATAATTACACTGTATTACATTAACACCGTTTCTGTAGACCCTCACATATTACCTATGTATTGCAGTGATGCCGTTATGTTTTCATATCACCAAAACATGTCATCTTTTCAATACTCAAAGTCGAGACTAATATCTGGTAACTGAAAGTAGCATTCAAGTAACTGAATCATTTAAAAGTAATGTTTTACAAGTTGTGTTCACCGTCTGTGCTGTAAAGAATTACATAACTACAGACTAGTTTCACATCAAGTGTGTGTCCCGACATAGATAATATTGTCTAAAGCCTTGGCGAGGGACAAGTCAAAATTATTTCACGAGGGACATCAACTTGAAAAGGGACGAGATGTGTGTCATATTAATTATTAGAAATTTGTGCATGTGATGCACTGTGATGTCCCCCGCTGGTAACCTTGTCCTCTTAACATTATTTTTTTACTTATGATTTTGAGATGGAGGTCGGAAAAGGTTTCTTATCCCTACACGCACTAAGTTTCCATGGAACCAGAAACATTTTTTAAATCAGAATAACTGTATAGATTTTGAGGAAGAGGCCGGAAAAGGTTCCTACCCCCACATGCACTAAGTTCAAACTGTTTCCATGGAAACCAGCAACAATATACAAATCAGAATACCCTAAGTAGCAAAAAGCACCACTCCAACACTAGATCTAACCACACACCAAGTTTCGTAAAATAAATACTGCACAGATTTTGAGAAAGAGGCCGGAAAAGGTTCCTACCCCAATATGCACTGAGTTCAAACTGTTTCCATGGAAACCAGAAAAAATATATAAAAATCCGAATATCCTAAGTCGCAAAAGGCACCACTCCACCACTAGGTCTAACCATATTCGTGAAAAAAATATTGAGAAATGACCCGGAAACGAAAGCATTACGGAAAGACGGAATCACGGCATCACGGATTGAAGCAAAACATTATGTCTCACGCAAAGCTTTGTGGGGGACATAGATAGCTTGTATTTCATATTATTGTTTTCCGTTATTGAGGTATGTTTCATTGTCTATTAAGCAGAAAAAGAAGGACAGTTGAATAATAACAACCTTGTCAAAATCAATAAAAATTCAACCTTAAATATTCACACAACCAAATGTATCGTATGGTGAAACCAGTTGCATACTCAAAATAATGGAACGCTAACCGGGAACAGGAAATATACCCTTTCAGTAATGTTATGGCGACAGGAAGTCAATGTTTCCTTTCCTCAACATGTGTAAACAAATGTCTTAAAAGTAAGGTTTTGATTTCACGAAGAAACTGTACAATGAGATCAGTAACAAGTTGGAAATACATGAATGAAATCATGTTCGTCTTATGAATGAAAAGGTAGCTTACTTATTACATATCTGTGTATAGGTTGACAACATAAAATGAGAAATACAGATTAGTTATATATAAAAGTGACATTTGGTAGATTGAGTTTGTGTATCTCTTCTGTATCACTCATAATAACCTTGACTACCTGACGCGCGTCAGCTGCGGTACAATGTCCGTTGTTATTTCAGGTAACAGTCAGTACGTCTCTATAAAATAACACAATTTATTACGTTTGGCATTTGTGACCGCCAACAGGACTGGATGTTCCTTTAATCTTAGTATGATGTGTATCATCTGTCATTGGTAGATTATTATGAAGCCATTGGATATAACATAGTTACCCTTCTTCTTGATTCCTTTAATCCATTTTCATAATAAACCAATTAGTTTCGGCTTACAGCGTCTTCAAAACAATAAGCTATGCGATGTAGTGGTCTGTAACGTAATCCTTATACATATCCCATCTGCATGCGAATATTTAATGTTGAAGATAATAAATAAAATAAATATCAAGTTTATACACTAGGATCAGCATACTTCAACGTTTAGGGTCGATGACTATTTAAAAGTTGAAAGTTGAATATGTCAACTGATCTTGTGCTTGGCTTAGTACAAACAGACTTCCAGCTTACCAACCTACGTGGTCCACTCACCTCACACATCAGCTTCTGTACCTGACAGTTAAAACGTACGTTTCGTTTTGAAAACAACCTATGGGTTTAATCACTCTGCACTTTAGAAGCCGCCGCTAATGGCTGCAATACTGCCGAACCGGCGTTAAACAATAACTCACTCACTCACTCACTTTAGAAGCAGTCTATTTTATCATCAACTCAATTTGCTTTTAGGTCAACATCCCACGAGACATATCAGTTCATGTTATGGTTTCTGCACTGTGGAGTCAGATTTTGTTTGTTTTTAGTTTACTAACCTAGTGACAGATTTATAGTCACTATGTCAACCTGACAATAACGATTCAATTAACTTATATGACGACATTGTAAAGTTTGTAAAGACTACTCATAACAATCAGTGGTGATCTGTAATCGCATGCATTTTTTTTATTGTGTATCTTAAGTGCGTGCTAATGTTGATTTGCAATCTCAGATATTTATAGTTCAACCCTGGGGATATACATTTCTTAGTTTATAAAGATGGTTTCTTATGTCAGCGTCGTTCATTAGCAACACCTACCACTCACATTGGACATTGAAAGTAATCCCACCTAGTTGTTGAACCTGTGTCATTTCCCTGAGTTATGAGCATTTACAATTGTCCGTGACAGTTTCATCAAGCAACTTATGAACCTATGTGAAAGTATTCCTTGTAAGAAGTTAAATAACATGAACATCTTATCTTTTGAAATTTACACATATGAGCTCGCAAATTCTATCAAAATATTATGTGTTTGTAAATCACTTTTGCCTTAGGATATAAGCAATTCATGTTACCATGTCGTATATTAATCCTTATTGAAGATTGTTTTCTTACTATACACTTAAACGTTTTTAACTTTCAGGGTATTGAAACATCAAATGTATTGACTCATAATATATCTATTCAAACCAAATTTCAATGTGAATGTATTTAATGATGTTCTTATCGTTTCTGTATTAAATACATAATAAAACAATTATGGACTGGTGAATTCGGTCAATACCTGTTTTTATGGACCCGAGAAAACAATATTGAAATATTATGTTTATATACATAACAAAAATAAAGGCTGAAAATGTTTTGGATTCCCTACTGGTTTCACACTATTCAGTGATCATCATGGGATCTTTATGACGTTGTCTTTCTACGGACAGTATGGACCTGCACTGTGTCGCATAATGCTTAATAGCGAAATCAAAAGTAAAATTCCTCCAAGGTAATAATATGTAATTATCCCTTTGCACACGCATACTATCGACAAAAATATGCTATTTGAAATGTCATACTATCATTTATTATTATGTTTCTTCTTCATGTATAATAATGATTCCATAGTTCATAAAACCATGTTAGATAAAGAAAGGAAACAATGAATATGTGTGACATGAGCTTTGTAAATATTGACATTATCAAGACTGGTAGATTTCAAAACAGTAAAAAAGGTTTTGGTTAAAAGTTAATTTGGTTAATAGTCCTTCCTAAGTGAGAAATTTTGAACATTCATTTCACTAGAAGAATTTTGCAATATGAAGAACCACCTTAAAACACTTCAGTACTTTTAACACAGCGTTAATACAGTGCAAAGCAATGAAACCTGTCATCTAAGTTTAGCCTCAATTAACTCTAGGGGCGGGATAGCGCAGTGGTTAGCGCGTTCGGCTTCGGATCAAGAGGTCCGTGGTTCGAATCGGCAACTTTGTCTGCAATAGAGAACTGTTCTACATGCAGTAAGGTTTGGGTGCAATGCTACACTGAATATCAGTTCAGTACCACCCATGGTTCGCTAGTTCGCTAGTTCGCAGGTTTCACCGCAATGCCTAGCCACATCGCGTTGCGGGATTTCTCCCTGCAACACTACTAGCAGCCGTGATATAAGTGAAATACTCTTGAACGCGGCGTTAAACCCTAACTCACCTCACCTCATTTGGTTTCATTTCCCATACTTCCAAGTCTCATTAAGATATCAATTGGTAGAGATAGACCAGATTGACAACACTACTTACATGTAAACGGACGATAAGTGTACAGCCATGGAAGATTGAACTACTGTTGTTTTACCTGGTCATTTTTTACCGACCGTAACATGGTTTTGTTGAGATTCAGCCAAATAATTTACTGCCTGCAAAAACTTTACAAACACATATCACATTGGTGATGTAAAAATATTATTATTGATATCAATTTTGGTATATGTGGATCTAACGCCGACTCTAAAATGTATTGTTTGTTTGATTAACAGGATTATTATGTTGCCACACGGGGGTAATATTGGGGTGTGAAACAGAAGCTCAATTGTTTATCTAGGATGAGAAAGATCTGTCTGTATTTGCTTTATTCTTCTTGACCGCGACTCCTTAGTGTAGATATTTATATTATCGCACAAGTTCTATCATTATAAACAAGATAATGTATACATTTGGCTGTATAGCTTCTGCCTGACACCCCTGAGCCGTATTTAGAATAAATCAATTAGTTGCGACTTACAGCCTCTTCAAACCAATAAGACCCACATCATCACATCGTAGGCCCTTTGTAAGTTTGCTTGTATCCTCCGGGTTTCTGTCTATATCAGCCACATTGGTTTAAGATAGGATGAGGTCATGTGTAAAGTAATACCTCTTCAAAGACACATCAGCTCATGTACTGTCCAGATCGACTCTCGAAGCTCTCGTGTCACACCTCAGGCAATGTAGCAATTGCTACTCGGACTAGGGCTCTTGACACCACCCGAAGTTGCCCGAACATTTGGCACTTTGAACGGACGCACTAATAACTGCAGAAACTATACACTGTTTGTTATTTTGTTTATTGAATATTTGACTAACTTCCGCAAGAGGTTCAAATACTGGTTCCATGAAAGAAATATTTGTTTAAACTGTTTAAATATTGCTGTAACTGTCATGACATATGTGAAGCTCCAGGATACATCAAATCGTATGCATATATAAGAAGAAACAATGATTTAATACAACGATTTAGCATGGTAGTACTTTTAATGCCATTCTTGTTTTAAGTATTGAGATTTCTAAATGACCTTTGTTCAGACCGTTAAGGCCATGGTTCGGACCTGATTTCATTACCCCTGTGACAACTTTTTGGCCCAACAAAGTTGTCGGGTGATATAGATTGTCTGGATTCCGCGCCATAACTCAAAAACTGTGAGGCCTAGCTGATCATGAATGAATTGTGTTAAGTGGTACCCCGGGCAATTACATTAACTATGCCCCTTTTCAAATATCTATATTAAATACCGAGATGTTGAGTTAAAATGAAAGTTAGTGTGTGTTATGTGTAACTCTATTGAATAATATTGATAAATTCAAACATCAATCAGCAAATGTTTTTCCAATAGCCCGTCTCGAACCCAAACCTCCGTAATCCTGCACACCAAGCGCAGCGATGGTACCAATATGCTATAAACGATTACTAGGACCTAAGGCTTGTTGAGGTTTCTTCGTGTGCTTCTTATACCTACGGCTTAAACCAATGGGGATATTTTATCAACGATTTTTGGTTTTTCGCGCTATCAATAAGAATCGTTGAAACATAAAATTTGACCATGAGGTCGGTTTGTTAGTTTGATAAAACATGCCAAAGGGTGTTTATGAGATTTAAACTCCGCAACCTGAGGGATAAACACGCGTTTTATCATACACATACATGACCATCGACGTTAAACGTTGAAATATACTAACATTCTGGTGCCTAAACACAGTACTTTAGTTTATGTTTTATCTTCAACATTAAACATACGTATGCAAACAATTGCTGCATTGCCTGATATGGAGCACGAGCTATTGGGATTACTTTACACACCAATACTTCACATGACCTCATCCTATCTGAAACTAATGCAGCTGATATAGACAGAAGCCCGACGGATACAAGCAAACTTACAAAGGACCTACGATGTGATATCGGAAGTCTTATTGTTTTGAAGACGCTGTAAGTCGCAACTAATTGGTTTATTTATAAGACGGATCAAAGGCGTCATGCATAAGCTGAACAGACATTATACATTATCTTTTCTATAATGACTGATCTCATCCTGTGATGAATCTTTCGATTTTCGATACATATTGATATACATGTATGTACAAAATCAACAGATCAAGAGTTGAAGTTAAGAACTCTATTATATATAAGTAACGGGCAAATATTTCCCCTCCCAGTTCTTCAATGTAGCTACTGTTTCACAATATCAATGCTTCATATTTACACTTATTTGGCAACAAACTTATCTTATTAATTATAAGTATAATATTATGCATATAGGGACGGTTTTATACCCAAATACAAACACTCATTATTGCTTTCGACATCACCAATGCTGACGAGAATTTGCATAGTTTTTTCGGGAAATGATTTCAAGCTGAATTGTTAAAATGTCAAGATAAGAAGCATGTTGCAATTAATAAAACAGGGACAGGTAAAACAACAGTAAATCCATTTGATATGCCTACACATATATAAATGTAAGATGCGTTCAGTGTTGTGCTTACCAATTTACAGTATTAATGAGACTTGATACAGGAACTGAAATCCAATCTATTATTATAAACAGTCAACTGTATGGTTTTACTCTTACCTTACCTGAAATATAGCAAGGTCACTGGCTAATCGCAAACACTTCACAACGTGATGTTGAACACATGTGGAAATGCTTGCTTCATATTCATATTTCTTTCAATATTAAACCGTTTGATTGAAATTTTTCTTCATTAAATGACGAATCCCAACGCATTGGCATCAACCAAACATGAACGATGTAAATGTTAAATATTTCAATTTTCAATGTTAGAACTGAAAAGCTTTAGGAATCGGAAATATAATGTAAGCTCCCAAGTGTCTCATCGATTGTTGAAAAGCAATACTGAAACCTTATCATGTGCAAAAGCCTGATAGATTTTTCTTGTTCGCAGTAGTCCTAAAAGTAGTATTTCGATATCGATTGAGATTTAGAGTTAATTGAGGCTATATTGAGATGATAGATTACATTGAAAAGAAAGTTTTGCTTAGCATTGAACTAACGCTCTGTTGAAAGTAGTGTTTAAGGCGTCTCTAGAAATTTACTCAGTTAAAGAGACACTGAATGTTAATGTTATATATAAAATTATTTGCCCAAAGGCATATTGATTATTTCAATTGCTAGAGGAATCTTTTATTGACAGCAAATAAATGAATTGTGAAAACATTTTTCATATCACGATAATCCGATGTAATTTGGTATCAAAGACGCCCACATCTTGATTAATTATATTAGACGAAGCTTCCATTATTGCATTCTGCCTCAGTCGATGTACACTGTCGGCCAAAAGAAACGCCTACTTGATTTTCCTTAAAATGAATGATGCAATAATGTATTAAATATAATTAATGGTGGTCTCAATGTTATTCTGTAGCAATAACTAATATGAAAGTCCATTAAAATCGTTGAAAACTGTGATTCGAGTCAATAACATTTATGAAATCCACGCCCAATCAAGACGGCTATTTTCTGTTAATTCACTTGCGCACCGTAACAACGTACATCTGTAGCATCATCACCACTTTAATGCGAATGCGTGTCTGTATTGTTGCTCGTGGTTGTATGAAAATATTTTAAAAATATTTTTCTGACCAAGCACTGATCGAAAACTGAACAATTATTGTTTTCTTATTTCAACAATCGCCATTCTTTCGTGACATGAACTTCTGAAATTCAAATATATTATGCAGAAATGGTGCAACTTCATTATGCTATAATATTGCTAAGCTGTTCATTATAGTTTTTACGATATCTGATAAGATGTCAAGTAGGTTTCTTTTGGCCGACAGTGTAGAACACAATGCTCGGAGCCTCAATTGTTAAGTGTACCGTCACTATACCAACACAAATACAAATGGATATCTACGAATCTGCAGGTTACTCTTGTCATGCATTGCTGATTGTGATTATTAGTATACATGCTTTTATATAAATACGCAAATTATTGCAATTGTACCTGTAACATGGTATTCTTATTTTGGTTATTCCAGCAATCTATGACACTTATGTATGTATATACTCTCTTTGGTTATATGATTTGAGCAAACGACCAAAATCAGTACATTCAGCAAATGTAAGTGATACATGATTACTCAGCTTATTTAGGGTTGAAAAAATCTGCAAAACAGTAAGTGTTTGTCTTTCAATTGGATAGAATGTTGGCATGTTTCCTGTACTTTTGTCAATAAACTCAATGACCCTGTACGTAAATTAAATGTCTTAGGCCCCAACTTCAGGAGGAGCGATAGAACTTTTGTATTTTGCTTTTTAACCCCCGGGTGAGGCCCATGGGGGTTATTGTCGTGGCGCAGCCCGTCTGTCCCGTCCTACCTCCCGAAAACAGTATCTGTGTTCTGAAACCAACTTCTCCGACAGTTTTGATCAATATTTCTGAAACTTTACAATAAGTAGGATATATATCGGTGATACTTTTGTGCTCTTTTGGCATCGATCAGATTAATGTTTTCAGAGTTATGGCCCTTGACTTGACTTGAACTGTAGGCTTTCGGATTTCAGACTGACTGAAGCTGTGTTCTGAAATCAACTTCTCCCACAATTTATTATCAATCTCTGAAACACTTGCTTTCGATATTCATCGGTGATATCCATGTGGTTTTTGGGGACTGAGCAGAGTTTAAGAACTATGACCCTTGACATGACTAAAGTTTAACCCACAGTCTGAAATAAGAAAGCCAAGCGCTCAAAGTCGAAGTAAGTCAGGCTCAAACTGTTGATATGTTTTTGAAACTTGATACATGTGTTTCCCTTCATACGTTTTACATTGTAACCTTGACGTTGATGAAAAACTACATTTTCAAAACTTTAACCTTCACCATAACTTTTAATTTGTCAGCATTTGAAGATGTTATGTTTCTAATGTCTCATCATGAGGTCATAACCTTTTACCTTGTGACTGTGACCTTGATATAGTTTTTGATTGATCGGTGATGGGCCATCGATATTTGACATGTTTTAAAAAATATGTTTACTGGATCATTCGAACGATGTCATAATAAACGTAAAAACTTATCAAAGACGTCTCATGTTAAATGCAATTGCAATGCAGCAAGAATCAACACAATACTATTGAGATAATAATATGGAATTATTCTAAATGACACACATTAACACTAGAATGCGTGCTCAAGGCGCTACTAACTTATGATTACCCGGAAGGAATTGTTCCATGCTGCTTCTTAGTGATTCCTGCAACCGTATAGATCCATGATGTCTGTGATGAGGGACGGCATTGACCTAGTTTTCTTCATTAATTCTAGCATATGTCATAAAATAAATTATTTCACTTGAGTGCAGTCAAAACTCTCAATGTTCTTGCTTGTACAGATCATTCAAATTAACCCTCATACTGTGAGAGATAACTTTCCTCGCGTGATATCTATATCTGACATTGTACCTGTACTTACTACTTTACGTCATGTTCTGTTTTGTTTTATTCTGATAGTACCTGCAAATTCCATGTAACTTTGAAATATAGTGCAATGTATGTTGAAGTAGTTTGTAGTGCCAGCCGTGGTAATAGGGTTTACTATCAGAAGGACTGACGACTGAATGAATTCATCCGGTGAACAAACTTATTACTCTCCCTGTTGGATAATATACTCAGTGAAACTATATATGGAATTAATTGCCATCCTCACGTTTTTAAACTGTATATATTGGCGCCGCAATGATCCACTCACGTCAAACGATTATTCGCCGATATATATATATACAACTAGATGAGCGTTTGCGGGACACCGTTCATTATTCAAGTCATTCTAACAAGTTGAATCATCACTGTTCTTAAAACCTATTTCTGATTTCAAAATTGGATCAAAGGATTAACATGGCCTTAACCAATATCTCATGACCTTGACCGTTGACCTTCAAGGTCACACCATCAATGATTACTTTTCATTGTGTATAACAATTATGCAATGACTCAAATATTCATAGTTAACATAAGGCATATCCACAATAGCGTGCTTAAGTTGTGACCTCACTGTGACCTTGACCTTTGACAGATTTTAGCCAAAACGTTTTCAAATCTTGGTCTTTCTCCATAGTTGATATATACCAAATAAGAGGCTGACAGCACATAAACTGTTTGAAGTTATCGTGTTTTACAAGGAATTTTGTAGTGATTTCGGAACTCATGACCTTGACCTTTGACCTTGAATGTGAGCATGTCAAAATAATTCCCCAGGTGTATAAGAAAGAAGCTATGTATATAAGGTGTTGATACCTCCCGGGGAAAAAAGTTATTTAGTGATTTCAGAACTGGTGACCATGACCCTATCTCGTGACCTTGACCTTTAAAATTCAAGGTCACACAATCAGTGATCCCTTTTCATTGTATATCAAAATCATGTAATGATTCAAAGTGTTAATAGTTGAAATAAGACATTTTCGCAAAAGCATGCTTAAGTTGTGACCTCGCTTTGACCTTGACCTTTGACGGATGTTAGCGAAAACCTTTTCAAATCTTGGCCTTTCTCCATAGTTGATATACACCAAATAAGAGCCTGATAGCACAAATATATTTCAAGTTATCGTCTTTACAAGGATTTTTTTTGGCCATTTCAGAACTCGTGACCTTGACCTTTGACCTTAAATATGAACATGTCAAAAAAAATTCCCCAGGGGCATAAGTACGAAGTTATGTATTATGAGTTCTCAAAACCTTCTAGGAAAAATGTTATAGCCAATACAAAACGCGGCGGCGGCGATGCAACCTGCGCATAAACTGATAGCAGTAGCCCGCTAAATAGCTATGAACAGGAGCCTCAATTGAAAGCAACACTTTCTACTTTATGGCGCCACTGTCGTCACTAGCCATTCAAATGTATTTTTGTTGCATGTTTTGGTGTCCCGTACATCCGTAGTGTCTGACTATATAGGAGAAATTTTACGATATGAAGATGAACATTGTCGTCACAGATATATATTAACTATACGTGTAAACCTAATGGAAGGCAGAGCCCTATAATATTACCACACGTGCATACAATCAATCGAACAATCCACACTGCAACAAGCACTATACAAAAAGAGTGTTATTGTATTTCGTAATGTGTTTACTGTAATTTCGCCTTTCCCCTGAGAGGACATAGAAACTTTATTTTAGGAAGGTTTGAAAGTATGACACGGGCAAGTAGGAATCAGTCGTTGTTTGGTTTCGAGAAAAGTGCATCCTTAAAGGCACTGTAGCACGTTTTAGGCATAGGAAGTTCATGCGGTTTTGGTGTCTACTGACGGGCGCGAGTTACTCGTAACATTATTCATGACCACTCTATAACTGTTTGTTTCATTCATAAAATAGCCATTTTAAATATTCTTAAAATGACCAAGTAATTATTTGGACAAATATTCCCTAGCTTGACTCTCACTTTACTAAAATAGGTAATTGCTCTGCTGTTTGCAAATGCAAACAGATTGTGAAAGAAAAAGACTCGACAGTGTAATTATCTCTGCATCTATTATTTGCAGGAAAAAGAGCGTCGTTGTGGATTTTTAGTTTCTTTGAATGTGAATGTGAAAGGCCTTACACATAGCTAAAGTAGTTGAAATAACTAAAGGCTCATAGTTATTTTGTAAGTGTATGGAAAGAAAATAATCGTTCATAAGGATGAACATACGGTATGGTAAAACAAATGCTTTGAATTGCTAATATCCTGAGTCAAGGTGATTTACAAACACTTAATACTTCGTTAGTCATGTTATTTAACTTTTTACATGAAGTTGTATGATAAAACTAATACGGATAATTGTAAATTATCATAACTCACGCAACGTCAGGAAAATCACATAGGTAAAACAAATAAGTGAAAGTAATTGTTATAAAACGCACATGATTGCTTCAAATATCACATTTTTGTCTGGCGTATACACGCGATAAGGTCGCAATTCTATTTGAAACGAGGTTTTCTCTCTCTTTCGTGAATTTATGTTATTGTAGATTGAGAGTTTAATTTAAAATTGCACTGTACAGAATTATGTGCAAAACTACTGTACTGTGCTTGCAATAGCATATATTTAATAAAGCAGATGTCTGTTTGTGCTTTGATCTTTGTAACAAGTTGGTTTTTTTGCAACACCAGGTGTGTGTTCTGTGAAGTCAAAAGTGTGAGTGGGCGATGTTACTAATGAAATACGCTGACGTTAGAAATAACCTTCATTAAACAAGCAAATGATTAATCTTTGGATAAACTGTAAATATCTGTGATTGCAAATTAATATGAGTACATAGTTGAGATAACTATTTTCTACAAAGGCATGGGATCACAGATTACCGCTGATTGCAAATGATTAGTCTGCTTTCAACTTTTCTTTTCTTTTCATATAAATTTAGTGAATCGTTAATGTTAGATTGACACTATGAAAGTAAGTCAATGAGTAGTTCACTGAATATTTAAAAAAGTCCAAAAACCTGACTCTACAGTGCATAAACAATTAGATGACCTGATTGTCCCGTCGAATGCTGAGCTTAAAGTAAACTGGCAAAGGACGTTTTTATCATATTTGATGATAAAATATACTGATTCTATAGTGCATAGTGATTTAGTTCCAATGTTGTCTTCAAAACTAAACATACGTTACTGCATTCAAATAAACGACTTGATATGTGACGCTGTAAAATGTACGCAAATTATTGGAAGTCTTATTTACTAAACGAGACACAAGATCGAATCTAATTTCCTGCATCACCAGCTGACATTTTCCTTAAGATTTGCGGCGATTAAACTGCAAATTGGTCATCGACCTCCAACCTTGAAGTGTACTGTTCCTAGTGTATAACGTGCTACTTTAATGTTATCTTCAACATTAAACATA
The DNA here is from genome assembly GCA_936450465.1 of Gibbula magus. Lineage (NCBI taxonomy): Eukaryota > Metazoa > Mollusca > Gastropoda > Trochida > Trochidae > Gibbula > Gibbula magus. The sequence goes on from OW388297.1 coordinate 28,479,417, forward strand.
CGTATGCAGAGGGACCATGTCCAAGAAGCATGTGTCTCATCGCCTGAAATGTGTCATATAATGTTCATCTTCACGAGTAGATTTGTACAGTGTATGAGCTGATGTGTCCTTGTATAAGGATTACTTTACAGATCACCTCATCACACCACCTCCCCCGGTCATATGAAACTCATGCAGCTGAGATAGGCAGACACCCGGAGGATACAAGCCAACTTGCAAACGATATACAATGTGTCACTGAAATCTTATTGTTTTGAGGACGCTGTAAGTCGCAACTAATTGGTTTTATTCTATAAACGGATCAAAGGTATCATCAGGAAAGTAACTAGATTATATCCAGTGTCTTCATGTCAATCTACCATGGCCTAGATGATACACAGCGTCCATACTTTAAAGGGGCAGCAGTGCGTTTTTAAAAAATTATATTTGTTTTCAAATTTCCCATTTAAAATGATAGTTTATGTCATTTAACTTGAGGGGGTAGAACTTCTTATTACACAAACTAATTATCGGTAGTGGCAATAATGATGTTGCGTCTAACGCCAGAATTGAACGGCGGCCATTTTAACGTGAACACATTTCATTATTTCGAATTACAAAAACGATTCCCGTGGCTTAACCGAACCATTTATTAACTTGATTTTCCGATTAGTGAAGGATGTTTTACTATTGGTGACATTATTTTTCAAATACATTTCATCAACTTATTAATGGAGCGAAAAAACGTACTACTGCCCCTTTAAAGGGACACCCAGTGTTGTTCAAATATGTCACATGTAAGTCACATATACCAACATATATACTGTGTTTTTGTTATCGAAACCTACCGAATACCGTTCTAACACTAGTTGATTCAGTATAGGGACGATATATAGGTGAAAACAGTGATCAAAACCTGGACAATGGGCCGCGACTAGCGAGCATCAATTTATTAAACATAATTTTGAAATTTATCTATGACAAACAACATGGCAAATTTGAGTTGGGATTGTTTAATAGGTTATGCTGGATAGATAACCTGTGTCCACGACAATGAGGAAGAACAAAGACGTTGTAAGCGTCGATAAAATATGTTATGTCCTTCCATTATCGAAGACAACCATGTTGAGTTGACATCCATGAGTCCTAAAACATTTAAAGACAATCACATTTCATTAAATAAACAATGTATCTGCATGTGGTAAATATACCGAATAATACTAACAGGTTTTCAAAAACAATTCCTGAATAAATAGTTTGAAATGCTGAATTTGTTGTGTATTAAATGGCTTGAAGTAGTTACAAACTTCACCAAACAACGGGACGTAACATTGTTACTACTACGACTCTAAACAAAAGTTGCTTATAAAGATAATTTATGAACGTATCAGTGTGACGACTCCATTCCTCATATGCCGCAGTGGGCGGCCTGCATTTCAATACAGTTCAGTTCAGTTCAGTCAAGACTGACTTACACGGGACTAAATTTTGCACACTAATTTACCATACGTTTGCTTATTATTTATGAAAGCTTCATGATTCACAAACTACTGCTCAAACAACAAGAGAATTAGTGAGCACAGCTCACTCATATACCCCCGCTTTTAACATTGGTCAAAGAGAAATGTTTGAAAATAGCAAAAGGGCATCAATGTTTAAACGTTTGTATGAACAGACCATTATATATAAGTATTATTAAAGCAGAGTAAGTATTACACTTGAGAGCATGTTTAGAAGTAAAAGTCGAAAAATGTGAAAAATGGCATTACATATGCAAATGAGGGTATGAAACATACACATATGCAATGAGGGTATGAAATATAAAAATGACAGATGTACACATCAGTGGTTTCGTAACATTTGAACAATTATTGTTTTTTTAATTATTGAGTTATGAGTGGAACAAAAAAGTGTGAATGGCGAAGATGAAAAACAGAGAAAAATTGCATAAATTATGCAAATGAGTGTATGAAACATACAAAAGGCAGATGTACACATCATGATGATTGTACATATCAAGCTTCGTAACATTTGAACAACTGGTGTCAGAGTTATGAGTGGAACAAAAAGTGTGAATGATTAAGTCGCAAACGGAGAAAATTTGCATTAATTATGCAAATGAGGGTATGAAACATACAAAAGGCAGATGTACACACCGGACGGACGCACGGACGCACGGACGCACGGACGTGCTGACCGCTATATACGCCCGACTACTTCGTAGTCGGGGGTATAAAAAGTAGCTAATATTACACTACACTGAAATTAAATTTGATAAATTCACACCAAATTTGGTTATCCTATCCAACAGAGAACATGAACAGAGTCCAAAAATACGGAACAAGGGCAATAACTCCGGGGAAAATAAATGCGCGCTTCGAATTTTCAAGCTCCATCAAGGTAGTTATGCCCTCAAACCCTACATCAAATTCGCTTATGCTATCTTAAATAGTTTCTGAGAAAACAGTCCCCTTCATCTCAGACAATCAATCAATCAATCTTTATTTCACTCAAAAACCACCAACGGTGATACAAGAGCAGAAAAACAAACATAACATAATATACATTTTTGCATGCGCCTCAAATATTTCTTAACAAACTTTGTAAGATATTTATAAATTTGGACATTCTTTTCAATTCTTTTGCACATTTAGGTGTGAGAATTTTACATAGGTTATATACATTAGGATACAGGTGAAATGGGCTTGGGATATATACATTCTGGCTGGGAGAAGAGATTCACATCTAAAGATATAATGGTACTCATCTCCCATTTCATTTTGGTTGCATAATTTACATAAACGTTCCTCCCTGATAATTAATGCCCTGCCACCGGCCAGACTCTATGGGTTGGTTATGGTTTATAGTGCGGAATCTTAAAAATGGGATAGATATCCCTTTTGGTAGTAATAGATATCGTTCAAATTGAAGTGATCTTTTAAGATGTTTATAAAGGATGCCCTTAGAGCTGCGTTCAATGTTTTCTCTCCATTTTTGATAAAACTGATCAGTTAGAATGTGTTCTGCTCTAGAGACCAGCCAGGGTGTAGAATACAGGGAGGGCTTAACAAATATTAGACGATCGGACGGATGGTCGGAGCACAAAGCTGTGCCCCCCTTCGTGGCGGGGGATAATAAGTAAGTATCTAAGACAGCATATATATATGTAAATTGGACGTGCAGCTTACGTTTCTTACCATGTATAAGGATACTGCTCGATTTACATTTGAAACAAGTAATTAACATTTTGCAATTTGGGTGCAAGCAAATTTATGTCAAACGGAACAAAAATGATATAACAATCTTTTGGTATTGAAAGGAAAACAGCACGAGGAGTCCCCTTTCATATCAAGTTTGTTTAGACAGCCCATAAGTTACACTACTGTGCAGAATTAAGTACACCGTTTTCGCGAACATTTCGCGAACATTTCGCGCACATTTCGCGAAATCCGGTGTACTTAATTCTGCACAGTAGTGTATGTAATTACTTAATACAAAAGAACAAGTGATCGACTTATTAACAGATTCAGTTACTTGGCGTAACTTTCAGTGATGAGATGTTACTTATAACATGACTGATAATTGTAAAAACACGTAGAGGCAACACTGCAATACGTTGGCAATATACATGCACAAAATATAGCGTTGGAATACAGAAAAAACGGTGTTAGTTTACACAGTGTATTTTGAGTATTCAATAGTGTTTTGACATTGGAAATGTTGTTGTTGAAAATTTCCCGGATGAAAGTGACTTTGAGGATGTGTGTGTAATCCAAAGTCTTCAACAATATAAAAACATTCATGCTTACTACACCCACGTCGGGATCACAATAAAATGTTGCCTATTTTTTGCGTAATAGTTCGTAGGAGCATGGCAGGAACACTCGGCTGAATAAAAGAAATCTTCCCATAAATAATAACGTTGTACAAGGCGATGAACAAACATGACAGTAATTCAATTTAAAATGTTTGTACACACGTCGTCCATGTAAGATGCGCTCAATATTGTCAGCCAATCCTTATCCCTGCCAATTTACAGCATTAATGAGACTTGGAGATACCGGAAATGAAATCCAATCTCATGCCTCCCTGAACACAGGAGTCACTTGGCCTTATAATAAAGCGTCAGGTAGATGGTCTCTCTCCGTTAATAGTTATTGATGGTACCATTCGGAATTCCAACCATGCTGTGTATACATAGCCTTTTAGCTCCGAAAGTGCCAACACAATTGATGTCAAAGTCTTTTTCAGAAATTGTGATACATGATATCATTACATGTGTATCATGAACTTACAGCGCATCATTATTATTTAACCTGAATTAGTTATACTAAACATGAGAAGTTCAATACGATGTAATCCTATCCATTTGATGTTATGAGATCTTATGAGAATGATGATGTATAATACACAATTTCGTAATATTGTACATGTTGTAGTTTGTTCACGCTGACAAATGTAGGTATGGCTAACCATGGAATACGAGTAACATAACTAAAACTAAACTAACCAAACTAATACAAACATTTAATTAACCTAATTTCATGTAATGTTCGCATTAGAAAATGTACAGTAAACTATCCAAAATGATTTTTAATTCATTCTGTCCAGTATGGGAAGTAATAAGCTGAATATCTCCATCCATCATCATCTCTATGATGAAGTTTGGTGCCATGTGTGACGCACTGTTAAAGGCTAGTGTATGTTTCCGTTTCTGGCTAGAGGTAATAACGTTGTTAGCATCAAAGCCCTGAAATGTCACATCCAAAATTGATTTGCTTATTAGTCCCTATGACTTGAAATAGTTTGTTGTGTTACCTATTCTAAATCTGAGTGAAACTTCACAAGAGTTAAAGTCACTGATTTGTATTTTGTTATATTTAAAGGTTAAATAACGAGTGAGTGTTGAATATCGAAAATATTCTAAAGAGATACATTTCCACTCTTATATAAACATATAAAAGCCAATTGAAAAATTATGCTATTCATGTACCACTTGTCTGCATCGACAATTTTTAATTTAACCTTCGATTAAATGGCTTGTTATTGATGGGTTTGGGAATGAGATTCTTAATCATTTAAGAAAAGCTTAAACAAATTACTGAACATTAATAATTTAGTTATTCCGTTTAACAAATTCATCATGAAGGATATCTCTTGAAAATGATAAATTTGTCTTTCAAACATTAATATGATATGAACTTTAGACAAATTCGTCAACTTAACCTTAAAACCATATACATTTATACCACGTTTATACATTGTGACAATTTATTCATGATGAATTGCAAATGATAGAAAACACTTAATTTCAAAAATAGACTTTACTCCATATAGGAAAGAAATATTTTTCCGGAAAGAAATATTTTGTCAGGTCCAAAACTGTTTTTATCGATTCTTGAAAAACACAGCTCAAACATCGTCATTTGCAACAGCTTTATAGAGTTTTCTTGTTAGCAGCAGTCCTACAAGTAGTATGTCGATATCGATTGAGCTTCTGAGTTAATTGACACTATTTCGAAATGATAGATTACATTGGACCGAAGGTTTTGCTCCCCCGAACAAAGACTCTGCTAGGGTTATACTGTATTTTAGGATTCTCTGCACTTCGCAAACACAATAAAGCAAACTGAGGTCTCAAGGTCATCTTTCCATCGAAGGCGTGAGGGTTCATTTTGGGTTGATGTTTTTTCTACTGTTACATAAATGTATCAAATATTTACAAAAAAATCCTCTTTAAGCGATTCAAGTTGTAGTTCATAGAAGTGCACCTTGCATACCTTGATATATTTGACCAATCAAGAAGTGAAACTGTCATCAATGACATGGCCATCAATTCTTTAATCATCATTTTCTCGTCATGTCCTTGCCAAAACGTCGCCTGTGCAGAATAATGAGATTGCATAGCCATTGTTCGCAAGTGTAATAATCTTATAATTATATTACAGTTCTATGTGAAATTGATTTGATTTGCAGATTGTTTATTTTCCCACTTTAATATTCGGAAATAAAATACTGTGCTGAAATGTTATGTACCGGTTGGACATTCAGATATACATTTAATCCATCTTAACGCTGTCATATTTCAAATAAACAAGAAGTACAAAAGTAGTCACAAGTGACGATAAAAGGATTCAGCGCATAAATAAATAAAATGTTATGAATGAAGCTATCCTTCTATTTTAATTCCACATCTGTTGACGAAGGCTTCAAGTCTCTGGGTTTATCATGACCCAAATGTTCATTGTCAAAATGACATAATTTTAAGAAAATAAAAATGACGGCTGAGTACGTGAGCTCCTCATGATTTACTTTATTGCTCGCAGTGTTATTGCTTATCTGTTTAAAAATGTTTCAAATTTCTATCTGCATTTTTAATTTGTTTCTTATGTTAAATATCGACATTTAGTTTCGAACTAGACCTTGAATGACTGGGCCGATGGAACCCAAAAGTTCCATACCGTGACGCCGTAGAAAGGGTTTTCAGTATCTATACTTTCAGATTTGAAACTCTCATACTTACGGCTGAAACCGAGTGCAAAATTAAATAGAAGAACAAAGGTACCACGACTTTTACACAATTTATAGCACGTGGTTTGGGCGTGACCTAGCCAATATGTCTCTGTTATTCCAAGTGTGTGACAAGGGTTGTGTCAATAGAGACGAAAAAACAATGATTTTCGTTAACGTTAAAAATGTCAGTGTAACTATATGTAATTTTGTAACCGTTCTCACAACCGGAAATGACTGTTCGTTATCGATTATACTTTTTGATTCATAACAACCACTGTCCTGTCTTACTCTCCTGAAGAAATAATTAAATTCGGTCGGTAAGTTTTGAGTTATCTCCCTTAGAAGTTTGCGATTTTAAAAAATTGCCTGACTGAAAGGTAATTGTGAATAAATTCATAAGGGTTCGCTTTTGAAAAATAACACCATGTATTCACGTATTCAATGCTTCAACTGTGGATATATGCAAGTTTCAGCATCGAGATGCAACTATCTTCAGAGATGAAGATCGTCAAAGACGCATGGGGTCGGAATTTTTTAAAATGTGACAAAAAGTAATATGGCGGCTTAACCACGTGACCTACGAATTCATCATGATTTACTTTGTACTCGCATTATCATTGCACAACTTGTAAAATAAGTTTCAAATCTCTCATCTCGCTACAATCGCGTGTATTGGGTAGCAAAAACTGTGGTTTCCAACATCATGTAACAACTTGCGTGTGATATGCATTACCAGTTTCAATTACCCTATGTTGTCTTAAACAGGATTTGCTAGCTTTGTCCATTGCTCTGACATGAAGCAAGTAGGTTTACATTTCACGTAGTCCAAGATGTAGTACACCTGTGTAGTGTGTACTTTTGTTTAATGTCAGCAATCAGAAATAAACTCTGTAACAGGCAAGCAATAACGTATATGTAACGACTTTCAAAATCCCTAAAAGTATTACTACATTATCGTTAGCAGTCTCACCAAAACTTGTCAAATAGCATATATTAACCCATAGACTTTACCAGAATGTAAGGCAATATCAAATGAACGTGGGAAAGTATTAGTGTACAAGGATAAACATGTCTTGCATTGTCAGTGAACAAAGCAGACATTGTGCAATAGACGAGGATTCTTACTGCTCAAAAGAGTAAATTCATCGGATGAACATTGGTGTGTTTCTACATATATAACGTAGTAAATTATACAATTAACAGATGGGAAGGAAGTGGTATTCATCTTCAATTCCATTTAGATTACAAAGTGTATCTCCCGCTTATAATGATTAACCTTTAGCCTGCTGGATTGTTTTCAGGTTTTTGCAGACAGCGTCATATTTGTAAATTTGTAACAATTACGTCACATGTGTATCCTTCATTTAAAGTTTTTCTCGCCTTAGTAATTAACATAATCTTAAAATAATTAAAATAAATATCTGAGTCACATTTTTTTCTAACTTATTATTGTCATGAAAAATTATTAATTAATGTAATATTTTTCAAATATCAATTATTTTTACACTTGTCTATGGAAAAAATGAAATAATACAGTAATTCTAAAATTGTACTACATTTTCAAACTCGAATTATTTTGTCAATAATTATTTATGCAGCCCAATTTTTACACCATTTTGTTCAGAATTAAATTTTATACCAGAACAAAATTATGTTGATGATATGTGTTTTCCTTTCAGAAAACAAGAGCCCGTCATAAACGATCTCTGCTGTATTTATAAAATTCCGACGTAATTTGTAACAATGGATATTCTTCAACGAACAATGCATTAACTTCCGTGAGAAATATTTGTAAAATAATGCATCAATCGTAATAAAATTTACACAAAAGGTTAACACATCTATTTACTTTTCTGTGTTCCAAATATAAGCATATGACATTACAGTTTTTATATATTCCAACGTCAATCAGTCATCGATATCTCGAAACATGACAGTCAACAAACACTCGGCGCTCGCCATTGTTATGCATTTCCTTCGCCGATTACAGATTTGTTCAAATCAAAAAATCTTCATGATCTATAAATCATTTTGTAAATATTCCGTTTAAAACCAAAGTTAGAACACATTTTTCCAAATGTTTGTTGAATATTTAATGTAAACATGGTCTTGAAAAGTTTAAAAATACAATCAAAATTTCGTTCGGGTAGCGTTGTCGTATTTGTAAACAATGTCACGTGATTAGCTTGGTTGTACAAAATTGATCATGTGACCATCTATGTTTCGTTTGTCATTTCACTGTAAATTCGCCGATTCAAACACTAGTTATTCACATTTATTCTTTGAAATGTATTTGTTTGTCATTCTTGTTAATTTCATGGATGTTATAACATGTGCATTCATTTAATTCGTATCAGAACAAAATATTGTGTGAAAAAGCCGAGACGACACTATGGCCTCCATTTGCAATGAATTCGAACTGACAGGTCTATCTATGATTTCGTTTGAAAACGGGTATAATTTCTATCGAATTCCAAATGAAAACTTTAAAATAATCAACATGAATCATTTAGCAATTGTATTCATACAATTATTTCACATAGACGAGACTTGTTAATTCGTAATCTCCTTTTTAGCGAGATAGGGTTACTGCTTCTGTTTCACGGCTCCATTTCAACTTGTGAAATCGCAGATCGGAAAGTCGGTCCATGTCATGTCAAACACATTTCGTACTTCGAATGTAAACTCATACATGATAATATTTTGTGATAATGGTAGGATATGACATTTAATTTTCATATATGTATAAATCATAATCAAAATTCAAACTTACTCACAGTGATTTTAATCGTAAAAACAATGTTACATCCGGGGGGCTAGGTTCACTTATGCAAATTTATCGGGTCAAGGACACTGACTCTACGAACTGATGAAATAATTATTACTAATTTTTTGTTTTTAGATCGATTTTTATAAAACAACATCGTTTTGGGTGTCAATATGTTTAATTTTAACAATTAATAACACTCTATGGATATATCGACGACCATTTCTAAAAATAGATACAGCTACCGCTTGCTTGACATTAACATGAGTCGCGTAATATGAGAAAATCGCGGGAACATTTCATGGGGTGCTTTGAAGAAATGGCCGATTTGGCACTGCTATTGATGACACGTTGGATATATTACTATATTTGGAAACAAGAATTGACAAACAATGCACAGATACGTTTTTATTTATTTGTGGAAGATTTTGAGATTTTAAATTATGTAAGTGAAATTCTTTGTTTATTTTCAAGAATTTTTCAAAAAGTAATCGGTTGATGTTTTCATTTGCCGACATTTTCGCAAATCTCCGATTATTTTCTAACAGAAATAAATTCAATGTCCAAATTTGTAATTATGCTATATTAGGATATTCTGAACATAATCATGTAAAAGTTATGCATTTTACATGCACTTACTATAGAATTTCAACCAATTGAATCGAGTAGGTAACATTTTTATTATGACGTCAAACACGCACCTGCAGGCAGTTTTGTGATTGAAAATACGTTCAATATTTTGAATTCATCATTTCTCAATAAAACAAAATTGTATATGGATACTAATTACATCATGTGAAAGCCCATTGATTTCTCATTCGTAAAATGTTAACTTTTTCATGAATCAGGGAACTTTGTCACAGACTTTTGTCGTATGCATGTCAAGGGGTCAAACGTCAATGACGTATCAATACGTCAACACCCCTTGGGCTTGATATGCAGCCTGCAGCAGCGAGGAGCTTAAATCTTGGGGTGAACATTGGAATCGTGGGAGTGATCTTCTCAATAGATGTTAACACATAATAAATACACTTCAATGAATATATCCTTTTTTAATTTAAAATAACAAAAAACATTTGTTTGAGAAAGGGAGACTTTTTCATACCATGTTATATATATCTTTGAATATAGATTATTTTGGTTAATGCCTGAATTGATGGATCATGTACTAGTACATGTCTTGTGTTCCAAATGATGGTAAGAAACCTTTAACACTAGAAACCCAATTTCTTTGTCCATTTTGGTCATATAACAACATCATATTATAACATTTTGTTGGTACTCTATATGCAGGCATATCTAAAAAAACATTAACCAGTATTTGATAACTTGTATGCTTGTAAACAAGTACACTGAATATCGGCCACAATCTCCATGAACTATTGCGTTGACTGTATTTAATTTAACAGCGATAGATTCATGCATGTGTATAAATGTATTCTTTCTATTTGGTGAAAGTCAGTCAATTTTCAGCCTCCTAAGTCGTAAGAGGATTTATGTTTGCATCAAATAAACTTTTCTTGAAACAGATTTTATGATTTATGTCTCTGGTATATCACTTTGATTTATTATGTCAACTTGACATAAGTGAGTGTACATTAGCACGAGACCTTAACGTATATGATAATGACATGAATAATTTCCTGAAAAAAAGTGAAAAAATTGCTCGCCATGTTTGGCTGCTGAACCAGAGCGCAACTCCTCTGTAGAGCAATGTTCCTTCTCAATAAAAAAAATAGCTTTTTATACCGACCAATTTCTAAAGGTTTAAAATTAGCATTAGCCAAGTTAAAGGGACATGTTAAAGGTTTGAAAGACGGGTGTTTCCGATAGCTTCACTTTCAATCTTATTGGGAGCATGAACTTTGTAATTCTGTGACGGCTTTGAAGAGGGACATGTAATTTGAAGCTGTAGGTAATATTAAAATCGCGTGATATATGATATGAAGTTATTGAGACTTTTTAGTGTGTGATGATTTCGTGACTGCAGCAAAAGTATTCCACTCCAAATTTCAACTTTAATTAGGTAACTTTTCTGAGTGGCGTTATGTTGCCATGTGCCTGTTCAGTTAATTTTTAACTCACGCAATTTGTCAATAACAAACGTGACTGCAGTGTATAGCTCATCTATGCTATAATTATGCGTAGTATTCATTACATTCGTCAGTCTATTTATATACTTTATATCATGATAAGTTACTAAGGACATTTGAAATTAACATCACCAAAAAAACCCAAAGTATTTAAGTATGTTTGTTTGAAGGCAATTAAATTTTGTAAACCTCTTTTCAAAAGATGTCATTTTTTAAATACCTTTAAAGTTGACTTATCTGACAACAGTATTTTTGTTTTGCCTCTGTTGCCAATCAAAACAATGCCATGGGTATACAAAGCATTAACCATGTGTCAACATTATCAGAATCTGTCCAAGGAGATATTGTTCAGTTTTGATACCATTGTAACTATTGACAAGGGGAAAAGAACCTATCAATAACCTTGATAGAAAGGCATTTGTGGTAATACTGAAATAATGAGTCGGGGAAAGTCCTTAGGCCTTACGCCTGAGTACGTTGGCACATTAGGGTGATCTTACTTGGGACTTGGAAGAAGCACATTTTCTACAGTCGATGATCGAAAACGAGATTGTAACCTACTGACGTGCGACGTCTGAAAGTAAGACTTTAAACTTTCGATATATTTTACACAAAGTATCTCAATTAAAATGGGTTTGAAGTAAAAACACGGTTACGAAAGTGATCGATAATACTCTGAAAGACACACAAAGTGTACTGCAGACCAGTTTTCCTGAATAATCTTTCAATTGGAAATATTGCCGTCAATACAATAGTGTATCACATTATGATACCTCGGTAACTATCAGTAGATAATAGTTAATCTTTATTAGACCTCTGACATTGTATTGCCATTCTATTTTCTAAGTTCAATACGTGATACGATTGACTCTATTTATGTTCAAGTGTTGGTGTTGAAGGTTTTTTACTCGCACTGCAAATGGTACTTTAGTAAATTTAGTAATATCCCATGGTCCGAAATAAGCATAAATTATACTTAATCACCCTTACATACTGAAATTTTACCTTTGTGCCCAACAAAGTGTAGCTGGAAGTTTTTTAAATGATTTTGAAAGGAAACATATTCCATTCGCTGTAGTCTCCTTATACTTATGTAGAGACACCTTGAAACGTTTTATCTACATGCACATAACATCAGTATGAGAGCGAACTTAAAATACACTAAACCAACACTTTTAACTGGTAAACTAGATGTTGGAACACTGACTGTTATAGTTTGATATTCTACATTGTGCATCCGGATGAAACATCTTAATCGTCTTTCAAGCATTGATAAATATTAACGGCTAACTGTAAGAAATAACCATTTCCAATCTTCAACAGAGTCAAACCAAACATACTGATTGATGATTGATGCATTGATGAGGACATATTTCGTATACAAGTTCGTTAGGGTAGTTTAGCATGTTATACCTGTTCAAAAACACATGGGATGCTGATATCCGTGTTTATTGTGAGCGTTAAGTTTGTTATGTAATTTTAGCATTTATGAATTATTGAAACTCAGTTAATAACAAATGTTGTGGACATATTTACCTTCTTGGGACTTCAAAGTATTGATATATGGTTTCTATATGACGTCATTAAACAAGTGAAAGATTTCACACTCATATCTCGACGATTTCACGTTGTTGTTGATTAAATAAACAAATATAAGTTAATGAATGTATTAAAATATATTCATGTTACTTAAACGAACTTAACTACTCATTATTTTATAATATATTCTTTCAAGTTTGTAGTTGATATTTGCATTTTAAATGTTTCTATTTTTTAATACGATATATGCAGCTGCAGGTTCTGAATATCATTCATAATGTGTGTAAATGAACACATGTACATTTGTATAAGTTTCATCATTTTATAAAACTCGTTACATGTAAAGTAAGAATAAACATAAAAGTGAAGTGACACTATCATTGTGTTTCATTGCAAGTGGCGCCCTCGGTGTTCAATCCAAAATGATCACTTCGAATCAAAATAGTCAGATGAGTTGCTGGGAATTTCTTCCAATCAGTGGTATTCACTAAGTCGTGTAAGGTTTCACAATATTTCGGTCAATGCTATTAACTAAAACCTGTAAGTATTTGATGTTTGAGAGAGTTGTAAAACACTTCACTGTGACTTGAATAGTTCTCAATCAATGCAGAGATCTCACCGTTACTTGACGAAAGGCCACGCCCGGCACGACATTTGTCTAGATTCATTGAATTTGAAGCTGTAGGGGGTTGGCATTTGATGGCACAAAGTTGTTGCTAAGGTATATATCGATTTGATAGTTTCTTGGTTTAATACGTTTCTACGAATAGCTCTAATACTGTGTGACCCTGAAATGTCGACTATTAAAGTAAATTTATCTGATAAGAAGGAACAAAATAGTATAATTTCATACTAAATCCATCTCAATCCTTCAAAAAGATATCTTGGAGTCTATGGATTATCGACTTTGCATTAGAGGCGATGGTGGTATTCCCTCCTTACTGACATGTCTTTGAAAGAACACTCATTCTTACTATAGATATTCCCTTGAGAATGTTTAGCTTTCCATTAACAATGATTGATCACAGTGGTCCTGAACTGATTCTCGTTAGATGCTAAACAGTTTTGTTTGATTCTTTCAAGTTTGTTTCACTCCCAGGTGATTCGTACTTTAAACATGCTCAATTTATCAAGTACTAAAACTTTCGCGATTGTCATCAGACAGAAACGGTTTCCAAACATAATTGGCTCAAATCTTTCTTTTTTTTAAAAATGAAAGCATCGGATAATATATTTGTTGAAGAAAGTTGTTTAGCTTTCTGAATAACAATGCTACTGTGTTCATTTATAACTACAAACGGCCATGTCGTTTGTAGAAACTTTTGGTAAATCTGGTTCTTGTCTCAATCTTGTCTTAATCTGAAGATAAGATCCAATGGTTCACATATACCTCTCAACTAATGTCAACACACTGCTGATACATATTTAGGTTTACTATCGTCTCAACTTTACATTGTATTTGCAGACTCTAAACTTTTGACCAACACTGTCTTAAATATCAGAGCATCATACCGATGTAGGAAGGGTGTGTAATTTAAAAGGAATAAATGCAACCATTCATGTTTCTCAAGTTGAACTTTTTTAAATGTCCAATATGCATAACTAAGAGAGCGGGTCCTATGACAATGAATACATACATTTTTTAAATGATAACGGATGAACTAACCCAATTCAATCTCATTAATGGAAATGCACCAAATCATCAAGTAGTATATAGGTAGTAATGATATCGTCTTGGTGAATATAAATGAGCATGTTTTGTGGTAACTGCTCAGCTGACGTTTCCCTTGTTTGAAGAAAATAAATCTCTTTGATAAAATAAAGTATGAACGTCTTTCTGTGTGACATGTTTAAATGTGAGGATGGTTATTAGAAACTATAATGACATAGCTTATAAAATGATACAAAATGTCCTGTATAAGCCTACATCAATCCAAATTTTCATCACACCTCAGATTGGAAGATTCAACTGGGAAATGACTTCATTCAAAGTAAATTAAAAGGTGTGTATTGCTTCAAAATTTAAATGTTTGAATGTAGCAGTAAGTTGATGATATAGTCAAATCATAACTAAAGTTTACCTATGTTCCATGTTGTTTCTCAAGTGTGCTGGTGAGAGAGGCTTCTGTGATCTTTGTACATTTAGTCTTATTTCCTTTAATTCACACAATGCATATATGACGAAAACACATGTTTAGATAGCCTTCTCGCATCCTGTGGGTACATGTATTAATTGTGGTCATTCAACTTTCTTATGTAAATATAAAACACTTTCAGATGATAAGCAAACTGCGTTCTACGAATTAACACAGGAAGATACTAGATGCGTTATGAGAATACATTTTTTTGATTTCATCATGAAATATATTTTCTGGAATTTATTCTTGGTCAAAAGATGTTTGTTTTCAATATCCAGCTTTTAACTAGTTTCAGTCACTTAAAATCACTGGAACGATTATGTAACGGGAGTAATGTGTGTTACAGTTAATAGCGAAACTGCCTTTACACTATTGTTGTTTTGGTGATACTTGGAGCTCACCATTTTGAACTGACAATTTTGTATATTTTGAGAGTTATATAGATTGCATATATAACCTATATTACCTATATAACCACACTATACATATTACTTAAGAACCTCATCAACTTGCTGCTTCATACTCCCAATACGCTGGCATCGTGCAGTCATCGTGGAGAATCTCGGGAATCACGAGAGCTGTACAAGAGTTGTTTCTTGTAATTTCAAAGCGGTTTTCTGCTGCCTTCATTGCATTTTCAAGTGCCCACTCCCATATTGTACCTGTGGTCAGACGAAATATACATACAGCTACCTGTAGAAACGTACTCCATCGGGATCGATAAGACACATCATAGATAGTTATATCAGCTTGTTCCAATGATAACCACCTTTAATTGTTGCTATTTGCAATGTGCGTATGTCACCTGTCTTTAATTCGTTTCCTAGACGTTTAGAAATCTTAGAAGCGAAGAACGTTAAGATAGCAGAATAGTTAAAGTATCTGCGCTCGAAAAGGTTTAAGCTTGTTGTAGAACATCGTAGCTCCAAGGAAGTGTTGAGAATTAGGAGTCAGAATTTATAGAGTGAATACAATTATATAATGATTTAACATAGAAAAATGTTAATATTTCTATAAAAAAAAATATACAATATTGCCCTGCAAATGTCTCTTCAAATGAAGCAATGTAGTAAGATGAACATGAACATACGTGCAGCGAAACTTTATTTTCATGTAAGGTAAGAAATTACATTCGTTCAATTAAAGTGCTCTGCAACCAAAGCAACTGACACTGATATGATAAGGTGATAAAGATTGAACACAGCTTTACAGATAAGAATTTTTAATAACTTTATGACATTTCAAATGTAGAAACGTCGCCCACACACAATGAGTAAGCTGTACATTCATAACATTGTCCTCGTTATTCGCTGTCAGTTATTTTCATTTAAAACCAGTTCTATTTCGATCCTCACATGTCCAGTGACTCATACATAGAAAGTAAACATAATATGCCAATATCAGTTTCCTTCAGAGAATTTAAGTAAATCAAATCAGAGATTCTTGGAAAAGAATACTTTCTTTTCTTTTCAAAGTTCAATAAAGTAGACAATTTGATTAACGTTATCAGTGTTCATGAAGCTCAAAGGTACCACTGACTCACTACATGTATGAAGAATTAATGAGATCTGGTGCTGGAAGACAGTGGATCCGACCTCGTGCTTGGTTTTCACAGAAACACACCTTGCGACTGTAGCCATTATTACAACATGTAACTCTCCTGTGAAGTTAATGTATTTCTTGTCTAAAATGTAATTTAAATATTGTATATCACTGATTTATGAAAACATATGGCCACAGTTTGAAAAGTTTGGAAAATATTTCCTGTACCAAGGTCAAGGTCACGTGGTCAATACATTAACACCTTATTGGAAAGATAATCAGGAGAAAGATTGGCATGTCGCATGTATTTGTTGAAAATGCGTCTTGCGCCGATGTAAAGGTCACACAGTAAGGCCGGACAGGTGAAAAACAATACACTTCCGGAATCTTCGAATCGGAGGCATTAAACGCCATTTGAATTCCAAATGTGTCAAAACCTTTGGTTTGACCTTGATTGACTGACAACGGCAATCGTCTACAGGATTTGTTTTGTTTTGTATGGGTATAAATCAATTACACATGGAGTAACTGAAAACTTATTCTGTTGACATGAAATAGAACCCTGCGAAACTGCTGGGTAGAATTAAATCATCTTTATGTAAAATCCACTACAGCTGAACGGTTCACCGAGAAAAGATATCATTCAGTCCAGATGCAATAGAATACCACACTATAATCGAGTGACATGAACAACTTGATTAAGAGATTTCACTTAAAATTGATTTTACATTGGCATACCAACCTGTAAAACCTGTAAAACAATTTATTAAAAGTTATCCAAGCACCCGTAGTAAGAGAACATTTGCACACGACATCCACGTGTAATCAAACATAACATTATTACATACGTGTCAGTTAATAAAGGCATTACATATGTAATACACACTGAAAACGAAACAAGCCCTTTATTTTCATATTGTATATCTATAACAGTTAACTTTACATTGAAGAATTTCCTCATGTTAAAATATGCATAACATGTATTCAGGATAATTATCACAAGTTAACCATTCCCAAGAAATGTGCACTGCACGTTCAATGTTATTGAGAGCAAGAAGATTTTCAAACATTGACAGCTTATAGGATGGAATCCAAAGCTGTAGTAATTGTGTGTAAAATTATCAGAACTACACTTTGTACTAGATGATATCGTGACTACAAGAAATGTCTTTCACTCCAAACATCAACTTAATGAGGTGCCTTTCCTGCGTGGTGTAAAATTAGCATGGGTCTGTTTATTCACTCTTTTACTAACACTTTTATTATTCAAGAAGGAGAATGTAGAGTACACCCAGTGGCAATGGAAACGATACAAACAATAAATAGAACAATTTGATCTGTAGTTGTAAGAGGCTAACATATCTACAATTTATTCTCCACATTATTTGCCAAGATGTCTGTACATACGATTTCAGTGTAAAAGCTTTTCGTTCTTATTAAGGAAGGCTTTTAGACAGTTGCAATCTACATTGTTTCCTCTCCATTTGCTTAGGAGTCTGCACACCAGATTTCAAAGGCATTTCTGTTGCTGGAAAGAAGACGAAAATAGGTCTTTATATTGTGGTCTATCTACAAGTTATAATCCCCAGTGGCTGAATAATATAATCTACAAGCTACACAACATTCCAATTGTCAGGATAGATGACCTACAATTACAAGATATTTGAATTTGCGAAGGATAGATACGACTGAAACAAAGTGACCATGCAAAGCCAACCTAAATTTTAATTTGACGTAAACATAATTTCAATGCATAACATCATGTCCAACCAAAACTTTTTAAAAAACAAGATTTCAGAACCCTATGTGTGTTTGAACAGATATGATATCATGCTCTCGTGAATGACTTACGGGAATTACGAGATATATCCTCATTCTCATCCAATATCGACTTTATCTGGTAGATATGTGTAGTGTTTGACTCTGTTGAAAAATGTGTATGCTTGATTTTGCCCCTCGGTGTATATCTACACAATGTAGTCAAAGTCAAATATTGAGTTTGTTATATGCCAGTGGAGATGGTTCAGTTTGCCCTAGTAATCTTGTACTTGACACAGAGACACCATGACCTGAGTTAACTATATAACGTCAACACCATGTAAGACATTCATATAGATGAATCTCCCCCATGTACATCGTCTAAATGGATGAGGACACCCATTAACTGTTACCTTTTTACACTATGCATTGGGATGATTCATATCCTTGACATAGGGCTTCACATGCAGGTAGTCTTATTCCATTCGATATTATATGTATCGATGTGAAGAGGGGTCGCCTTATACAGC
Organism: Gibbula magus; assembly: GCA_936450465.1. Taxonomy (NCBI): domain Eukaryota; kingdom Metazoa; phylum Mollusca; class Gastropoda; order Trochida; family Trochidae; genus Gibbula; species Gibbula magus. Next base: position 28,498,276 of record OW388297.1, read on the forward strand.
TTCTGGTAGCACAGTGCATTATTCCGTAATGTTAGGCATACATGAACAAAGCTATTTCTTTTTGTTCCTTAACCTAATAAAATAGGGTACTGTACATTATTGTGTGTTTTACTGTATTCAACAATAAATACTAAATTACCTCCCCATCCCCATCCCCATACATATAAAATATGCCGTTTAATGCCGTTGGAATCAAACGAAGTAAGTCGCATGAACTCCATTTTACGTGGGCATATTGGACTGAATGAAGTGAAATTGCCTTACAGTTTATGATACTCAAAATTGTGTGAATAAGGTAAACTATCATTGTGTCATTGTGACGTCACAACTTTTGTTGCCACACCAGTGTAACAAGGGTTAATATTGCTTTATACTATTGCACTGAACGGTCGATCTACTTCTACTCATATAAATTACCACCAATGGTTAATATACAGATGGTCAATAAAGGTTTATTCTGCGTAAATAATGTATACGCAGAGATAATGAGGGGAAGGGATGGGGGTGGGGGGAGGGGGGTGTATTCTAACGATAATATAGCTCCTTTTGCCATATGATCCTATATTATATGATGAACTTCAAGCTCGTTTGGTAAATCAGATACCAATTATTTCATCTGACCTTTCTTTAATCTGTAATATTGATTATACTTATATTATACTGTTATGCAGGGTTGACATTTTCTGAATACAATTCTAATGTCTGTTCATGAAATCATCTAACAGTATAATTTTCAACGATTTATAACAATCGTTCTCGGAATGGGGACTATGTTACCGAAGCAGAACATGAAAGTGACAATCCATGTTTGCTGATACAAATGACACGGTCGATGTTAAACCGGAAAGATCGCTTCAGCAGAACCTCTCCGTCATCAAATGACACGTGGAGAACTTGCAATTTGTCAGCTCCTTTATTCAGCAATTTGTCTGCCAGTGTTTGACGTTATACAAAGATGACACATATTCCGCTCTGATTTGAAGAGTCCTCTATCGTGTGCGCAGTTTTCTAAGTGACGTCAAGTTCGGACCGGACATCTTCGTCAAGGTTGAATAACATGCCTTTTTGGTGAGAAGATTACACTTTTATTTGCGGCAAGACCACTGATAAGGAACTAGGTTACAGTGAAGGTGGAGAATATGTGATTATTGCGACAGAGTCATTGTGATATATATATTGTCACAGAGTCTTTGTATTATTTACAGGGATTTAGCAATGTGACATGATGAAGTGAAAATAAAAGCTTTAGTTTCTCGTAATTTAGATTATAACTTGCCACATCAAGACATAATGTTATCTTATATCATTTGTATTCTCTTTGACAAACACATATAATGCATATCCTTGATTAAATCCCAAACTGTCATTAAAGTAAATTTCATGAGTAATATGAGAAAATCAGGAACACTGATAATATACAACAATAGAAAAATATAAAGTGAATGTCCTGCAAGATTACCAGTAAAATTCCATCACAAGAATGTATGCTAAAATTAACAAACATATTTCATAAATGTCACAGAGTCTTTATTACTGGTAACGGAGAATTTGTGATGGCAATATGATGGTAACGGGAAATTCGTATATTATTTTCTTTTCAAATAGGAAAAATCAATACGTCACATGCTTTGTTTTGGCGAATACCTCATGTAATATTCATTCACCATCTGAACAACTGTGATTGACATACCCCTCAATGGACACCATTGAATTCAGACACAAATACGAAGTATAAAACATACCAATATATATTACAAAATGCCCTACTGACAAAGCCTACACATGTGATACTTTTACAAGAACGTAAATTCACAAACAATTCTTTCCAGAAATAGTTGACGCTATCATAATGCCAATGTTGTTGATACCGATGATGTGATAGAAGTTTAGGATACATTTCTTTATGCTACTCTTAATTGTCATCTACACATCTACACATCTACAAGAAACGAAAGAATATTTTCAATAGTCACACATTCGATTTTTGAACGTATGTGATGAAGATATATCTCGTAAAGAGATATAAAAACGTTCATTTGTGACAGTATGATATTTGTTCAACCACACATGAGGTGCTGAAACTGCTATTTCAAAGGGTTTTCTTTTAACATAATGTTTGGTATTAAAGTTAACATTTTATGAAACATGGATATCATGTTAGTACAAAATATTGTCGTCATAATGTTCATTCTTGGATTTTAAAAAATTCAACGACGCATAATCGCTGCATGATGTCATAAAACAAGCCAGAAAGCCATATTCCATGCAATCTGACTAATTAAAGAGATTCAAACGACGATTCCTTTTTTTTTTACAAATTAAGGTTAATTGATTTTAAGAGACATATGATGTAAATGTAACTATGTTTCAATCGTAACTATCCATCTTGGATTAAAATATTGTTCATGTTTGTTTGTATATAGTTGTTTGTCCCTGGGTGTAGAATTGTTAGGCCCTTGTAATTTGTCCATTGTTTATAAACATCGTCTTGACAAACACATATGTAATTCAAGTAATTTTTAGTTATCTATAGTAAGGTGATCGTTTTATCGGTGTGCATTATTTTGTGTTGAATGGTAAAATTTTCCTCTGTGATGTTAGATCTAACGAAAGTGCAAAAGAAATTAATATTTCCTGTTTTTTAAAACATAGATTTGTAATTGTGTAAAATACTGTGACTATTTAGTGATGAATCAATATTTTTGGATTGTTTTTTTTACATTGTAATGAGTGAATATCCATATAATGTCTTGACAATAATTATTTCTGCTTTATGTTATATCATCTTTTTTAACATACACAGACTGCTACAGTTACAGTTGAATTTAATAAGGACCTTATATTAACGAAATGCTTTCACACGCGGTGTCATAAGGGGGTGCCAATTGTTGAACAGATACCGAGGTGAATCGCTATTAAATGACTTAGTTAGATTAGAAAGATATATCTGTCTTCAAAATAATACCAAATTAAGCATTTTTCTGAATGTTGTTGTATCGTATCTCTTCATGTCTAGCATACAAAGATTACAAGAACTGTTGCCTTATGTAACACATTATCTGCATTAATAAAACAAGCTGGATGATGGCATTTCCATCTCTTTGCAAATTGTCATTGCAGCGAAAATAACATTGCTACAGTTATTTTCTGATGTAGTGACATTTCATCAAAAAAGCAATCCATGCCATAAGATTTTCCAATGAAGAAAAACAGTTTCGATGATCTTCTGCTGCCAGAAACAGGTTCAGGGAGACATGTTTATCAAATTCGTAGATCATATTTGACGAATCAAGCCAAGGAATATATTTATTGATAAATATTTGAAACCCCCATTATCACAATATAGTTTTATTAATCTTATGTCTTCAACAAATATAAATGTTATAAATATTATTTAAATACCTATCTGTTGACTAGACCTACTTTGCCTTACCTCCTAAGGGTAATGCTATTTCAACCTTAATACAGACGAACTTGAAGAGTTGAGAAGGGGTGCGTAAAATCCCTTATCCAAGGGCCGGTAAGTCTAGATGGTCTCGTGACGTCACTACCTGTTCATATCACTCTCCTAAAAGTTGCAGAGCAAGGCAGACGTGTTTTGTTCTGTGACTGGGGTTTTAGCGGCTTGTCTTGCTAACTTGCTATTTTTCTCTTGTTAGTTCAAGAGATACCCTCAACTTTATTCTTCGATAGTGCAGGTTGTGTTTGCAATCTGTTTTCAAGTATGTGTTAGTATTCAAGGAGCCTTGTTGACATGTGCTAGCTAGCGAACACCCGGAGTAGGTGGATTGCATGCGCCGCACGTGCAGCTCGTGATTCTTTGTTTTCTCTCACCTGACTGTTGGGTGTTTGACTTGCGTAGGGTAAAGGAGCAGTGGTATCTCTCCTACGCGTGTGACTCGCTTCGCTTGTCATCCGCTTTCGCTTGTCATTCGCCATTCGTTCCGAGTGCTAACTGTTAGGTGTTTGTCTTGCGTATGGTAGAGGAGTAGTGGCATCTCTCCTAATCGTTTGACTTGCTTCGCTGGCCATTCGCTTTCACTTGTCATGCGCTTTTCGGTCTGTACTCTAGTGCTAACTGTGGGTTGTTGACTTGCGTACGGTAAAGGAGCTAGTGGAATCACTCCTAATTCGCTTGTCTTACGCCTGTCGGTCGTACTCTAGTGCTAACTGTTAGGTGCTTGTCTTGCGTATGGTAGAGGAGTAGTGGTATCTCTCCTATTTCGTTTGGCTTGCTTCGTTTGTCATTCGCTTTCGCTTGTCATACGCTTATCGGTCTGTACTTTAGGGAACTGTGGGTTTGACTTGCGTAGGGTAAAGGAGCAGTGGAATCTCTCCTACGCGGTTGGCTTGCTTTGCTTGTCATTCGCTTGTCGCTTGTCATACGCCTGCGGTCCGTACTCAAGTGCTTCGCGTCTCGCTTGGCTTCTCGCCTCGCCTGTCACTGGCTTCGCTAGTTGTTCGCCTAAGGTGAGTGACTAGCTTGGTTAAGGAGCAGTGGATACACTCCTCGTCAGTGACACGCGTTGCCCGTTGCTAGCTTTCGCCTACCATTCACCTTTGGCTTCGCCTTAGGTCGATTCTACGCGACTCATCCTTAGGGTGATTCGCTTTGGTTCAAGTGACTCGCTACGCCAGTCACTTAAGGTTTGGTTCACGCACGAGTGTTATGTGAATAAAGATTGAATTATCTTGTAAGTGTTTAGCCTAGTTTTTGGTTTGGCTTGTTCGTCTTTGTTTACCTTGGCGGGTGGTTACTTGTTTTTGACTTTGTGCTCTTCGAGTTCAGAGTTTTTGTTTCAACTCTCTTGATTGCATATCGTCAGAGTTGTTGTGCTTTTGCTCCGCCGCTTGGGTGTTTCACGTGTGTGACTCACCTCGTCTACGCTACTCGTGTTTGTGCTACGCCGTGTAGGTGACTCGACTGTCTCTACCTTCGCTTACGTTACGCGTTTTATCGTTATCGTTCGCCATGTACTCCGCCTTCTGCACGAACTGCGGAGGCAGGAAGTCCGCCTCTAAGGATCCGCACTTGTTATGTAGAAAGTGCAAGGACCTTTGCGAAGAGGATTACCGTTGTGACGAGTGTGCTCCTGTCTCCGAATCGGAGCTCCACGAGTACGTTTCCGCCATACGCAAGTCGGTGGCCGATAGGGCTGCGTTTCAGAAGCGTGCGTCGTCAGCTCAACGTAGGGAGACGTCTCCCATTCGTCATCAGTCTCCGGTGGAGGATGTAGACATTGTCCTCACGGAACGGGCGGATGAATTCGACAGGGAATCGGACCTGTCCGAACCCGCTGGGGGGTCGAAGGATTTACGCTCCCCCCCTCCGCCGTCGTGTTCCGGTTCTCGTTCGCGGAGTCACCCGTTGTCCCCTCCTTCGCCGGACAAACGGTTGTCTCCGCTTAGACTTAAGGTGGGCGGACCCACTACGCCCAAGAGCAAGAAGAAGAAGTCCAAGAAGGCTAGGTTTGACAAGGTCGATCCGTCCCTCCTTCTGGCATCCGTCAAGGATATGGTCTCTTCCTTGCTCGATGCGCGTTTGGGTCCGCGGACCTTACCCACTCACACTACGACTACGCAACCGTGTGAGCCCTATGCGGATGACGTACCTCAGGGTGCGCGTTCCTCGTCCGCTAGGGCCTCCGCACCCGCGACTCCTTCGCGTACCCCTCGCACCCCTGCGCAGCATGTCACGGTGATGTCACCCTTACGTGACTCCTCGCCGGACTCACCGGAACGTGACACCCGCTACGTGGACGTGTCGAACCCTCCGTTCATCAGTATAGAAACGGAGGCGGAGGGTACGGGGTTGTCGGAGGATCCTCCAGTGGTTGACGAAATAGCTATGCTATCCGAAGTGGCTTCGTTCGCGGACGTTCCACTTAGCCAAGTCAGCGTGACGGGTCCACGCACGTCGGCGGCCAGGAGGGCTTCCTTTGGCCCTGATGGCGAGGTACCTCCCGCGCTTCTTGCCCTTCCACCTCATAGGCTCCTGTTGGAGGCCACCGAGGATATGGAGCAAGTCGTATCATCTGCGATGCCCAATCGTCTGCTTCCGCCTTTGGTGGTGCCGGACAAGCGCAGACGGCGTCTGCCCTTGTATCCGGTCCCTTTTCAACTTGTTCCGCCTCCCCTTGATCAGGGTGCATCTCGGTTGTTTACCACCAACCTGCTTCACCGCGTGTCTGAGGCACAGTTCTCTCATCTTGACAGGGAGGCGCGTTCGGTGTTAGGCTTGGGGAACAACGTGGCTTTCACATGTCAGGCGATGCTGGCTTGTGCTAAGTGGGCGGGCATGGAGGCGGGGGACCCGGTGTTGTTCAGAGCGTTTGGTGATGTGGCTGCGGACCTTGCGCAGATCATGTTGTCAGCGTCGCGAATTTCATCGAGTATAACAGTACTTCGCAGAGACAATTTCCTCTACCGGTCAGGTCTCAATCCCGATCATAAGAACTTCCTTCGACATGCCCCTGCTCACGCTGAAACTCTGTTTGGTGGTCGTATCCCGGAGGTTTTGAGAGCACGACAGGAGGCCCAACAGCAAGACCTCACTAATCGGCTCGTCACGCAGAGGCAAACGACACCAAAGCGTCCGCAGACCAGTTTTCGTCAGGGGCAAGGCCAGGGCACTGGCCAATCTTCCCCCAAGAAAGCGAAAACGGACTTTCGGCGGGGAGGTCGTGGCCGTGGATCCACGGGTCAGTCCCCCAAGTCCCCCCGGCCTGGCGCCGGAGGTCGTACCCGCGTTGTCGTCACGACATAGTCTTAACCCCAGACCTACATCGGTTCCTAGCTTGGTGGCGGGTAGACGAGAGTGTGTTCGCAGGCGTTCCACTTCGTCCTCGCCCCCCCTCAGCTCACCTGTTTGTAGATGCCTCCACCCAAGGGTGGGGGGCGCACATGAGTCACGAGCAGGTGGCGGGAGTTTGGTCCTCATCAGAGCGGAACCTACACATCAACGTCCTCGAGTTGGACGCAGTACGTCTTGCCATTCAGCACTGGCAGGTCCCCTTGAGGGGCCAGTGCCTGCTAGTACACACGGACAATTCGGCGGCTGCTTGGTCGATAAACAAGCAGGGGTCCACCAAGGCGCAGTCTCTGCTACGCGTGTCACTCCAGCTCTTCGAGTTGATGGACGAGGTGGACCTGGACATTCGAGCGGTCCACATTCCGGGTGCCAAGAACGTCTTGGCGGACGCGTTGTCACGTCCAGATGCCCCTCCCCCAACGGAGTGGCAACTGAATCCGGTGGTTTTCAGGGGGTTGTGTCTCCAGTTCGGCACCCCGCTGATAGATCTGTTCGCGACGTGTCTCAACCACCAATTGCCAACCTACATTTCCCCAGTGCCAGACCCGCTAGCGATGGGCTTAGACGCACTCTCGTTAGGGTGGGAGGGGATGGACGCCTATGCTTTTCCGCCGCCGGCCATCCTCTCCCAAGTTGTAGCCAAGATAGGGGAAACTCGGATTCTTCGTCTCCTGCTGGTCGCCCCTTGGTGGCCAGCCCAGCCGTGGTTCGTTCCTCTCCGTCAGCTCTGTCAGCAGGAACCGTTTCCGATTCAGATACGGAGGGATCTGCTCATCAGCAGGCCAAGCGGAAGGTTACACGAGAACCCTCAGGTGTTCTCCCTTCACGCTTGGCTTGTATTAAAAGAGGGTTAAGGAGTAGTGGATACTCTAAGTGCGTCGCCAACGCAATAGCTACCTCGCATAGGAAAACCACTAGGAAGCTCTATGATTTCCAGTGGCAGGCCTTCGCCTCTTTCTGTGCTCAGAGGGATTTCATTCCGGCAGAGGCTTCAGTGCCTCAGGTTGCGGAGAACTTGGTTTACCTTCGCAACACTAGACATCTTAAGGCGTCGTCAATTAACACCAACATGTCGGCCATCCTGTTGGTTCTCAGGAAGAGATCGCCAGGATTGTATGTCGGTCCTCAAGGGCCTAATTAAAACCTTCCGTTCGGTGGACGGCAGGTCCAGGCTTCGCCCACCTGAATGGGACTTAGCCATTGTGCTCAACCACCTGCGCTCCGATAGGTATGAACCGCTCTCCGACGTGCCTCTCCTCCCTCTCACCATCAAGGTCATTTTTCTGGTGCCCATGGCCTCTGCAGCGCGGATTTCAGAGATCCATGCGTTGCAGGCGGACCTGCTACGTTTTGAGGTCAGGGAGGGGGGCTCCGCCTCGCTGGGGTTGGCTCCTGATTTTGTCTGTAAGAACCAGGCAGCGGATGAAGCGGGACGTACGTTCTCTATCCCAGCTCTGGGTTCGGACTCAGATGAGGTGGATCTCTCTCTGTGTCCAGTAAGAGCCTTGAGGGTGTACACGCAGCGTACCCGCAGGCTGAGGGATGGCAGGCGTCGTCTGTTCTTGCCTCACTCACCCAGGAGCACCAAGGAACTAGACAAGCGAGCGTTGGGGGTGTATCTAAGATCGGCGGTAATTGATGCGTACAAGGCCGCTGATTTGCCTCCGCCGTCGCGTTCCAATCCTCATGAGATCCGCGCAGTTTCAGCCACAATGGCGTATCACTGCAACATCGCGGTTTCGGATGTCATGGCAGGGTGTTTTTGGCGTTCATCAGAGGTTTTCGCCAACCATTACCTACGAGATGTCTCCACAGCTGATCTTGAAGGCATCTCTAGGCTGGGTCCACAGGTCTTCGCGCAGACGAAGGTGGTCCCCCCAACCAGACCAAGAAGGGGTCATCCTTCTTAGACGCTTTTGGGACTTATTGTAAATAAACAGGGTTTACATTGCTTACTCTCGTGTCTGTTGGTTTTTTCTTTAACTTCATTTTAACCCCCCCCCCCCCCCCCCCCCCCCCCCCCCCCCCCCTCCCTGTTGGGGTTGGGGGGCGGTGTGTTGATCGGAAGTTGAGTGGCAGGGTTGTCTCTTCGATCCGCTTAGCGGTAGAGATGGTATCTCCCGGGCTATGCCTTGTCCTCACCACAGGGTGGAGGACTCGTAGGTTAGCTTACACTCAGGGCTAGTCGCTGGTCTCGTCACTACCATGTATCTACTGACCCGCCTCCTTGCGGTGGGATTCTAGGCAAAGTAGGTCTAGTCAACAGATAGGTATTTAAATAATAGTACGTTTTTGATTAAACGTAATTATGTATACTTACCTGTTGACTAGACCTACGCTCTAGGCCCTCCCATCCTCCCCACTTGGTCTGTCTTGCCTTTGGGACTTTCGGAGAGTGATATGAACAGGTAGTGACGTCACGAGACCATCTAGACTTACCGGCCCTTGGATAAGGGATTTTACGCACCCCTTCTCCACTCTTCAAGTTCGTCTGTATTAAGGTTGAAATAGCATTACCCTTAGGAGGTAAGGCAAAGTAGGTCTAGTCAACAGGTAAGTATAAATAATAACGTTTAATCAAAAACGTACTAATTTATGCCTATTTTTATATCATGCAAGAAAAATAAACAATTCGGATGTTTTTTTGCAAAGCTCATGCAATATATTTTTTTAATATGTCTGTATTTTGGGCCAATTGTCTTTTACTGAATAAAATGTCTGTCTGTCTGTCTGTCTGTCTGTCTGTCTGTCTGTCTGAATCAAGCCAATTAACATGCATTTTGTGATTTGAAATAATCTGTGACAATGAAGGAATTGTCCGTTACATCAATTTTGTAATCACACATTTTCTGTGACACATTAGAAAAGTTCAAGGTAACAAATATCTACGTTTATGTATTGATAAAACGCCGAATGTTGTATGATAAAAGAGGATGAACCCTAATCGGAGCAACATGCTTTTTTTTTACAATTCTATATGCACCGGTAACTTACCAAATATCGATAATTTATGAAAAAGAATGAACTTTGTGGCTTTACAACATTATCATTGCTTATTTGGTCATCATAAATTTAGTTGTCACTTATGGATTTATGTGTTTACTTCAATTCTCTGATAACATTGAGCCGTGCAAGCCATTTAACGCTCTTTACCCTTGACCTACCGAAGCTAAATTAACAATGACTAAATTAACAATGTTACATATCACAAGGACTCTGTCGCATTAATCACAAATACTCCACCCTCACTGTAACCGAGTTCCCTGCCAGTGAATACAATGCTAAGGTGTATTTCGCTTTGCAAGTAGAACCTGTACAAATTGTTACTGTCGCGGGTTGTTTTTTGACTTAGCTATATAAACAGATGTTAGTCAGCTACCAATGTTTGCAGATGACAAATACTGGCATTCGTCCGTGCTTTGTAATTCAGAACTGCCAGCAAAATGTTATATTCCCTTATAGAAGACAGTTTGGAGATTAGATTTAGAGACTTAAAGCTTTTGGACTTAATGCTCCTCTGATATTTCTGATACCGTTAACTATGATAAATGACACTGCACCTCACCCAGCGGACCCGGTTATATGTTTCACTAGCTGAAGTCGACTCTTGGAACCTTTGTGTATTCCCAGGGTACTCTTACGTAACGGTCTTTACACTCGTTCATCACGAACACTTACACGATCGCTTATAGCCAGCAATGCAATAAATAACAAACAAAGAAAAGTGACCTAAAGTTGTAAAAAGTACAGATTGAAAAGAAAAGAAGATGTACTATTATAACCCATTCTAAAATATAATGTTTATGTTTTCAAGAAACTATGCGTGCAACAAACTGCTAAGTTTAATTCAAACTACCTTATAGGGTTGTTGTAGTTGTGTCATTATGTCTTCTTCCTAAATTAAAACCGTAAAGGTTGACAAGTAAGTAATTTATGTCAAACGTCGCATTATTTATATAGTCTACAATATCTAAGGTTTTTATTGTTATATTATATTTGCAGATTTACAAAATGCATTCAAGTAATTACGACTGTATTAATAAGACAAGTTAATATTTCTCCCAATTAATCACCTCTATTAACAAGGACAAACTAACATTGCACCTTTTGCTTGTGAAGTTGTCGAATACTAGGACTTTAAGTATGCATAAATATGAAAACCAGACCAATCTTCCCGAATGAAAATCAAATACGCAAAATGCAAAACAAAATGTTAGAAACAAACAAATTTCACTTCAGAATTGAATATATGAATATGTAAGCGGTGGTTGAAAAGTGTAATACTGATGACATAATTATATGTATTCCATATAAAATTATTTTCTTCTTGAGCAAAATTATCTGAATACTTAAATAGAAAGTGGTTATATGTGTAACATGATATATCAAAAAGAGCCTCTGTTAACTTGATTCACCAAAATTATGGATTCACTGCTTGCCAGACTACTTGTAATACGAAAATTTAATTATGGGCTCTGCTCGACATTAGCTTTTTCTGCTTCCTCAACAGAATAAATGAGGCATTCACGCTTTCATTCAATTTGTTCTACTGAGGTTATTGTTTCATCTCGAATAAATTGGCATATAGTGCTGCTGGAATCAGTTGGAACCTGTTGCATCAGGAATGCCTGGAAATCGTAAATACCCATTTGACACTAAACTAATTACCACTGAATGTACGTGTATCTGACATGGTTATTGATAAACCTTGTAAACTTTCCAAACCAAAATTTAGTTTGGGATATAGTAAATTAATCAAGTATTGAATATATGTTGATCATAAACATTTCAATATTAATTCAACATTCAGATAGGCATATGATATAGGATCAGAATTCGTTTCAACATGAAACACATTTGTTTTATGAGAAGAGAAGTTAAAATACCTTTGCCTTTTTATAATTGTCATAGTATTGTGTGAAATCATATAACTTCGAAAGACTGGGAGCAGGATATATAAAATGTATAATAACTCTACGTACTATAGTTAAGGCGTTGTAGCACGATTTTCCTACTAAAATAAAGGGATCTTCCAAAACATAAGTTAGTGTTACCAATGGCTAAATAATTCTCCTGAATCAATAAAATGAACAATAAGAAAAATGTACATGGTTTGGTTAAGCCATGCGAGTCCATTTCTCATAGAGTGGCCATTTTTTATGTTCACAATAAAATGGCCGCTCGAAGGTAGTTCAAGTGATCTTATTGGTATAGCGCTAACTAAACATCCAGAGTAGAGTTTTGGATATGGTATAATGGTTGAATGGTTAACTATCTTGCTGTCTGAACTCTCAAATTTGCATGAAACCTACAAATATACCTCTCACGCTGAAGCGTTCCACACCACTGTCGCTTTATACTTCGCACCATTTTCTTCGAATATGGATAGCCGTTTTCTATGGATACGGCTTATCGGCTCTGTATTGAGATGTTTTACCCATAAACGTACCAATATATTGTATAAACTTTTATTATAAATGGCAAATCTTAGAAAACATAACATGCACAATATGTGCTACAACGCCTTTAGAAGAAGAAACCATCTCCCAATTTAACTTTTTAGTACAAAAGCTTTAAAACTGGTTCTTTTAGGTTATAACTGTGGGGTTTACATGTTATAATATTAATCCAATCCTACACGTAATACTATGTAGTACGGGATAGCTCAGTCGGCAAGAGCGCCGGTCTCACGTTGCTGAGGTCCGGGGTTCGAATCCCATCCAGGCCAAGGTGTAAAAACCTAGAGTTCACCTCTGTTAGAACTCTATAAGTGTAGTGCAACAAAAACTACGCACTTAAAAGATCCCACGAATTCATGTCAGTGGCTGAATGGTGGATACATGAACACGTGCATACGCCGAGCTGTCGGTTATCAGCGTTCAGCAGTGTTGGACAAACTGCTGTGAATATGTGTCTCAGTTCACCCAGCTGTAAATGGGTACCCTGTGAGGCATAGAATGGTCCCCAAACTGAGCGCCACATATGGCTGCCGGTTGAATACTCCCCAGGGAGTTGAATTGGAAAAAATGATTGGACGGTGAAAGAATTCCATTGACCAGGGGAAACAATGTAAGCGCCTTGTGCAACCACTAGTGGATGGATATGTGCGCTATATAAATATCCTAATAATAAATAATAATAATCTATGCGGACCTCCAATGGTAACCATTTTCACTTCAGTTATTAGATTGCAGTTGGTTCATTCAAACTGCCAATTACTCATGTTTTGCATCAACGGTAACTGGGAAGAGGGTTACGGTAAGGTCACGCAATGCTCGACAGGTTCTGGTCAGATAAGAGTTTGAGCTAGAAGCCATCGAACTGTTATATTTATACCCCCGCTACGAAGTAGTCGGGGGTATATAGCGATCAGCACGTCCGTCCGTCCGTCCGTCCGTCCGGTTTTTGTTCCGCTCATAATTCTGAAACCAGTTGCTCAAATTTTACGAAATTTGATATGTACAATCACCATGATGTGTACATCTGCCTTTTGTATGTTTCATATCCTGATTTCGTTTATGCAAATTTTCTCCGTTTTTCGCCTTTGCCATTCACAGTTTTTGTTCCACTCATAACTCAAATACTAATTGTTCAAATGTATTGTAACTTGATACATATAATCATAATGATATGTACATCTGCCATTTGTATGTTTCATACCCTCATTTGCATAATTTATGCAAATTGTCTCCGTTTTCGACTTAACCATTCACACTTTTTGTTCCACCCATAACTCTGACACCAGTTGTTCAAATGTTACGGGACTTGATATCTACAATCACCATGATGTGTTCATCTGCCTTTTGTATGTTTCATACCCTCATTTGCATAATTTATGCAAATTTTCTCTGTTTTTCATCTTCGCCATTCACACTTTTTGTTCCACTCATAACTCAGACATTAATTGTTCAATGTTACGAAACCACTGATGTGTACATCTGTCATTTTTATATTTCATACCCTCATTTGCATATTTGTATGTTTCATACCCTCATTTGCATATTTAATGCCATTTTTCAAATTTTTCGACTTTTACTTCTAAAACATGCTTACAAGTGTAATACTTACTCTGCTTGAATAATACTTATATATAATGGTCTGTTCATACAAAAGTTTAAACAGTGATGTCCTTTTGCTATTTTCTAACATTTCTCTTTGACCAATGTTAAAAGCGGGGGTATATGAGTGAGCTGTGCTCACTAATTCTCTTGTTTTGAAATAATTGAATGTCTTATTGGTCTGCTATAACAGGCAACAGACAAATGCTAGATATCTTGGTCGATTTATTAAGAAAACATTTAATTTTACATTTCACCACATTGGTTGACTGTAGAATGCAAAAGCTTTTCAGGTTTTGTTTTTCCTAAATTCTTTTAGCGATAAAAGCAAAATTGGGAATACATATGCCCTTTTTTTGCAATACATTTTTTGCAAAAACATTTCATACAATCTACAGATTGAATATACAATAGCATGGAGTAAAACACTTTACAATAGCATGGAGTAAAACACTTCTCAGACTGTGTTATTGTAGCCTAACTAGCCTATGGATACTGTTTTAGAGCCACTGATTTGCATTTATATTTATTCAGCAATTGGGTCACTAATAAAAGTTGAAATGTTTCACTGTTAGCAACAACATTTATATATGTTGTTTTCTTGATATATTTTATTTGACGCAAATTAATATTTAAACTGTGAAAACAATAATGGATTGTAAAGGAAACCTGTTCAACTTACCTAGTAAATTTCTATCAATGGTTTTAGAAGATGAGTTCAAATATATTCTGTCGTTTTAAGTTTTAGGGAGTGGTTGTCGTTGAATGAATGAATGAATGAATGAATGAATGAATGAAAAGTTCATTGTGAGGTAGAAATATAAGTGCATTTAACTTTACATTATTGGGTACAAAATAAAACGTTGATGTGCGGTTTGCACCCAGTGTATATAAGAGGAACGGAGCGTTTACGTTTTACCCTGAGACAGGATGAAATAGTAGTTACAGACACGAATTCAATCAGTTTAATGAAGATTCATGATTCCTTCAGATTATCGTTACCTATAGCGTGTCTTCACAGTTGATACATTCAGCGTTTATAATACCCCGACTTGATGAACATAATTGTATCACATAAAGATGAAATGACCTTTTGATGAAGGTGATACTTGTTAATTACTTTCTTTGTACTCTACGGCGTTTATAATTAGAAAGATGTGATAATGTTGTTCGATCCATAACCTTGTATTCTGTGACTTGAGAGGTGATTCATTCCATTGAATGTCCTGATCATGTATGAACCTTGTCATTCTCTTTTATCTCCTGACGAGGAGATAATGGTGTCAATGTATCGTTTTTCGTCAATTATATTTACGATGTCCATCATGATTTTCAAGATTAAATCAGTTGTACCCGACACCAAGGCAGTACAGTTGTGCATTGGATCATGCAAATGTTTCTTGGTAATTATATAACATTAATTCATTGCGTGATTCACTTTCACTTGATTACATTCACTTTTTATCCCTGAAAAGGGGAATGAGATGTTCATAAGAAACTACACATAGATACATGGTTCTAATACTTGTCACAGAGCTATGAATACTTACTTGCTATACTTATGAGTCAAATGCACTTTCCATGAAAATGGTTGCTATTATGCTTCATTAGATATTTGTAAATCCAATTTGTTGTGCACAATTTCGAAACAACATTGAGATGGGTTTTTAAACCCATCCACTTCCAGTTTCAGATCTCAGTAAAGTACTGATCCAAATGTCAATAAACATGGAGGTGTTGCCTCCATCAATCTTTTAGTGACGGGGAAAGTGAAAGTGACACCAACGTCAATCACCACATACTACATGCTGAGAGGATTTATCAACAGCAATAAGAAAGCAGGATCTAATAAATTGTTTAATAGCGACACTTGTTAGGTCCTGTTATGTAGAAAACTGGATCGTCACTGACTTTTGTGTTTGTCAACAACTCAGTCCATGTCAGTATCAATATTTCTAAATGGAAAAAGGTCACATAGTACTAAGTCCTATACATTTATACTGTTGAGGAATAATGCTGTAAAGTAGGTTTTGCCCATTTACATCCACAAAGCTTTTATGCTCAGACAGATTGTTCTATCACTAACAATGTATAAATGAAATAAGGCAACACAAGTACCAAGTGCCAGTCTTCAAAGTCAGTCCTAGTACTTTAATATACGAATGTACTAGGATCTTTCAATTATGGCCACTACACTCTGTTTGAACAGCAGATTCAACAACAGATAACAACTGAAAGGATCTGTTGATATTGATATGATACATGTCGATGGACACAATCAAGATGTTATATCCCTGGGCACAGGTCGAAAATTAAGAATAATAGTTCTTTGTTTCTTTAGTGTGCCCAGCAACTATACTGACTGTTAGAATCCTCAAAACCTTGAGATTATTGCATGCGAATAAACCTAACCAAACTCATTAGTTTATCATGCAGAAGGCTAGAAGTACAATTTAACAATGTGCCATTAGACATTTGCCATGGCCAGATGACAGAATTGAAACTTTAAAAACATGAATCACCATTTAAGGTCAAAAGCTACAATTTTCATGTTTTATTATTGATTAAGTCAAAGAACATGAATATTTTCTGGATAATAACTTCTCTAATGTGAAAATACACGACGTTTCGGAGTATATGCTCACTCCTTTATCAGGGTCGTCGGTATGCCTCTTCTAAATGCCCCTTAAAGACCTGATTAATTCTAGAGCAATTATACTTTCTATACTTTCTGCTCATTTTCAAAACAATATATTAATCAACAACATGAATCACTACTCGATGGCTCAGACTAATGACCTCACTTTAAACTTGAATCCTAACATGTTTTAAATTTCAATTCTTCTCAATGGGATTGCTTATATCTGGTAGCCTAAATAAAAAAAAATAAGAATAATGATCAGAGAAAAGACACACAAGAAATCACGTACAGTTAAAATCATCCTCATTATCCTGAATCCAAGATTCACATTTTGAACCGAATGTTAAGGAATAAACTTATAAAGTAGTGATGAAGGTGTGTACATGTAATTACTTATCAATCTTCACATCAATAGAGCGTGTCCCTGGTGTGGCAGATGCCATTATCACCCCTGTCTATAGTCACCTCTGTTATAGCGATAATTATATCTTATCAAGAGGAAATTAATTTTGATCAAAGCTATACTCTTTCATTATTCTTGTCTGTTCTTTGTCAAATACACAATCAGAAGATTGCGATAATAGGTTTCGAGGCATTGGCAATCAATAGTCCTACCTTCATCAAGTCAGTTTTTATTATAGTATGTGAAGAGTATACTCCATTCTAAAATTGCTAATTCTCGAGACAACGCGTAGAGTCTCTCCACGGACCTAAATAATGTTTAGTAGAAAAAGTGATGGTGAATGCAATTATACTAGTTTAAACAACAAAAGAAAGTCAATGTTAAACGTGAAACTTCCTTTTTCATTATATTTGACCTTGTCATTTAAAGGATAGATGAAATGACATATGGTCCAAATCGGATTCATTAAAATGGGATGTCAATTTGACAATTGCTCGATTTTAAATTTCTGAAATCGGTCCATAAATTACTTATATACGGCTTTTTAAAAAAACGCCTGATTTAGCCCAGGCGACCAGAATGAAAGTCTGCAGGGGTGTGACCCGTGAAGGGATGACTTCTGTGACGTATGTGGAGGAATTTGATTTTCGGCGATAGTCACAATTCAACGTAATTTCGCAACATTTTGATTGTTAATTTCACAAAGAAACCTTCAATAAACCAACTTAAATTTCCCATATATCGAATGTTTAGATATCCAACTAAGTAATTCCGCAGATGACAATTACACAATTATTACATAAACATGTCTTTTTGGCGATGTAATACACCTCATAAATTCATTTAGCGGCAGTGATAATCATCATTAATTAATTAACGAGACACCGGCGGAGTAGCTATCTACTCGCCCCGCCTGTCGCTTATCACAGTCACGCCTCAGTGAGCATTTTCAAAAGGATTCGCCGAACAAATTGCGGTCGTGTTAAAATGGGTGAATTAAAATCGTCTTAATTATCAATTGCAAGTGTATATTGTCTCGAGTTTATGCTCAATTGATTCCGATATATAATATACGTAGAGGTTATCATCTGTCATTCTTGAGAAAAATGCATTTCATCTATCCTTTAAGAAAATGAGACGATTGTCAATGCCTATCAATAAGCCGGCTCAACTCATGAACCTTGTTTTGGCTTCACGAATTGTTCCATACATAATACAATGTAAACTTATTGACACTTATGAATACAGAATAACAAATATAGAAGAAATATAGGAAATTGTTTTTGGTGAACAAATACTCTGCATATAAACCTGAAAAGTAAATGGAACTGATGAGGAACATGATGTCTAGAACCTGACAACATGAATTATGTACATGTGTGTCCATTACCCTAAATGTGTACTCAGGTTTTGTACTACACACATATGGAAATGTAAGATAAAGTCAATGGAGGACATTTTACATTCTCCATGCCACATCATGTACATGCCATAAATTAAAATCAATGTGAGTGGCTATGGTAGGAGTAGAAACATATAAAGTCTACTTCACGAGAAGATATGTTCATGGTGTTCTACGAGAAATGCTAAGTGCTCTAATTATCAAATCCCCTCCCCCTCCCCCCCCACTCCCAAACTAAAATGAAACAAAAATAATGAAGTTCGTTTATGCAGACCATCTGTTGGTATGCAAATGTAATTTATTTCAGATATGTCAGCAGCATCATTCAATGCATCTAATAGTTGGAAACCGTTCCAAACTTGAAACAATGTAGTACATATCGTTTAGTTTTGGTGTTTCATAATGACAACATAACAACCCAAAGATGTTAACGTTGCTGCTATTCTCAGGTTTACAATAATTCTTTGAACATGCATCAACAGTCTTTAAAAACTTATAACAGAAGTTCTACAAAAATATTCATATATCATATATCAGAAGTCAATGGATGAAAAGTTAAAAGTCATTAAGGTGATCTGTAAATCTGGAATAAAGAGTTATATTTTCTGTTAAACTGCTCTCTTTATTCATTTACTTCAGGCCGGGGCTTCCATACCATTTGCAATATAAATCACGTCAAAGCCACCGTCTTATATGATAATACATCTCATATTTTCTCTCTCTTATTGTATTCATACTGCGTAATAAACACCGATCCACAAATATATAACTTGAAGTGTGTCAATCAATCAATCAATCAATCAATCGTTTATTCAGTAGAAAGGCCTGCGGCCCACGTACAGAATTATATATAGTACATGTATTCAGAGTTGCTATTTATTAAATGAATTACGTAAAATTAAGGCATCTTTAACATAGTTTGAAATGGACATTAAATAGGCAGAATTATCATTTTGAAGGTTATGGATCCTGATATCTTCATTATATACACAGGTATATTTTCAAAATATTTAACACGTAGATTTTTCATAAACTGGACATTTATAAAGAAAATGAAATTCATTCTCTACATAATTGGATTTACAGATTTTACAGTAGCGATTTTGACGGGGGATACCATCACGTCTACCAATATGTTTGTAAATGGCTAACGCTCCAATTCTTAATAATACTTGAAGTGTCTAGGGAAGGCGGTAACGGAGTTATAACAATGATTCAGGGTGAGTCTGTATTCCTGAACACAGCAGTTTGTATGTACATGTATGACTTTGGTATGTGTATATTCCATTCACAAACGATGTTTCAACGGGACTTAGTACATCACATAGGATAAACTATAATTTATTTGTATGGATATTTTGTCACACAATAAACACATTTCAATCGTGAGAGGTATGTTTTCAAATAGTATTTAGCGTTTCGGACATTTTTAAATATCGTTAATCGAAATCAATGGTATGGGTAGGTTATCACCAGTGACCACAACTGAATGATACATTGCAAATAACTGGTTATGGAAGACTCATATTTGTTCTCCCCTCTTCAGCCATCCTAAACTTTACGATTATGTCGGCCTATAAAACATTTACTGGATGTAGCAGACAGACATACCACTAATTTAGATGACCCTCCTTGGTGTCTAATGGCTGCAATACTGCATGTGTGTCCCTAAATAATAACTCACTCACTGTCCCCTTTTGAGTCGCCACGGACCGACTAAGAAGTTACGGATAATGCAAAGATGCCATTCTTCCATTGAACCGTGTATTATTGTTTTAAATCGGACATCATTCATATTTCCTTTGCACATTCACATGGCTACTCTTTACGTACTTTATAAGGCATTGACTGGCCTACATGTACACACAATAAGGCATGTCAAATAAATGCAGTTACACCATTGCGCAATCTGTGCAAGTAAAAGAGAATAGTATATTCTTCATCATAACATTATGTTATTGATTTAAACATTACTGAAACAAAATTACAAACAGTGATACAGAATCAAACATATGTATGTTTTGATAAATGGAATTAATATCGATAACATAGAAACTGTTTTTGATCAACATGTTTTTGTTGAAGATATTTTTTTCCATCTCTGTCACTTCATGAAATTTGTATTTCAAGTGCATGCTGTCTCACCTGTGAGTTTATACTATTAGTCTTTACAAAGTCAAACTGGAAGCGATAGTAAGTATAGTTTATTGACGCTGATCTAAAATTTAACTGGAGTACTTTAGGCAAACTTTATAATATTGGCATTTTTAAACGGTGTAATCAGAAATGTTTTACGTACAATAATAAACACTGAATTGGTTGCATTAAAAACACTTTAAGTTTGTGAAACTCGTGACTTGAAAATCATAATAAAATCATCTATGATATCGCAAGTTTTTGTTTTTTATTGAAAATATATGAGAGACATCGCGATGCCAGGTGTTCAGTGACATTCTAGACGCTCCTATAACACGAGATGAAATCCTTTATAGTATCGGACAACTGAAACTGAATAAATCATCCGGAATAGATAACACCCTTGCAGAATTTTTCATACATTCATCGGATAGTTTACTACCGCATCTTGAATTATTGTTTAATGTCATTCTTGAGAATGGGTTTTTTCCTCCGTCATGGTCTGTTGGTATTATTGTACCTATTTATAAGCATGGTGATAAAAATGAAACCGGAATTTATAGAGGCATAACTCTTCTTAGTGTATTTAGCAAAATATTCATAGCAATTATAAATAAACGTTTAGTGTTCTGGGCAGATTCCTGTGATAGGATAACTGAAGCTCAAGCTGGTTTTAGGAAAGGTTACACCACTAATGATAATATATTTGTTTTGTGTTCACTTATACAGAGATACCAAAATACAAAAGGTTCTAAATTGTATGTTCTTTTTGTAGATTTTGCAAAAGCGTTCGACTCTGTTCACAGAGATAAATTATGGAATCTTCTAGATAGCCATTCCGTAAGCAGTAAAATGAGTAAACTGCTAAGAAGTATTTGTAAGAACGTAAAGATGTGTGTGAGAAACAACAATGAAATATCTGAAACATTTGATAGCCAAATAGGAGTAAGACAAGGATGTATCTTGAGCCCATTTTTAGTTTTAAACGAATTAGCAATACAAATCCACGAAAATTGTTCTAATGGTATCCAGCTACATCCAGATATAAAACAGCTATTTCTCCTATTATTTGCTGATGATATAATACTCTTCCCGAGCACCATACGAGGACTACAAGCAGAAATAAATGAATTGGAAACATATTGTAAGGAATGGAATCTAACCGTTAATAGCAATAAAACTAAGATCATTGTGTTTAAGAATGGGGGGAAACTTGCTGCAAGCGAAAAATGGTATTATAAAGGTGAATTGATTGAAACAACTATATGCTATAAATATTTAGGTGTATATTTTACAAACCACCTGTCGTGGTCCCTGCATGCAAGAAATGCATCTATGCAGGCAAAGAAAATACTGATTGGGGTTATGAGATACATTTATATTTTAGGCGATATGTCACAAAAATCCTTCTTTAGAATTTGTTATGCTAAGATTAGCCCAATTCTTCTTACGGCTATGAGATTTGGGGACTTCAAACATTTGATGTAATAGAAAAGATACATTTGTATGCTATTAAAAGATTTCTAAAATCATCTATGATATCGCAAGTTTTTGTTTTATATTGAAAATATATGAGAGACATCGTGATGCCAGGTGTTTATTAGTGGTAACACGGATGAACTTGGTTCGTGCAGGAACGTGAACATTCACTTGATGAAGAGTAAAAAACAACGTTGTCCAGTACTGACTGTGACAGCAGCTATGCCATCCAGACCATTTGACATTATTAAACTCAAAGACCCTGAAATGTCAATGTTCAAATCGGATCTAAAATCAGCTATTTGAACGATTGGCAATTTATCACCATCGGGTCTTCAAGTATCCTTGATAGGCGACGACGCAAGTAATCAGAATCAATCATCATTAGACGATGAGCTCACCAGAAGAATGAAATCAAGGTACATCTACCCTGTGTCTGGAAAATCAATAAGACTAAAATGGCTTCATGTGCTCAAGCCCTCCTTCTGTACATCAACATCTACATTGTATCACCATCTTATTTACAGTTACAATACCAATCACTCGATTCATTAATTATAATAATTAACTGACATAACACCATTCATGCTTTGGTCATCATTTAGACTCAAATGGTTTCAATTGTCTATTCAATCTATTGTAACAACACCTTATCTGCCTTATTTTGTATTCCAGTTTTCTTTTATTTCTCTTTCATCTGTCAGTCACTTGATTAGGAGGCAGGGAACAGCCCAGAACTCTTGTGTAAATCATAACCTGTGATCCCTAATATGCTCTTTCTTACTTGTTTTTCGTCTTCTAAATGCCTTTAATGAACAACAACAAATATAAACATGTCACTGTATATACCGTCACTGATATCACGATAACCATACAACGTAATTTTGGTTAATTCTACAATAAGCGTAACAACTAATGTAAATGCTCCTTAAAAGAAGTGTAAACATTACAAAAATACGAAAGGCCTGGCATTTCCTAGACCCGTGAGGGGTTGTTCTATTAAATATAACAAGCTCTTTTTAATTTGTTATGTAACTTTATGGAAACATTTGGAAAGCGCATGATGATTAACAGGAAATACGATATATATTCTGCTATATAAAGTATCAACAGCAATAGCAAAGATTATTCTCCTGATGGTAAATGGAATTATCATTATTTAATCTCAATTCAGTGTTTTCAGAATTTAAATAATTACACAATCTCATTGATATGAATATTAATACTGAATTCGTCAAAAGGCGTACCGAGGTTATTGGACTTTTGTATCACTTAAAGCACAATGGTGATATTTAATTACAATGACAATGCTTTCGTATGCAACTTCTAATGTCAACGATTTCTACCCAAAACATTACGTTTTTTTAGATTACTAAAAGTGCCTCCTGAAGTATTGGCGGTCTCAATAAAGAAGTAAGGAAACAGCGTGGGTGTAGATATATGTAAATCCTTTCTAAATCTCATTTCTTCAACATTAATGGAAATGTAAAAAAAGGATAAGGATAAGTAAGAAGATTAAGACACCTCCAATATCGAATCAAAGAATCCATTATCACCAGCATAAGAGACAACCTGTCCAGAAAGTGTAGATATACGATGGCTGTAGGGAATAACAAGGATGCTACCTTAATATGTCAATTGACAACTCAACCTGTATGACTCACTGAAAAAATATGTTCTAGTTCTTCAAATACTAGTTTTGGTTTTGGTTATCTAGAATATGACGGCCATTCAATGACAAATCCTCTATATATCCATATATCTACTGATAAAGGAAGGGAATAAACCGATCTCATATTCATTAGATATTGTCTGCTAGATGTCTGGTTTCACTTCATGTTACACGTTCTACCTTCTGACCAATTGATGACAACCAATGAAACTGATTTGATTTTGTTTAGTATTGTACGAAAATCATTTTGTCAAAAAATTACTTTTGCTTACTTAGTGCTAACTATTTCAACTGATAATCAAAATATGATTTTTATCAACGATATCAACGATATTGATAATGTTGACTACATGACCTCAAAATAAATGACTGGTATTGTTATATACGAGTAAATGCACGTACGTTTGTCAGAAAATAATGTTTCAATGGTTTGTTGATAAAGTTTAGTTACACAATATGTTTTTAATTGTGAGTGTCCTCGTGTTCCTGATCTCTGACACATTTATATTAAAAACAATTGTATGACATATCAAATGCACAGCAAATGTCAAACCAATGAGCTTCCCACATAATACAATAACTAACCTCTGTAAGTTCGTTATCTTAGCAGATAAACGGTTATTGCTGTCTAGACTATGTAATATCACAATGACCACAGGTAATAAAGGTCAATCCTGTGTAATTAAAATATACTGGGCTTCACAAGAGGTTGCAAAAACTACGAGATTGCCACTTTCACAATTAAGTCAAACAGATGATTTCCAGATTATGTACTAGGAGAACCAAATTCTTACACTTACCAACTGGGATTGAGCATTGTCTAGAGGAATGATAGAGATATTGAATATCTACTGAAACGGATGAATTAATAAGTTTCGTGAAAGTCGGCTGTGACAGCCGTTTGTGAAACTGTAACCATGTCATACCATGTGGCTCTATCGCCTAGCAGTTTGCTGGATGTGTTTTGTGTTTATTCCTTTTCTTTGGATTCTTTGGATTATATCATGGACATGTGGAGCCAAACGTGAGTAAGGCTCTTCGTTTAGTATGGAGAAATGATGTAAAAAGCAATATTATGTTTCCTTTTCTGTAGGATTAAGTGTAAGTAAGTGTAAGTGTAAAGTTCATGTTACATACCTGATATAATACCTATTTATTTTAATGCTTACAGGCCCGAGCTTTGTATTCGTAAGTTTGAAATTGTGTACTATATTCTAGATCACTATGATTTGAATAATGATAATCACTTCACTATTCTACTTTAGAAAGTAAAACGAATTGGTATTTATGTTCAATCAACCTAGGTTTCAGTATTTATAAATCTGATAGTTTCAGACAGACGAACTGCGTTTTGTTTTATATTATTGGGTGGCGGGTCCCTTACTTTGTTTAAAAATTATATCCATATTTTTACCTTTTCCTTTCTTTGTTATATTAAAATTAAAAAAAACCACTTCCACTTGGATACAATTATTACCTTGAAACTGTGACTTCATTAGAAAAAAACTATCAATGGGAATTTCGCCTAAAATAAACATTGTTTCAGCCAACTGCAGAGATTTAACCGACAAAAGAAAATGTAAAGAAATCATGAATATTTATAGAAAAACAGAAATTCTCTATCATATGTTTGCAGGATATCCATATTTCTCCTGAACATGAACAGATAATGAAAAATGAATGGGGAGTGAATGGTGTTATTGCACCCTTCAAGTCTTATTCAAGAGGAGTAGCTATTTTACTAACAATTACTTTTGAGTATTAAATACATAACATATAGGAAGACGGAAACGGACATTATGATTTTTAGGATATAACTATTGACGGTATCAGACTAAATAACTAACTTTATATGATACAAACATGGACACTCTATCTTTTGACATTGACTTATTCAAAAAGATTATAGATACCGGAAATGAATTATTAGCAATTTGCGGAGATTGTAACCTTGTTCTTGATCCCTCGTTAGACCTTGAAAACTATAAGAATGTTAATAACCCTAAGGCGAGTAACATTGTATTAGGCCATTTGGAACACCTAAATTTACTACATGTATGGAGAGAAGTAAACACTGACGTACGAAAATATACATGGTGGAATCGAAATCCCCGTCAAGAAGCAAGATTAGACTGGTATCAGAATATCTTTTCAATATAAGTTCAAATAACTCCATTATTCCTGGTTATAAAAGTGATCACTCAGCTGCACCTCTATCTTTCTCAACGCAAAAGAACACGGAAAAGGGTCGTGGTTTTTGGAAGTTAATACATCGTTGTTCAGACGTGATTAATATATAAATCTAGTTATTGAATTACTGAATAACACCAAACATGAATACGCCGATCCGAAATATACCGATAATGAAGTTGATGAAAAAAACGACGCAGATCTTTCATCAAAGACACCTTATTTTTTTAAACATTCCTAATGAAAGTTAGAGTTAAATCAAGGGAACATTTAATCAAAATGCTTTGACAATGAACAGAGGCGTGATTACGTGTATCCCAAAACCAGGTAAAGACAGAAGATTTTAAAAAAACTTTTGACCTACATGTATATTCCTCCTAAATGTACTTTATAAAATTATAATTACCTGCATTACTAATAGGCTTAAAATGACACTTATCCACGAAAACTAAACATGATTCATTCCAGGTAGATCTAGATGTATTACAGAAACCATTGGATTGCTTTATGACATTATGTTTGAAACGAAAATACGAAAGAAAAAAGGACTGTTACTCCTAATTGACTTTGAAAAAGCTTTCGATTCATTCTCCAGGAAATTGTTAATGATTGTATTTAATACATTCGGATTTGGAAACAACATATTGAAATTGGTTATTATTCTAATATTGAATGCCTCATCATGTATTGTTCAGAAAGGCTACCTATCAACATTTTTTGACAACGAAAGGGGATGTAGACAGAGCGGTCCAATCTCTCCATACTTGTTTTTATTCGTTGCTGATATACTGGAAATAATGGTAAGAAATAATGAAAATATAAAGGGTATTATCCTCAATGTGTTATAAATATGTATATATGTTTTTTTTAAATTCATATAGAATGACAAGAGGGACAAAATAAAATGCGGAACTACCAAGATGGCGGCCTTAGAATTCGAATGGTTGATGTCAAAACCTTCATTGATTCAATAAACATTTCTATAACTTTCCAAAACTGTATAATCTAGCGGGTTTCCCTATAAAGCATGTCCTTCTATAGGTGTTATATATAAACTTATAAACCATTTTAGAAGGACACGTTGGATGCCTGGTATATATATATTAAAGGTTGTGTTATAAATGATTTAAATATTAATGAAGTACTAATGCAACTCCTTTGGTTAAATCACCAAAGTTCAAATCGGGATCTGATAATCAATTACTGGTTAAACAGGGTATTACCAATGTGAAAGACATTTTCAAAGATAATGAACTTTTAAATTTTGCAGAAGTTAAAGCAAAATACGATATTAAAGGAACAGTACTCGATCTACATCGTGCCATCCTTAGTTTACCTTAAACATTGAAAAATACTATTAAAGAATGTAACTGCTCAACCATGAGCCATATGCCGACCTATTTTTCCTGGACAGATATGATTAAATCTGCCAAAGAATCACGACTACTTTATGATAATCTTGTATCGTAAACTTCGGGTAATTTTCAGAAAGTCTGTAATAAATGGGAAATTAAAGTGAAACCAACTATGGAGACTCGAATTCCAATATAGGTTTATTCATAGAATAGCTTATACTAAAAGAGAATTATTTAAAATTGAGTTGATAGTTGATAACGACTTATGTCCTTCATGCGGTTTAAGTGAGAATATATAACATGTTTATATTGAATGTCCAGTTGTTAGACTTTTTACGAATTCACTGCCTTTGTCAACAGATTTCATATTGAACCGTCAAAATACAAACAAAGATATCTTATTTGCGCGAACGATGCTGTTATTAGCTAAACGACACATTTTCGTAATGAACATTAAAGGTAAGAAGCCTTCTTTCTCAGTTTTTGTAAATATACTAAAGAATATATTTGGCAATGAGAAATACATCGCCAGGAGAAATGATGACATTAATTCTCTTGAGAAAAAATGGAAAGTACCTGAGAATGTCATTTTAATTCCTGTCAATCACTGGTTTAACACTCTATGATGAAGATGAACGAAATAATTATGCCTTCTGTCATGTTGTATCAAGGCATATGTATACATTTCAATGCGATGTATTGCTATGTTATTGTAGTGAAGTGAATAAAAAATATACAAAAAAAAATGTCATACGATGTTTCACCAAACATTCATAACCTTTGTGCAACAAGATGATATTACGATAAATATTGTGAAAGTACGTTTAACACATGTTCTATTTTATCTGCATTTAAAGACATCAACATTTTGAATTAATATCGAACGAAACATATACAACATTTCTACATGAACGAAACAATCAAGGGGTTAATATTTGCCATTGAATCCATCGTTAATAGACTTACACAATGTGTAGTTGGACATCTTCAAATAGATCTGTAACGACAAGATATACCATAAAGAGACACCTACATATTAGCCAGAATTTCTTTCTTCACAAACACGTTGGCGTTTACCAAGATACGAGTGAAAACAACACATATTCTATCAGAGAGAAAAAATCTACAAAACTTGGAAACTATTACAAAAGCCATATGTAACACCAAAAGGAAAAAACGAAGTGTGTTTAGCAATGCGAACAGAACGAAAACATCTAGTTGTCAGATTACCTCTGTGATAAAGCCAAAAGCAAAACAAGTGCGTTTGATAATCCCGCTATTTTCTGTTTCCTGTGTCGACCTGTCGATCTCCCTTGGTTTACATTTAAAGTCACGTAACCAAATCGTGATCGTTTATATAAACATTGACTGTTTGTTAAACTTGCGAATTAATATCGGAATTAAATACAGGAAGTTCCACCTGCACCAGAAGCTACAGGACTCACTGAATAACCATTCCATATTCTAACCCTACTGGTAATGCAGATGACATCTCTAAACCTTCAATTATCTATGTCATTCTGTTCAATTTACGCTTGACTATTGGAAGTATCAGTGTCAATAATGAGACATCACATTGTACAACCTACTCTGGGGGAATCGACAATAAGAGCTAATTGTGTGATGCGAAGAACATACACCCGTGTGTTGTAAATCAGCAAATTCAACTGCATTGGATTGTAGTGATTGATTTGCATGAAGTTATTTATCATGATCATATATATCTTAATATATATAATAACAACCAATCTTTCTGGAAGAACTTCAAGTAAGTTAGCAAACTAAATATATATACTAAATATGAATTATCAAAACATTATCTGTTCATATTTTTTAAGAACATCATAATTTTGAAATATCCTTAACTAGACGGGCATAAAAAATCAATGCTTGGCTTGTTTTGTGACGTCATAAAGTAATAGCGCGTGAACAAATATAAATCCAAGGTGGCTATATAAGTCAACGTCTTTGATATTTTAAACTTCAATACCAAAAATTGTGGCCAAAAACAAGCGTGAAAAAGCGATTTTAGCACCCCAAGTGTACTTGAACAAACATACAAATAAAAGTATCATACTCTGATGTATGAAATCGTGTGTACTTCACTACAAAATATGCGTCTATCAAGTATTTTCAAATCTACCTTTTCCGACAGCAATTTTCAAATTTATACTCTTTTAAAAATTCGGGAACGTTTCTTTTGCACTTGCGTATATATTAAAACATATGTGGATGTTTAAAATTAGTTTCAATACCCTTACCTTTGGACATTTTATTTACATTTACATTTTACTCTGTGACTGATGAGACAGTGTGGGAGAGGACATATAAGCTTCAACTCATCTCTAACTATTCTAATCAATCATCTGGTTGTAATGTTCAGGATTGCTCAGATAAGAAGAAGTCAATATATTCGTGCATACGTATTAAGTAAAGAGCAATATTCATCACCAGATTAAGGAAGTAGAAAGATAAGCTATCTAAGACTCTTGAAGATTCTAATTAGGAAATGCACAATACGTATGTCTGAATAATTGAATGAACACTTGTAACGTTATGTCAATCAACTATTTTTTACATCTGCGACCGAATTTTGTCTTGCAAATAATATGGTTGCATCTCACTGTTAAAGCAATTCTAAAGTTACGAAAATTCAACAATGTCGTTGGTTGCACTATTAACTCTTGATGGAACCAAACGTGATTCTCTATTTCTAGCCGAAAAAGTGTTCGATATGCAACATAGGTTAGAATGAAAAAACTAATTTGCGTGACTTCTTTGAGGAGAGAATGCCAGCTAAAACATCATCACAATACTGCACTTGCATGATTAAGCAGCACCGTAGTTGAGTGATAACATATTTCATTAATAATATGTTATAACTATCGTAGTCTCACAAAACTTCAGATATAATTATAAATGTAGTTGGCATTATATTAAACTCTTAACTTCTTCCCCTCTTACTTTGATATAATGTTCACTGTGAAATAAAATAAAATTGATGATAAAACTTACAAAAACATTCAATAATAATGAACTAATTAACGAATATTGTCTATCTGAAAACACTTTCTGCCATGAAATGTATATAAAAGTATGATTCTATTCGAAATTGAAACTTAGCAAACCCACTTCAGACGAACTTATTCGTGGCATGTATACTACATCTTTTCAGACTTACAATTCAGGAATGAAAGCTTCATTCTATTTCTACTAACGCTAAACAAACTCTTCACGAAGTTTGACCTTCATATCATACTACACGATTTCCACTGCGTCAGTTTAGCTGTAGCAATAAAGGGCGATTTTAAGATAAATACATTTAGAACCGCTTTGTCATTTCGTGTAAGATCATTACTAATCGATTATGACTTTCTTTAACATTTTGCATCAATATGTATCGTGTGAAAATGTCATTAACCAAGTGTAGTAAACTGTCTTATATCACTGACCATTCAGTCGTACAACCGACTAAAGATGATTAAGAAACTATCGACACAAACCCCATGTGAAAAGGTTTGCTAAATGAAATAAAGTAAAACAACTGAGCGTCATTCAAACAAACATTTAGGAAACGTTTTGAATTATGTATATAATTATGCTTATCAAACTAAAATTAGAATTCCATATAAAACATAAAGCAAAACCTATAAGTAATAGAAAATAAAGGATAAATATCGACAAAAACAAACCATTTTAAAGAAGGCACCAGTACCACTCTTCCACAGAACTGAATATCTACGTACCTGCCGCCAATGTTGCAATTGGAAGATCATGCAACAGGTTAAAGTTTTGTCTCATAAGAAACATATAATACTTGTGTGTATATAAGCTGGAGTCCATGTTATATCGCAAGTGTTCTCATCAATCCTAATATTATGTATAAGCTAACATTTAAGCCCTGTTTAAACGGCGAGCGTTTTGTATATGAGTAAATCGATGTATATATTATGCAAATTTTCTCACATGAGCAAATCTCGCTGTATAAACGCATTTGCACGTCTGCAAATTTGACTACCGTAAGCAGATTTTGCACTACATTAAGCAAAGTTAACGTTGCATCTAGTCAAGGGCAAGTGCAAATGTTTACTACCATGAGTAAATAGGGTATTTTCACTATTCTAGTAAAAAGAATTTCGTATACAGATATAGTGACTTCACACAGGTTGAGAAAATATATTAGAGAACGTTAGAAACTCTTAATATTGTTTTTCAAATTATCTATATAGAACAATCTCCTTTTTGCACGCAGCGACCTTCGAAATATTTCTGACCTTCCAATTTTCATAATAATTAGGGCGATATAGTCAAACCAATGTTTACATATATAAATTAATGTCATTTATTTAGTTTACATCTAATAACTATGAATTGGCATGTTTTAGGAATTCTCTATTCATATATTAAAAAATTAAACACGTATGAACGCAAAGTACATTTACATTTACTCACTTGTGTATATTACTACCATAAGCAATATTGCATATGTGCAAATTTCGCTGTACAAACTCATGGTAAAAATGGTTGACACCCCTAAACAGAAAATCGATTTTAGCAAATTCAATGCATGGATAATTAATATTGTTCAATATTATGGTATTTTCGAAATCAAATGGCACAAACACATGATGTAAACTATATAATACATGTCAGGTATGTATTGTGTGCGAATGAGACTCCCTGAAATATTTTTAGTATATTTAGGTTCAGTAGAATTTCTTTTTCATTATTTATTAGAAGCAAAATGAGAAAACTCAAACACTGTAACAATATGCCGATGCCAATATCTCAAGACACAATGAATGAACTCTTTTGAATAAATTTCATTTTTCTTATATTCCTCTTTCTTTGATATTTTAAAGTACAAGTGGAGAAATAGCAAATGCTCAAGGACACTATTCACGAAAAGAAATCCGTTAGTAACATATTACACCAAAACAAGTATCGAAACTGACACGTTATGTTGTGTATATAACATTTCATTCCTTTAACTATTGGGCGGTGTCAACCATTATAACCAAGAGTATATTTCCTTCCTTTCGATCATTTGTAGCAAAAGTGGCCTGACACGCCCGATGGTCATTTGACTTGGTAAGTTAAACTTCTCAGATTTCCATAATCTTGTACTGGTACTTTTTTTTACAAACATTTTAATTACTATACTCTCTATACCTAGCTATATTATTTAACCAATCCTTGTGTTGGATGATAACTGTTCTATCACCGAAGTTGTATTGATCTATAAGTAGAAGTACTGGTCCTGAAACGCAATTTGTAAGTAGCATTTCCATGCAAAATTACCATAGATAAATTTAAAAAACGGTTATTGTTACGCATACATAGATTTATAGAACTAGGCCGTAGGTTCTTTTTAAATCTGGTACATAAACTTAATTTAAAGATGCATTTCAATGGTAACGGTCAAAACAGTGATCGTGGCTCACTTGATCTTTAACGTGCGATCTACTTAATATCAATCTGCGTGACGGGAGTCAGGAGAAATGCCTATGGATCATTACAAAATAAGTTTGGCATGATTCGATATAGCTTCTAAATATTACTATTCGTTCATCTTCTTCTGCGGGACGAAATCTTCTGTACAGGCTCCTAACGTTTTGGGATTTTAAATCGTAGATATGTATGGAACTACAATGTGATGAATAAAATTTCTGCTATCAGTCGGCATAGTTTAAGTCTGAGAATGTTATTTAGTACAACATACAGCTATTCGTAACAAAGTCAACAACTCGCTTGTAATTCTGTACTACTCTTCCCTTGCTGTGTTAAGAGAATTGTGCCAAATTTGAAAATAATGATAATGACAGTTGTTACTTTTCTATTTCGGGAACCATTCTAATTTCGTCACTGACTTTTTTGGATACCATTATATTATTTGTTGTTTTTTTAATTTCAATATAAAAATCAAAACCTATTATCACTTTGAGACATGTAAACACGTTTGATGGTAGAAACATATGTTTACTCCTAATTAGGACTTATAAGCAAATACATTTTAGATGTGATGTGTCAGTGCTTTCATGTGACAACGCGATTAACTCTACAAAGTAACGGAAACTTCCAGTAGGTTCTAAGGACCCCAACAGTGTGTCACCTACATGTACCAATCATCATTAAAGTAGTGCAGATATTTCGCGGACTGCGGATGGAGAAATCCAAAATACTGGGCAAAACGAATTTAATGATGAAATAACAAGAAGTGAGGTTAATATTTAGTTTAGTTTGGAATCGTGAACATATTAGACGCATTCATGATTAGTCATATCTACATTTGTCATCAAAGATAAACTAAATGTTGCCTTACCTTTGTTGTCCTGCATATGTTAAGATTTCCTTCACCTACTCAGGTGTACGCATGTTAGGAATGGTGTGTGGTGTTGAAAGATACGAACTATACATCTTGTCTCTAAACAATAAATGGATAGGATTGCATCGTCTTGCACTTTCCATATTTAGCGTAACCAATTCCAGTTAATAAAAGATGCGATGTAAATTTATTGTAAGAGCAACTGACCCCTGTGTCCAGGGCGACTTGCGATTGGATTTCATTTCCTGTATCTCTAAGTCTCATTAGTTCTGTAAATTGGCAGGGATATGGTCTGAAATACAATATTGTGCGCATCTTACATGGATGACATGTGTACAAACATTTTAAATTGAATTACTATCATGTTCGTTCTATCGCCTGGTAAAAGTGTCATCTATGTTAAGATGTCTGTTACTGATCAAGTGTCCCCGCCATGCCCTTTGCAAGTATCCTCTGCATGTCTGCCTATCTTAGCTGCAT
The DNA here is from genome assembly GCA_936450465.1 of Gibbula magus. Lineage (NCBI taxonomy): Eukaryota > Metazoa > Mollusca > Gastropoda > Trochida > Trochidae > Gibbula > Gibbula magus. Next base: position 28,532,228 of record OW388297.1, read on the forward strand.
GATCTTCAGATGACGTGATGAGATTGTGTGATGTAGTGATCTGTAAAGTAAACCTTATACAAGGACACAAGAGCTCATACACTCTCCAGATCTACTCGTGAAGAAGGACATCTCGTGTCAAACTTGAGGCGATGCACCAATTGCTGCTTATTTATTCACCAGGATAAGTATAGTTCAGAATTGAAGGTCGATGACCATTTAACAGTGTCATCAAATCTTGAGGAGTAATGACATCTGGTGGTGCAGGAAATTAGATTCGATCTCCCACATTACATATCGGGTCTTGTACATAACTGTTCTTGTTCTAAACTGAGGCACTTTGCACTATATAATCAGTATATTGTTATCGTATATACTTATATACTGAAGCTCGACATTCCTCGCGACATTTCAGGTCTAATCAGTTTATTTCTCTTTTAAAGTAAACACTTATATTAACTGAATTAACATGAGAAGAAAAAATAATGAAATTAAACAATCAGAGGTGACCTGTGACCGCATGTCGTTTTTGAACATATGTATCTCAAGTGTATCTATAGGTTATTCCAAGGTAATGCATTTGTATAGTTTATGAAGGTTATTTCTAATGTTAACGCTTTTCCTTTCACCGAACACGCACCTGTTTTTTTTCAAATATAGTTGTTACAAAGATCTAAGCACAAATTGAACATAAACTGAACGCCAAAAGAAATGTAAAACCTCTTTGAATTTAATTATCATTGGTTGGGTCAATTGTCCTATTTCCGATCATGCACAAAAACAACAAAATCATAGAATTATCATTAGTTTAATGACACATTGTATGTGATCAGTATCTGGTATGTCCGCCGTTGGCACTGAACCATGCCTAAACTCTTCGTCTCACAGAAAACATCAGTCGTCTGATGAAAGCAGGTGGTATCCATTCGGCCACCAATGCAGCAATAAGTTGTTTACGTGTGTGTGGTTGGTGTCGACGTTGAAGGTTCCTTCGATCGATGTAATCCCAGAGGTTCTCGATGGCCAAGGCAAAACGTCGACGTTGTTGACGTTGAGGTACTGTAACGTCACTCTGGCTACATGAGGACGAACATTGTCATGTTAAAAAACGGTGTTTGGATGGCGGACATGTTTGGATGTTTGGACATTTCTTTTGGCGTTTATAGTTATTAGTTTATATGATGTTGCATGCACAGTAGAGTAAATGCACTATGGATATTTTTTTAAACTAACTCTTAGTTGACAATAAAATAAATGTCATGAAAGAAAGAGAAAAACTTATTTTCAATTAAAAGCTACGAATCGTGTGTAAAGGCCAGACAATTACAAGAATGCAACATTGAAAATCGGCATGTGAGTTTTATATAATTTAATATTTCCTAATTGTTTTACCTATGTCATTTCCCTTTTGCGTGAGTTATGATCATTTACAAATATCCAATCCAGCTTTATCAGGCAACTTATGAACTTATGTGAACAGATTCCATGTAAGAAATGATATAACGTGCACATCATAACTTTTTAATTGATTCATATGAACTCACAAAACGTATCGAAATATTATGTATTTGTAAATCCCGTTTGTCTCCATCCTCATTTACCAAGGGTTGTATATATGCTCCGTTACTCTCTACTATAGCAACTCTGATACACTCCATCAGTTAAATTTGTATTCAAATATTTGGTAACCGATGATCTTTTCTCTCGGGATATAAGCAATTCAAGGTAAGGTGAGGTAGTATAGTATTATGGCAGGGAGAAAGCCCGCAAAGCCATGTGGCTATGCATTACGGTGAGACCTATGAGAATCCGCTGTAACTAGCGAACCATGGGTGGTACTAGGCTGAAATTCAGTGTAGCATTGCACCCAAACCTTACTGCGTGTAGAAAGTTCTCTACTGCAGACACAGTTGCCGTGCCCCTGGCGGGATTCGAACCCCTGACCTCTTGATCCGAAGCCGAACGCGATAACCATTCCCCTATCCCGCCCCCGTATAAGCAATTCAAAGCATTATGGTCACAAGGTAAAGAAGTTTGCTCTCATCTGTATTACGAAATGACAGGAAATACATGCATGTATGTCAGTTTTCAAATTCCATGAACGGTGGTTTGATAGATACAAGGTAACCCTGATAATTTAGTTTGTTTAAGAGAGCTTTTAGAAGTTAGGAAGCATGAACATAAGTAAAAGTCTTTATTTATTTTAAACTTCTTTATATACAGCTGGTAAAAAAAAAAATTGTTACATTCGCAACATAGCTCACATTTGTTTTCTTTTCCAAAATAACTTAAAAACATGTTCTTTTCTTTTCATAATTAGGTTGTCAAATAATTTTCAATGCAATTGAAGTTTTGAAATTATTGATACTATGCAGATATTAAGTTAGATTCTGATTGTATTTAAATTAGTGTTAAAGTTGCAAAGGTGAATACGATAGGTATCAACAGTCCGTCTCGGTGAGGTCATTCCAATTTTACATATGAACTTGTTTTGAAACATAACAATTGCATATTTCTTACAAACAGAAAGTGCTTTTGAATGAAATATGTACATTAACTAATCCAATATGAAGTTATTAAAAATGTAAAAAGATTCTGAAAAATCTTGATGTCTGTTTTCTCTAAAAATGTATATTGTCAGTGAATAATTTATCTGCTTCCATTGACACAGTTGTCTCAGACAACTAATTATTTCAACTTCAAGTGAAGAAATTCATCTTTTAGTGAAAGTACCTGGATTATCAACGTCAGGCACATCGGAATGAAATGGGCAGAAGTACAAACGTAATGATCGAAATATACAATTGCAGCGTCACAAATCATGGTATAAAAATGTTGATTTTAAAAATTCATGCCACAAAAGAGGTCTTGGACACATAAAGATCCTGCAAACCACGATGCACAACTCATAGGGAATGTTACGACGTAAGTTGTAATAAACGCGGTAAGATGTAATAACTGCGGTAAATTGTAATAAAAACGCGGTAAGATGTAATACTGCGGTAAATTGTAATAAAAACGCGGTAAAATGTAATAAAGTTTACTGCGGTAAATTGTAATAAGGGGGTGCGGTAAAATGTTACTAAAAAGTGCGGTAAAATGTAATACATAATGCGGTAAAATGTAATAACCATACATCTAATTTTTAGCTGCCATGAATGCCGAATTTGGGTCAATCATTGAACATATACATATGTATTTTTTGAATGAGAGTATTATTATATGCATTATTGCATATTAAAATCATAAGTTCTCCAAAATTTACAGACGAACTGTTTTGATTAAACCTCCGCCTTACATGGGAGTATACAGGGTTTATTCTGTCAATCTGTCTGAAACTTTACAAATGTATTTCAAATTTACTGGAGTGGTGCCTCTTGATATTTTCAGATTTCTGAAAATTTTATTAGTTTTGTTTGTTTTCATGAAAAACGAGAATTTGACTCTGTTCACGTTTACAGATAGATAGGTTGTTTCCTGAGAAGAGATTGATAACCATTCATCATATCTTTCTGAAACCTATTCATGTCGTGTATTATCCACTAACATAATTAAAAAGTCTATCATCATTTATATCAAAGATCGATTATACATGCTAATAAAGCACTCTGAGTTAATAGGGGACCGTTTGGATATTTTATCTTCTGATGACTCTTGTGTTTGTTTGAGTTTCTATGGAAACGAAACAGTTACTTTATGTGTATAATGGAAGAATATATATTCCATTGTTTTGCAGAATCGCTGAAACTATCATATGTTTCACTTCATTAAACTGTATTCATATTCATACCCACAGATTTACATTTTGCAAGTTTTTGAATTTTTATGTAACGGTAATCATATTGTCTTGAACTGTTAAAGTATAAGGTTCCATGTAACATGTTCGTAACTTCCGGTGTCATGAAGTGTTACCATTCCAACAAAATGAGCCTAGGGTATATGACTTTACAGTTGATATGAGAACAAAAATTATGTTACATGCAACGCTTAAAATAATTTAATTCCATACCTAATTGATAGCGGAAACTTTTGAAGTTGAAATTATTTTCTGCTAGTACCTTTGCTCTATTCTGGCAAGCCAAACTCTCGATAGACATTTTCAAACATAAATAATTATTTGTTTATGTGTGTGTGTGTGTGCGTGTTTGTGCGTGCGTATGTGTGTTATTATTAGGGTTTAATGTCATTTTCAAAATGATTTCACTTATGTCATGATGGCTAGTATCATTGCACAACATCCCAGGGTGGAAATGCGTCAATTGGGAGACGTTTACATGTGTGCGTGTGTGCCTGTGTGTGTGTTGAATTCAAATGTTAATTCATTTAGAAAACTAGCGCCGTCGTTCAAATATTTTCTATTTTTCTTGAGGTTATTGTGTAAAACTGTTATTGGCACACATGTTTGGTCAATATTTTGCTTAAAGGAGCTGTAGCATGTTTTTTGCCAATTGTATTCTTTCCTTTTTACCATTTATATTACAAATTTATGCAATTTATAATTACTTTAGAGGGTAATAGTTCTCATTACATGAACCATCTATCCGTAGTCGCAGAAATTTGTGTAGTGGTCATAATGAAAACCACTGGCGGACTTTTCAAGGTGAACACCTCTGACTGGCCGCCAAGTACAAAATGATTCCCATAGCTTTAAAAAAGATGTGCACATGTTTTTTAACTTTAATATTGCGAAGAAAAATGGTGTTTTTCGAATGGCGACATTATTTGTCAAGTTCATGACATTGATTTATTTCAGAGAAAAACACGTGCTACCCTCTAAACTGTGGAAATAGCATATAGATATCACGTAATCTCTTTTCTGATAAATCGATTTTATTGCAGTAGTTAGCATTTGGTTGGCGAAAGCATATGCCTCCGTCACACAAAAGAAGTTCCTACTACGTTCTTTTCCTTCCAAAAAATGTTGTAAAACGGCCTCGAACGGGACAGAGACAGCTAACTGTTATGAAGAAGTTTTCAAATACGATAGACAATTCTTAGCAGATTTGCACATGGTAATGATAGCATGTTCTCACGTGCTGTTTTATTCAAAATATTATTGTCAGAGTTGCGAGCAGAACAAATTCATGACACACAAAATTCGAAAATTTGTATAAATTATGCAAATAAGACAAACCAAAACAAACAAACAGCACATCTGCAAGTCATAGTGATTAAATTTGTAAAGTTTAGAAACATATCATCAATTAGTATGAGAGCTGTTAGTGAAACAAAATCAGACGGACGAATTGTCAGACGGACATTTTGATTGGTGAATTCTATAAAAGAAAATATTACAATTTACCGCACATCGTATTACAATTTACCGCACCTTTCATCGAAACATTTTACCGCACCCCCTATTACAATTTACCGCAGTAAACTTTATTACATTTTACCGCATTTTTATTACAATTTACCGCAGTATTACATCTTACCGCGTTTTTATTACAATTTACTGCAGTTATTACATCTTACCGCGTTTATTACAACTTACGTCGTAACAGGGAAGACCGATGGATACGAAATCAATGTACAGCTCTCAAGTCCTAACATTCGGAAGGGTTGGTTTTCGGATCATTCAGATGTCAATCTCAACATATCTACAACAATATGGGTTAAATGCTACATCCCGTGCTGAAAACTCATTTTGAATTGGTGGAGAAAATATCTACAAGAGAATGGAGAAGAGCACTCAGATATTACCTTAGGCAGGTTTGGAATCATCTTCCTTTCATCCACAAAACTGTTTTCAAATATCTTTGCAATAGTTGTACAATGTAAATAAGGAGTCTTCAGAGTAAGAGATATCAAAGTTTTTGTTCAGAGACGACTGTAAAACACCCACCCATAAGCCCATTTTTCGAAATATTGTCAGAAAATGGTACCTGGAATCTTAGAAGCTGGTTGGTATTCTTTTATTCCGAGAAATGTCAGAATGTGATCATCAATGACCTAAAACACGATGTGTTTGTCTTGTATTTCTGATTAAATTCATATTTCACCAAAATAAAAAGACTTTCATTGAGTGATTGTTAATTTTTAGGCTGTCAAGAACATACCAGCATTGGAATAGCCTCAGAATTCCCAAGACATAAACCCTATTTAGACTCTCTGAGACATTATTGGTAAAACAGCTGCTGGGGGAATGCCTACTTCAAGCAAGGAGCTTTGAAAGTTGGTAAATAAATTTTGGTATTTTGTCTAAAAAGATCATGTCACAGTGTCCAGGAACCAGTGGCTTAACAAATAAATGCACTGGGAAAAACAAAAGGGATAAATATTCCTTATTGAATGCACTTTCTTATGATATAAAATAGTGCATTTATGAACTTGTTATTTGTGGTTTAAGTCCCCAAAGTAATGAAAACATAGTATTGTGAACCCCGGTCACTAATGGTGACCTTAGGCTATAATTCTATAGGGTACTCTGGCGATTAAACCTTAGTACTGGCAGACAAGGAGGCAAAACTCAACTTACTACAAAACAGTCTTAAAGGCTTCGGTCCACTGGGCGTCTCTCTCCTCTGGCGGGTTGGAAAAAGATAGTCCAGGCCAAGACTCCAGGCATCCGGTACAACCCCTGTACACCTCCTACGCAGCAACGGCTGGAAACTTGAAGGGGTTGATCTTCCCTCGGCCGTGTATTTCCACACCCTTCCACTCCGAGGTTTCTCATCAGTCGACGAAAACATTCCAAAAAGACACACCGCTTTGGTGTATCGCTCCCCCCTGGCGGCTTTACAGGGCGTAGACATTGCCCGCGTTCTGGTTTGCTGTAATGCGCCACCTCCTGCAGGGGCTCCCCCCGGATACTTCAAATTTCCCCCTAGGTATAGCCAACCATCTGCAGGCCGTTGACACCGCGTCCTGGGGGTGGTAGTCGTGGCACACCCATCTCTGCGACGATGCGGCTGTTCGGGAGGGTCCTCATCGCCACAGCTTGGTCCACTTTGAAAAATCGGATGGTGCTGGAGAATCCGAAGCAGACCTTTGGGTAGGCGGTGGTCCATTTTTTTTTATCGTCTCTTCGGTCACCGCATGCTTCTACCAAGCTGGTCGGGAGGATTTCAATGCATTTAAGATGGACATCCTTAGCCTCAGGAACCACTAGGACATCCGTAGCCTCAGGAACCACTCGGGCTATTTCCCGCAACACCCTCTCCTGACGGTGACGCTCCTTGTGTTGGGTCGTCCAGTCAAGCCCCATTTCCCCTGCCGCAATCCCAGGTTGGTGCCACAGCTTCACTATGTTGCGGAACCCCTCTCCTGTCAACAGGTCAGCTTTCTTGGGCTGGATCCCCACAGCGGCTCTGAAGATGGTCCTGCCGGGTGATCGGCTGGATTGCTGTAAACTTCCACTAGACCTGTGATCTACCTGGTGTTCCCTGTCCGGCTGGATCCCGTGTTCTAGGTGGTCGTATGAACCAGGAGGGCAGGGAATGAAAAGGGAGGGCTCTTCTCCAAGTCGCGTCAAGGTGGTAGTGTGCATCGACTGCTTCCACACTCTCGTCTGGCTCTGCGATTGCAACTCTTCGTGCAGCTTCCTTTCTGTTGGTGGCTTCTGCAGAGTCTCTTGAGGCCTGTCGGTCTGGTCCCGTGCTCTCGTCCTCCCCTCTCGTCGTTGGCAGTCCTCTCCGGCCTGGTCTGCTCTGCCTCCCCACTAGGTAGGTGGAGAACTCCTCCCGCTTTCTTGGTGTCAGGTGGTTTGTCAGGAGGAATAGCACCCTGCAGTGTATTAGAGTCGCCTCGGAGTTCAGGGGGTGCAGCTCAAAGTGTCCTGACTGCGCCCACCCCATCTTCTCACAAATCCGCCTCATCACCGCGGCCTGGTTGAGCTCCATGGAGGGATCTCGGGGTGTTCCCTGGCCCAGTTCATGAGATTCATCTCAATGGCCTCTCTCATCCTTGCCAAGTTCACCATGGCTCGCTTCGGGGTCTGTCTTACCCTCTCCGATGCAGGGAGGCGCCACTCCAGGTTTTGCTTAGCCAGCTTCCTGGTCTTTGCGGCTGTACATCCAATGACAGGGCATACCAAGCCCTACCCATTGCCTCGGCCGGTGGTTGACGATCCAGAGTCGGATGGTTCCCTGGAACATCGCTTCTCGTCTTTCCGGCTGAAGGCTGTGGTCCCTGTCCAGTTCCCAAACTGAAAGTTGGGGCTGGATCAAAGCCGGGTGGTACCTTATTCTACCACCACCACAGGATTCCTCCCGTGCATCTCTCGTCTTCTCGGCTGCTCTTAGAACCTCGAAAGGGCACCTGGCCTCGTCCTGCTTCATGGGATTACGATTCATTTTGTCAGAGATCCCCATTGCTTCCCGGGTCTCCCTCTGTCTTGTTTCCAGTCCTGGCCTTGGCAGAAATTGATCTTTCGAGCATTTAGCATTGACCCCTCGAAAATCTATGCAGCTTCCATCCTTCTTGCGTATGAGGACAGGGGCTGACGCCCACTCTGACACCGAGGGGTGAATCACCCCTGCCTTCGGCATCTTCTGGAGGTGAGCCTCTTCCTCCTTTTCGAACCCTAGAGGTGTGCGCTGCATCAGCTGACGTACGGCGCCGCTGAGCCTGTGTCGATGCTGTGTTCAATGGCTATGAACTCCCCAAGGTCCAAGTCATGCTTGGCTTACACATCTTGGTATTTCACAAACATTCTCCACAACTCTTCTCGATCTGGTCTCTCCAAATTTTCCTGGGAACAGACATAGATGCTAGTTAGGTGTTCCGGAAGATTGTCCCCATCACCCTCCATCCTTTGATGAGTGGCTCTCTGCAGATTCTCTTGCCGCATCGCTGACCATGGGTTATGCTGCATAGGCCCATCCGACCTGCTGTCCCTGCTTGATGGTTACGGTGGAGTCTGAAGCATTAACCAAGCAAACAGTGAGCCCCTCCCGGATGTCTTGAAAAGTCCGGGCCAAATTAGCCTTCCCGCATTTCGTTTTTTTGATGAGCGAAGAGTGTGTGTGGTCTGGTAGGTGGATAACTCCTTGGACAGGCATAATGGTAGTGACCCATCAAAGTGGCGATACTCTTGTGTTGCAATATTATAGTTGCATCTGTAAGTTATTGGGAGCCAGTGTAGATGTCGCAGCATGGGGCTCCCGTGATCATACTTGCTTCTCCTCATGATGATACGCGCTGCTCCGTGTTGTACTTGCTTGAGATGTCTGGCTGCTGCCTCTTCAGTGAGATATGGTCTAATAGAGGCAATTCGGCGCATCTCAAGAAAGCAAATTCGAGACACATTGCTGATGTGGTTGTGAAGAGACAATGACCGTTATAAGTACACTCCCAAGCACATCCCGTCCAACTGCTAGAAATCCACATTTAAATCTCACAATGTATATGAGCACCAAAAATGTTGGCAGAACCTCCCGGCTAGCTGCATGAAATTCACAATTAAATCTCCCAATATACATGTATATGAGCACAACAAATTTGGGCTAAAGCTCTCGGCTAGCTGCATGAAATTACAATTAAATCTCACAATATATAAGAGCACAAAAAAATGTGGCAGAACCTCCCCGCTTGCTGCATGAAAATCCCAATTAAATCTCACAATATACATGTTTATGAGCACAACAAATTTTGGCAAAAGCTCTCGGCTCGCTGCATGAAATCACAATTAAATCTCACAATATATAAGAGCACAAAAAAATGTGGCAGAACCTCCCGGCTAGCTTCAAGAAAAGCACATGCAAATGTCACAAGAGCAAAAAGTGTGGGCAATGCATTCACTGAAACAAGTACAAGACCGCAGTAAACACTATAGGCTGCCCACACTGCTGGTGTAAACGAATTCACACGGAAGTCAGAAACGCTTCCTGCAAGCAAAATGTGCCCTTATGTGACATTCACACAATGTGGCATCATATGGTATGGAATGCAAACATACAGGCGCTGCAACAAAAACAGTTATTACTCAAAGCATAGCACCCAAGTGTAGGAGACACATTAAACACAATACACTTGTCATGCTTACCGAGTACTGCAGGCATCCATGAAACACAAATATCCACGAATCTCAGTGATATTGTCGAAAACTCCACACAAGGACAGAAAGTCACAACATATCAACACTCTCAAATGTCAACAATCCAGACTTAATGGCCGCTGCACACCCGGCAATGCACAGATGTGCGTTACTGCTTGGCACTAGAGTTCCAGTACACAATCCAACAAAATGACAGTCACATATCATACAAACTGCACAATCCGTGTGGGAAAACGCATCACATGTCAGTTTCAAACAAATGTCAATTGGAATCACTACACACAAAAACTGAGCGATGAAGACACATCTCATTCCGGGTCGAAATGCCACCAGCGTCTCAAGACGCAATGGCGGTTATATCGAACTCACGTCTTGTTTTCGATCACTCGCTGCAAAATTATCCAATCAAAACGTATCCAAAATTACGAAAAATTGGAAAGGGTAGTTGGCCCGTAAAACGAAGCTCAAACACCACTGAAGAGTAAGTAATCACTCGTTGACAAAATTCCTGTCACAACGCAGGGAAAATCTCACGTGAGACAAGATGGCTGACTTGCTGCGAAGTTTGGTACCGATGGAAAAACGGCAAAAGCGGCAAAAGCGGCTAATTCCCTAGTTTGACAACTAGTCACTAATGATCAACTTAGGCTATAATTCTATAGGGTGCTCTGGCGATTTAAACCTGAGAACTGGCAAAACTGGCAAGGAGGCAACACTCAACTTACTCGACGTGTGGCTGCTACAGAACTGTCGCTGCGCAGGGCTTCATTTGGGCTCCTCGCTGCTCTGGCACTCTCGTGACCTCTCGTGGATCCGGAAGTCATCGCCGATCACCACAATAGCAATGTAACGAACTTTTGTTCAGCAGCTGTATGTGAGAGACCTTTCAAATATATAAAGAAATTGAAATTCCATAAAGACTTTTTCCTACGTATAATGTAGTGATAACTTCATCCGCCTGCCACGTACAAGCAGCACAGTATGTTTGTATTGTAGAACAAAGAGAGTCAAGCAGGCAGATCTTTTGTCATTTGAGGAATAACAGGCTGACAAATCATGATAAGACACAATGAAATTCGCTTTAGGAATTTGGGAGCAATTGACCAGGGTGATATTAAAGTATTATTTGAACTGTTTATTGAAGAGCATCTGTGTATACACCAGTCAAATCAGAAATAATAGTTTAGCTTATTGAATTAAAGATAAAGTTAACTATATAAGCGTTTGCAGGGCACCGCAACTGAAGGTCTCACCTCCTCCTGTTCCGCTTTCTCCATGGCCATTGTTTTTAGGTAGGAGGCGTCTGTACCTCCAACCAAAAGTCATCATTATCGAAACAAGGCAACAACTGATCTCTGATTGCCTATGTCATACTTTCAAATCTACCTAAAATATGTTTCTGTGTCCTCTAAAAGAATAATAAGGTAACAACAGAATAGAAGGCGAAATAACAGTAAACACATTGAAATAAATATTTCCTGTTGACCACGCTTTATTTGTTGTGCTTGTTTTGTAGTTCTGAGAGTTAAGTGAAACAGTATCTGTGAGGTAATATTAAAAAGTTCTGCTAGCCACCAAGATTTACGTATATTTAATGTGTAAGTGAACTGTGGACACCAAATCAACATTCATACATTTGAATGTCGGGTGACGACAGTGGCGCCACAGCGTCAGCAGATGTTGTTTTCTTTATTTCTCTGAGAACGATTGAGGCTCCTGTGCACAGCTACTATGTACATCGGGGAACAATCGTATGACGTCAATGGATCACCATTGCGCCAATATATACAGTTTCAAAACGTGAAGACGGCAATTATTTCGCCAAAAGTTAAACATAGTCTATTAACAGACATGGAGAGTTATAAATGGTCGCGGGAAGCACTTATAAGTTACATCAAAAGTACATTTTCTTCAGGCAATTATAAGTCAGTGGCGTCTTGGGTACTCATTTTACTGGAAAAGTGACTCAATCTGAAAATAAAAGATTTTTAAGTTGATGTAATGATAGTAATGATTTCATAGAGCTTTGAGCATATGACTTGTGGATAAGGCACTATATTAATAGTCATTTGTTTATTTATTCATTCAAATAAAACATTGCACGGCCAATGAAGGAAACCATAAATATCTGTGGCATAAGCCTTGTAAAGATGTATTTTATCAAAATAGATAGATTGAAACATACTTAAAAACTCCCAAATTAGAAATTTTGAATTGAAGTTTTTCGTTAATAGTAATCTTGAAGTGAGGGACATTTCGAGTTTTACAATATTAAGATGAGGTTTCCAGAATCGATGAGACCTTTTGGACCTGACATTAAGTGTTCTATTCCTAAAGCATTTTAGTTCTTCAACTGAAATTTGAAATGTTCAATTGTTCTACATAGGGTACAGTTTGATATTGAAAAGAACACAATGTTTCATGAAGTGAATACGATGCAATAGGTCAATAACCCTCTACCTTTAGAGGGAGTAAGACCACATAACTGACCGTTTAATACAGAAAAGCATTGCTCCTACGTTTAGGGAGGCAATTTTACACCTGAATGAACTGACATGATTGTACCAAATCAGTGCATAATTTCGCACTGCAGTTTCGGAAAATCTAAGAAACTTTACACGCAAACGTTAATCTCGAGACGCAAGCATGTGCAACTCTATAACATTAGCCGTCATTCAACATGCCAACCTTCCACTCAGTTATCATGTTTTTAAATGCCAATAAGGCATGCATATGTACAACTTCCCAATGCAAGGCATATCTCTTGCCAGTCTCCATTACTGGCTGATTTAGGCAGTAATGCAGACTGGCAAGAGTTATGCCTTGCGTTTGGAAGTTGGCATATGTTTTGTATTCAGTGTACTGTATTCATGACAGTGAAGCATGTACATGTATCCATTATCCTTGGACTAAAACTAGGTCCATATGCCTTCCTTTCAAGATTTACCGATATTTGCTTCATAATCAATCGAATTGGTATATTTTAGATTAGCAAAGCTTTAACATGTGATTTACTGCTTGTTTCAGGGAAATTAGGTCTACATATAATTATTACTGGAATCTTGTAATGACAACACTCCAAACAACGTTTTGATTAAATTCATAATAAAGCTCTACTGTAAATTAGAAGGGATATATCAGGGTGACAATACTATTTGCATATAACATGGACGATGTGTGTGCTGGCATGTAAAATTGATGTACTGTTGTTTTTATCTGTTCATGTATTATTATTTTTAACATACTAACTTTAAACAATTCAACTTGAAATATCATTTCCACAAAGAACTGATCAAAACTCCACACATCGATGATGTCAAAATCAATAATGCATGCTTGTATTTGGGTCTAAAACCGTCTCTAAAATGCATTGTATGACACTTACGATTGATAAGATAAGTATGTTGTCTAATCTATATGTATCAAAAATCAAATGATTAATCGAAGTATGAGGTCCGTCATTATACAGAAGATAATGTATAATGTCTGCTTAGCTTCTTCCTGACGCCTTTGATCCGTCTTTAGTAAAAAACAATTAGTTGCGACTTGCAAGGTCTTCAAAACAATAAGACTTCCGATATCACATCGTAGGTCCTTTGTTAGTTTGCTTGTATCCGTCGGGCTTTTGTCTATATCAGCTACATAAGTTTCAGATAGGATGAGGTCATGCGAGGTATTGATGTGTACAGTAATCCCCACTCAATGCCAATACAATGTCCAGATTGACTCGTGAAGCTTAACATCTCGTGTCACATCTCAGACAAGGCGGCAATTTATTCTTTGACATATTACAATTGTATACACATGTTTGATTTTGAAGATAAAACATGCACTAAAGTACTTTGTTTAGGCGCCAGAATGTCAGTATATACCTTTATTGCAATACAGATTGTGTAATACATCATTTCAATACGATTAGTCATATATTGCAATATATCGCATCAACAATTTTTAGTGAGATGTATTCATAACATGTTTTAGGTATAGTTAGCTGTTTAACTTGTTACAAGATTCCTTTGGGGTGCAAGAATATGTGTTGAACTGTGTTAAAAATGTGTTCTATAAAAGTTATGAGTATAACAAATATATTGCAATAGGTATTGCAATACAGGTTGTATTTATTGCAATATACGCCAATACGACAGTTGGTGCAATACTCAGCCCTAGGAAAGACAATAATACTTCATATCATACACGTATATATTTACCAGTTACCAGTTTGCTTGAAGTTTAACATCTAATGACGCATATCAAGTCCTGCACTTATCCATGCTTTGTATGGACAAACGTATGTTTTAGTTTTAAAAAAGAGGTATACACTGAAGGACTGATGATATACTATACAGTCTTTTCTGTTACATAGACCACACAGTGGTTGATTGGTTTCACAGTATCAGCACTCACTTGTTCATAGCAAAAGGTATAAATACAAACTGTCAGATACATTCATTTTTACATGAAAGGAATGCTAGATTATTACTTTTCCTTAAGGAGATTCCACACACCGAAGTAACATACACTACAAATTCATGAAAGTTGGTCATAAGATAGATTGAACACTGACCATACAAAGAAACTGAACAAAGGTACCTCACCATTGAAACCATGGCGCCACAAGCTGATGGGAACCCCATATTTTTTTATAAATTTTGTTTCTTTCTTACACAATAAGAAATATTCAAAATATGCAATGTTTGTCTCCTATTTTGATCCAAATTTAAAGAGTAACAGCTATAAAGTCAGTATCAATGAAATAAACAGTTTTTCCCTGTTCAGTAACATTGTTTATGCGTATATGCGCATGAATAAATTTTCTAAAAAATTTTTAGGAATTCTAGACGAAAAAAGAGGTTTGTAAATTCAAAACCCACTACAGTGACCCCAAAATTTACAGAACAATAGAATATAATATATAAATCAATAAACCGAAAGAAAAAAAGGGAGGTAACCATGCTAATTTAAATAATATGTAACAAAAACTAAGATATTGAATGTATATAATCCCGACCTGAGATAAAACAAACGTTTATTTTCTGGAGGAAATCAGTATATTTCATCAGTAAAATCGGCCACTCATTGATTTACTGTTACTGCAGAGCCATATAGTGTTCAGCAAAAAATAGTTGTTTCACTCTGAAATAACAAAAAACATCCATTTAGCTTAAAGAGGATTTAAAGCTATATTTTGCGTTTATAAAAAAAAAATATGGTATTTTTATTCTGGGTAAGAGGGTCACCACAACAATTAGGATCCTGACTGACCATGGAGTAACTTTTACTAATGGTCAAGAAGTTGAAAATATGGGGTTATGGCGTCGCCCTGTGATCCTTATTATAAGGATAAGCCATGATACCGAGGATATGGTAAAGTTGTCGACCCTGATAGGAAGGAAAAACCCGAGGATGCGAAGCTTACCATATCCGAGGTAGAATGGCTTATCTATATTATCAACCGTTTTTAAGTATAAAAGACGCTTTCTTATCTGATTATCGAAAACCCCGGATTCTATATAGAGTCGTTCGTAAAATCCTTGTTCACTGTCTCAATCCCAGTACGGCAAATATTTCTATGGAAAGTTCCTCTTGACCGTTGTCTTCCATGTGCCTTCGTGGCGCAGCAGTCTAAGGCGTTGGATTATGAAAGACTGGTCTTACTGGGTATGGGTTCGAGACGCACTTTCGTCAAAACATTTGCGTTATATAATGTGCTATATTTAAGAAGTTTTTCAAAATAGTTAAAGATAGTTACTTCAGATCTTTACTTTCAAGCCGTCATCTTAGCAATTATATCAGGGTCTACAATCATTATAATTCCTTCAAACAGGGTTTACAACTGTTTGTGTAAACCCTCCTGGAGGGAATTACAATGTTGTAAGTCCCTCGAACCGGGTGATACGGTTTAGAAAGGTCGTTTCAAGTATCACGTTATATGGCTGGTAGGTTGATAAGAGGGGTTACAGGTTCATCAAATACACACTTTATACTCGCCATCGGCGTAATGAATCTGTACACATGTTGTCAGGTTTCTAAGACTTCTGGTTCTTGAAAGTAAACGAAAATAGTTTTTATAGAGTAGCCTCTATGGCTTTAATTGGATTGCAAGATTATATATTCTTTTCAGCTTGTAACCTTTTAAGTTTTGGAATCTAATGGCTGTCTTCATTTCATTACTGAGTGTTTTGGATACAGTTATATACTTTGTTATTTTAAGGGAATTTAGTTGTAATTTCGTATAGACGTTTTAATTTCAATACAAAAATCAAAATCTTTGATCACTTCGAGACAAGATATCACTTTTGATGGTACCAAACACACTTTTACTCGTCCTTAGGACTTATAAGCAAATGTATTTTGGATGTTATGTGTCAGTTCTTTCATGCTGACAACACGATCAACTCTACAAAGAAACGGAAACTTCCAGTAGGTTCTAAGGACCCCAACAGTGTGTCACCTACATGTACCAATCGTCATTAAAGTGGTGCAGATATTTCGAGGACTTCTGGATGGAGCTATCCAGCATACTGGACGAAATGCATTTGGAATCATTCTGGATATTTTACTGTAATCATTTTAATAACTGAGTATATTTTTTGTTATAACTGATTTGTGTTTGTTTTGAATCGTGAACTTGTTACATATAATATATCTACATTTGTCACAATGGATAAACTAAATGAAAACTAACCTTTGTTGTCGAGCATAGTTGCGTGTGTATTGCGTGATAGATAAGTGCTATACATGTACATCCTCTCTTTTAGCAGATGGATGGGATTGTATTGCTTTGCACTTGTAATAGATTCCAGTTAACAAAGGATGTGCTGTTAGTAAATGAGACACGTGATGTCATTTATTGTGATATTTGATAATTATTTATCATATTTCTGATAACAATTAAAAACTTTGACATCAATTGCCGACTAATTTCTTCACCCTGCATCCTGTTTCCAATGTTAATCGAGCAGCATCCTAATACATGTGCAGAAACGGAAGTTACACATCCCATTTACATGCACAGTACATGCAGTTTGTTTTAAAGTTTCTAAAATTATATTTGACTATATCATGCACACAAGCCCGGTGCATTGTCTTGTTTACCATCAGAAATCACTATACTTTTACCTTTATATCGCAAATATACTGAATCATAAAGTATTTAAACTATAAATGCCGACAACAGTCACCACGTCTCGATACATAAAAACACAATTTATTACGTTTGGCATTGATGACTGCAAACAACGAACTGGATATACCCTTAATCTTAGTGCAATGTGTATCACCTATGTCATTTGTAGATTGTTATGAAACCACTGTATATAATCTAGTTATTCATCTTCTTGAAGCCTTTGATCCATTTTTAGATTAAGCCAATTAGCTTCGGCTTTCAGCGTATTAAAACCAATTAGACTTCCATTGTCTCATTGTATGTTGTTTACAAGTTGTCTTGTATCCTCCGGGCGTCAGCTTACATCAGCTTCATTAGCTTAAGATGACAGTGTGAGGTTGTGTGATGTAGTGATCTGTAAAGTAATCCTTATACAAGGACACAACAGCTCATACACTGTCCAAATACTTTTGAAGCTGAACATCATATGCCACGTTTCAGGCGATGCAACAAGATAATAAATAAATACCATGTTTATTCACGAGGATCAGTTAGAGGTAGATGACCATTTAACAGCGTAATCGCCGTAAATCGTGAAGAATAATGACATCTGGTGGTGCAGGAAATTAGATTCCATTTTCTGCCTCGTTTAATAAGATTTCCAATACTATATATTATGTACGTCCTCCCACGTCACCCATCAGGTCATGTACACATCGGGTTGAATGTTGAAAAAAATGTTTAGTTCTCACGATAGCCTATACACCGAAGCACTTTGCACTGTAGAATCAGTTTAAAGTATCATCTTATATACTTATAAACTGAATCTCAACATCCCACAAGACACATCAGATCGTCTTATGGTTCATATTCAATCGAATCAGTTTTTTTCTCTTTAAAAAATATTTTCTGGTTGATTTACTTTCACAGTGTCAAACAGACAATAACGATTAACTAAATGTATATGAAAAGAAAAGAACATTTTAAGTCAATCAGTGGTGACCCGTGATCGCATGCCTTTTTTGAACATATGTCTCTCCAGTGTATTTTGTGCAATATCAAATATTTACAGTTCATCCAAAGATAAAACACTTCCTTATCTAATGAAGGTTATTGCCTTCCGAGAACACGCACCTTGTGTTGAACAAGAAATAGTTTTTACAACGATCAAAGCACAAATAGACACCTGCTTTATTAAATACATAGTTTTGCAAGCACAGTACAGTAGTTTAGCACACGATTCTGTACTTTGGACATTTCCTGAACTCAAACCTTAGTCGACAATACATGTAACATACATTTCAAGAAAGAAACAAAATTCAATTGAAAGTTGTGCCCTTATTAACCTGATTAAATTTTAAAAAATAATGGCAAATAATGATATTAGAGACAGTACTCAAGAAACTTGCACATTTTATAAACATTATCTTTAAGAACTGCTAAAAATAAAATTTTTTTTTTTGATGAATGTATATTTTTATGTAAATATTTTATGTACATAATAGAGAATATGTATTTACATGAATCTGTATGTGTATATTTGTCTCTCTCTGCTGTCTTGATTGATTTATGTATATATGTTTGTATAATTGTATTGCTCTTGTACCACCGTTGGTTGCAATTGAGCTTAATAAATGAATCTTGAATGAATCTTATAACGTGAGAAAAACTCCTTTTAAAGATTTTGCGATATTAAAGTGTGTCTACGCATTGAAAGTAATCGTGCTTGCTTTATATCATCGTATGTCCCCTCTTTGTGTAACCTGTTTCATTTCCCTGAAGTTGCGTGTGTAATGATTATTTACAATTGTCAGTGCAGTACCAGTTTTCTCATGCATCTTAGAAGTTACGTGAAAGGATTTCAAATAAGAACTTATATAACATCTTTTACATTTTAATTTACAATGATATTACAAAAAGCATCGAAATAATATCTGTTTGTAAATCACTTTTGCTTCAGGACAGTCATAATTTTTTTTATTAAAAAGGTTGTCAAGCTAGGGAATCCAAAGATTTAATTTTGTCATTTGAAGATGGTTATTTGAAGAATGAAACAAACAGTTAATAAATAAATAGTAAGCAATCACTCCGAGTGAACATGAACAACATTAAGTTTAATCATTTGATTGTAAGGCTTATAACACTCCAAGTTTGTGTATTTATGGACATTACTCACGGGTTATATTTCCATTCCAATGCATCGGGTCTGCAAGGTCACTTAAAACATTAATTAACACCAAAACAACATTCATACATTTTAATTGTTAGTAACGTTAGCAGATGTTTTTTTCTTTATTTCTCCTGTTCACAACTACTATGTTTACCAGGAAACAGTCGTTTGACGTCAATGGATCACCATGGCGCCAGTGTATACAGTTTCAAAACGTTAAGACAGCAATTATTTCCAGTTTATTAACAGACAGGGAGAGTTGTAAGTTTGGTTACCTGATTTGTAAACGGTCGCGGAAAGCACTTAGTGACATCAAAAGTACATTTCCTTCATGAAATAATAAGTGCGTGGCGTCTTGAGTACGCATTTTAGTTGGAAAGTGACCCAAAAAGCGCTTTGAGCATATGCCTTGTGCACGTGGATAAGGCGCTATATAAATAGTCATTTGTTTATGTATTTATTTAAAAAATACTTTGCATAGCCAATGAAGAAAACCATGAATATGTGTTACACGAAGTAGTCGGAGGTATATAGCGCTCAGCGCGTCCGTCCGTCCTTAAGTCCGTCCGTCCGGAACACTTTTGGTTCCGCTCATAACTCAAATACTACTTGTTCAATTGTTATGAAACTTTATGTATGTACACTTTATGGTCCCCACGTGTGCCTTTTGTATGTTTCGTACTCTAATTTGCATAATTTATGCAAATTTTCTCCGTTTTTCGACTTTGCCATTCAGTTTTTGTTCCACTCATAACTCAAATACTAATTGTTCAAATGTCTTGTAACTTGATACATATAATCATCACGATGTGTACATCTGCCTTTTGTATGTTTCATACCCTCATTTGCATAATTTATGCAAATATTCTCCGTTTTCGACTTAACCATTCACACTTTTTGTTCCACTCATAACTCTGAAAGCAGTTGTCCAAATGTTAAGAAACTTGATATGTACAATCACCATGATGTGTACATCTGCCTTTTGTATGTTTCATACCCTCATTTGCATAATTTATGCAAATTTTCTCCGTTTTTCATCCTCGCCATTCACACTTTTTGTTCCACTCATAACTCAGACACTAATTGTTCAAATGTTACGAAACCACTGATGTGTACATCTGTCATTTTTATATTTTATACCCTCATTTGTATGTTTCATACCCTCATTTGCATATTTAATGACATTTTTCAAATTTTTCGACTTTTACTTCTAAAACATGCTTACAAGTGTAATACTTACTCTGCTTTAATAATACTTATATATAATGGTCTGTTCATACAAAAGTTTAAACATTGATGCCCTTTTGCTATTTTCAAACATTTCTTTTTTACCAATGTTAAAAGCGGGGGTATCATGAGTGAGCTGTGCTC
This sequence comes from Gibbula magus, assembly GCA_936450465.1. Lineage (NCBI taxonomy): Eukaryota > Metazoa > Mollusca > Gastropoda > Trochida > Trochidae > Gibbula > Gibbula magus. The sequence goes on from OW388297.1 coordinate 28,552,850, forward strand.
ACTAATTCTCTTGTTTATCAAAATTGATGGATTTTAACATTCTAAAAACTCCCGAATTGGAAATTTTTAATGGGGGATTTTCGTTAATAGTCCTCTTGAAGTAAGGGACATTCATTTCCTTTCGAGTTTTACAATATTAAGATGAGGTTTCCAGAATCGATGAGACATTTGGGACCTAACATTATGTTTTCCATTCCTAAAGCTTTTTAGTTCTTCAACTGAAATTTGAAATGTTCAATTATTCTACATAGGGCATTAATTTGAATATGTTCAGAACCAAATTCATGGGTTTGTTCATGCATACATTTAATGAAAGAAACATGCAATCAAACAGTTTAATATTGAAAAGAACACAACATCTGAAGTGTATACAATGCAATTGGTCAATAACCCTGTACCCTTAGAGAGAGTAAGACCACATAACTGACTGTTTAATACAGAGCCCCATTGCTCCTACGTTTAGGGAGGCCATGAGATTGAGTTTCATTTCCTGAACCTCCAAAGTTTATTAATACTGTAAATTGGTAGGGATATTTTAGGGTGACAAAACTATTTGCATTTAACATGGACGATGTGTGTGCTCGCATGTAAAATTGATAAACTGTTGTTTTACCTGTTTATGTTTTATTATGTTTAATATAATATAATTTTTAATTCACTTGAAATATCACTTCCAGAACTAACTGAGCAAAACTCGACACATCGACGATGTGAAAATCAATAATACATGCTTGTGTTTGGATCTAAAACCGTCTCTAAAATGCATTGAATGACACTTACGATTGATAAGAAAAGTATGTTATCACATGAGGGTAAATATGAAGTGTTGTGAAACAGTAGCTAAATTGTGCAACTAGGATGAGACGTGTTTTTTTCTGTTTCTTACATAAAAAATGATGTGTTAACTTCAACTCTATTCAGTTTGTGTATATTAGTCTAATCTATAATGTATAAAAATGAAATGATTAATGAGGTTCGTCATTAAAGATAATGTATAATGCCAGCTTAGCTTCTTCCTGGCGCCTTTGATCCGTCTTTGGAATAAACCAATTAGTTCCGACTTGCAACGTCTTCAAAACAATAAGACTTTTGATATCACATCGTAGGTCCTTTGCAAGTTTGCTTGTATCCGTAGGGCTTCTGTCTATATTGGTATTGGTGTGTAAAGTAATTGCCATTCAAAGGCACAGCAGTCCATACAATGTCCAAATGTCCGTCTCGTGAAGCTGAACATCTCGTGTCACATCTCAGGCAAGGCGGCAATTGCTTCTTTGACATATTGCATTTGCATAGATATGTTTGATTTTGAAGATAAAACATAAACTAAAGTACTGTGTTTAGGCGCCAGAATGTCAGTATATTTCAACGTTTAACATCGATGGTCATGTTGACGGCCACAAATAAATATAATGAAATCTGGTGGTACAGAACATAAAATTCGACCTTTTACTTGGTTAATCCAAGGCTGAGCAATATTATCGCAATACCAATATATTGCAATACAGGTTGTGCAATACAAACATTGGAATACGATTTGCCATATTGCAATATACCGCACCAACACTTGTTTAGTGAAATTTATCATGTTTTTAGGCATAGTTACCTGTTTCACTTTATTAAAAATTATTTTGGGGTGCAAGAATATGTGTTGAACTGTGTTACAAATGTGTTCTAAATATATGCCATCCAAAATAACTTATCATTGTGACTAATCGTCTATTTTTCGAAACCTTTTACTAAATTAAATGTTTAATGTTTAAACTGCAAACAGATGTATAAAAGTTATAAGTATAAACATATATTGCAATACATATTGTATGTATCAATGATAACATTTCATTGTGTATACCAATCATGTAATTAATCAAAATGTTAGTAGTTGAAATAAGACATTTTCGCAAATGCATGCTTAGGTTTGTGACCTTGACCTTTGACGGATTTGAGTGAAAACCAAATGCAAATCTTGGCCTTTCTCCATAGTTGATAAATAACAAATAAGAACCTTATAGCACAAATAGTTTTCAGGTTATCGTGTATAAAAGGATTTTTTTTAGTGATTTCAGAACTCGTGACCTTCACCTTGAAAGTGAACTTGTCAACAAATTCCCCAGAGATATAAGTATGAAATTATGTATATGAGTTCTTAAAATCTTATTGGAAAAAAAAATCTTTCTGCTTGTTACTGTAAACATTTATCCATTGAAAAATTTTCATTACGTCCATCACATACAGACCAATAGTTGTTGAAATTGCTTTTTAAATAGCATTAGCTCTATCAATATGTGTTTTGTTATATTCATGTATATTTATCCACTATGTCATATCGTATGACTTTTGACAATAACCTTGACTTGACTTCACCTGATGAAAGGGCAAGAATGAGACCAGGAACGTTACTATGTAGGAGAGACATCCAGACATTTTACATTAAACGAACAAGCCATGAAATGTAAATGCTAAAATCCGATCCAAAATCAGCCATTTCAGTCCAAATCATGAACGTTCTTTTACACTCTAACGACTGGCAATATACCACATTATAGCTCCAAACATCCATGACTCGGGAATGACACAAGGAATCAAAATAAATCACATTTAAACGATTAGCTCCCCAGAAGAATGGAATCAAGGTATATGTTCCCTGTGTCTGGAAAATCAATTAGACTAAAATAGCTTCATGCCCTCCTTTTGTACATCAATACTCTATCACCACCTCTTGTAACAATACTAATCACCCAGTTCATTTACTATAATAATATCATCATTTACTGAAATAACATCATCCTTGCTTTTGTCCATTGATTAGATTCAAATGGTTTCAGCAATTACCAATTCAATCTATTGTAACAACAACTTCTCTGCTTATTTCAATTAACCGGTTTAATTTTCTCTTTCAGCTGTCATTCACCTGGTTATGAGGCAGTGAACAGGCAAGAACGGCTATGTAATGATTAACCTGTCATCCATAATATATCCTATATTTACCCACCAACTTCTAAATGCCGTTCACAAATATTAACCAATGTGACGTGTGGGTGTTATCAAGAAAATAAGCATCTGAAAAGAAGTGTTAACAATACAGAAAAGTAAAGAAAATGCCTGCCATTTAATTTGCTTGAGAAGGGTTGCTCTCTTAAGCATAACAGACTGAATTGTAAACTCACGGGCAAAAGAAACGCTACCAGGTATTTTAATCTAGACTGAAGAATAAATAAAGTCAGATTAAAAAAACAAAATGTTTATTCAAAAAGAACATGTGCCGATATCATATTCATAACAAATGCAACCAATCAGCTTCCGGTATCAACATCACAGTCTCCGATATTCGTCCGGGGGTTAAAAAGTCCAAGTTCACAGTTATGACTGATCCCAGTGCAGGGAAATCCAGGCTCAATGTAACGAAAACAGTTCACATTAATAACGTGTATGGCCCCCCTTACTGTGGTATCAAACGCATGATTTTCCCAAATTTTCCCAAATAGTGGTTTTCGCCTTTTTCATGCAAAGCAAACAAGACCCATGCCCGAAGGGTATAAAACCAATACAAATTGGTTGTTAGACACCCACTTTGTAACAAAATATTTGAAGAATGGCTAGATTAACTATACAAGAACTTGAGCGAGCAACTGGGAAGATTGAAATGGGAGCCACCCACAGCATGTTGCAAGAACGTTTGGCTGTCACCACACAACTGTCACAAGACTAATTAATGCAGCATTATCGTCATTCCGGACAGACCTTAGACAAGCCAATATCAGGTCGACCAAGAGTCACAATCTACCAGGAGGACCAATACCATTGCACATTACACCTCAGGAACCGCTACTTGACTGTGACGTCATCGGCGTCAAATGGCCTGGGCCATCGGGTAAGCAGACGCACAGTGTCCAGACGTCTAAGGTCCCATGGCATCAGGGCATACAGACTGTTCTGGGGAGGGGACAACGGAATGAAGACTGAGATGGGCAAGGACGATGTTACGTTGGCAGTGAAGTCAATGGCAGAGGGTGCTTTTCTCTGACGAAAGTCGGTTCTGTCTCTTCAAAGCAGATGGAAGAGTACGTGTTTATCGCCGTCTGGGAGAAACAACTGCATGTTGGGTTCAGGAAGTTGTGCCTTACGGGGGAGGAAGTGTCATGGTTTGGGGAGGCATACTTGGTGAGGAGAAGACGCCGCTGGTTATTGTGAATAGAAATCTAACGGCTCAGCGTTACGTCGATGACATTCTCCGTACCGTCGTCTGTCCCTTTATTCGACAACAGGTACAAGGTGTGATCTTTCAACAAGACAATGCCAGACCGCACACAGCTCGAATTACTAAAACAACAACATCAACGTTTTGCCGTGGCCAGCATGCTCGCCTGACATGTCACCGATCTTAGGGACGCTATGGATCGTCGTATTCGCCGACGACGACCACCTCCACATAACCGCCTGCAACTTGTCCAAACTCTCCAAGAAGAATGGCAGCGCATTCCATGTAATGACGTCAGGCGTTTGATTTTCTCCATGCGTCGGAGGGTCACTGCGTGTATCATGGCAAGGGGAGGCTATACACGTTATTAGCGTGATCTGTTTTCGTTACATTGAGCCTGGATTTCCCTTCATCGGGATCAGTCATAACCGTGAACTTGGACTTGTTGACCCCCGGACGAATATCGGAGACTGCGACGTTGATACCGGAAGCTGATTGGTTGCATTTCTTATGATTATGATATCGGAACATGTTCTTTTTGAATAAACATTTTGTTTTTTTAATATAACTTTATTTATTCTTCAATCTAGATTAAAATACCTGGTAGCGTTTCTTTTGCCCGTGAGTTTAGAAAATAAAAGCTTAGAATAGGTCGGAATAGGATACCTGGCTTGCCAAGTCTGCCATGACGTCTTCTGTGCTTTACCAGCAACTGAGAATAATAATAATAATAATAATGGGGATACTTATATCGCGCTGAACTCCACAACACAAAGGGCCATGCTCAAAGCGCTACACACATTATTACCCTGGTGTAAGGACCAACATCGTTCCTTTTTCATTCTCAACTCCCTTTGGAGTATGCATCCTGGGCTGCGAATTAAGGCGCTCGAAGGTTACCTTTCACATTGCCTGCACTTCCAAACCAGGTACTCAATTGTACTGCTGAGTGAACAGAGGCACATTTCGAATAAGGTCCCTTGCCCAAGGTGACACCACGAGCCTCTCAAGTCATGTCTCAGTGTGGGGCAGGGAATCACCCTTCAAACTCTCAGTTTTCATTCAGCAATGAGGCGGGTAACCCACCCATCCAGCGAGCCTAGCCCGTTGTTGCTGAACTTTACTGAAAGCGGTCGACTGAGCTATGCACAGGACCACGTGCCACCACTTGGTTGTTTCACTTTCTGTAAATCCATGGAGAAAGGAAGAGCAAATGCCAAATTGTCTCCAAACTCTTGGTTGGTGAATGGCATTCACACTATGAAATGTATAGTTCTTGCGGTTATCAATGGACAACCAGATTTGTTTATCTTTGGTTGGTTAGTTCAGCACATATAATACACTAACAAGAACAACGAACACATCTGTATCCTCAGTGCTGACAAGTATGCAGCTTGATCAAAGCTTATTGTACACGGATAATCAGTCTGGTGTTAGCATCTTTTAATCTGACAAAATTGTTGATTCACGACCATTGGCAAACAACTGTTCTCCCTAATGTTATGTGTACCTGCCTCAATTGTGTTTGTTTTAACACTTTCTGTTAGTAGATGAAATTATTGTTTGTTCTTTGAATCTTCGAGAATCATCTTCGTGGAAACAAGATTTTTACTAAGAAGTTTTATACAACAGAAGTAATATGTTTCAAATGGACTGTATCAGACTTCAATGGCCTACATGTATAACTTCCCCAGAATTTCACTTTATACTATATACTCTATACCACACAATATTGCCAATATGACCGATTTAATCTGTTCAGAAAAAGTTTAGGATTTTTTTTCTTTTGGCCTATGGCGGTGTTTTTTGTTCATGTAATGTGTTCTTTGCCCCAAAAAACCTGGGGATGGACACTGAGATCATCAAATTTGTGTGAATAATTATGAACTTGTGCTCACTTGGAGGTGTCTACGGCCAATGTTTTTTTTTTTTTTTTTTTTTTTAAATAGTATATTTATAATGCGCACATATCCATGCACAATGCATGCTCAAGGCGCTACACAATTATTACCCTGAAGGTATCGTACAATGTTGACGCCATATTGGATTTGTTTGTGTTCCATAATAGACAAACATCATTTTTTATTATCTTAATGTGTTCGTTGTCCCCCAAAACGTAGAGATAGACACCAAGATCATCACATTTGAGTTGATAATTTCAGAGTAATGATCATTAAGAGGTTTTGGCGGCCATCTTGGACGCCCTCTTGAAAGAAAGACTTTTTTGGAGGTCCTACTTTGGTAAACTTTTAGTATGTAATAAAGCACACTAAACCTTACCAGAATCAGTTGAAAAACTTTGTGTAGCAATTTGTTGGGAATTTACCTTTATTTTGACCTGACTATACTGATTTCGAAGTGTTCCATCCCACAATTGTTTTAAAAAAATTAAATACTTTGTAGAGTACATGTTGAACTATTGGCGCTCTCAATAAAGCTTAGAAGTAAGTAGGTGTAGGTGTAGATATATGTATATTTTTGCCAAATCCCATTTTATTTCAACATGAACGGAAATTTACGAAACTAATATCGGAAGAAAGAAACAGGTTAAGTACGATTAAGAAGCTTCCAATGTCGCATCAAAGATCTATTATTACCAGCATAGGTTACAATGTGTCCAGACTGTGTTGAAGTATGATGGTTGTGGAGATAATAAAGATGCTAAAATCACTAAATAGTATGCCAATGTATTTACATAAAGATATCTGCATGGCCACATCTGAGAGATAAAGTCCAAATGCTAGTATTGTTATTTGCTATCTAGAATATGACGGCCATACAATAAAAATGTTTCCATATATTCATAGGCTGTCTGGTAGATTTCTGGTTTCAATTCATGCAGCAGATTCTCTGAATCTGACGAATTGATGACAACCAATGTTACCGATTTGCTGTTGGTTCAGGACTGTGTGAACATGTAGTATGTTGTCAAAAACTGATGCAAGCCTAGTGCTTGTTACGTCCACTGACAATGCAACGTTTTTTTCTTTATTCGTGAATAGTGAAATAATTCCTGCCTATGTCGAGACGACAACGAACATGTAACAATGCTACTTCCCGTGTAACTACTAAATGCAGCGCTCCTAAAGTTGTTGAATTCAACTACGGGATGGCTACATCAAGAATGATGTGAGGTTGGTTTTAACAATGTTTCGTCCCAGGAGAATCAAATACTTACACTTACCAACTGTGATTAAGTACTGTCAATTGAAATGCTAGAGGGGTCAGTGACTAGAGGATTAATGATCTTCCGTTTAATATCATCTGTATTGAACAAATTCATATTTTGTATAAAACATGCGAAAGCAAGTCTGATAACAAATCACCAACGGAGGGATACGAAATGCAACGTTGAAGATATTTATGAAAACAAATGATAATCAAAACTACAATGCAGGAAGAAACTCGCACTTGAAGGTCACCCGGTTCATGACACAATCCTATCGGGTACAATATTAGGATACTGTTATTCTGTGACAGGCCTCATGACACTTCGCATTACACCATTCAGTCGAATTAGCTCACATGTAAACAACCCTTTCGGTAAGTCAAATGAAAATATTGACGCAAACAGCTTGAATAAACTTTTCGACGCTAAAGCGAGAAAATACACCACCAAAGTCTCTCAATCTGTTTAACGGTTGTGTGTCATTTTAGCAGTCTTTTGATTGGTAAGCTCAAATTCCCAGTGTAGACCGTTGATTGGATGAAATTCCAGCCACGGGAGGTCATAAAGTTACCAGGCCGAGTCATGCATGGGTCCAGAGTATATAGAGTAGAGTTATCTCTGGATTATCGAGAATGTGAGACGTGACAACTGCACACTATTGTGGCGTCATGCTTGCAGCGGTATTACACTAGTTTAATATTATTAATATCACACTGCAACATATTCCATTGGCGGGTAATAAATGATATGTCATGTACATACATGGCAATAGATATCACTAGAAGGAAAACAATTCAGTATGTAACTAATTTCTTATGGAAACTCAAATAATCACACCTACATATTAGCCATAATTTGACATGTGTTTCAGGTTCAAACATGTTGGAGTTTGTTAACCATTTTAGTTTGCTGATTTAAACATATTATGCATGTACCAAAGAAAAAGTCCCAACAGCACTATGTAAAGACATTACAAAAACGAGACATGTATCCAGAAAAAGACAAAGAACAGGTGTTTAGACAGATCGAGCACGGATGCTGCATTCAACCTAATTGTTAATACGTTGTCGTCAGATTAAGTGTGCTGCAGGAAAGACACTGATTCTTTCAAAAGTAAAAACTTTTGGTTTTAGTGATCTCGCTACTTCCTGTTTCCCATCTGCAATCGTGTACTTTTAACTTAAGAAACACACTATGTATCCTTTATATGCACTGTTACTGCTGGTTAAAAAATGAAAAAGAAAATATTGGAATTTCAGAAAGTTCCATCCACATGTACCAGTTACAAAATATCTTGTGGATAATATAAGTAATATACGTGGAGAAGCGAACTAAGCCTATCTTAAACAATTTCTGAAAAAAGCTGTTCCCTTTGGAGATACCATGAATAGAGTCCAAAAATACAGAACAAGGGCATTTACTCCGGAAACAATAACTGAGCATTCCAATTTTCGAACCCAATCAAGGTATAAGGCGACCCGATTTTATAATTGAAACCCGAGATTCCATAACTGACCAACATAAATAACGTAAGTGAGAAGTTCATATTCTATCAAAAACCTATTTTTATACTTTAACTAAGATATTGACGAAAATTCCAAATTTCTACCCCGCACCGTACGTGAGATACAGACACCCTTGCCTATGGGTATGCCCATGGGAAAGTTCGCCCATGGGCCGGCCCATGGGCGAGAGGCTGTTCAAATTTGTGTTACACAAAAATTATTTTCTAATTTTTAATAATGGGTCTAGCAGTAACATATTTTAGGTATTTATGAACTCCCCCCATGCAAAGGAAATTGTTTTTCCCATGGGCCGTTTTCCCATGGGCCGTTTTCCCATGGGCTAGATTTCCCATGGGCCAATGTTGACTTTGGCAAACATATAATGTTTGTGAAATGTTAACTTTGAAAACAATTTTTGTGTTTAATGTTGACTTTGGAAAAAATATAATTTTTGTGAAATGTTGACTTTGGAAATATTGACTTTTAAAATATTTGTTGATATTGGTGGAAGTGTTCCTTTGATAAAATATGGACTTTGGTGACATGTTGATTTTTATACATATTTTGAGTTCTATGAATGGTTGACTTATGAAATATTCATTTTAGTGAAATGTTGTGTAGTTTTAGTTTGACTTATATAAAATGTTAACTTTGGTGACATGTTGACTTTGAAAAAGATATTTTGAATTTTGTGAAATGTTGACTTTAATCACGTATTTACTTTGATTAAATGTTGACTTTTAAAAGATATTTTGAATTAACCGAATTGTTGACTTAGGTTGACTTTGGAAATATGTATTAACTTTGGTGAAGTTTGATTATATCATGAAATATTAATATTTCTAATTTATTGACTTTGGTTTAGTTTGAAATATTGACTTTTATAATGGTTTATTAATTTATGGTTTGACTGACCCTTCAAACAAGAAATACCTACAACGGGTTGTTAGTCAACAGTATGTGCATCAATTAACATAATTGAATACACATCGGTGTCGGTATCGGTTTTTTCTTCGAGCTAACAGTAAATTTTCAAATATCGCCACGAGAGGAGATATTGGTTGGACCTCGTGTGTTACCAAACAACGCCTGGAAGTATACAGGATGTGGATGAGAGTACGTCAAGACTCCCGCACGAAGCACTCAAGTGGTCACTCAACCTGAGCAGAACATGGGAACAGAGATTTAAGAAACTGAGTAAATCGTTAGACCTTGAGGGATACCTACTTTTAGACAAATCTTCTATTCCAGTCTTACGACAGAAGCACGTGACACTTTAATAATCTCTCTCTCTCTCTCTCTCTCTCTCTCTCTCTCTCTCTCTCTCTCTCTCTCTCTCTCTCTCTCTCTCTCTCTCTCTCTCTCTCTCTCTCTCTCTCTCTCTCTCTCTCTCTAAAAATCAAAAGTTATTGGTTTGAGTAAACTTAATTTCAAACAAATCTATTCAGAGAAAGGAAGATTTTCTGGATAATGTTTTCTTAATGTGAAAATACACGACGTTTCGGAGTACATACTAGCTCCTTCATCAGGTGGAATGTACGTGATGAAAGAGTGAGTATGTACTCCGAAACGTCGTGTATTTTTACATTAAAGGAATCCAGAAAATCTTCCTGTCCTTATGTATACCACTTCTAAATGCCCTTCAAAGACCTAAATCTATTCAGTTAAATCAGTATCATATATGTTCGTGTTGTGTAGTGATAGTAATGGGAACTATTTACGTACCGATGAATCCAATTGTCACATTATCACAATGACTCTTACAATGGTACTTTGAGTTATGGTCAGTAGTTCAAATAACACCAATAATAATGTTTGCAGTTTTATAATCACTCATTTAAAGAGGTCGGGGTTGGGGAGTTGAAGTGGAAATGACTACTGCAAATGCAATACACACAGCGGCTTCTGATATGTGAAGTTGAATTTGTCCGGTATCCGTCGAATGTTTAAAACTTGACTGTGCTGACCAGTAGACTCACGCTTGATTGATTTTGTGCTCCTGGTTGAATCAGAGAGTGACAGGGATGATGTGTGCCCTGTTTTGGTGTCAACGTTGCATTTATCATTATAAACACTGTTGGAATGTCAGGAGGGGGGGGGGGGGGGGGTCTTTATTCTCGTGTGAATTGATATATGATTATCGTGTCTCGTAAGCCTGAGGACTGGGTGCTGTTTTTTTTTACAATCATGGTTTTTTATGTCAATATTATTTATATATTTATATAATTTCGCTCTCTCAATACGATACACTGTTTATCCAAAACATCTTACGTTTTGAACGGATGTTATTAATAAATGCCTTTTCACACACATGACCCTCCCCTAAATACATATATTGAGTTTATAGATATGAGGTAACGTTTTGGATAGACGTTTCCACAGTATAATCTCCAATAAAATATTCACTTTAATGAAATGTTGACTCTTGAAATATTTATTTGCGTTGTTGAAGTATATATCTAATGACTTTTTTAATTTGAACACTAATGTCTGGCTAAAGGCGAGTGTTTCAAATAGTACCGGTAAGTGTAAGTGCTATTGCCCACAATACATCGGTCACCGTGACTGATTATTTATACACAACTGATTGCAGGTTACAGATATATAAAGATAGAACAATTGCAATATAACCATGCAACTGCGGTTTAAGTGATATATCAGACTTGTATTGACTCTCAGAATACTCTACTGTTGAACAAGCGTCCACTCGGTATTACGTAACATGAGTATTCGGTCAACTTATTAAGGCCGACAGGTAATTAATTACCGGTACAATGCCCCTGCCCCCTGTGTGACGAGAACGCCAATATAGTAAGATTTCGATAGAGTGACCACATGAGCACTTATATGTTTCCGATATGTGTGCATTACACTGCAAATTCATCTGCGATCAGATGACATTCTCGACCAGGAAAAATAGCGCTAGTTATTGAGAATGTAAATGTAACAAACGTAAATTATGTAACTTTGAGATAATGAATTTATTTTCTTTTTGTTACAGGCGAACATTTATAATATGCCTAGGATAATCATGTAGGAATTGCTGACTTTTAAGAGATTGACTTTGGTGACTGGAAACTATTCATTGGCTTATATCCTTATATAATGAAGGAAACATGTTTCTAAATCCATCTAAATTTGTGACTGTCTTTGCCTTTCTGTAAGGTTTAACACTTTCAACTGGACATCAAAAGCTGATTGTTTCAATATGTCCAAACCCATGGACATCACAACTAGGTTGATGGTGGTGCATTCTATGTGAGACCCAAAAAATCGTCACAGCTTTGACAGTTATTAACTAGTTATAGACCTCTCATGAGTATCAGATGCATACTGAAATATTGAATAAACATCACATTTCATTAGACATATTCCAAGCAAAAGACATGGAGTGATTTTGACAAATGAAGTAACCAAATTAATTTAATGCGATAATATAATGATTTAACGGTCTTTAAGTGTGCTGTGTATTAGAAAGTCCCTGGTCTTACATAATGTGCATGAAGCAGCAGACGTCACCCTTCACTGGCCATGGGAATTCGCTAATTAACTAATTATCATGTCCCCACCCTCACTTAATTGTTTGTGTATCTCCCACCAGACCAATAGGGGTGGCCAACATTCGTTCAAATGTTCTTATAGATCTAACGCACAGTATTATATAACATGCGATATTAGAAAGGCAGTAATGAAACTTCAATTATCATGTATATGTACGTACTGTAACAGTTTGTCGATTATCGTATCAATGTACATAGGCAATCATACATGATTATCGTATTGTGTTCTGTATAAATCAACACAGAAAACACATACATACGCTGTTGGAAAAAGTTATTTAGTAGCTCCAAATGTAAGGTTGTGATGTATGATGTCATTAAAAGGTACACCCATTGTGTTTCATAAATGTTTATTTGGCTTTAATACAAATTCACTTAGCTTGCATATTCATCCCCAGTCGCCAAACATGTCATAATTACTAGTTTCCAATTAAAAGTAACATCATTATGCATGTGCAGAAACCGAAAGTGCACGTCCTATTTACATGCACATGCAGTAGTTATATGACATATAGAACATTATCAACCCAAATTTGTTATTTTGTCTGGTTTAAATAAGATTCCAAAATTACGTTTGACTCATTGGCGCGCGCCACACGAGGTGCATTGTCCTGTTTTCGATCAGAAATCGAAACTTTTACCTTCATATTGTCAATATACTAAGTCGAGTATCACCAAAATGGTAGTTTCTGGTAACAGTTGCTACTTCTCGATAAAATAAGATAATTTATAACGTTTGTCATATTTGACCCCCAACAACACAATGGATGTACTTTTAAATCTGTCAACTTCAACATAGAAATTTTCACAGAAATATTGATATAATAAATAGAATATCTGTCAATTCTTGACAAATACTCATCTCGGTATTGTATGATAACTTGAAAATATATATGCTTTCAAATCATTTATTGCAATATGAATACAAAATACAAAGTGTAGCAAGCAATGTTTATGTAACTACATGGACATTTAGATATCATCACACTTCAAACAACCGTACACAATATTTGAAACATAATATATGTTGTTAACCGTTAAATATCATAAACAATGTCATGACATCTGCTTGTCTATTTTACTTGAATTTCAAACTGTCCTGTAGCAAACCTATCAAACTTTTACCACGCTGCATTTACGCTTACATTATGCAACATTGTCAACTTAATGTAAAAAAAAAACAACATGTAAATTGTTCATTAAGCTCTCAAATAAAATTTGAAATGAACCAGTATGTATGCAGTACAGTACTGTAGAATCTAATTACCATCACAAGTCATCCTATGAGGAGCCAAGTCGCGCTCTTAACGAGCTAAATGGAATATGCTAGCCTGGATATACTGGGATAAGTGTGTATTGCAAGGGGGCAGTTTGTTTGGGTATTACCATAAACCAATTAAAAAATACGTATATATGTGTATTGTAGCCAATACTGTTATTTCAACACGTGTGTAGTTGACTCAGAGATACACACATGGTCACTGGGATGTTCAGGAGATACGGTTCACTGACTTGATGGTTAAACACTAAGGAATTTTCTGAGATTTTAGAAAAGAGTGGTATATTCATTTTTGATAATTTTCATTTGAATGCAAACCGGAGAGTATATTGTGGAAACGTCTGTTTTAAAACTGACTACATATCTATAAACTTAATATATATTTTTTAGGGGAAGGACAATTGTGTGAAAAGGCTTTTCATAAATAATACCCGTCAAAATCGTAAGATGTCTTTGATAATCCCTGTATCGTATTGAGAAAGCGGCCGAAATTGTAAACAAATCAAATGATTAAGAACCTTTTATAAAGACCTTTCACGTACCCCTTCACTGCTGTCAACAGACTACCAGTGATTGCGTCATCTCAATATCTAAATTGGAAACTAATTGCAAGAGTTCGAATTAATTAAAATGTGTAGGGTACTGGCGAATTTGACAAAACGAGGACATTCTGAATACATTACATCACTACATTTCTAATAGTAAAACTTTCGCTGATTATTGATACAAACGAATAATGAATATATTAGATCAGTGTTCATAATATTTGCCAAGTATTCCCTTGTTCAAAAGAGGCAATGCAGTATTTTGACGCTAGGGACACCTGAGCACTACCATAAATACATGTATGTTCTGTGCTATTAAATGGTTAAAACCGCTCGAAATCGAATCAAACAAGTGAGGTAAGAAATGGACCGTTTTATTTTCGTAATTGACAACAATTTCGCCTGTCCATCGGAACCATAGGGCATATTTCACAAGCGAAGGCCATACGAATGTAACACGAAGATGACCGAAGTCATAAGAAGACAACGCGACTGCGATCATACCTTGCAAGAATGCACACGGTGATTATACCATGTCGTATTGACTAGGTTACGAGGGCATTTACTACATCAAAAGGTTTATGTCAATATGAGACATGTAATGATATAAATATTACATATTATAACCTGTGTAATATATGTAACAATACCTCTATATATCACAATGAGTATGAAATATATAGTACCTTATATTTACCACTTAGGTATACATGCATCTGGAAAATGTATCTGTACTATAAAAAAAACTCATTACGTACATCTATAAGCATGCATTATATTAAACATGGAATGTATTCATATAGGTATCGTATATAAATACATATATGTATTATATATATATATATATATATGTATGTGTGTGTAATGAATATATTCTTACTTAAGTTCCATCGTGATAGCATCGTAATGCTAAACGATGGTTATACGCAAGTAATCACGAGGATTGAAGATAGTCGCGCTGCCTTCTTGTGACAATCGAGGAGCAAAGTGTTTAATATTTTGGCGATGGTACCGATGGACAGACGATGAGAGTACGATAATGAAAAGAAGTAACAAGATTGCATCTCGATGGTCGTGCGAAGGGAAAGATTGAGACACGGGCTGACCACGAAAATGAAGATTCGCACGCGGGTTCGGAAGTTTTTTAACACACAAAGATTTTCGAACATCCGCCGATGGTGCAACCGAAGGCGGAAAGGGTCACGTGATTTCCTGCTGTCATGGCAACTCACGCTAGACTGGTTTCAGCAACTTTATTGACTATATGTTTGCTCCATTGCTCAATAGTCATCCTAATTATATAATTAACTCATAAGCTTATCCAGAGTGGTAATTGGGTAGTGGGGATTCAGGGGTTCGACATTTTGTATTTTTCTTTTTTAAATTAGAGAAAAACATTTTAAAATTTTAAAAACTTCAAAAATGTTGTATGTAACTTTGATATGTAGCACCATGCACCAAGTTCCATATAATATAACATGTTTTAAAATGATTCTCCATGGTGTATAAAGGAGTACTCAGAGTTAAAAGAGAAAAAGTGCGGTTAACTCATTTCGGCAATCTCTTGTTTTCATAGCAGTAATCAGGTTTATGCTTTCTCTGCCATACTAAAACAAAGTCTATATTACGCTGTTCCAGTATTTCCTAACATTTGAAATTAAGCTTTCCCGGGCCGACACCGAGAGGCCAACCGTCACAGCAACAGAGTTATATAATGTGGATGTCACGTGATGCTTGTATCACCAAGCTCATCTTCGTATTCTCATCGCATACTCGTCGAACTCTTCATTCGACGTCGTGTTGCCATCATGCTGTCATCGTGTTGTATTCTTACCGACTATATAACGTTAGGCCAATGCGACGATCAACCCGACATTCGCATTGTAGTCGTGTGTTACGTCGTATTACATCGTGTTACATCGTATTGCCTTTTGACTGCATCCTACCTGCTCCGGATTTTGATTAGTTTTTAACCAAAATCGAAACCAAATTCGTGCGAAATGAGAATTTTCTAATTCGTGTTGGCATCTTTTGTCATATTCGGGACAGTGTGACCCGGCCTTAACTCCCATTCTTTAACATTGCACTAAGGTAACCTTAGAGCTTTGTGAAAAGGGGGCCAGATCGCTTGTGTAACACCAAGCAGTATCACCTAGACAATCGTTAAAATATCTCCCTGTCTTCTCATATAAACTGTATCCGTTCATTACGGTTGAAATGTCCTCTTGTCGTCGAAGGTTAAACCTCAATCACTTTTCCTTGTATCTGGTGGGTTCGAGCCAAACAGCACATGCTCGAGAGGGGAATGCCGGTGGGGCGGGCAGATGGTTTCCTCCGGTTCACAAGAGTTGGGGTGCGCTGTGTGACGGTTTCATAGACAGGCATGCGTCAGCAGCGATGTCACATCCGAGAGCAGTCCTAATTCACCTGGACTTAGGACCTTGGCGACTTCAAAGGAAGTGAGTTGCTTCACCGCACGTCGGCATCCCCGCCGAGGATTCGCCTCAACCTGCCCCAGACCAAGATTTTCCTCTCGGCCATGTTGCCACGTCAATATTGGCATGTCGCCCGAGACCAGGCGAACCTTGAACGGGAGAGAAAGAATTTAATGAGACGTTTTAACAAGTTACCCTCTAATTCTACCATTGTTTATCATAAAATTAAACCCACTGATCGGGACTGGTACTCATAGGATAGCAACCACCTGTGAAAAAGTGAAAATGGTCTTTACATCTTGTCTAATATCATCTTCAAACCCAGGTATCTACCAAGGAAGGGATGCAGGTGTTATTATCCAACCGGTATGTAAAACCGTGTGATATAGCTAGTCGTTGCCCTGTCCGTCTGTCCGTCCGTCCGTAATCATTGAAAAACCATTCATGATATCTTTCTGAAACTTTCCATGTGTGTTACCCAGCATCTGAAGTGGTGCCATTTGATATTTGTATACCCGCGCTACGAAGTAGTCGGGGGTATATAGCGGTCAGCACGTCCGTGCGTCCGTCCGGTTTTTGTTCCGCTCATAATTCTGAAACCAGTTGTTCAAATCTTACGAAACTCGATATGTACATTCACCATGATGTGTACATCTGCCTTTTGTATGTTTCATATCCTCATTTGCATAATTTATTCACATTTTCTCCGTTTTTCGACTTTGCCATTCACATTTTTTGTTCCACTCATAACTCGAATACTAATTGTTCAAATGTCTTGTAACTTGATGCATATAATCACCACGATGTATACATCTGCCCTATGTTTGTTTCATACTCTCATTTGCATAATTAATGCAAATTTTCTCCGTGTTTCGACTTTGCAATTCACACGTTTTGATCCACTCATTACTGAGATCCTAATTGTTCAAATGTCTTGTAACTTGATACATATAATCACCACGATGTGTACATCTGCCTTTTGTATGTTTCATACCCTCATTTGCATAATTTTTGGATGTTTTCTAAATGTTTTGACTTCACTATTCACATTTCTCTGTCCCTCGGACACTAATTGTTCAAATGTTACGAAACCTGATTCTTATAACCACTGATGTGTAAATATGTCATTTGCATATTTCATACACTGATTTGCATATTTGTATATTTCATACCTTCATTTGCATATTTATTGCCATTTTTCAAATTTTTCAACTATTCTATTTCTACAAAACGCTTACAAGTCTATAATCTATGAATACATACTTACTCTACTTTATAATAATTCTGTGGTCTATTCATACAAAACTCTGAACATTGATGACCTTGCTATTTTGAAACATTTTTTCTTTGACCAATGTTAAAAGCGGGGGTATATGAGTGAGCTGTGCTCATAACTTGTTGCCATAACTTTGGTATATCCGGGGGCATCCGTGTTTAACAAACATATCTTCTTAAGGTTGTGACCCCATTTGAAGTCCAGGGATCACGAAATCTACAATTCAGAATCCCCATTAGCCAAGGAGTCTGCACACAACTTTTCAGCTCTCTAGACCTTTTGGAACTGGAGAAGAAGATGAAAATAGGTTTTTGGGATTGGTACCTATGTGGCCCCATTTGGGGTCATGGGGTCATGAAATCTACGATTTAGAATCCCCATTAGCCAAGGAGTCTGCACACAAAATGTCAGCTCCCTAGACCAAGTGGTTCTGGAGAAGAAGACGAACATGCGAAAAGTTTACAGACGGACAGATGGACGGACGCCTTTCAAGCCAGATGAGCTTAAAATCCTTGTAAACACTGAAAACTTCAAAAGTGTTTGTGCTATCGGGCTCTTATTTGGTATTTATCAACTTTGCAGAAAGGCCAATATTTGAAATGAATTTCACTCACATCCGCCAAAAGTCAAGATCACAGCGTGGTCACAACTTAAGCATATATTTGCGAACATGCCTTATTTCACCAGTTAACACTTTGGATCATGACATGATTGTTATATATATAATATGGAATGTGATAATTGAGTCACTAAATAACGTTTTTTCCATAAATATATTAGGACCTCATATACTTAGCTTCTGTCTTCTTATACACCAGGGGAATTACTTTGACATGTTCACATTCAAAGTTAAAGGTCAAGTTGTAAAGACGTTAACTTCTTGTTTTTGTGCTATCAGGTTCTTATTTGGTATATGTCAACTATGAAGAAAGACCAAGATTTGAAAAGTGTTTTGCTAAAAAAGGTCAAGGTCACAACGTTTTTCTCAAACATATACTGTTTTTTCCCTTCATTAGAACCGTAACACTGGTGATAACTGTATTCTGCCCGGTAGTGTATTTACGTGTGTGTTGGTTCCGTGGAATATGACGCTCAAAGTCTGAAGTGTATAATCTAGTTCTGATTTATATAAATGGCTGTCAAAATGTAAGTATTCATTTCGCATCCATGTTATTTGCGTAACGTTAAGAAAATGTAATAAGTACTCTAATTGCTGTTATATCAAGATGATTTATGATCAAAGAAGAATTTTAGCATTTTCTTTTGATATCTGTACTTTAAATGTACAATAAATTTACGATTTACGAGATAAAATAATCATTTTCTTTCTATGTCTCTTTATTCACTTGTCATTAAATAAAAGAATATTAAAAGCAAAAATTGTATTCTATATTTTCAAAAGGCCAGCATCGACATATATGACAATAGAATATATTTTGCTTTATTTATTAAAATACTTTGATATTATTTAGAAATGATTACAAAGTATACATATTTTGTAATAGCATTGTTCTCCTCCGTCGTAAACTGTTCTGTTCACACATCACGTTTTATCCATTGGGAATTGGAGCCAACTGCAGTGTTGTATTATATCATTGGTGGCTTCTAAACGACCTTCCATTAATACCATTTTTATTGAGCGAGTTAATAATTTAAGGTATAAAAACGGGCGACATCGAGTTTGATACAAAATCATTCACGCTTTTAATACAATTGTATTACATGTTGGAAGGATGTTTAGCATTGTGTTGATTACTTGCCTAAATCAATCAAGCGAAATTGTCGACAGTTCACTGAAACTAAGACTTAACACTAAACTCACGGGCCAAAGAAACGCTACCAATTTAGATTTGAAATTCCGAAAAATAAATCAAACACAGATTCAAACCCAACCACATGAAAACACATCATCCAAACACAACAATGGTTGTTTCATATTGAACTGTGGTATCAAACGCATGATTTTCCTAAAAAAATCCCAAATTGTGGTTTTCGCCTTTTTCATGCAAAGCAAACAAGACCCATGCCCGACTGGTATAAAACCAATGCAAAATGGTTGTTAGACACCCACTTTTTAAAAAAAAAACATTTGAAGAATGGCTAGATTAACTTTACAAGAACGTGAGCGAGCAATCGGCAAGATTGAAATGGGAGCCACCCACACCCATGTTGCAAGAACGTTTGGCTGTCACCACACAACTGACACAAGACTAATGCAGCATTATCGTCATTCCGGACAGACCTCAGACAAGCCAAAATCAGGCCGACCAAGAGTCACAACCCATCAGGTGGACCGATTGGGGAATTTAAAGGAAACAACAGTGATGAATTAAATCTTCAAGTGTGTCTTTATTTGTAGGGGATTTTAACTCTGGGCTCAAAGACAGGTCATAGGGGTTAGGACCTTAAGACCTATTTCATCTTCTCCGTTTAAAGTGCTTCGTTCCTATTTGTTGTACCTCTCACCAAGAAGTTGACATTTTGATTTAGTTCATGTACATAAAGCCGGATGAGCTTTCAGGCCCGATGGGCTTATGGCATGGGATGGCGTCTGTCCATCCGTTCGTCCGTAAACTTTTCACTTTTTCGACTTCTTCTCCAGAACCAATGACTCTCGAGAGCTGAAATTGTATGTACATACTCCTTGTCAAATGGGGTTTCTAAATTGTAGATTTGGTGACCCTGTGACCCTAAATAAGGCCCCCAGGGGTCATAACCTTAAAAGCTATTTTCATCTTCTTCTCCAGAACCAATGACTCCAGAGAGCTGAAATTTTCTTTTTCTTTGGCCAATGGGGATTCTAAATTGTAGATTTGGTGACTATGTGACACCGAATAAGGGCCACAGGGGTCACGACCTAAAAAGGATTGTTCATCTTTTTCTCTAGTCCCAAAAGCTCTAGAAAGCTGAAATGTTATGTACATACTCTTTGGCCAATGGGGATTCTAAATTGTAGATTTGGTGACCTTGTGACCCCAAATATGGATCACAGGGGTAACCACTTAAAACAGCTGTTTTAATGAGCTGTGAAGATAATAAGATTGTATGTGCACTTCATATGTCAGCTTAAGAGTAATACTACCTCAGGACATGTTTGATGTAATCAATGTGAAATTAGAACTATTGAATATAGCCTGTGAACTGAATATTCTGACAGGATGCATTGGACAAAAATTAAAAAGGGTTAAGAAATGTTGTATTTTGATAGTCCAGGGTCTGCATGTTGTGTAATTGCAGGTGTTGACCTGGGGAGTGACCACTCCCTGGTAGAGATGCAAACAGCAGCTAATATACGGAGGTTTCTGATTACTTCTCATCTTTTTTCACTGATTTAGTCTTATACTAAATGCTCAATAGAATATATTAATTAAATATTGAAAAGGAGCCTATGAAACTATGAGCCTATGAAAAACAGGATTTTTAGAAACAAGTACGGGTTCTTTTTCATTATGTAATATATGTTGATAATTCCAGAATAAAAATTAGAAGTAAAACAATAAACTGCAAAGGTCTACATTATTTATAATGAATATGGATTAATGTGTAACCAATTTTGATAATAAATTTGATGACTGGGCAATGACTTATTATGTGATATCTTAATCTTTTCCTTAGAGATAATTAATAACATGATTCCTGGTGAGCTTCAGAGCCAATGGCTCTATTTTTTATGAATATGATATCGGCACATGCTCTTTTTGAATAAACATTTTGTTTTTTTAATCTGACTTCTTTATTTAATCTTCAATCTAGATTAAAATACCTGGTAGCGTTCCTTTTGCCCGTGAGTTTATTACGGTATTACACTAGTGTAATATTGCCTTATACTTGTAACGTCAAGGGGCGAGTAATATCGCTACTGTTTGTTACAGGGGGTAGAGTTATATTTTAGCATCGGTGTTTAGTACATGTATGACATGTAATCTGTATGAGACCCTAGTTATGACTTAAACTGTTTGGGGTTACGTGTTACTTGTTGCTATTATATATATCGCTGATTATTCACATTTATTTCGACCTGACCACACCTGTAACAAACAAAATAAATTACACTTGTGACGTCATGTTGTTATTCTTGTGCTTTTTTGGGGAGAGTTATGCCCCTATTTCACTACGAGCCGAATTGTCACGAATCATCACGAACAATAATTTGATTTGTCCAAAAAAGTTGACGAATAAACTACGAATTTTAAATTATGCTATAGTGTTTTGTCAATAATAAAGCCTACTAAATATTCAACTCTGATTAAACCATTTCCTTTTGATGATTTATAATCTACAGATATGCACAAAAAGCACAGTCAGATATGCACAGATGCTTAGTGTTTGTTAATCTTTGAGAATATTACTTTAAAAAGTGTTCATAGAATGACAGATTTTTTAACATGAGGTTTGAATAAGTTTCGATTTAACTGTTCTCTTCCCCACAGCGTGTGGATTTATTGGTATGTACTTTAGAGACTTGTCAAAAGTTCTTTATATAATAAATGAGCTGTGAAAGTAAAGTCTGTAGTTCAATGGACTTGACATAACAGTGAAGTATGAGTTCAAACTGTTGTGAAGTGTGTCTACAGACATGATGTAATCCTCTTAACTATTACCTAGATGATCGAATATGCCAGCGTTAAATTGATTGCGTCTTATATAAATATAGACTACTTTTCGGATCTTGTCGTACTGAATGTACAAGGCTTTATGTTTCAGTTCAGTTTTCATTCCTATCTAAAATACTTGAGAAGATAGTGAATCATAGATCGAGGAGCATCTGAGTGAACAGGGACTGTTGGACGAGTATCGGTCAGCCTACAGGTCGTCCCATAGCACCGAAACTGATCGATTGGGTAACAGTACGGTATTTCGAGTCTGCCCTCGAATGGTGTGTGTCCTATCTACAGAACAGAACCCAGTCTGTTTATGTTAAGAACACGATGTCACCTGCAACTCTGTTGAAATGTGGAGTACCCCAGGGCTCGGTCCTTGGACCCCTACTTTTCACCATTAATACCAAACCACTTGGTACTCTAACTTGTTATCAGCATATTGTCTACCTTTTATATGCTGACGACTCTCAGCTGAGCTTTCACCAGTAACCCACAGAGCCAGACGTTTGTGCTGAGATGGTCATGTTTGAAAAATGTTCAGTTATTACTGTCCAAGAACATGCTCTCAATAGCTCTAAAACTGAACTCATTGTTATGTCTGTAAAGTAAAGAATGCTTAACTGTGATATAGATCATATTAGGATCGACAATGTAGAAAGTCCTGTTTCCTGTCAGTCAAAAACTTTGGAGTGGTCTTTGAAAAAATATTTCAATGGAACAGCACATCAAATACCTTTCACAGATCTGCCACCACCTGAAGAACATCGGTTCCGCCACCTCCTAATCAGACAAACCAGAGATCACTAATGCTAGTGTATCTCGGATATGCTACTGCAAAAGTCTTTTAATTGGTATTACCAACGACCAATTCTATATACTTAAGAAGCTGCAGAATACTGCTGCCAGGATTATAACCCTGGGCAAGGCACTTCATCCACATTGCACTCAGTCCATACAGCTGTTTAAATGGGTACCTGAACACGGGAGGTACGGACCTATATGGTCGCGCGGAGCGCTTAGTAGCTGCACCGAAAGTACAGTTCCTTCAGGGTAATAATTGTACCGCCATTGAGCAGTGCTTGAACTGGATATTAGGCGTTAAAATGTAGATTATTATTATTATTATTATTATTATTATTATTATTACCCGGACAAAATCAACAAACCATATCCAGCCAGCATTGAAGTCGCTCCACTGGTTGAGAATACAAGAAAGAATAGAATTTAAGAAACTGACACTCACCTATCAAGCACTAAATGGAACTTCTTCATCATATATCCAACCCCTTGTCTCCTCCTACATACCAGCGAGGGATCTGAGATCTGCTAACCAGTGGCTACTTGTTGTGCCTCCATACAAACTCAAATCTTTTGGCAACAGATCAATCGGACATTCAGCTGCACTCCTATTGAACCCTCTCCCTATATTGACACAAACTCTGCCCCAACACTCTCAAGCTTCAAGTCCCACCCCAAATCGTTCCTGTTTCTTCGTCATTGACTTTTGTGTGTATGCGCTTTGAGTATGGTCCAGTGCTGTGGATTTTAGCGCATTATTAATTACCTATATTATTATTATTTACTGAAATGTCAAATAGTATGATGAACAATAAACCTGTAATCAACATCTAGTACATTACGTTTACGCTCACTATATAGCTTGAAATGCATGGCATTGTGCACATGTCACTGGAATATCATTTGACCATATATAGTGAAAAGGAAACTAAATATTTGTTATTCGATAAAGGACTTCATCGGTGCAATAACAAATCTACACGCTTGCTACACTTATACGATAAACATGCAAATTACATGCACGAACTACGACCTTGTATTTGCTCAAATAGGAGTAAGACTGTGAACTGAAAGTTACCAGCCAAGGAGTTGGATCTGTGATCCTGGAGTTCGATCCCGTGAATCACTAAACATATACATGTATATAAATTTAACATGTGTAAGTGTATAACCTTGTGACCTGTGCCTTGTATACTTACCATCGTTACCTGAGAAATAATACTGATCACTCGATATTTTGTGTATTGTTATCTTGACTTAATAGAAGATGATACTTACTATTATCATATACTTGCTTACAAATACGAAGATTCTGCATGTATGATAGATCCTCTTCCAAACACCCTGTATC
This sequence comes from Gibbula magus, assembly GCA_936450465.1. Lineage (NCBI taxonomy): Eukaryota > Metazoa > Mollusca > Gastropoda > Trochida > Trochidae > Gibbula > Gibbula magus. The sequence continues at coordinate 28,577,564 of OW388297.1, forward strand.
AGCCCGGCGGACAGATAACCTATATAAGCCCGTCGTCAAAGGCAAAAACCTGTATCAGCCCGCCGTCAAGGGACTTGAACCTAGAATAATAATATACATTTTAACGCCTTATATCAAGTGCAAGCACTGCTCAATGGCGTTACAATTATTACCCTGAAGGAATTGTACTTTCGGTGGCGCTACTAAGCGCTCCGCGCGACCATATAGGTCCGTACTTCCCATGTTCAGGTTCCCATTCTAACAGCTGGGTGGACTGAGTGCAATGTGGATGAAGCGCCTTGCCCAGGGGCACACACAGTATAAGACCCAAATGTTTGGTGTCTAGTATGTTTGTTGGATTCGAACCCGGGTCGTTGGCGTGAGAGGCAAGCATGCTAATCACTACACTACTGTGTTCCACACAGAGCCCTAGGTAAAGTACGAGACAAATAGATCAAAGTCGCGAGGCATTTAGAGTTGTCTCCCTTTGCACAGCATACGTTCAACTAAACTCCTCACAGTGCTATTACGTCTCTCATAGATAAAAGTTTGACGCAGGAGAGACGTGATAGCACAAACAATCTATTTAATTGTGCCTCGCCGGAGCTGGAGATATAGTATTCAGCTCCGTACGTCCGTTCATCTGTCCGTACGTACATTGTACGTCCGTCCCGTTTATTGTAAGCGCAATATCTCATGAACCACTACACCTAGAGTCTTCATTTGGGGAATACGCAGACATGGGTGACCTTTACATTATTTTCAAGGACACTGCAAGACTCTGACCAATTTCTAAAATGTTCTGAGCCTGATATACTAACATTTGGAACATGTAATGGTCACTACTCGGTACAAGTTGTGTGTCCATCCTTTTAGCTCATTTCTTGATTGCGGCAGGGGACATGGTCACGTTTGTGACAATTACTTGTTGTTCCTTGTTATTTTACAGAAAAGGGTATATTCCCATGGTAACTTCTTTGCTACCGAGGACTTACTTGTATTGTTTTCATTTTCAGAATGGGACAAACTCGAGTTGAATCCAGAAAACCTAAAGAGAGCCAAAACGCCAAATGTCGTGGATTTCGGGGAGACTCGGATCCCGTGGGAATTATGTACCTGAAGATGTTTTAATTAAACGAACAACATTGATTTATGAAACAATGGCAATGGAGTTTGTTTTGATTCCAGACCAAAGTTTGAAAACTGACTTGGACCCTTCAAATCGGGTAAGGATGATACCTATTTGGTTGTGTTGTACCATTAGGAGGTTTCAACTCGGCGGTTAAAATAATTTGGGAAATTTTGACCTTAAGCTGCCAATTTGTCTGATTTTGTTTCGTTTCTACAGCAAAACGCATAACCTTTTAGATATGAAAAGGATAATATGTATGAGGGATTTACTACTTTTAGTGTCATGCCAGAGTGTCAAGTTTATTCAGTGACACGATTGACTAAATACTTTCAAATTAATGTTGTATCGTGGTTGTTCTCATTTTATATACAGAAAGTTACACACATTACTAAGACTAGTACTGTCAGAAGTCCTGTCAATATTCCGAAATCTAAAGTAATAAGACTGATTACACCTCATCACGGCTTCAATAATGCATTACTCAGACGTCTGAATGATATCCCGTACTAACTCCGTAGATCAAGGCGATCAATTGCTCATTATTGTTTCCTTATTGTATTTAGTTTGACTATTTACCCTACGTATCTCAGTTGTAAGAATAATATTGAAGTCGATATAATTGTGACAGAACCTGTTTAAGCTTAATGCCGCTCTGTTGTCATATTGATGTTCTTTCCAAAATGTCTTCCTCTTACATCTTACACTCGACCGCAAAAGAAACGTCACCACATTTTCAACAGTGTAAAAATGAAAGGCTTTTTAAGGCGAGTTTTAATTATTTTCATAGGGACATTATTTGTAAAGAGGTACCAACAATTTCATACGTCAGGGTGTAATATTTTTATTTTCATGTCTGTTCAAGTACATGCTGAAATCGCTTTTACAAAATGTTATTTTGGCCAGAATGTTTGACATTTAACTTAAAAATTCATAAAATGTATAAATTGAAATAATAAAAGATGCTTTCGACATAAATAACATTATTGGATTTAGATTTGTTGACGCGTCTTTACTGTAGGACGTCAGAAAACAAGCCGAAAAAGTCATGTTTTACTCCTTTATCTCGCCTAGTTATTGAGATTCAAAACGATGATTTCTTAAAACGTGGCTTTCACAGAAATATGCACAGATAATGTTTTGAAATGTAGTTTGGTTGGCTTCTGGAGACATTCTGTATCTCTGTTTCAGCAGCCTTTATCACGCGCGGATTGAATTATCTTTTATTTTGTATGGTGACGTGTCCTTTGCGGTTGAGTCACAGGACAAAAAAATGGTGGAATCCGCTTTCCAGATCATCCGGATTCTCCCAAATATAGGCGGATCCTTAAGGAATCCGGAAGAGTTCATGTACATAAAGCCGGATGAGCTTTCAGGCCCGATGGGCTTATGGCATGGGATGGCGTCTGTCCATCCGTTCGTCCGTAAACTTTTCACTTTTTCGACTTCTTCTCCAGAACCAATGACTCTCGAGAGCTGAAATTTTATTTTTCTTTGGCCAATGGGGATTCTAAATTGTAGATTTGGTGACTATGTGACACCGAATAAGGGCCACAGGGGTCACGACCTAAAAAGGATTTTTCATCTTTTTCTCTAGTCCCAAAAGCTCTAGAAAGCTGAAATGTTATGTACATACTCTTTGGCCAATGGGGATTCTAAATTGTAGATTTGGTGACCTTGTGACCCCAAATATGGATCACAGGGGTAACCACTTAAAACAGCTGTTTTAATGAGCTGTGAAGATAATAAGATTTTATGTGCACTTCATATGTCAGCTTAAGAGTAATACTACCTCAGGACATGTTTGATGTAATCAATGTGAAATTAGAACTATTGAATATAGCCTGTGAACTGAATATTCTGACAGGATGCATTGGACAAAAATTAAAAAGGGTTAAGAAATGTTGTATTTTGAGAGTCCAGATTCTGCATGTTGTGTAATTGCAGGTGTTGACCTGGGGAGTGACCACTCCCTGGTAGAGATGCAAACAGCAGCTAATATACGGAGGTTTCTGATTACTTCTCATCTTTTTTCACTGATTTAGTCTTATACTAAATGCTCAATAGAATATATTAATTAAATATTGAAAAGGAGCCTATGAAACTATGAGCAAATGAAAAACAGGATTTTTAGAAACAAGTACGGGTTCTTTTTCATTATGTAATAAATGTTGATAATTCCAGAATAAAAATTAGAAGTAAAACAATAAACTGCAAAGGTCTACATTATTTATAATGAATATGGATTAATGTGTAACCAATTTTGATAATAAATTTGATGACTGGGCAATGACTTATTATGTGATATCTTAATCTTTTCCTTAGAGATAATTAATAACATGATTCCTGGTGAGCTTCAGAGCCAATGGCTCTATTTTTTATGAATATGATATCGGCACATGCTCTTTTTGAATAAACATTTTGTTTTTTTAATCTGACTTCTTTATTTAATCTTCAATCTAGATTAAAATACCTGGTAGCGTTCCTTTTGCCCGTGAGTTTATTACGGTATTACACTAGTGTAATATTGCCTTATACTTGTAACGTCAAGGGGCGAGTAATATCGCTACTGTTTGTTACAGGGGGTAGAGTTATATTTTAGCATAGGTGTTTAGTACATGTATGACATGTAATCTGTATGAGACCCTAGTTATGACTTAAACTGTTTGGGGTTACGTGTTACTTGTTGCTATTATATATATCGCTGATTATTCACATTTATTTCGACCTGACCACACCTCTAACAAACAAAATAAATTACACTTGTGACGTCATGTTGTTATTCTTGTGCTTTTTTTGGGAGAGTTATGCCCCTATTTCACTACGAGCCGAATTGTCACGAATCATCGCGAACAATAATTTGATTTGTCCAAAAACGTTGACGAATAAACTACGAATTTTAAATTATGCTATAGTGTTTTGTCAATAATAAAGCCTACTAAATATTCAACTCTGATTAAACCATTTCCTTTTGATGATTTATAATCTACAGATATGCACAAAAAGCACAGTCAGATATGCACAGATGCTTAGTGTTTGTTAATCTTTGAGAATATTCCTTTAAAAAGTGTTCATAGAATGACAGATTTTTTAACATGAGGTTTGAATAAGTTTCGATTTAACTGTTCTCTTCCCCACAGCGTGTGGATTTATTGGTATGTACTTTAGAGACTTGTCAAAAGTTCTTTATATAATAAATGAGCTGTGAAAGTAAAGTCTGTAGTTCAATGGACTTGACATAACAGTGAAGTATGAGTTCAAACTGTTGTGAAGTGTGTCTACAGACATGATGTAATCCTCTTAACTATTACCTAGATGATCGAATATGCCAGCGTTAAATTGATTGCGTCTTATATAAATATAGACTACTTTTCGGATCTTGTCGTACTGAATATACAAGGCTTTATGTTTCAGTTCAGTTTTCATTCCTATCTAAAATACTGGAGAAGATAGTGAATCATAGATCGAGGAGCATCTGAGTGAACAGGGACTGTTGGACGAGTATCGGTCAGCCTACAGGTCGTCCCATAGCACCGAAACTGATCGATTGGGTAACAGTACGGTATTTCGAGTCTGCCCTCGAATGGTGTGTGTCCTATCTACAGAACAGAACCCAGTCTGTTTATGTTAAGAACACGATGTCACCTGCAACTCTGTTGAAATGTGGAGTACCCCAGGGCTCGGTCCTTGGACCCCTACTTTTCACCATTTATACCAAACCACTTGGTACTCTAACTTGTTATCAGCATATTGTCTACCTTTTATATGCTGACGACTCTCAGCTGAGCTTTCACCAGTAACCCACAGAGCCAGACGTTTGTGCTGAGATGGTCATGTTTGAAAAATGTTCAGTTATTACTGTCCAAGAACATGCTCTCAATAGCTCTAAAACTGAACTCATTGTTATGTCTGTAAAGTAAAGAATGCTTAACTGTGATATAGATCATATTAGGATCGACAATGTAGAAAGTCCTGTTTCCTGTCAGTCAAAAACTTTGGAGTGGTCTTTGAAAAAATATTTCAATGGAACAGCACATCAAATACCTTTCACAGATCTGCCACCACCTGAAGAACATCGGTTCCGCCACCTCCTAATCAGACAAACCAGAGATCACTAATGCTAGTGTATCTCGGATATGCTACTGCAAAAGTCTTTTAATTGGTATTACCAACGACCAATTCTATATACTTAAGAAGCTGCAGAATACTGCTGCCAGGATTATTACCCTGGGCAAGGCACTTCATCCACATTGCACTCAGTCCATACAGCTGTTTAAATGGGTACCTGAACACGGAAGGTACGGACCTATATGGTCGCGCGGAGCGCTTAGTAGCTGCACCGAAAGTACAGTTCCTTCAGGGTAATAATTGTACCGCCATTGAGCAGTGCTTGAACTGGATATTAGGCGTTAAAATGTAGATTATTATTATTATTATTATTATTATTATTATTATTATTACCCGGACAAAATCAACAAACCATATCCAGCCAGCATTGAAGTCGCTCCACTGGTTGAGAATACAAGAAAGAATAGAATTTAAGAAACTGACACTCACCTATCAAGCACTAAATGGAACTTCTTCATCATATATCCAACCCCTTGTCTCCTCCTACATACCAGCGAGGGATCTGAGATCTGCTAACCAGTGGCTACTTGTTGTGCCTCCATACAAACTCAAATCTTTTGGCAACAGATCAATCGGACATTCAGCTGCACTCCTATTGAACCCTCTCCCTATATTGACACAAACTCTGCCCCAACACTCTCAAGCTTCAAGTCCCACCCCAAATCGTTCCTGTTTCTTCGTCATTGACTTTTGTGTGTATGCGCTTTGAGTATGGTCCAGTGCTGTGGATTTTAGCGCATTATTAATTACCTATATTATTATTATTTACTGAAATGTCAAATAGTATGATGAACAATAAACCTGTAATCAACATCTAGTACATTACGTTTACGCTCACTATATAGCTTGAAATGCATGGCATTGTGCACATGTCACTGGAATATCATTTGACCATATATAGTGAAAAGGAAACTAAATATTTGTTATTCGATAAAGGACTTCATCGGTGCAATAACAAATCTACACACTTGCTACACTTATACGATAAACATGCAAATTACATGCACGAACTACGACCTTGTATTTGCTCAAATAGGAGTAAGACTGTGAACTGAAAGTTACCAGCCAAGGAGTTGGATCTGTGATCCTGGAGTTCGATCCCGTGAATCACTAAACATATACATGTATATAAATTTAACATGTGTAAGTGTATAACCTTGTGACCTGTGCCTTGTATACTTACCATCGTTACCTGAGAAATAATACTGATCACTCGATATTTTGTGTATTGTTATCTTGACTTAATAGAAGATGATACTTACTATTATCATATACTTGCTTACAAATACGAAGATTCTGCATGTATGATAGATCCTCTTCCAAACACCCTGTATCAGCCCGGCGGACAGATAACCTGTATAAGCCCGTCGTCAAAGGCAAAAACCTGTATCAGCCCGCCGTCAAGGGACTTGAACCTAGAATAATAATCTACATTTTAACGCCTAATATCCAGTTCAAGCACTGCTCAATGGCGGTACAATTATTACCCTGAAGGAACTGTACTTTCGGTGCAGCTACTAAGCGCTCCGCGCGACCATATAGGTCCGTACTTCCCATGTTCAGGTACCCATTCTAACAGCTGGGTGGACTGAGTGCAATGTGGATGAAGCGCCTTGCCCAGGGGCACACACAGTATAAGACCCAAATGTTTGGTGTCTAGTATGTTTGTTGGATTCGAACCCGGGTCGTTGGCGTGAGAGGCAAGCATGCTAATCACTACACTACTGTGTTCCACACAGAGCCCTAGGTAAAGTACGAGACAAATAGATCAAAGTCGCGAGGCATTTAGAGTTGTCTCCCTTTGCACAGCATACGTTCAACTAAACTCCTCACAGTGCTATTACGTCTCTCATAGATAAAAGTTTGACGCAGGAGAGACGTGATAGCACAAACAATTTATTTAATTGTGCCTCGCCGGAGCTGGAGATATAGTATTCAGCTCCGTACGTCCGTTCATCTGTCCGTACGTACATTGTACGTCCGTCCCGTTTCTTGTAAGCGCAATATCTCATGAACCACTACACCTAGAGTCTTCATTTGGGGAATACGCAGACATGGGTGACCTTTACATTATTTTCAAGGACACTGCAAGACTCTGACCAATTTCTAAAATGTTCTGAGCCTGATATACTAACATTTGGAACATGTAATGGTCACTACTCGGTACAAGTTGTGTGTCCATCCTTTTAGCTCATTTCTTGATTGCGGCAGGGGACATGGTCACGTTTGTGACAATTACTTGTTGTTCCTTGTTATTTTACAGAAAAGGGTATATTCCCATAGTACTTCTTTGCTACCGAGGACTTACTTGTATTGTTTTCATTTTCAGAATGGGACAAACTCGAGTTGAATCCAGAAAACCTAAAGAGAGCCAAAACGCCAAATGTCGTGGATTTCGGGGAGACTCGGATCCCGTGGGAATTATGTACCTGAAGATGTTTTAATTAAACGAACAACATTGATTTATGAAACAATGGCAATGGAGTTTGTTTTGATTCCAGACCAAAGTTTGAAAACTGACTTGGACCCTTCAAATCGGGTAAGGATGATACCTATTTGGTTGTGTTGTACCATTAGGAGGTTTCAACTCGGCGGTTAAAATAATTTGGGAAATTTTGACCTTAAGCTGCCAATTTGTCTGATTTTGTTTCGTTTCTACAGCAAAACGCATAACCTTTTAGATATGAAAAGGATAATATGTATGAGGGATTTACTACTTTTAGTGTCATGCCAGAGTGTCAAGTTTATTCAGTGACACGATTGACTAAATACTTTCAAATTAATGTTGTATCGTGGTTGTTCTCATTTTATATACAGAAAGTTACACACATTACTGAGACTGTCAGAAGTCCTGTCAATATTCCGAAATCTAAAGTAATAAGACTGATTACACCTCATCACGGCTTCAATAATGCATTACTCAGACGTCTGAACGATATCCCGTACTAACTCCGTAGATCAAGGCGATCAATTGCTCATTATTGTTTCCTTATTGTATTTAGTTTGACTATTTACCCTACGTATCTCAGTTGTAAGAATAATATTGAAGTCGATATAATTGTGACAGAACCTGTTTAAGCTTAATGCCGCTCTGTTGTCATATTGATGTTCTTTCCAAAATGTCTTCCTCTTACATCTTACACTCGACCGCAAAAGAAACGTCACCACATTTTCAACAGTGTAAAAATGAAAGGCTTTGTAAGGCGAGTTTTAATTATTTTCATAGGGACATTATTTGTAAAGAGGTACCAACAATTTCATACGTCAGGGTGTAATATTTTTATTTTCATGTCTGTTCAAGTACATGCTGAAATCGCTTTTACAAAATGTTATTTTGGCCAGAATGTTTGACATTTAACTTAAAAATTCATAAAATGTATAAATTGAAATAATAAAAGATGCTTTCGACATAAATAACATTATTGGATTTAGATTTGTTGACGCGTCTTTACTGTAGGACGTCAGAAAACAAGCCGAAAAAGTCATGTTTTACTCCTTTATCTCGCCTAGTTATTGAGATTCAAAACGATGATTTCTTAAAACGTGGCTTTCACAGAAATATGCACAGATAATGTTTTGAAATGTAGTTTGGTTGGCTTCTGGAGACATTCTGTATCTCTGTTTCAGCAGCCTTTATCACGCGCGGATTGAATTATCTTTTATTTTGTATGGTGACGTGTCCTTTGCGGTTGAGTCACAGGACAAAAAAATGGTGGAATCCGCTTTTCAGATCCTCCGGATTCTCCCAAATATAGGCGGATCCTTAAGGAATCCGGAAGAGTCCGGCAACCGGATTCAATATTTCAATTCAAAATCGAGTTTTTGGTTCCGTGATACCACCACTAAGCACTACCCTGTCAGTATCTTTAGTTGCTCGTTATATTCGGAACATTCACATGTGCTAAAGATAAGATAAAGATAAAGAAACGAGTTTAATGTGCTTCACAATCTAAGAATCGACCCATATATTGTCGGTAGATGTAATCTCATAACCCCTCACAATTTAGGACGATATCTGTAGTATAGATATAGAAACGAGTTAAAAGCGGTACCGCTTACAATCTAGGATTCGACCCCTATAGTCGTCATATTAGATACAGAAACTATTTGGAATAATTCACAATCTAGATTCACAGATCACAAACCCTTCTGAATCTACGATTAATTCCATTTGTACTAAGGTTGAAAAAAGAAGTAACTACCGCTGACAACTTTCGACATGTAACAAGGAAATACATTCCTTGATTGTGATCATCCTTAGATGTTCAGGTCTCACAGTCATTGGATTGTTTAAACAATCTAGGAATGGTGAACTTTTCTTAGATCGTTCGAACATTCTCACAATCTGCATTTTCCCTATATTGCACGGAACGTACATACAAACATAGCCTGTATTGTCAATTGAAAAATATTGGTGGAAAGGAACTTGAAACCTAATTGTTAACCATTGGTGTTGTTGTTGTAATTGCAACTATTCTGTTGTAACTTTTAATCATAGGATAAATAGTCAGTCAAACTAATCAAATAAGGAAACAGTAAATAGCAATTGATCCCCGAGATCTACTGAGTTATTACGGGATATCGTTCAGACGTCTGGGTAACACATTACTGAAGACATGATGAGGGGCAATCAGTGTTATTGCTTTAGATGTCACTGTATATGTCACTGAATATAATGTTCCTTGCAACACGACGGTTTGATATTGGAATTGAAGTGAACATATAGTTTACCCAATATGTATATGTGATTTGTCCAATGTATCACAACAGCAGTCTTCCATACTAATACAGCTGCTGACCGACGCTCGGAACATATGTTTAAATTTTCAAAAGTAATAAAACATGGTCTTTTTTGTCACAATATATTAGTCAAAGAAGACACACTTAGGCAGTTTAACTAGTAAATCTAAATGAAATTAAGATATTGTTGATATTATGCAGATATCAAGTAAGAGTTTGGATGCATATATATCATTCTGTTCTATCAGTTTATTTGTATCCGCTTCGCTACTACCATATCCGTATGATGGAGCATGGTGCATTTAAATAGGTGCTACAGCTGCAGAGATATACTACAAGTATCGTCAGTCTCGGTGAGAACATTCGTTTTTGGTCCATGAACTTTAAATGTTTGGCACATCTTAATAAAATAAATCGCTTTTAAATGTTTATATCCCTGTTACGAAGGTCGATACAGATAGTCATGATGATGTGTAAATATGCCTTTTATATGTTCAATACCCTTATTTACATAATTCAGGTACATATCTAATGTGTTTCACGTACTGTTCTTGTAACACTAGTAAAATATTTCCCTTAATTTAAGTTTCACCAAACCTGTTACACAGATCAACCAGAATGACTAGGTGTGCTTTTTATCGGTAAGACGCTACAGCAGAGTCATTTGTCTGAAGCATATCTCTTCAAATAAATGTTAGCTTCATGATAACATACACACATACCAACAATTATACATTGTATCTCGATTTTAATTCTGTTTGTTTTGATCATGAGTGAAACATCTCTAGAATTGTAGAATTGTCCTTTCTGGATTGATGTATGAAACATCATACTATGTTGTCGTCATACTGCAGTTGTAAATGACTTTATTAATCACCCGTTGAAGATATCGCAGTGTAATAAATCTACCGTGTTATTACACTTAGTGTAATAACATCGCGTACTGTCGGAACTACTTGTACTTGGTCACATGACCAAAGTAACGTGACCAAAACAAGCAAAATCGAGCAAGTGTTTCAAATTTGCCGAAAAGTACAAACACAAACACTCTAAATGTTAGCCGTTCTCAAATGCAATCACTTGGTCCTATCTTTGCAGGACCAATAAACAACTCAGTGATCTATGTTAACTTTCATACTTCTTAAAACTTTTCAAACTGTTTCAAATGTTCGTGCCACACGAACAGCCACGCTTCTTTGAGGCGGTGCACAACTTGAAAGCTATGATACCACGCAATTAAAAAATAATCCCGAGAATTGAATTTGTGATTCAAAAAGTTATGTCAAGTTGTTGGTTTTTCATTAAATATGATGTTTGGTTAGTAAAATCGTGTTGATCTTTAATTGTTTAGATCGTTGTTCAGTGTTAACGTAAAACGGAATGACAGCAGCCTCATTACAATGTATTCATACGCTTGACCTAGTTATGCTGGCATAATGCACTCGAACCGGCCTTTCGTTTGCGCATTATTTTGTTAATGTTGGGTGATTAATAAATAAAATACTAAACTCTGTCCTGTTTAATAACAAATTTATGAAACTCGTGTGATGGTATTGGTATTTAACTCGCTTTCGCTCGTTAAATACCAAACCACTCACTCGTTTCATAAATATGTTATTAAACAGGACATCGTTTAGTATTCTCTATTTATATCATTGACGTGCCTTTAACAATTTTGAAGGCTATACTGAGTGAGCTGTAATCAGTATAATTCTCCATTCTCACATGATTGTTGATTACTGAAACCTCCAAACAGGTGATGGTAATAAACGGGCGGGCGAAAATAAATCCCCAAAAACACTTTCTTGTCATTTTACATCAGGTCAGTGGCATAAGACTAACCCTAATGCATTACTGAAGTATATCAGACTTCATTAAACATGATCCATACGAAAACCTGGTCCACTTTGAAATATAAGGCATAATTGATCTGTTGATATCATGTTTACATCGTAGAAGTCTTATGTAAACGTGAAAAACGTGCAGATGCATTACAAATATAATTTTAAAACCTGACAGCAGAAACAGTGCCTGTTTGAAGGTGACACTTGATCTTGACATCGGCATTCCATAACAAAGTCACTTCTTTCCAGTGCCGTCTTTTTCTGCTTTTATTAATACACTTTTGAGTGGTTATTGAGGCTTCCTTAAGACTAAAGGCCTCCCCACACCAACACAGCGCGCCAGCAGCATAAAAATCGCCCATGTTGATTTGTGATTGATAACCCACACCAACGCAGCGCGCCGACAGCGCGCCAGCAGCAAAATTTCTGAATCGCAAATGAAGTGATTTTTGCTGCGTGGCGCGTCGACGCCTCGGGGAATCCCCTACTTCTGACGTCATTTTCGTTCGTCATCAGAAACTCGTGTTGGATAAAATTCTTTGCTAAAATGCCCAAAATACATATCAATGAAGAGTTGCTAATCGTTGAAGTACAAAAACAACCATGGCTATTTGACATAGATTCACCCAACAACTAAGATGTTGAAATGGCGAAAAATACATTGACATAAATAGCAAAAAAATTTGAAGTACATTTATTGATCAAACTACAAAATTAGTAATGTTAATGTGACAGTCGTTCTCTGGTCACTCAGCCTTTGTCACATCCATACGTGACAACGATTATAATTTTAAAACAAGATCTCATTGGTCACTTGTTCCTTCTCGCTGCATTGACGTGCTGCGCTGGTCTGTGTTGGTGTGGGGAGGCCTTAAGAGTTCACAGATTGGTGCAAATTGGTCAAACTATCACCTAAAAAAGGTTTTATATTCAGATTATTCATCATATTCCTCAAAGATTGAACCGAAGATCAAGTAAGAATCCTTGCTTACTTGCGTAATTACTGCCCATTATTTGTACACGAATTAACCATTAATTTGTGAGTGCTGCCATCCCCATTTGTGAGTGCCATGTGCTTTGTATTCTATGGTTTACGTGTATATGTTTAAGATATCAAAGCGAATCCTGTTTGATACTGAGTTTTTTAAACAGGTTCGAAGGAATATCTCCCCTTTGATTATTGGGCGAAAAGATCAACATTATTAAATATATAATGTTAGGAATTATTTTAGCTCATCTGGTCTTAAAGGCCCGATGGGCTCATGTCATGGCGCCCGGCGTCCGGCGAGCGACTAAACTTTCGCTGTTTCGACGTCTTCTCACTCTTCTCTCACTGGCTCTAAGGAGATGAAATGCTGTGTGCAGCCTCCTTGGCAAATCGTAATTGTAAACTGTAGACTTTGAGATTCTGTGACCCCTAATAAGGAACACAGGGGTCATGAGCATTTTCATCTTCTCCTCCCGGTGTTTGGTTATGCGTGCTTAAGAAATACGATTATTATTATTATTATTAGCATAACCATTGATCCCCAATGAAGGTCAAGGGTCAATACCTTAAAGGGGCTGTAGCACGTTTTTTGCAAATTTTATTTTTTCACATTTCCCGTTTATAATAATAGTTTATGTGATTTAGATTTACTTTTGAGGGTAAATCATCTTATAACACAAACCAATTATCCGTAGTGGTAATAACGGTGATGCGTATAAAGCAAAAATTGCATGGCAGCCATTTCACTGAGAACACATTTTATTATTTCTAATTACAAAATCGATTCCAATCGCTGTACCGAATCACGTACACTCATTTTTAACTTGATTTTCCGAAGACAGAAGGGTGTTTTACTATTGGTGACATTAGTTTTCCTATAATACATTTCATCAACTTGTTTGAGCGGAAAAAAGTGCTACTGCCCCTTGAACACCTATTTACAACTTCTTCCCAACTGTCTTTAGAAAGCTGAAATGTTATAAATCGTAGATTTAGTCGTACCCTACAGCCTAGTATTGTATTCTTATATAAATATAGAACTAAAAGCTTACAAACTGAAAGTTTTTGCACAGAGTGTATACAGATTATTAACCTGAAACATACACTTTACTTTGAAAGTAGACATCTCAGGCAATGTTGGTTATAAATTGTAGATCAGTTAATCCTCTCACTACTGATTTTCACTACACTATTTATTCAGGATAAGTAAGATCCGTTGAAAAATATCTAATATCGATCAAAATGACTGTTAATGCAGAATGAAGTTTGAGTAGTCGAGTAGAGTAGAGTTTTGCAGGCTATTTCAAAGCTATAAATCATTTTACTTTAGGGAGATGGGTCGACAGTAGCTTAACAATGAATTAAAAATAGAGCCATGGGCTTTGTAGCTCACCAGGATTTCATTGATTTATTATCTAAGGTTGAATATTTAAGTAATCTCAAGTAATACATTGTTAACAAGCACAAAATAGGTTTTTAGATCATGACTCCTGTGACCCGTATTTGGAGTCACAGGGTCACCGATCCTACAATTAAGAATCACCTTTAACCAAAGAGTCTCGACACAACATTTCACCTTTCTAGAGCTTTACATACTTGAGATGAAGATGAAAATAGGTTTTTGGGTCATGACCCGTGACCTAGATTGGGGTCACAGGGTCACAAAATCTACAATTTAGAATCCTCATTGGCCAAGGAGTCTGGACACAACTTTTCAGCTCTCTAGACCTTTTTGAGCTGGATAAGAAGATGAAAATAGGTTTTTCAGGATGTGACCCCTGTGACCCCATTTGGGGTCCCGGGATCAAGAGATCTACAATTTAGAATCCCCATAGGCCAAGGAGTCTGCATACAACTTTTCAGCTCTCTAGACCTTTTTGAACTGGATAAGAAGATGAAAATAGTTTTTTAAGGATGTGACCCCTTTGACCCAATTTGGGGTCACCTGGTCACGAAATCTACATTTTAGAATCCCCATTGGCCAAGGAGTCTGCACACAACTTTTCAGCTCTCTAGACCTTTTGGAACTGGATAAGAAGATGAAAATAGGTTTTTAAGGATGTGACCCCTGTGACCCAATTTGGGGTCACGGGGTCACGAAATCTACATTTTAGAATCCCCATTGGCCAAGGAGTCTGCACACAACTTTTCAGCTCTCTTGACCTTTTGGAACTGGATAAGAAGATGAAAATAGGTTTTTAAGGATGTGACCCCTGTGACCCTATTTGGGGTCCCGGGATCACGAGATCTACAATTTCGAATCCCCATGCGCCAAGGAGTCTGCACACAACTTTTCAGCTCTCTAGACCTTTTGGAACTGGAGAAGAAGATGAAAATAGGTTTTTAAGGATGTGACCCCTGTGACCCAATTTGGGGTCATGGGGTCACGAGATCTACAATTTAGAATCCCCATGGGCCAAGGAGTCTGCACACAACTTTTCAGCTCTCTAGACCTTTTGGAACTGGATAAGAAGATGAAAATAGGTTTTTAAGGATGTGACCCCTGTGACCCAATTTGGGGTCATGGGGTCACGAAATCTACAATTTAGGATCCCCATTGGCCAAGGAGTCTGCACATAAAATTTTAGCTCTGTGGAGTCATTGGTTCTGGAGAAGAAGTCGAAAAAGCGAAAAGTTTACGGACGGACGCCGGACACCATGCCATGCCATAAGCCCATGGGGCCTTTCAAGCCTGAAGAGCTAAAAATCACAGTTCATGCCTTCTCAAATGAAAATTACTTTCCTTTGTCGTCAGAATCAATTACTTTAGGAGAAAGAAGCATGAGTGTGGTCGATATAATATGCTCCAGACTGCTCTCAAGAAATAAGAAATACAGGTCATGTTGATTTGATGTCGAAAGAAATGATCACTTTATCACCGAGTCAATACTTTGTAGTATTAACGCTAATGTTTAGGTAATATAGTAAATAGTAAGTTCCATAATATAATGAACTAAGTCATAATTACGTGATGATACGTACATGTATATTAACATATTAACATCATCAACATCCATCTTTATGTTTGTACACGTTTTAAATGTGCAGTAATGTTTAGTTTCTCTTTCGTGTAATTGTAACCTTCAGTCGTTCTTACATCTTGAAAGTAATCATTCCAGCCCTGCCATTCTCAGATGTTATTACTGCCGCCAGAACGGACTCCTACTCACCATGCTATCAGAACCACGTTCCAGTGGACTTTAATACTGTTTTTCCTCAAGGGATGGACCCATCAGTTACAATGGGAAAAGTAGAATGGCAAGTTGTTTTAATGAATTAGATACAAGTCCAATTATCCTTTAACTGCACATTTACTATGTACCAGCGTACACTTCACAATTCTAAATAGTGATTACAGACGTCATCAGTCATTGGTTGGCATGCATTTCCTAGCTACCAACGATGGCGAATTGGTCAATAGCACTTACAAGATAATGTAATACAAATAAAAGAATAATCAACGAGTTGCGAAGAATATCTGTCCCGAGTTAATTATTGTGATAAGCTCCGAGCTTTAGCGAGGAGTTTGACATAATAATTCACGAGGGAGAGATAATTCGCGAGATCGCGATCTTCGATTTGGATATGAAATACAAATTGCACGCAATTAATAAAATTCTCAGGATGCACGCATCTTTAATAGTTTGCTGCTAACGCTCTTTTTTCAGTAATTTCGTATGTAATTGTTGAACTTTTTTCCCTAATAGAATTTCTGACATGATAAACATCTCTTTTTAAATGTAAGTATAATCGCAGAATGAGAGAAACTTAGTAAAACATGACCAAGCAAACTCTTATGTAGTTCCGTCATGGTTAATTTGGCTATTTTTATGTATGTGTTACTGACGTGTGACTTCAAATAGGTACGCTCGAACTTGTTCAATTAGGAGATAAACCTACTGTGGTTTGAAAGCAGAGACTGAACTGAACGCGAACCGTACTCGCTATCAATCCAGTATAACTTGTCTCTGCTTTTCAAACACAGTAGGTTTATCTTCAGTCTACCATTAATGTTTTACCACGTGACTATATTTGTCGGATGCTGACAGTGCGTATAATGGCAGCGCGCAAGCTCCGAATTACGTTCGAAAAATCCATTGTTCACAACAGCAACGATTTCGTACAAAAGTATTGTTGTTATACACAAACTTTTCCCCCATAAGTTCTCTTTAACTGTTTTAAAAGAATCTAATATAAGTGTCATTTCTTACGGGAGTTTTAATTTTGTTTTACAAACATTCACTTTCATTAAATCAAGATACGTTTTTCATGAATTCCGCATTTTCGGAATACCCCTCATAAGCATAGCATGGCCACCGTTTGCCAGCAGCTGTTAATGACGAGCTTGAGGACTTGTATTTATTAAAATGAAGTGTTCAAGGTGAGAAGGGTCACTGTCTTATTCGGGTAAGAATGCCCATTCTAGTTATATACGTAGGTGTGCAGATGATATGACGTAAGTATTTCTTTTTTTGCATCAAAACGTTACACTCGGTTGTAAGATCCGGCTGACCATTGCGTCAATGAAATTGCGTTTGATCGCCTTCTCAACTGCATTAGAAGTGTCGCTATTTGGAAAGACCTTGATACCGACGAAGTTTGTCTTGCTAATCTATTTTTTAATGTAGCTCTAAAACACACTACAGGAAAGATTAATCTGATTAGTATCAGTTATTTTGATTTCCACAAGTAGAGCACACTTTAGAATCGGCCGTTTGTTCGGATAGATTGTGACGTCACAAGGTAGATGCAACAAGATCACGTTTGATTTTTCTGAAGAACCAATCAGATTCGAGTATCCAGCAATGTCATGGTAGAATGTGACTTAGCTTGAAGAGAAGAGCTAAGCAATTTCAGAATGAGTGTAAAGAAGTTCCGTCAACCAGTCAAACGCACGTTATATTTAGAAAAACTGAATTCCCATGACCATTATGAAATTTTAAATACACGGAATATCTTTGCCCGCTTGAGTAAGGAGGATAGATGTTTGGGGTTATCTACCCCTAGCTTCTCGCATCGAAAGCTTTTCTTGGAGGTCTTGTGATTGGTTAACTGAATTGCGTCAGAACATGCAAACTCATCAGACGGTTTTGCGAGGAAACCTCCGAACAATATGAGTTCGTATCCCGATAAATGTACTATTTTGCAACTTGTATTCCGCGAAAAACTGACTATTTTAGTCTGACTGTTGAATTTTGCGACATTATATAAAACAAAGACAAGAACTTCAAGTTAGTTCCATTTATTTGAAATAAATGTTAATTCAATAATTATTGTTAATATGCTCTAAATGCTGCACCTCAGTTAGTTTTTCCTAACAACCTTTATGAAACACAGTTGAACACTCAGTTAAGTAACAAAAAGCTATTTGTTGATTGTTGACTTGCCGTATTTTCTTTAGATATGTCAAGGTCACATCGACTGCTTAAACTGTACGTTGTGTATTGCAGTGTGATGGGATTGTACTGAGTGTCTGTATGGTAGGGTGATGCGCGAGATGCATGCACGATGGGTGAAAAGCATACGTTAAGAGAATTTATTAATTAACTATCAGCGATATGGTATTTATATGGCATTTACGGCCTAGACCATATGATTCGACAACTGGGCCAATACGGAGAAGCTGGGCCAACACGGGAAAAACCGGGCCAATACGAGACAAACTGGGCCAATATGAGTCTGAGCATGCGCAGTTGGACATTTGGTGAAAGCCCGAAGCGTCGCTTCACAACTTTGACCCGTGCTATTTGTTCACCAATCTGCTTTATAATTATTATTTCAATATATGAGAGTTTAGTGTTGTACACATATAATGAAAAGAAATTTATTAATAAAATTATCATTAATTAAGTATTTCCGTATTTGCCGAGTTACAGGTCCTCAATCCAATACAACGGACCTCGGACCTGTAACTGGGCCAATATGGAAATACTTAATTAATACCATTATAGTATTGTTGGGTGATGTGTGAGGAGCATGCACGTGGTGTGAAAAGCATGTGTGGAAGGTTTAAAGTATCGACGTGAGAGTGTATCCGTGCAGTCATGGAATTTTGTTAAGAGACAAGTGTGTCTGTTGGCCTATTTCATGGCATGTGCAAACCCTAACTCACATCACATCACATAGTCGTTGTACGTCGTTTGGGGATGACGTACCTGTAACGTTACGTGCTGGGTCAAAGTAACACTAACCTCATGGAGTTAATGATGTGACATTATGTTGGTTAATATATTAAGATGGAATTGTGTTCGGTGTTTCTCTGGATGTTTTTCATATTTTGCACATTAAATTATTTTTTTCTCTATTCAGCCTAAGCCTTTGATTTTCATCCCATATCGTGACAGGATATATTCCGATATTGAGACTTTGGAAGAGACACTTTTTACTTTGCTTTGTGTGTCAGTGATACCCATGCATGCTTTGTGATGACACAGGAGATCGATCCTTTTTATTTCGATAATTTGAAGTGCATTGCTCCAGTTTTGAAAGTGAAAGGGTTGGTCACATACACAAATTCGACGAGGTCCGTATCGAGTGTGTGTGTACATGCCGTGACTTGAAGGCATGGAACGGTACTGTCGGACTATCAGCCTGACGAACAGTATTTTTAATGTTGTAATAAATCACGTACAGTGTAGGCCACATGGTGCACGTTTGTTTGCTGCAGCCCAAGTTGGTGTGTTTATGGAATGTGACATGCCAGTTCTAACCAGACATTGCTGACGTCATAACATTTTTTTTTTTACAGTTTTTAACATTTGGACGAAGGCCACCCAAATTGAAAGAACAAAAAGTGTGTCAATCAGTTACTATACAGGGTAGGGTATTTGATGTTCCAGTTGCTCAGTGTATTTGAAGACATTTGGTATCAAGGTAATGGCATGTCGCAGTAACAGCAGTGTGACCTTGACAGAAGGTCATTATCACCAAAGATGACTTCTGTCTGTATAATCCATTTATACATACTCTTAAAAAAGGTAATTGGTAAAACGGTTCATGAGAAAAACCTTCAACAGACGTGTGACCCTGACGATAACGTCAAGGTCATCAAACTCGACTGGTGCCTTTTGTAGTCTGCCAATAGAGGCTATCACAGAATTGGTTAAACATTGGGTACTATGGCTCTTGTGATATTGCGTTAAAATCCTTAATGACGGCTATAGTCAAATTTAAAGACGTTTGGTGCGATGGTTGAAAAGATACCGCTTTTAATAGATTGAAGAGTAGTCGTAGTAGTTTCGTCGTGACCTAAAAGATAAGCCTCATGCATTAAATTGTTTCTTGTGTGAATGTTCACTTTGATAAATCAGGGAAAAAAACGAATTGATACATGTGCAAAAATGTATCACCGAATGCAAACGTCAGGAAAACCTAACATGATTGAAAACTATCCTGGTTACAGGGCCTTTTCATTTTCGACTTTTCTTCAGTTTCTCAGGCGACTTAAACAGGTTCCTTCAAGTTTGCTATTCATAAAACTGAGCATAAAGGTTAAGGACCATTTGATTTTTTTGGTTTATTTTGAAGTTAGAATTGTGCAATTCTACTACAAATTCGCATTTCAAAATGTCCTGCGTCACCAACATCCCTAAATGAGCACGCTTACGCCCTTTGTTATTACAGGTATCACATTCCATATAAAAATTTCAGAACCTGTCCATATGTTTTCAAGACGTTCTTAAGCCATAATTAATGCACGAAGTGGGCATATTCGCCAATGAAGTTGCTTTAATACAGTTTCAGGTGATTACAAAAAAATATAAATACCGAGGCAACGTGCACGTAACTCCAAAAACGTTTGTACATATAAAAACAATAGAATGCTAATTCGTTGTTCATTATTTCTTTTACCGCAATGACATTCATCAGAATATTATTCATACTCTTGTTTTCACGACACTCATTTTCATAATATTTGGAAAATCCAATGGTCCTTCACGTTTTATGCTCAGTATAGTGTTGGGTCTTCACCACAACTTCATCTGCATATATACACTATATACAAATGTACTTCCACCAGAAACACTTCTTGATTTTGAAGCAGTTTTACGCAATGAAGATGTTGATTACAGGCATCATCATAGACACTATAGAAAAATAATCGCGTGCGTTGTTCACAACGTCAGCTTGTTACCCGCGTATTTCATGGAAAGTTGTATGCTCGACATGTAGGATTCAAGCAATCTATCGCAAAGATGGATCGTAAAAGGTCGTTAAAACGGTCCCCTCAAAAGTCTCTGCAGGAGCCAAGCTCTCACGTCATAGTCTTGTTAAGTCGTCATAAGGAACGACATGAAACAGTACCTTTAAGTCCTGAAAACCGAACCTGAATGCTCCAATTGTCAAATAAATCAATGTACTTATTTCGGGTGTTCGCAATCATAATGAGACATTGAATACGATGTACCTGTACTTGTGAACAGAATCAATAATTTGCAATGACATTAGTGGCAAGAATAGAGGATTTTAAATAAATAAGTTTCCGATTAAATACTTCTTATTTGATAGTTTAACACTTGTGGTTGTCAGTGCTTGAAATTGTGGTTGCTTTAATATGTAATTATAAGTGTATATATATAACGATGAGTTGCCTCTCACGTGAAGTAAGGTTATATATAGAAAAGTATGAAAAAGACCGATATACTGGTCGAAATGAGCGCATTGTATTAAAGAAGATTGATCCAGTCAAAACCATCTGATAACAAAATTCAGTTCAAACTTGTCCAACCCACAGGTCTCATATAGGAAAATACAATTGTCGAAGAAATCACGATGATTTATTCATAATTCACAAGCATGCTTTCGACCATCACGGGTCTCATCAGTTGAATGACGTTGAGTCGGTTGTATTTTCGTATATTATATAATTTATACACCTGACATTACCTCAATGGTGCAGTACTCAGATCAGAAACGCAATGAAGTAGGAGTGTTACTTTTAATCTGATCTAAAGGAGATTGTCAATAAAACTAGTTACACAATTGCAAGAAAACTGCTTAAGAAAGGTTGGTTTATTGCTTGAAAATGTCAATTGAGAACTTTCGTTGACTTTCGTTTTCAGCTCAATATTTCGCTTTGTCCACTTCCTCTTGGGGGCTGAAATCTTGTGTACAGGATACCTTGGCCAACGGGGATCTTAAATTGTAGATTTGGTGACTCTGTGACTGCAAATATTGGTCACGACCTAAAAACCCTATGTAGATGTTCTTCTCATATACGAAAAGCTTTTAAAAGCTGAAATATTGTAAACAAATACCTTGGCCAAAAGGGATTCTAAATTTCGAAAGGTTTGGTGACCTCTAAAAAGAATTTATTTTCAACTTCTTCTCTAATGCAAAGAGCGTTTATTTACTGTAATTAACACTTTTTTTAAATTTTAGAGTAAATAATGGAGTTTAAAATTATAATAATTTGGAGCTTTTCTTGAGATACAGTTTGTTTACATTTTGAATGAGAATTTCCAGTATGAGTACATTTGGTAGTTATTTCAGATGAGTTTATACTGTAAACTCAATGGCAAAGGAAACGCTTGGTTTATATTTTCTGATTTAAAGAAGCAAACGAAACGGTATCCAAACAATTATGATTTTATTTAAAAGTCAAACCAATCGTTTTAAGTTTGGAACATATCTGATAATCACGTTATTACTATTTCGAAAGTTTTTGTTAAAGATGTATGATTGTCCATAATTCGATCATGTCCATTTTCTAGTAATCAATCTCGGGTACAGTTTTCAGCCAAATTTGATTGTCAATAACGAGTGTCCAGCTCCAGCATCCATGTCCTCTCTGACGTTACAGACGTTACAAGTCTCCTCACGACGACTGGGGAGATACAACGCCTTTCCTGCCTGCGTCAACGTCTGTCCGTTGCATTGAGGGATCTGATCTTGCGGAATCTGTCTCCCGATATGGTCCCAGAGGTATTCTATGGGATTTAGATCAGGGGTTCGGACTGGCCACGGGAGAACGTGTATGTTGTTGGTTTTTAAATATCCTCTTGTTACACGTACAGAACGTGTAATGGCATTGTCCTGTTGAAGCAGCTTTCGTGGGTTGTTCTGAAGGAATGGAACTACGACTGGGGACAGGACCTGGTTGTTATTGCCGTTAGCGTTCAAGTTACCATTTATAATCACAAAATCAGTGTTGGTGTTACCACAATACCACCCCAAATCACGACACCGCCACCGCCATGGGATTGCACTTGATGATTGAATGATAATTGAATGAATGTAAATGTTTTTTTATATCTTATCGAATCACTGTTATTATGACGAAGTTTATTAAACCAGCGTTTATTTTGCCCGTGAGTTCATAACTGATTCAGTTTCATATTAACTTGGCAGTTAATCATATTCAATAGCAACATGACATGTGTTGACGTGAATCAATGTGAAATGAGAACTATTTAATACCCTGTGAACTGAATATTGTGAAAGGAGTAAATTGAAGAGGAATTGATAAAGTGTTTATTTTACATGAGATATGTGAACTGGATATATCTGGTGAAGAAATAATAACACAACACAAGATCGTGACACCACACCTATTTTCATCATCTTCTTCAGTACATAAAGCAGACGTGTATATACCCCTTAGTAATTGGGATTCTAAGTTGTAGATTTTGTGACTCGAAATAAAGATCACAGATGGAAATTCTAAAAGGTAGGTTTGTAGGCCAAGTTACCAAAAAATATAAATCAATGGTGCCACCACCGTACAATCTATTTTCATCTTCCTTCTCCAGTACGAAAGGTTGTAGAAGACTGAAATTGAGTCGCTAACTTATAAATATGATGAACCTGTGACCCCAAATATAACCTGTGACCCCAATAGAACCTGTGACCCCAAATATGGGTCACAGGAGCCACGAAATATGGAACTATTTTCATAATCTCCATAACTTAAAGTACTGGCAATTTATTATATCTCTGATAAATACTCCCAATTTACATCTTGAAACTCTTTTAGTTTATTGTTTAAAGCCTGAAAGTAAGTTTGTTTAAATGAACATCTGACACTGAAATATGCTGAAATATGGGGAACACGCAGACATCAGTTGATTTGGGTGACCGTCACCTCATATTTACGTTCTCTACGAGACTTCGACAGTTTTTAAAATGCTGTTAGCGAGATATCTCATGAACCGCTGTACCTAGAGTTTTCTAATTTGGTACCAGTATTCATTTCGGAATTACAGACACCAGTCGATTTAGGTGACCTTAATCTATATCTCTACATTACCTGACCAACTTTCAAATTGTTGTCAGCATGATATCTAATGAACCTGTGTGCCTAGAGTTTTTAAATTTGGTACCAGGTTTTATTTGGGGAATATGCACATAACCAGTTGATTCGATTGACCTTGACCTCATTTTTAAGGTTTTTAAATTGTTTGCTTGACATTTCATGAACTGCGGCACCCAGAGTCCTCAAATTTGGTACAAGTCGGTATTCACTTCGGGAATATACAAACAACAATCGACTTATCTTGAGTCTATTTTCACTGCGAGACCGTGACCAGTTAAAATGTTCTTAGCCCAATATCGTAACAGTTGAATCAAATATGAAAATCTCGCTACGCTGTAACAAGTTGGTGTCCATTCTATTAGCCCCTTATCTCTATTGCGGCGGAATGTCACGTTTGTGACAATTACTTGTACTACACTCTCGAGTCCACTCAGAAAAATATTTTTGGAACTGGAATATAATAGCATGATTTTCAAAAATCATTATGGAATTGTAGTTGAGGAAAATCCTCAATACAATATAACGAGAGTATAAATAAGAGATATTAATGTATTTGCATTTTAAGATGTACATATTACAGTTGACTGGCGCTATAGTTCACTTAACGAAGGTAAGTTTATTCTAACTGACTTGATTATGTTCACGGATGCGAAAATGTTCATATGCAATGTTCTTGTATACCCCCGTTTACAGTGAGGTAAACGTTTACCCACAGGGTTCACATATGATCTATGATTTATAGCAATCAAATTGTGTCCACATAACAATCGTTTAAAACAGAGCTGCTTAAGATTCATCCTCGGTTACCCATGGTTTTATATATGCTCCGTTACTCTCCACTATATCACCCATGGGAAACCTTATCAGGAGAATCTGTACTCAAATTACCCGCCATTGGCCGGCGTGAGCTCGATCGAGCCAATGAAACTGCTACGCAGCTTGGCCCTGCGAGCCAATGACAATTCATATCACTTTGTTTCAAAGCAAGCGAGGTCATTGTGTTAGCCATCCGTCACCGGTTATCTCCCTTTACTATTTCCGTCTTATCCCATTGACCATTTTCTTTGGTTACTGACTTCGTCACCTACCACATCAACTAAAACTGGTAAAATTTTCACAGCTTAAAGGTACATCCATTGTGTTTCATAAAATTTTATTTGGCTTTAATACGTTCCAACTCACCACATGTGCTGTCTACAATACAAATAAATTCACTCAGCTTGCATATTTATCCCCAATCATCAAATATATTATAATTACTAGTTTCCAATTAGAATTGAGTAACATAATTATGCATGTGCAGAAACCGAAACTGCACGTCCCATTTACATGCACAGTAGTTATGGGACTAATTAAACATTATCAACTCAAATTTGTCTTTTTGTCTGTTGTAAATAAGACTCCAAAATTACGTTTGACTCATTGGCGCGCGCCACACGCTGTGCATTGTCCGGTTTTCGATCAGAAATCACTACTTTTACCATCATACCTTCAATATGCTAAGTCTACTGTCATCAAAATGGTAGTTTTCGGTAAAAGTCGGTACTTCTCGATAAAGTAACACCATTTATAACGTTTGCAATATGTGACCCCCAACAACACAATGGATGTACCTTAAAATTAGCCATATTTACCTATGAATGAGCATATACTACTTAATACAAGTGCAAATTGGGGGAGAAAGGTGTGTATGTAGACGTCCAATGTATGTCAGTGAACGTACAGTAAATATGACTATGCGATGGCAAATTGTACCTTTGCTGCACAGCTTTATAAACTCCGACTTCCTACCAACTGAATGTGTTTAACTCAAATATGTCGCAGCCAATTCACTGATCATAAACTCGCCAATACCGACTTCTGCAACGTCAAAATTTAATATAAAGTGTTAAAAATCTCAAGCTGATGCGGTGAGAGTCGTTATACATTCTTCAATAATTCAACTTTGTCAAATATGAGGGATTAGGTTTGAAGCAATATAAGCATGTTGACCTCTCACGCCAAAGGCCTGGTGGAAATAGCAACTAACTAATGCTCTGGGTCTCTTACTGTTTTTGTCCTGGGCAAGTTACTTTTCATCCGCTTTCTATATGGTTCGTCGTACCTGAATACGTTAGCTTCAGGTCTTGCTTACTAGCTGTGTAAACGTACACTTCCAATAATATAACAAAACGTAAAGTCAGCGAGGAAATGCCTCGATCTTAATACTGAACCTCGAACTGGTCATCGTTATTATTAATTGTATTTAAATATCACGCCGTAGGAATTACGTGTGCGCCTAGAAATTGTTACTCAACGGCAATGAACGAATTTCTCTGCGATAGTCCAGTTTGTTGTTGTGAATTTGGTATAGGAATTTGTTTGATAAATCGTTTTTCAGGTAATTATGACAAAAAATATTTCAGGCTGTAAAATAGTAGACATTATTAAACACAAAGTTGGTTTTAGAAATGATAAGCTGAGCAGAACTAGCTTTAAAAGAGAGTTTTATTTGAGGCTAGGCTCCATGCCGAAATTTTTTTTGCACACAAACGCGGTCGATATATTGTTTAAAAAACAAACAAACAATTTTTGCAAGAAGTATGTCCAAAAAGGCTGATACATATTGATCAAAACTAGAAAATTTAGTCGAAATCAAACGAATAGTTACTGAGATATTCACATTCAATGACGGCTGGTATAATATCGTGGTGAACACGTTCCTAAAGAAAACACCAAGTAGCTGTAATTCGTTCACCTACCCCGTTTGTAACTCGTTCACTTTGTTTTGACACCACGTGGGGTTCAGGGGTTCTAACTTTGCCAATAAGAAGTCTCAATATTTGGCATACGTATCCATATATGGATGTTTCACAACATGGTAAAAAATATATACGAGTATTTTTATGGATTTTCTGAAAGCAAGGTAATATCAAACACACGAAAGTTCCACATGGGAAATTCGACTCCTAAATTGTGATGTAACAGTCGACTGAGGGCACAGAGTGACATTATCTTTCTTCTATGGCTTCACCATTGTCTACCATTTTACAGCCTGAAACCTTTGTTCTCATAAATACCTCAAAACCGATTTATCCAACAAAATCCTACACCAAATGTACAAAACTAAACTGACCTCTCGCAGAGAAACTCGTTCACTTCCGTTGAGTAAAAATTTCCAGGCGTACACGTTCCTACGGTGTGAATATTTGAATTTTATCGTGCTACATAACCTCCTGCACGGTCCCTTTGAAGTTGCAATACTCCCTCAGGTCGGCAACCCCCACAATATCCACCACACAGGAGATCGATCTGACGTCCATCTGAAGATCTCGTCACGTTTGGAACAAATGGATTGTGTCCATGGCTAATCCAGGTTTGCTGAAGAACAAGACGGGCAAGTATGAATCTACCAATTATGTTACGGATACAGTGTACCCCAGATTTTTTTCTAAATTTGAATTTAACAGAAAATAATTGATTGCATCTAGCAAAAT
Organism: Gibbula magus; assembly: GCA_936450465.1. Classification (NCBI taxonomy): domain Eukaryota; kingdom Metazoa; phylum Mollusca; class Gastropoda; order Trochida; family Trochidae; genus Gibbula; species Gibbula magus. Next base: position 28,605,102 of record OW388297.1, read on the forward strand.
TTATAGAAATTGACTTTATACCCATGATGATCCCCCAAAAGGAAGTATTTCGAGAATGTAGACAAATATCAACTTTGAAGAGAAATTATTAGAAGTGCGTATACCTGATATTTCTTAGAAACGCCGTTGATGAATTTAATTCCAAGTAAACATGTACTACCTTTCATCCAGTGGCACGGCAAATGATGAAATATGTTTACAAAATTGAAATAAACGAATTTAAATGATATTTTCCAAAAGAACGGATCATCTCTGTTGAGAACTGTCATCAGTTTGAGGTCAATTGGATATCGACAACAACGTATGAAATTTTAAATAAATACTCTTTCCCTGTATTATTTCAACTCAATCCGTTCTTTGTAGGGCCAGTACACACTCTCGCTCAACCCATCGCACTGAAGTTTTGGGATGATCCCCATACTTGCAAAAAGTATCTCAATCACTCACAGTGGGTCACGAATTTGATAAGATAAGATAAGATACATCTTTATTGCCATGAAAAGGGAATTTGCATTGTCATGAATTGACCACAAAGGAAATACATAAATATATATAAAAAGGCTAGAATATACAAAGATATGACAATTAACAATAAACACAGGGTACATGTTTATAGATATGACTGTCGTGGTGTAACTAGAGATTTAAATAGTGAATGCTTGATGGAATAAATGACATTTGTTTGTGTTTCAACCTCACATTTGGTAATCGGTATCGTCGTCCTGATGGAAGCTAATCGTAGCAACTATTCAGGTGATGATCGGTATCGGATAGTATATTTTCTCCCAGACGCATGAGACGATGAGAATAAACTGATTCTAAGCTATCAAATTGACTTAATTCCTGATATTTTTCCTTCAAAAGTTATAATTTTCTCAGTCTACACTTATCCTGCAAAGTCAAGTGCCACACCACGACTGTATGTTAAAACTGAGAACAGATTCGATACTACTTGAATAAAATAGAGACAGCAAGCGCGAGTCAACGTTGAACACTGACACCTTACCATGATCACACCACAACCAATGTTAGATCGACATGGGTTCGTAGAAGGCATTCTCTACCACTTGATATACAGTAGTTGTGGATCAATTATTGTTGGATCATATTCCTCTTGGATTATGAATGTTATCAAAGAAAAGTCATCATGAACCAAGCCAACAGGAAGTATAGAGCAGATTCAGCTAACTTCATGACCTTGTATAGTCCAGACCTGTGTTCACGATGGCTAGTGCTAGCGAGAACCCGCTAGCGGTTCAATGGTACAGCATGGGCAGCACATGCAATAACTCGCTAGTACTACCGGTCTTGAACACGGGGGTGGTCCACTATTGCCAGGAGGACAATGGACTTTTGTAGACAGACCAGTAACCGCTTCCACCGGTGGTTAAGAGTCTTAATGTCAGTGCGATGTTAAACCCTCCACCCAAAGAGGCTCTGTAGTTGCTATGGGATCCTATTCTTTCCAAAATGTCGTCAAACAGCACGACTAGATTCCTCATGCAGTTCTTCAACAAATGTGGATCTTCCTGCTTCCTGTCTCTCTTATACCTACATTCCATGCCGTCGACACCTTCATCTTCTTTGTTGACTGTGTCTCATCATAAGAAAGGTGCAGTCACCGTTGGGTTTTACATTTTCATTTTTTTATCAGATCTTGGCACATGACTGCAGACAGTCACCGTTAAGTTTAGCTAATCTCGCCTAAACAGCCCGAAAGGCGCATGGCATTTCATGGTGTGCGGCGTCCGTCTGTCCGTCAATCCGTCTGAAATTGTTTTGCTTTTTCGTCTTCTTCTCCAGAACCACTTGGTCTTGGAAGCTTAAATCTTATGTACAGACTCCTTGACCAATGGGGATTCTGAATTGTAAATTGTTTGACACTGTGACCCCAAATAGGGCCACTGTGGTCACAACCTTAAACATATATGTTCATCTTCTTCTCCAATTCGAAAGGTCTAGAGACCTCGTGACCATCTGATTGTAGATTTGGTAACCACGTGCCCAAATAGGGTCTTAGGCGTCACGACCTTAAAAACCTATTTTCATCTTCTTCTTCGTTACCAAAAGGTCAAGAAAGCTGAATGTTGTAAGCAGACTCCTAAGCCAATGGAGATTCTAAATTGTAGATTTCGTGACCCCGTGATCCCAAACTGTGTATGTTATAGTAAACACCAAAGGTAGATATTCAAAATATTCAAGATATATTTCAGAATATGCATCCAAATATCAGTAATCTCCCATTTTAAGATATTCTGATCATAAAAGAAGGTACTAAACTATCAACTGACATTTTCCAAAAGCCTACAGACACATAAATTCATCTTCATTTCAAAAGTTCTCATGAAAAACATGTAAAAACTACTTTACCTCATTGTCTAGCAAGACGCATATGCACAATAATTAAGGGTGGAAACTTGAGACAATATAGGTTTTAGAAAAGTTAAAATGTGCTCTGCTGAAACGAGCCATTCCTCAATTATGATTGACATGATTCTAAATATGTTTTGTTTTGAGAATTAATGATTGTCATATACAAAGCATATTTGCAGATGTTAATCGCAGTTCATCTTTAGACTTTTATTCTAACATTGAACACACTTTCTGTACAGAACCATACTTATTTCATGTTAAATCGAAAGAATCACGACGAAGAATAACTTTGATAGGTGCCCTGTCAATTCGTAATAATTCTGGAAGAAGATAAGTAGATTTTGTAAGCTTTCTGAAGATAATGTAATTGAGGATGAACTGCACTTTTTATTCAAATATCCAATGTTTAAAGAATTAAAACGGAAATATATATCCCACATTTACCTGATCATGTTGATATATATTACCTGCAAAATATTTTACAACGTGAAAATTTATCCTATTTATGTTTCATAAGAGATGCACTTGTCCAACGCTCTAATGTTTTATTATCAAATTTATTCACAGTGTAAACTTTAGTTATTTTTCTCTCTCATTTCGTCTGTTTTTGTATATACTGTGTTTTTGTACCTGGGTCTAAGGCCTTTTACTGAAATAACCGAAATTGAAAAAAATTAACAATCCATATGTGCTCCCTCTAATACGAGACAACTGAGACTAACACAAGACACACAGCTGAAAGCTATGCTTAATAGAACCAGTTAATTCAGAGCAAATGGCAACCAAATAACTTGAAAAGAATACTCAGTAAAGCAAAATTCAGCAATAATGACTATCAAACTAAAGTTTCGAAATGTCAAGATAAGATTTGTGGTACCTGTCCCATTATTCTGGAAGGTCAACAATTCCAATTTGAAAATTGCCAATATTTTATTGTTAAACACAACATAAATTGTTAATCCAAAAATGTAATTTACGCAATACTCTGTCCGAAATGTAATCTCACTAATAAAGGACAAACTTGCAATCTCCGAGCTAGGGTACGTATGCATAAACAACGAATCAATGATCCTAATCTCCGTTACCTAAAGATAAGTAAGCATATAGCAGACTGCAACAATGGAAACTTTATTTTCCTATTTTATAAATTATTCTCCAAATCACAAATTACAAATTTAACTTAAGAGACTAAAAAAGCTATATATATATATATAATTTTATGAAACTGAATGGATGTATCTTTAAGATGTTGAGTATTACAACATTCTATTCTATTCTATCCTATATTCCATGTGTTAACCATACTTGAATTCCAATATACCGGTCGGAATGAGCTGATCGTATTGTATTAAATAAGATTGATCCAGTCAAAACCATCCGATGTGTGTGTATATATTTTATATAATATCAATTTCAGAGTAAGGATTTATTCATCAATAGTTTGAACTAGATGAGACATACCTTCTCACTGACGATCATTCCAGTTCCCTCGGTGTTGATGTGAAAGGTTCCGACGGGACCACACTGTGGATGATTTACACCATTGTAGCAGTCCGCTGCTACTCCATATGCATGCCCATTGCCACTCACTGTCGCAAATGTGTAGTCATTCCTTACCACAATCATAGTCTGAAATCATTGGAATAGGAAGTTCAAGCTAAACTTCCCACACTCAAAACTGGAATATTTAACTCTTACTTAAAGATAAATCTTAACCTTAAGCTTCCATCAAACAGGCTAGTAATTGGTTACAAGCTCAACCGTGTGACACGCTTCATAATCCATTGGCTCTGTAGCTCATGCTGTAGCTCTCAAATGTTACGAAAAAATAAATAAATTTAAAAATGTACATTTTCCAGGAGAATGTATCACAGGTTAAACACATTTGAAGTATATAAAATAGTTGTCTTTAGGTTGTGACCCTATTTGGAGTCACTTGGTAACCAAATCTACAATTTCGAATCCCAATTGGTCAATGAGTTTGCACACAACATTTCAGCTCTCTAGACCTTTTGGTACAAGAGTAGAAGAGGAAAATAGGTTTCTAAGGTCATGACCCCTCTGACCCTGTTTGGGGTCACGGGGTCACGAAATCTACAATGTGGTATCCCAATTGGCAAAGAAGTCTGGACAACACTTTTCAGCTCTCTAGACCTGTTAGAACTGGAGAAGAAGATGATAATAGGTTTTTAAGATCCTGATCCCTCTGATCCCATTTTGGGTCATGGGGTCACCAAATCTACAATTAAATATCTCCATTGGCCAATGAGTCTGCACACATCTTTTCAGCTCTCTAGACCTTTTGGAACTGGAGACGAAGATGATAACAGGTTTTTGAGGAAGTGACCCCTGTGACCCTATTTGGGGTCACGGGGTCACCAAAACTACAATTTAGAATTCCCATTAGCCATGGAGTTTGCACATAGAATTTCAGTTCTCTGGACTCATTGGTTCTGGAGAAGCAGTCGAAAATGCGAAGACTTTAGAGACGGACGGATTGATGGACGGGCGGACGCAGGACGCAATACCATGGCATTAGCTCTTTATCTTTATATGTATTAAACTGTAAAAATGAGAATGTAATTACAAATCTGAATATGTTTATATACCATGCCATACCATGAATATCAGCAATGACTAGTATAAGAGATAAGCGCAAATATGTATATAAGCCAAATATAGTCATGTATATTCAAGGGTATTATGTAAGTAGGCCCGTGGCCTTAAGTATGGAATAAAGATTTTCGATTTTCGAAATAGCCATTAGCTCAATCGGGCCTTTCAGGCCTGATGAGCTAAAAGTCCCAAAGAATGAGCAATAAGGATTGAGAGTTTGAAATGCTGTCTTTAGAAATTATGTTACAGAATGTTTTGGAAGACACACTTACACCGAATTTTTTTTGCAAAACGACTATTTAAATGCAGACTAGTAGAATGATGCAGAGAAGATGCAGTATGAACGACTATTACCCGGTATCAAACGGGGTTACAATAACGCGTATCACAGACCTGATATCTTCATTTTGTATTTTGTCTGTGAAGTTTATGATATGTTGAGGCATAAATAATATGTGAAGAAACGAATTCAGCTCTTTGAAGATGCACTATTATATATCTCTCCGCTAATGGCTGCGATACTGCCGAGGCGGCATTAAACAATAACTCACTCACTCACCATTATATATCATTAGGTCTAAGATTGTTCATTATGTCATCATCATCTTTTGGTAACCTAATGACCATGTATTTTAAAGGCGCTGTAGCATATAACATGTATACTATAGCTATCTCAAATTTATTACTCAGCCGTGGTGAGATCACTCATTAGATAACAAAGAGTTGGTTACATACATGTGTGATCCCACCGCGTGCTGCCGTAACGTCAAATTCGACGCGTGACGTCATAGTTAGTTTTGGTTGACGTCACAATGTTAGGTGCGCAACCGCAAAGGCGAATGACCTATTTGCAAGGGACCGTTACTAATGACGATTTTCTTTACGTCATTGAGTAATAAATAAAATACTAAACTCGGTCCCGTTTGATACCATGTTTATGAAACTCGTGAATGGCATCGGTATTTAGCTCGTTAAAATATGAAACCATTCACTCGTTTCATAAACATGTTATCAAACGGGACATCGTTTAGTATTCTATATCTGTCATGCTTTATTAAAGTTTATACATTATATTATTACGTTAGGTAAACATCTCGGAAGGCGATCTGATCAGACGTATCTAAAGAAAATGGTTATCCGTATTCAAAGAAAATTGTGCGACGTATAAAGCCACACTTTTCAGTGTGAGAGCTAGATTTGTACATGTAGGTTTCAGATAGCAAGATGATGGACCATGCCATCATGTTACCATATTTTAAACTCTACCTTGAGTGTTTAGGTACCGCTACATCAGTCAAAAGATTTGAAATACCTTCGAGCAGCCATTTGTGAACACCTTAAAATGGCCTCTCGAAGGGTATTGGACTCGCATGGATTGACCGAATCATGTTCATTAGTTTTAGAACTCCCTTTTTTTAGTATCATTTGGCCATTAGTAACATTGATTTAAATTTTTAGTAAGCAGCCCCGAGTCTAGAGTTATCTTGGTCTTCTGATAACAGAATTTATAGATTATAAAGTGATGGCCAAGAACGCAGCTAAGTCAGCAGGGAGAGCGTTGGTCGAAGCCAAGTCGAAGTCCATGGGAGGGAAGCTGTTCAAAACCTACAGTAGATTATATGAGACTTTGGCGTCTATGGTGTTGTCGACACTCGGGTATTGGACACCTATTTTGAAAACATACTCTGTCTCGGCGGCTAATACAATGCATAATTGTCCAGAGATTTTCCCTTGGACTTGGAAAGTAAGCTAGGGCGTAGCTATATGGTGTTACAGGCCGGACTCCTCGAATGATTTGACAATGGTCAAGGATTATCATACGGTAGCGTCCCATTCTGCCTACAGCTTAAAACAACATGTCAGTGATCAGGATGTTAGGGTTATATCCTGACCTGTTCTACCTCTAAAAGAATGAACTCAACCAAATTATCGGGTCGAATTCAATTTAATTCTGTATTAACCTCAAGTTGCACAACATATCGGTGGTTACATAAAGTATATACTTATATATGATACAGGTGGACACGTTTGACAATTCCGATGCGGATTACTTGATATACATACATAATTTTTCATGTACATAATTCCGATATATTATGATATATATTATGATATACTTATAAATAACACATTTCCTTGATGTATTATATGACTAGATATACATTGAACTTCTTGGTCATAAATTCTTTGCTCTATAACTGGTACAAAGTGTTGATGCAGTTCTTATTTATAACACATTTCTGCAAAACCAATATATGTCAAGATTGTTTTAACCTCAGAAGCCCAATCTTTTACTAAACGCGATTCCGCTTCACTATAAAGTTACTCATAGCAGTCCCTTAAAATACAATTGTTTGTTCCCAATAATATCGGCCAATATTTTATCAAATTAAACATTGTTTTAAATTTTAATGGACAGCGCCAAAGTTCAGCATAAATCATTGCACTGCACGCTGATTTATTAACGCCTATTAAGCAAATACTAAAATCTAAATGTGATTTTTCAATGTTATCAACTTTTTGTGAACCACATACCTCAGATGCGTATACTAACATAAAATACCACGACATAAGTGGCAAATACTGATAACATAATTTCAGGATTAAGATGGAAAGATTTGATATTATTCAACAATGTAAACATAGCTTTGAGTCCCTTGTCAGTAAATAGTATAGGAAAATAAAACGTATTATTGTAATTAAAAACCATGTCCAAATATACACAATTGTTAAAAACATCGATCAATACCACCTCCATTATGTTTTTACCTTTCCTCAATTGCGCAAAACAACAATTTTAGTTGTCATGGTGTTAACATCCAAACCCCACTGCAATAATTATTCGGGTCATCTCATATCACCTTTCTTAGTGAGTGAATTATTGCTTAAATTAACGCCGCTTCGGCAGTATCGCAGCCATTAGCGGCGACATCAACTTTTATAAACACAGGCACACTTACTGCTGTGATAAAGAAGGGAAAACAGATTAAAAACATTATTGAACACCTTTTATCATCCAAAACTGGTTCCCACAGTAGATATCGCTTGTGTGAGATCAAGCGATATCTACAAGCGATATCTACATTGTAGATATCGCTTCAATCAAATCGTCATAATCCTATTACATCATCAGTTAATGACATCACAAGGCTTTGACATCACTGAGAACAATGCTTACAATGCTATGACGTCACAAAGTTGATGACGTAACAATGCTATGACGCCATAATGCTGATGACGTCACAATGCTATGACCTCACTGAGATCCCTGCTGAAGAAGTTAAATGGCAGTTTTGTGTTCATTCTTTTGCTAATAATTGTTGCAGAATGATTTTGAATGATAAATAAAATCTCACCCTCGTGTCTTCTGATATCAAATATATCAACACTCGTTGATTAAAGTAAAAATATCCTCGGCAAGCCTCGGATATTTGTAACTTTAATCAACTCGTGTTGATATATTTGATATCAGAAGACACTTGGGTGAGATTCTCTAAATATAATATAGGCAAAAGTATGATACTTTGTTGTGATGTTAGTAAATGGATTGTTCCTTTATGCTATGGGTAACAATTCATTTCCAAAACTGCCTACGGTAGGCAGAATGCGGCCTTACCGGTAGGACACTGGTGTCGTTTTCGTAATATCGATAATACACTCAAAAACACATTTTCTATTGGGCGGAATTGGAATCGCACAGTATCTACAAAAATATCAAATCTAGGTATTAAGGATGCGTTTTCTTCACCCACAACAGTACGGAAGCAGAGGATTTGTTGTATGGCACATTATCGTGTATGAGCAGATTACGTAGCGAAGTGGCATGCTGACTTATCCTCCGAAACCAGAGATCAAGGAAGCTAATATTATCATGGTTTCATATGCATGTATACTGGACATTACGACAAAGTGGAATGATTTCGCTGTGAATTTTGCTGAAGCGACCGCATACACTGAAGAAGTGATATTAAGGACCTCTTTGAATGAAATCTCTTTTTAAATAATCATGAGTAATTCAATATAAGTTTTATTGTTCTTTGTGTATTTGTTTGGATGTGCATGGTTTAAATACACTGTTGAGACAAAAGTTTAAGTTGACCTGAAAGTAAGTACACTGTTCCGAAACAAATAATGTACGCGAGGGAGATGATGTCTACATAAGTGGGTAAACCAAACGCGCGTCAATTGTTAGTTGAGTCCTTAGTTTTCATAGGACTTCAGTGCACAACAATGTATTGTGACATCCGTTGTTCAGGGGGATCGGGGTTCAGGCCTTCAAAATAAGGCCGAACAATGAATTACATAATCGAGTAGGTAATTCCTTTCCTGTGCTATTTCGTGACCTTACAACGACAACTACGTATCTACAACCAAAACACCTTCATTCACTTAGATATAAACGTTTCGGAGAAAGAATGTCCCCATTGGAGCATTTTAGCGGTTATTGTACTGTATTTGCTGAATTTCAAATTCAAGGGCCATAACTCCATATTTCGGAACTGGTTTTCGAACACGAGCAAGAATATGGTCAACCCCAATTAAATTTATATTCACCATTCTTCCAGAATACTTGAGCATTGAGCACTATATAATTAAGTAAACAAGAGTCATCAGAAGATAACATATCCCACCGGTCCCACATTATTTGTAAAACACATTTTTGAAAGATAATTGTATATCTATAAAGTACCACTCCAATAGGTGGGTAATACACATGATGTGAGATGTGGTGAAGGTTTTTTAACTTCTACTGAACAATTGAACCTATACCTGATTAAAGTGCAAATCCAACACATTTCTATGGAAACGAAAGACGACAAAAAATCAAATATATGGGAATATCAAAAGGCACCACTTCAGTTAGTGGGTAATTAACATATAACGTTTCATGAAGATATGAGGTCCTTTTGAGTGCTCCGGAATCGAGATGGCGGACAGACAGACGGACAGACAGGGTGACGACTATATGGGATAAAAAGTTATGTTTCCAAAGAATCGATAAAAAAAGCTTAGAGATCCCAGAAAACTGTATATGAGCCACGCATGATTGGTAACGGTTGAGATAATACACTGGACGGAACGAGAGACGGTCCACCGATATGTCAAACGGGGCTTTTGGCTTGTTTTATGAAGTCAGACAGTAAAGATGCGTTTTAAAATGTTAGTCTAAGAAGGTTATTTATGTCGAAAAATGTTAAATTATTAATTTTAACGGTTTATTAATTTTTTATTTAAACGGCAAACATTCTTGTAAAAGCGATTTCACGACGTACTTGAACAGACATAAATTTATAAGTATAAGTATTATACTCTGATGTTTGAAATTTGTGGTACCTCATTACCAATCGTTGCTCTATAAATCATTCAAAATCGACTTTCTCCGGCAGAAATGTTTCATTATTTACTTTTTTGAAAATGTGGTTTCGTTTCTTTTGCGGTTTGTGTATGTGCATCATTTAGAGGTGAAAGTGGATTTATTTAAAGAACCTAATATTCATATAACAATTTTTCTGTCTGACAATAGACACAATTATATTTTAAAATATTGAAAAGGAGCCTACACTATGACAATTTCATTTCTTATAGTTTCCTTTTCAATATTTTATAAAATGGTGATATTTTCAGAATAAATACTTTTTTCAGAGTCTGAGTGTAAGACTAGTCCGACAACAACAGTTTGAATACACAATGCACAAAAGGTTTTGTGTTGAATTTCACTCACTTGATCACATCATTTTTTGTAATTTGTATATGTTATATAATTATTTATATGAGAGACTTTTATTGACATTACGACTTTGAATGAACAAACTTAATAGATAATAGATACTTGCCTCTATATTGATGCGAATTTTGTTGAATTGAGTCGTTCCGTAATGTACTGCAGTATTAGGCACCTCGCCGTTACACTGGATATTACTTCTATTCGGGTACACTCCAGTGTTGGTCACAGGCAGACTGAGGTACTCGGAGGGAGTGGCAGTGTTCATGTTGTGACAGTAGATCTTTGTTGGACACCCCAGGAAGGTGGGAGCATCAGGGTACAGCCAGTACTCGCCGTCCTCCGCATCGGGAGACTCTGCCTTCACCTCCGAACAGGACTGCTGGGTATTGACTATGATAGGAGAAATTGAAAGGTCTATAATCCTTTATTTCTATTCAACTCTTCATATTTATTATGTACTCAGGTAAACTTGAGTGAAGTGCAATATGAGAGATCGAGTTGCAGGCTGACGCTTCTACTTTCTCTAAACTTATTGAATCTTCATACTACGCTGGTAGTAATAGCTTGGGTTTAGACATACTTTTAGCAACACAAGGTAAGGTACTAAGGAACGATTCTCTTAAATTATTTATTATTAATAACAATAAGGCAGAAAAACAAAATGAATAAGAGAACCAATTTCAAATCCTTCGCTAACGATGTTACGTCATTAATTTCAAATCGTGACGGCATTTCCATGTTTACGTCGTCCGAAAGAAGCAGGGGGAGGAAGAACGAATGTTAATTGCTTCTTACTTTCATTCACGTGAATTTGATGTGTTCATTGTTTAAACTCACTTTTCACTTTTAGGCCAGGACCATTAGTGAAAAGATAAGGACAACCCGGAAAAAAAATAGTAGAAAGCTGATTTTTTTTTCTGAAGACCTTGAAAATGTCTTACATTTATCAATGGCACAAAGTTCTGCAAATTCTAGCTGGTGGCTTTTTCAAATTGTATTTATTTCAAATCAGTCCACAGAGACAAATTATCATCCATTTTCAAATTGGAATCATAAGGAATTTTTTTTCCAATGGAATTTTTTTTTCAATGTGGAAAAGGGTGGTAGGATTAGTCATTGAAGGCAGTTTTGATAATAATGAATTTATGAAATATTATAATTCTATTGGTGAAGTTTTCAATGAAATGTTGATTTTAATAATATATATTGAGTTAGATGAAATATTGATTTTGGAAAAAATATAATGTTTGTGAAATGTTTACTTTGGAAATATTTATTGACTTTGGTGGAAGTTTTACTTTGATAACATATTGAATTTAATGACATGTTGACTTTTAAAAGATATTTTGAGTTATGTGAATTGTTGACTTTGGAAATATTTATTAACTTTTGTGAAAGTTTAACTTTAATAAAATGTAGAGTTTGTAAAAGATATTTTGAATTTATTGAAATGTTGACTTTGATCAAGTATTGACTTTGGTGAAATGATGACTTTGAAAATATTTATTGACTTTTGCGAAATTTTAATTTAAATAAAATGTACAGTTTGAAAAAGATATTTTGAATTTAGTGAAATTTTGTCTTTGAACAAGTATTTATTTTGTGAATTGTTGACTTTGAAAATATTTATTGACTTTTGTGAAAGTTTAATTTAAATAAAATGTTGACTTTGAAAAAGATGTTTTTGAATTTAGTGAAATGTTGACTTTGATCACATATTGACTTTGGTGAAATGATGACTTTGAAAATATTTATTGACTTTTGCGAAATTTTATCTTATATAAAATGTTGACTTTGGTCACATGTTGCTTTTGAAAAAGATATTTTGCATTAAGTGAAATATTGACTTTGATCAGGTATTGACTTTGATGAAATGTTGACTTTGGGAATATTTATTGACTTTTGTGAAAGTTTAACTTAAATATAGTGTTGCTTTTGAAAAAGATATTTTGCATTAAGTGAAATATTGACTTTGATCAGGTATTGACTTTGATGAAATGTTGACTTTGGAAATATTTATTGACTTTTGTGAAAGTTTTAAAATACTCTCCTATAAAATATTCACCTTTGCGTAATGTTGACTCTTGAAATATTAATTGCGTTGATCAAGTTTCTATCTAATGACTTTTTTTTAAGTTGAACACTAATGTCTGGCTAAAGGTGGATGTTTCAGACAGTATGTGTTAGGTCATTTGACTACGCTATTGCCAACATTACATCAGTCACCATGACTGATGTTTTTTATACACACCTAATTGCGGGTTACAGATATATAACGATAGAACAATTGCAATTTAATCATGCAAATGCCGTTTAAGTGATATATCAGACTTGTGTATTGACTCTCAGAATACCCTACTGCGCCCCTCTCGGTATTACGTAACATGTGTATTCGGTCAACTCATTAAGAACAACAGGTAGTTGATTACCGGTTCAACGCCACTGACCCAGCAGCTAGGTGTTACGAGAACGCCAATGTAGTCACACTTCGATAGAGTTACAACATAAGCACTTATTTGTTTCCGATCTGTGTGCATTTCACTGCAAATTTATCTGCGATCAGATGACATTCTTGACCATGAACTAATAGCGCTTGGTAAAGTTATTGAGAATGTTTTGGCGGGACTTAACAAACGTAAAATTATGTAACTTTAACATATCAGATAATGAATTTCTTTTGTTTTTGTTATAATATGTTATAATATGCATAATATTATCCATGTAGGAATTGCTGACTTTTAAGAGATTGACTTTGGTGACTGGAAACTATTTATTGGCTTATAGCCTAATAAGGTAAAAAAGATTCTAAATCCCTATGTGTGACATCTTGGCTTTTCTGAAAGGTTTAACACTTTCAATTGGACATCAAAGGCTGATTGTTTCACAAAAGTCCAAACCCATGAATATCACAACTAAGCTGATGGTGGCGCATTCTATGGGAGACCCAAACTATTTTCATAGCTTTGACAGTTATTAACTAGTGATAGACCACTAATGTGTATCATATACATACTGAAATATTGAATAAACATCACATTTCATTCGATATAAACATATTACATCAAAAACATTGAGTGATTGTGACAAAGGAAGTAACGAAATTAATGAAAAGCGATAATATAACTATTTTAACGGTATTTAAGTGTGCTGTGTATTAGAAAGTCCCAGGTCTTACATAATGTGTCAGTGGTCATGGGAATTCGCGTGTTGATGTAATTACAGGTGGCGGGAATGACCATTAACTAATTATCATGTACCGACCCTCACTTAATTGTTTGTGTATCTCCTACCAGACCATTAGGGGTGACCAACATTCCGACACGTTCAAATGTTCTTATAGATCTAATGCACAAGTATTATATAACATGTGATCCTGGAAAGGCAGTAATGAAACTTCAATTATCATGTACTGTAACAGATTGTAAACACTCAGTCAGTCGATTATCGTATCTATGTATATTGGAAATCATATATTATTATCTGATTGTGTTCTGTATAAATGATCACATAAAACACATACATTCGCTGTTGGAAAAAGTTATTTGGTAGCTCCATATTTTTAAGGTTGTGATATATGCTGCATTAAAACCGATGCCGTTGAAATCTGGTTAATTTTAACATAAAACACAGAATTATTGATATAATAAATAGAATATATGTCAATTCTTGACAAATATCATGTTCACCTCATCTCGTAAGGTGGAAGAGTAATATAATCTCACTTGCGCCGTCGCTGCATGCGAAAATATAAACTTGTACTTCACTCGATGAGATAATCCTGGTATAAATCAAGAAAATCAGATAGACAAGAAAGACAGTATGATATATATATATTTATATTTATAATTAATTGTATTGTGCTGTATATCATGAGGTCATGGTTAGACGCGTAGGATAGTAGTTCTCAGAGATCGACCACATTTGCTATTCGTTTGATTTATGTAAAACATTAACAATTTAACCGTAAAAACATTGATTAAATATCGTATTATTAAATATATCTTGCCGTCACAAATCATTAGCATAAACATAAGTCATTTAAGTTTGTTGTACATTTAAATATATCGCATAAATATGCATAAATGAATATTCAAAATAAAGTACACCTATTGTATAATGTAAGAACGGAGTTAAATAGAATATGCAAGTCTCGATATACTGGGATATGTGTGTATTGCAAGGGGGCAGTCTGTGTGGGTATTACCATAAAGCAATCTAAAAATACGTACGAATGTGTATTGTCGCCAACACTGTTATTTGAATCTGAGCACTGTGACACATGTTTAGTTGACTCAGAGATACACACAAGTTGTCACTGGGTTGTTCAGGAGATACGGTTCTCTGACTTTATGGATAAACGCTAAAGAATTGTCTGGGATTTAAGAAAAAGTGGTACCGTATTCGCCGCATTAGAAGCCCTTGGCGTTTATTAGGATGAATACGGTATATTCAGTTTGTATTTCATTTGAATGCAAACCAGAGAATATTTTGTGGAAACGTTTATTTTAAAAAATACTGCATATCAATTTCGTCGTAAAACAAAACTGTAAAATATGTTAGTATTTCTATTATCATATGTTGTATTTGATCATACATTGTATTTTAGAATGTGTGGTTTTAAGTGTATGTATTTGTACGAGAGAATGAATTTGATAGTATGGGAATGAAACCGAAGGGCGAGGATGTGGGGTGTGTACGAGAGTGAATAGGATTATTTTATATGATGTTTGAATGACAACATGTGTTGGGATAATGGTGTGTGCGTGTGTGTGTGTGTCCACTTTTCATCAAAGACAATATATGTTTTTAGGGGAAGGACACTTGTGTGAAATGGCTATTCATTAATAATACTCGTCGTAAGATGTCTTGAATAAACAGTGTATCGTATCGAGAGAGCGGCCGAAATTTTAAACTGATCAAATGGTTACGAAAATGTTAATTAATGTAGACTTTGCATGCATCCCTTTCCTGCTTTCAACAATCTGACAGTGAGTGGATCATCCTAAGATCAAAATTGGAGACTAGTTTCACGAGTTCGAATTAATTAAACTGTTCTGTAAACGGTACTGGCGAATTTGATAACGCAACAAATAAAGACTTTCTGAATTCATTACATCACTACATTTCTTAAAGTACACTGATTACTGATACAAAACGAATAATAATTTATATAAGATTAGTGGGCATAATATTGGCGAACTAATCGATTGTTCAAACGAGGCAAAGCAGTATTTTGACGCTAGGGACAACTGAGCACTGCCATAAATACATGAAGGTATATACGTATGTATTGTTTTAGATAATCAATGAATAAAAATGCTCCAAATCGAATCAAACAAGACTTAGTGAGGTAAGAAATGGACTGTTTCATTTCCGTAATGGATAACAACCTTGTGTTTTTTGTTCACTCATCAGTTTAATAAAGGCCTTTAATGTCTAAATATTGGGGCTTCTGACTCTATTTGCGTTATCTGCTCACCCAAGAGCTAGGTCAGAGGCGTTGAACCGATAACTAATTACATGTCGGCCTAAACGAGTTGAGACTTCTGTGATGGGTTAGTTGACCGAATACACATGTAACGTAATGCCAAGACAAGCTCGTTTACAGACAGGATGTTCTGATAGCTAGGAAGTCTGGTATATCATATATCTGTAATCTGCAATCAGGTCAACATGTCATCAATCTCGAGATATCATTTCAACGTCAAGATGACACTTCACAATCTGTTACAGTACATGATAATTGAAGTTTCATTACTGCCTTTCCAGGATCACATGTTATATAATACTTGTGCATTAGATCTATAAGAACATTTGAACGTGTCGGAATGTTGGTCACCCCTAATGGTCTGGTAGGAGATACACAAACAATTAAGTGAGGGTCGGTACATGATAATTAGTTAATGGTCATTCCCGCCACCTGTAATTACACCAACACGCGAATTCCCATGACCACTGACACATTATGTAAGACCTGGGACTTTCTAATACACAGCACACTTAAATACCGTTAAAATAGTTATATTATCGCTTTACATTAATTTCGTTACTTCCTTTGTCACAATCACTCAATGTTTTTCTTGGAATATGTTTATATCGAATGAAATGCGATGTTTATTCAATATTTCAGTATGTATATGATACACATTAGTGGTCTATCACTAGTTAATAACTGTCAAAGCTATGAAAATAGTTTGGGTCTCCCATAGAATGCGCCACCATCATCTTAGTTGTGATATCCATGGGTTTGGACATATTTGAAACAATCAGCCTTTGGTGTCCAATTGAAAGTGTTAAACCTTTCAGAAAAGCCAAGATGTCACACATAGGGATTTAGAATCTTTTTTACCTTATTAGGCTATAAGCCAATAAATAGTTTCCAGTCACCAAAGTCAATCTCTTAAAAGTCAGCAATTCCTACATGGATAATATTATGCATATTATAACTGTTCGCCTGTAACAAAAACAAAGAAATTCATTATCTGATATGTTAAAGTTACATAATTTACGTTTGTTAAGTCCCACCTAAACATTCTCAATAACTTTACCAAGCGCTGTTAGTTCATGGTCGAGAATGTCATCTGATCGCAGATAAATTTGCAGTGTAATGCACACAGATCGGAAACAAGGGTAGGGTATTCTGAGAGTCAATACACAAGTTTGATATATCACTTAAACCGCAGTTGCATGATTAATTGCAATTGTTATATCGTTATATATCTGTAACCTGCAATTAGGTGTGTATACAAAAAATCAGTCATGGTGATGTTGGCAATAGCGTAGCCAAATGGCCTCACACATACTGTCTGAAACATCCACCTTTAGCCAGACATTAGTGTTCAACTTAAAAAATGTCATTAGATAGAAACTTCATCAACGCAATTTGTATTTCATGGGTCAACATTACGCAAAGGTGATTATTTTGAAAACGTCTTTTTAAATAAATACTACATATCTATAATCTCCATATATGTTTTAGGGGAAGGACACTTTTCAAAGTCAACATTTTATTTAAGTTAAACTTTCACAAAAGTCAATAAATATTTCCAAAGTCAACATTTCATCAAAGTCAATATGTGATCAAAGTGAACATTTCACAAAAGTCAATAAATATTTTCAAAGTCAACATTTCATCAAAGTCAATTTGTGATCAAAGTCAACATTTCACCAAAGTCAATAAATATTTCCAAAGTCAACATTTCATCAAAGTCAATACCTGATCAAAGTCAATATTTCACTTAATGCAAAATATCTTTTTCAAATGCAACATGTCACCAAAGTCAACATTTTATAAAAGATAAACCTTCGCAAAAGTCAATAAATATTTTCAAAGTCATCATTTCACCAAAGTCAATACCTGATCAAAGTCAATATGTCACTTAATGCAAAATATCTTTTTCAAAAGCAACATGTGACCAAAGTCAACATTTTATTTAAGTTAAACTTTCGCTATAGTCAATAAATATGTTCAAAGTCATCATTTCACCAAAGTCAATATGTGATCAAAGTCAACATTTCACTAAATTCAAAAAAATATTTTACAAACTCTACATTTTATTAAAGTTAAACTTTTACAAAAGTCAATAAATATTTCAAGAGTCAACAATTCACAAACATTATATTTTTTCCAAAATCAATATTTCATCCAACTCAATATATATTATCAAAATCAACATTTCATTGAAAACTTCACCAAAGTCAATACAATAGAATAATCATATTTCATGAATTCATTATTATCAAAACTGCCTTCAATGACTAATCCTACCACCCTTTTCCACATTGTAAAACACATTCCATTGGAAAAAAAAAATTCCAAAAATTGAAAACAATTATTTTAACCTTAAAATTTCCAGAGAATTCATGCAGGGCATTTAAATAATGAAATTTGTTTCGTAAAAAAATGTTAGTCGCGACACTTTTATTGTCGCGACAAACTTCGGACTCGACCGGATTTCCAAAGATAAACCGGGAGCGTTTTTACTATACAGCAATGATTGGCTACTCGTTCCCACAGACATAGACAGACATGCAGCAAAAGCAATGAAGTTGTAAAGGTTTTGATGATTGTTTCTTGTGGATGCAAGACATAATATGGGAACTAATAAAAGTGTCATAAAGTTGAGTACCAGTGTTCAAGTCTGTGTATTGGATACTATGGAACTGCACCAGTTATTGATAAGTGACTTACTGTGAAGACATGATATCTGCATTGGTTGTAGAAAAAATTGGCATGGATTATAGTCATAATTTCACGATATTTCTTTTCTACAGCAATTAAATGCACAATTCTGAAAAGGATAACAGACTTTCATTTGATATACTAAATATCATGATTGGCAGCAAATCACCGTCCACAACGGCCACCATATCTAAAAAAGCTACTTTGCAAGTCAACTTTATAACTGAAACCTCCAAATGCACAAATGTGTTTTTATTTGTTTTAATCATCAATACACGTAATATGATTTTTAATGTATCATAATTAATCATGACTATCGTTGTTGAGGTTTTGGAATCATGTATTAAATTAAACAAACGGAAAAAGCTATTGAAAACATTTTTAAAACCCCAAAATGGATGAACATTGCATATGGGAGAACTATACATTTTTGGATTGCGTTTGAGGAGGGCTTTCATTATACGACATAACATGATACTTTAAAATAAAAATAATTAATTAATTTACCGAAACTACGGTGGCCATCTTGGAAATGGCGGCCATATTTAAAAATCAACCAGCTAGAATTTGTAAAACTTTGTGCCATTGATTTAAGTACAATATGTTTAAGGTCTTCAGAAAAAAAATCAGTTTTCTACAAATTTGTTCCACCTCATGTCTAATGGTCCTGGCCTATTTTGACAAATTTCACTTAAGCTGTACTGGGCTGATAATTATCAAGATATCAAAATCATCATTCGAGCTTGTCAAGTTACCATCTCTGTATCACTGTACGGAACGTCGTTGATTTTTGTAAAAAAAACGTATAGAGGATATTGTTGATGTTGTTTATTCCAACACTGACTGATGACACACCCACTCTGCTTTAACTATTCAGTATTCATGTGTTTATTCTATCATCTTACCTCCTTGTTTTCTGTAGAGGATATTGTCACTGTTGGTCTGTTTCTGTGTCAGTATACCCAAACACTGACTGGTGACACACTCCCGTCGTCCTGAGTTGTACAAGAACCACAGCAGTAGAGGATTCAATGCCGCCATCTGGGCACATTCCTGGAGATTCAAATCAGACAAAGTCTTCAAAAGGGAGCCGTACTGACTGTCAATATCAAGTATACAACCATCGTTCATGAATCGAGACCATCTGTCTGTGATCTGACCGGAGACGTACTGCTGTAGGGTTAGTACAATAACACAAACAGCAAAGAAGAAACATGTGTCGGCCATCTTCGCTGCACAGTACCGACACACTCGGGTGTTAATGTTTATCCGAAGATTCAAGCAGTTTATGTGATATATCGAGTTCTTTTAAATTATGTATATTGTTCTAAACATCGAGTCAGTAATACACTACATGACTTCCACAATTAGTGCCAGTCAGTCTTATGCTGATCGATAGAAAACATTTGTATCAGAGACGATACTTGCAGTGTATTGATTTGAATGTGAAGCTTCAGTTGACTGTAACAAATTAAGATATTGGTTTTAATGATCGTTGAAATTCGTAGTTTTAATTCTGCTCCGGAAACGTAGTCCAAGTTGCGTTTCAATGGATAAAGCGTAAAGGTTAGATGAAATGACATATGGTCACATTCGGATTCTTTGAAAAGGGGTTGCAATTTGACTATTGCTCGATTTTTATTTCTAAAATCGACCCATAAATTACTTATATACGGCTTTTTAAAAAAGTGCCTAATTAAGCCCCGGCGACCAGAAAGTTGGCGGGGTGGTCACTGAAGAATCTCGTGCTGTGACGTACGTGGAGGAGCCTCATCTTTGCCGCTAATCATAATTTAACGCGTTTTCCCAACTTTTAAACTGCTCATATAAGACAGAAAACTTCATCATTTAAACCCCAATTTTCGGTAAACGGATTACTTAACTATTCAACTAGCTATTTCATATGATTACAACAACTGGGGCGTGCTTAATTAGAGTGCATTCTGCGCTTTTGTACAGTATGTTTGTAGCAATTAATCGCGGAACTAGAAGGGAAGGTATGACAGTTCAAGTGACACTGAAACAAGGGAAGAAGACTCTCGCGGGAATCGGGTGAAGAGAGATTAAGTAGCATCAATCGATCAAATTATGTTGAATAATCGGCATGTTAATTTTGTTTTGTATGTATTAATAAATAAATATATATGGTAGGTATAATTTCATATACACTGAACGATTGACTGTTCAAACAAGCGAGACAACATTGCAGATTTATAAATAACATTGTGTATTTAATATAAAAGATTATTGTGATTTAAGTTTGTCAATTAAAATATTCTATATATGATGCAATGCAATGCAAACCATTTTTACTTCACGTTAATGAATAAATAAATGAACTGGATTGGTCAACAAGCTCAATGAAATTTACATGAAGATTGCTCTATTGTACACGCTAAACATATACATTATGATTACACGGATTGATATAGACAACGAACATTATCGAATTAAAGAATTATGTTACCAGTAGCATCTTAAATGAAAACACCAACACACAATTCTCAGGCTATCGGACCATATAGATGTTTCTTCCAGACATATGTTTGTTTTAATTCACTTCCAGATCAAAGGGGAGAAGTATTGTTACAGCATATTATTTTACGCAATTAAGAAGCTGAGTATGTGAGAAGGAAGGAGTGTAATTATGTTTGTACAGATAACAAGTTTACTGGACCGATTCAATTATATAACAAATGGCATGTCGGTGACCGGCATGTCATATATGTTTATTGCCAACGTCCTTTCTTTCACACAATACACTTAACGCGACATTCAGTCTAGATATTGTCAGCCAATGAACATATCTCTATCAAGTTATCCAATTAAAACTCTTGTTTAAATAACGCACCAGTGAAATTATTTTTAGTGTAAAATCATCATAACTATTTGGTATTCTATCTCGTCATTTGCGAAAAGATTTTTGCTGAAAGAGGGTTATTTTTTGACAATCTTCTGTTTCCAAGTACTGTCATTGATGGAATTTTAGGTTTTCATTTTGTGTCTCATGTGCATTTGGATATTCATATTGTCCCTTTGGATACGTTTATAAGGTAAGTTTCTTACATTAATTGACCATCTTGATGAAATGTCAATTTAATACGATGTTTATTTGATTATATTTAATTAACCACACATTTTATTGAAAATATTATCTTATTATCTATTAGATTCTGAATGTTTTAATGTGTAATAAGTGATAACTAAATCGCAAAATGTAACATTGGGATGCGGTGTTTTCGTAGGTGGATTCGTAGACGTATTATTATCGTTGCTAATGAAATTCTTTTGATGTTTTAAAATATGTGGTGAGTTACTTTGATTGTTGTAATGTACAGTTAGTAAATTAGGTTGTCGGTTGATTAACGACGTTTAAAAACAGGATGTTGTGAAGTGCTTTTATTGTCGATGGCTTACAATAGGGCCTACTTCGCCTGCGTGCTTATCTCACGTTTGTTGTTTTATTTTATACACAAACATTCTCTAACAAAAAATAACAACAACGCCGACTATCTGATTTCGTTGTCTCAACTATACTTCGTTCATATTATCATATCTTGGTTTCATTTTGTCATCTTATATATCATTAGCATTGATTTATCCTAAGTCATCGAACGTCCATATTCCAACATCTTTCACTAGTTATATCAATTATATTTGTCATTTATTTGATATATATAACGATATTTTGGTATATTTGTAAAGTGAAACTTGGTAACTAACATTACTCGAACAGTTTACAGCAGAACAGCGATGTGGCATTATTGCAAAGCGTAGATATAACAGATTAACTGACCGATTCCCCTGTGTTTACCATTGTAAATAGTAAGCGAATGTTAACACCCCGTCCCTTCACGTACGTCACTTCCGGTATTTTCCAACTCTCTAAGCCCCGCCCCATTTTTGGTTTGTTGGTCACGGGTGAAAAGCAGACAAGGCGACCCGATTTTATTATGGAAACCCGAGATTCCATAATTGACCAACGTAAATAACATAAGTGAGAAGTTCAAATTCTATCAAAAACCTATTTTTATACTTTAACTAAGATATTGACGAAAATTCCAACTTTCTACCCCGCACCGTACGTGAGATACAGACCCCCTTGCCCATGGGTATGCCCATGGGAAAGTTCGCCCATGGGCCTGCCCATGGGCCGGCCCATGGGCGAGAGGTTGTTAAAATTTGAGTTACACAAAATTTATTTTCTAATTTTTAATAATGGGTCTAGCAGTAACATATTTTAGGTATTTGTGAACTCCCCCAATGCAAAGGAAATTTTTTTTCCCATGGGCGAGATTTCGCAAATGGGCGAGACTTCGCCCATGGGCCAGGTTGCCCATGGGCGGATTTCCCATGGGCCAATGTTGACTTTGGCAAACATATAATGTTTGTGAAATGTTGACTTTGAAAAAAAAATGTTTGTGAAATGT
The DNA here is from genome assembly GCA_936450465.1 of Gibbula magus. NCBI lineage: Eukaryota > Metazoa > Mollusca > Gastropoda > Trochida > Trochidae > Gibbula > Gibbula magus. The sequence continues at coordinate 28,628,428 of OW388297.1, forward strand.
TGACTTTGAAAAAAAAATGTTTGTGAAATGTTGACTTTGAAAAAAAAATGTTTGTGAAATGTTGACTTTGGAAAAAATAGAATGTTTGTGAAATGTTGACTTTGGAAATATTGACTTTTAAAATATTTATTGATTTTGGTGGAAGTGTTACTTTGATAAAATATGGACTTGTTGATTTTAATACATATTTTGAGTTATATGAATGGTTGACTTATGAAATATTCATTTTAGTGAAATGTTGTGTAGTTTAAGTTTAATTTATATATATATAATGTTAATCTTTGAGAAGATATTTTGAGTTTAGTGAATTGTTGACTTCTAAACGATTGACTTTAGTGACATAGTTTTACTTTGAAATATTTATTGGCGATGTTGAAGTTTGAGTTTAATAAGATTTTGAAAACACTTTGGTCTGGCTTAAGGAACGCGTTTCAAACAGTAAGTATTAGATTATTTGACTACGCTGTTGCCCACAATACAGACAGACAGATAGTTTATTCAGTCTCACCCCATATATACACATACATAAAATAATATCAATAAAATATAAATACATCTGGGCCACCCTAAAACTAGGGTTATGAGAGACTATCTATACATATAAAAAATGCAATGACTACAAATAAAAGGTATGAATGTAAGAGTAAACGTGGTTATAAATCAGATACTAAAACTTTGGTTAAATATAGAATAATACATATATTTGTATAAATATAGGTATACATATAAACTGTGCATAAAAGGACTTAAAATAATATATTATAAAAAAGTCAATTTTTAAACAATACATTTCGACGTTTTTCCAGCAGTAGTTTGCAGCTTCTGGCACTTTCTTTTAAAATAGTTGGGCTTGCTAGGATAAATGATAGACGTTCCGGGTCGGTGGCAGTATTAAAATTGTTCCATTTGGCTTGACAGGTTCTAAGCAGTGGTTCTCTGATTGTTTTGTAGAGTGGGCAGTGTCATTGAGACTGATGATTTATACACAACCAAGTGCAGGTTACAGATATATGATATATTAGACCTGTGCATTTGTATGTATCAGAACACCATGTCTATGTAACGAGCGTGCCGTGGTATTGCGTAACATGTCTATTCGATCAACTAACGCATTGTTGTAAATTACGAAAATAAAACAGTCCATTACTTACCTCACTTGTTTGATTCTATTTCGAGCGGTTTTAATCATTGAATAGCACAGAACATACATACGTATATACATTCTTGCATGTATGGTAGTGCTCAGTTGTTCCTAGCGTCAAAATACTTCATTGCCTCTTTTGAACAAGGGATTACTTCGCAAATATTATGAACACTGATCTAATATATTCATTATTCGTTTGTATCAATAATCACGTTATTACTTTTTACGTTTTACTTTTAGAAATGTAATGATGTAATGAATTCAGAATGTTCTCATTTTTGGCGTTTTCAAATTCGCCAGTACCCTACAAATTTTAATTAATTCGAACTCTTGCAATTAGTCTCCAATTTAGATATTGAGATGACCCACTCACTGTTAGTCTGTTGACAGCAGTGAAGGGGGTACATGAAAAGTCTATATTAAGTTCTTAATAATTTCATTTGTTTACAATTTCGGCCGCTTTCTCAATACGATACAGGGATTATCAAAGGGTATTATCCCATAGTGGGCCACGAGTAGATTACGTAATGAGCAGACCAGTGGGCCACTGTGGGATAGCTAGTTAATGAGGTGTGATAGCCCGGCCCACTACGGGAGAGGTTGTTAGTTGTGAAAACATACTAATGAAGGTGTTAAGGGTGATTAACCAGGTGAGCAATAGATCAGAGAAGGTGTTAATGATGAGTAGTGGGGTTATTATGTGGTATGAAGTTAACTGTTAGACATTGAGAATGAGAAGGAAATAGGCTACGGTCCTATGTGTTGGTAAGTTTGGTAAGTACATTTGTATTGTTTAATGTTTGTGTTAGCTGAGAAAGGAAGAAAAACTATATATTAGAATCAGATCGAGGGAGGACACCAGCCCACCAAGCGTCGAAGGATCACACATGTGAACACACAACTGTACAGCTACCTGTTCACCTGTGGATCAATGCTTTCCTGTAAATGAACTGTGTCAACATGAACTGGGAAATTCTGTGTATATAATCTGAGACTTAACAAATGATGCCATGTAAATAAATAAATGTTATTTTTTCCATAAGTAGTAAGTAGTCTTATCAATGGTTAATCACTTGATACCTCTTAACAAGGTAATCACTCCTGTTAATTAAGGCAATCAAACCTATGTGGGCCACTATGGGTCAGCTCAATTGTCCGCGGCCCACTCTGGGAGAGCTCGTTAAGAGGGTGTGAAAATACCCGGCCCACTATGGGATGGGCCACAGTGGGACTAAACCTATCAAAGACATCTTACGATTTTGACGGGTATTATGTATGAAAAGCCTTTTCACACAAGTGTCCTTCCCCTAAAAAAATATATATTAAGTTTATATATATGTAGTCAGTTTATAACCAGACGTTTCCACAATATACTCTCCGGTTTACATTCAAATGAAAATAATCCAAAATGAATATACCACTCTTTTCTAAAATCTCAGACAATTCCTGAGTGTTTAACCATCAAGTCAGTGAACCGTATCTCCTGAACATCCCAGTGACCACGTGTGTGTATCTCTGAGTCAACTACACACGTGTCAAAACACTCCGATTGAAATAACAGTATTGGCGACAATACGAATATATACGTAATTTTTTTAATTGGTTTATGGTAATACCCAAACAAACTGCCCCTTTGCAATACACACTTATCCCAGTATACCCAGTATATCATATTCCATTTAGCTCGTTAAGAGCGCGACTTGGCTCCTCATAGGATGACTAGTGATGGTAATTAGATACTATAGTACTGTACAGCATACATACTGGTTCATTTCAAATTTTATTTGAGAGCTTAATGAACAATTTACATGTGTTTTGTTTTTAATTTTAAGTTGACAATGTTGCATAATGTAAGCGTAATAGTTTAATAGGTTTGCTACAAGTTTGAGATTCAAGTAAAATAGACAGGCAGATGTCATGACTTTGTTTATGATATTTAACGGTTAACAACATTTATTATGTTTCAAATATTTTGGTACGGTTGTTGGAAGTGTGATAATAGCTAAATGTCCATGTAGTTACATAAACATTGCTTGCTACACGTTTGTATTTCGTATTCATATTGCAATAAATGATTTGAAAGCATTATCATTTCAAGTTATCATACAATACCGAGATGAAGTGAACATGGTATTTGTCAAGAATTGACAGATATTTTATTTATTATGTCAATATTTCTGTGAAAATTTCACTGTTGGAGTTGACAGATTTCAAAGGCAGCGGTTTAAAAGTACATCCATTGTGTTGTTGGGGGGGGGGGGGGGGGGGGTCAAATATGACAAACGTTATAAATTATCTTATTTTATCGAGAAGTACCAACTGTTACTGAAAACTACTATTTTGATGATACTCGACTTAGTATATTGACAATATGAAGGTAAAAGTATCGATTTCTGACCGAAAACCGGACAATGCACCTCGTCTGGCTCGCGCCAATGAGTCAAACGTAGTTTTGGAATCTTATTTAAACCAGACAAAATAACAAACTTGGGTTGATAAAAAATGTTCGACAAGTCATATAACTACTGCATGTGCATGTAAATAGGACGTGTAGTTTCTGCACATGCATAATGATGTTACTTTTAATTATTGGAAACTAGTAATTATGACATGTTTGGCGACTGGGGATGAATATGCAAGCTGAGTGAATTTATAAATAAAAATTAATGAAACACAATTGATGCACCTTTAAATGACATCATACATAACAACCTTACATTTGGAGCTTCTAAATAACTTTTTCCAACAGCCTATGCATGTGTTTTCTGTGTTGATTTATACAGAAGAAGAAGAAGAAGAAGAAGAAGAAAAATTAGTTTATTAAAGAACACAATACGATAATCATATATGATTGTTATTATTATTACTGCCTTTCTAATATCGCATGTTATATAATACTGTGCGTTAGATCTATAAGAACATGTGAACGAATGTTGGCCACCCCTAATAGTCTGGTGGGAGATACACAAATAATTAAGTGAGGGTGGGTACATGATTATTAGTTAATGTTCATTCCCGCCACCTGTAATTACATCAACTAGCGAATTCCCATGGCCAGTGAAGGGTGACGTCCTCTCATGCACATTATGTTTGTAATTTCTACTCAGATTTAAGGTATGAATTTTGGAAATGTGTATCGTCTGCTGACCCTTCCTTTCTACATCTTAATCCAGCTGACCAGGCTGTATATCTATTATCTAATAGTAAGTTATGTAAGCCACTGGCTGCATTAATATATAATATGTATAGACGGAGGTTGCGCCTAACTTAATTTTAATTTTAATGTTTACTCCATCCTTGTATATTCAATGTTTTTATACCCATATTTATCTATATTTTAATGTGAAAAAGTAATATGGTGTCTCATAGGCCTTTGTAGGCCGGGTGCTATCTTTTTATCTGCAATGTTTTTATATAATGTGAATGTTGTTTTATTATGCCATATGTGAAATGTATGTAAGCACGTGACACCGTAATAAACTACTTTTCTTCTTCTTCTTCTTCTGTAAGACCAGGGACTTTCTAATACACAGCACACTTAAAGACCGTTAAAATCATTAGATTATCGCATTAAATTACTTCCTTTGTCAAAATCACTCCGTGGTGTTTATTTAATATTTCAGTATGCATCTGATACACATGAGAGGTCTATAACTAGTTCATAACTGTCACAGCTGTGACGATTTTTTGGGTCTCACATATAATGCACCACCATCAGCCTAGTTGTGATATCCATGGGTTTGCACATAATTGATACAATCAGCCTTTGATGTTCAGTTGAAAGTGTTAAACCTATGAGAAAGGCAAAGACGTCACACATTAAGATGGATTTAGAAACATGTTTCCTTCATTATATAAGTACATAAGCCAATAAATAGTTTCCAGTCACCAAAGTCAATCTCTTAAAAGTCAGCTATTCCTACATGATAATCTTAGGCATATTATAACTGTTGTAACAAAATAAATTCATTATCTCAAAGTTACATAATTTACATTTGTTACATTTACATTCTCAATAACTAGCGCTATTAGTTCCTGGTCGAGAATGTCATCTGATCGGATATGAATTTGCAGTGTAATGCACACAGATCGGAAACATATAAGTGCTAATGTGGTCACTCTATCGAAATCTTACTACATTTGTATATATATTGGCGTTCTCGTCAAACAGGGGTCAGAGGCATTGTACCGGTAATTAATTACCTGTCGGCCTTAATGAGTTGACCGAATACTCATGTTACGTAATACCGAGTGGACGCTTGTTCAACAGTGGGGTATTCTGAGAGTCAAAACAAAAGTCTGATATATCACTTAAACCGCATTTGCATGGCTATATTGCAATTGTTCTATATCTTTATATAGCTGTAACCTGCACTCAGTTGTGTATAAATAATCAGTCATGGTGACCGATGTATTGTGGGCAATAGCACTTACACTTACCGGAACTATTTGAAACACTCGCCTTTAGCCAGACATTAGTGTTCAACTTAAAAAAGTCATAATATTTCAAGAGTCAACGTTTCATTAAAGTGAATATTTTATAGAAGAGAATACTGTTGAAACGTCTATTCAAAACGATACTTCATATATATATAAACTCAATATATGTTGTAAACATTTTCCTAATAGTAGCGACTTCAGATTTACTGAGCTTATCATTTTGCATTATGTAAATTACTTTATCAGTTGGGCTAAGTAAAGGAAGCAGAGAGTGCCTGCAATAATAATAGTTGATGATGATGAGTACGGAGATTTAACGAGCGATTTCAGCTGAGCTGTTCTCTCACTCGGGTCGCAAGGACCATTAATAATGTAATGTCATTGTAATGTTATCTTATACCACCATTGGTGGTCTAATGGATAATAAAGAATCTTGAATCTTGAATAAAGTTTCGAATGATTCCAAAGGAGGATAATTTTGATGCCACGGTCGAAAAGGGTGGAGGCAAATTTTGAAATTTTGAATAGTACCTAGGCAAGATTAAATAATAAAAGTCTCTCATAACTCTTTATATAGAGTGGCTCATTGCATTTTAAAACAAATTTTATGTGTGTGTACATTGTCTGTAATTTTGTGAGACTTAAATAAACTATCTGTCTGTCTGTCTGTCTGCAATTATATTAGTAGCCGTACCGCCTCATTCTTTTAATTAACAAACCGTGTCATTCCAACAGCATTTATAATGATAAATGCAACGTTGACACCAGAACAGAACACATGTCATCTCTGCCACTCTCTGATTCAACCAGGACCACAAAATCACTCAAGCGTGAGTCTACTGGTCAGCACAGTCAAGTTTTGAACATTTGACGGATTCCGGCCAAATTCAACTTCACAAATCAGAAGCCGCTGTGTGTATTGCATTTGCAGTAGTAATTTCCACTTCAACTCCCCAAGCCCGACCTCTTTCAATGGGTGATTATAAAACTGCAAACATAATCATTGGTGTAATTTTAACTACTGACCATCATCAGGTACATTCCACCTGAACATTGGAATATTGGAACAATAAACAGGAAATGGATTCTCAAGGCACTAGACCATATGATTACGTGTTGACGACATCTGTGGTAGGGTGGATACACGTGGGATCGACAATTTGAATTCGGGAATACACGCCGGATCGACAAGCGGCATGCTTTGATGTAAGGTGTATTTATACAATGGATTAGCCCCAGCGTGTTAATCCCAGCGTGTTGTTTTAGTAGTCGACATCAGCTAGTCAGTCACAGCACACAGTTCACATTTTGATGTGAATTCATTTATGATATCAATTTTACCCTAAAATATATTCACATTTTGAAAGAAAGACCACATATATAATCCAACATAGGTTAAGAGCCAACCGTTGAGGGTTATGAGAGACTACAATAGATGTGGTAGACATACTGGGTGTGTATTCATTCGGATCAACGCTAATTAACGGATGGGCGAGCTATTACACAACTAACCGGTCACTGCGTTTTCGCAAAAGAGAGAGAGAGAGAGAGAGAGAGAGAGAGAGAGAGAGAGAGAGAGAGAGAGAGAGAGAGAGAGAGAGAGAGAGAGAGAGAGAGAGAGAGAGAGATATTGTTAAAGTGTTCTGTGCTTCAAGTTACAATAACATACAATATATACATACTTTAAAGTATAAAAAAGCACCCGGCCATTTAATATCACAATAATACAATATGAATAAATGATATATTATAAACAGATAAACACTTTCTAAAGTAAACAGACGCGCAACCACATCACACGGCACACTTCTTCACATACTGTCGTTCACTCACAATAATGGCTCGCTCATCCGATCATACTCAATCATGTCATCTCTTACACACTCACATAAATAGATACACAAATATCAGATACATACAGACATACATACATACACACATACACACACACATACACACACACACAAACACACACACACACATACATACATACATACATACATACATACATACATACATATACGTATCATTATTCATTAGCGTGTCATTGACACTCATGTATATTCAATTATGTTAATTGATGCACATACCGTTGACTAACAACCCGTTGTAGGTATTTCTTGTGTGAAGGGTCAGTCAAATCATAAATTAATAAACTAATATAACAGTCAACATTTCAAACTAAACCAAAGTCAATAGAATAGAAATATTAATATTTCATGATATATGCAAACTTCGTCAAAGTCAATACTTATTTCCAAAGTCAACATAAGTCAACAATTCGCTTAACTCAAAATATCTTTTAAAAGTCAACATTTCATAGTAAATATGTGATTAAAGTCAACATTTCACTAAATTCAAAATATCTTTTTCAAAGTCACCAAAGTTAACATTTTATATAAGTTAAACTTAAACTAAACAACATTTCACTAAAATGAATATTTCATAAGTCAACCATTCATATAACTCAAAATATGTATTAAAATCAACAAGTCCATATTTTATCAAAGTAACACTTCCACCAAAATCAATAAATATTTTAAAAGTCAATATTTCCAAAGTCAACATTTCACAAACATTCTATTTTTTCCAAAGTCAACATTTCACAAACATTTTTTTTTCAAAGTCAACATTTCACAACCATTATATGTTTGCCAAAGTCAACATTGGCCCATGGGAAATCCGCCCATGGGAAACCTGGCCCATGGGTTAAGTCTCGCCCATGGGAAATCTCGCCCATGGGAAAAATAATTTCCTTTGCATGGGGGGAGTTCACAAATACCTAAAATATGTTACTGCTAGACCCATTATTAAAAATTAGAAAATAATTTTTGTGTAACTCAAATTTTAACAACCTCTCGCCCATGGGCCGGCCCATGGGCAGGCCCATGGGCGAACTTTCCCATGGGCATACCCATGGGCAAGGGGGTCTGTATCTCACGTACGGTGCGGGGTAGAAAGTTGGAATTTTCGTCAATATCTTAGTTAAAGTATAAAAATAGGTTTTTGATAGAATTTGAACTTCTCACTTATGTTATTTACGTTGGTCAATTATGGAATCTCGGGTTTCCATAATAAAATCGGGTCGCCTTAGACGATGTTTTTCGGTGTTTTTAAGTCTCTTGTTTAATATAGGAACAAAATTCCAAAGAAGTTGAACATGCCAAAAATCACCTCTACACACGATGATTATTCCATATACCAAGGTTAGTTGAGCTATGACTTATGGTTTTTGATTTCTGTCAATCCGCCCGTCTTCTTGTCCGTCAGTAATCATTTCGTTTCCGGAGCAGAAGTCGAAAACCGCTTACCATATCTTCCTGAAACTTGTCATGGGCATTACCCACCTACTGAAATGGTGCCTTTGGATATTTCTAGATATCTGAAAATTGTATTGTTTTCGTTTCCATAGAGACGTGTTGGATTTCGACTTTGTTCAGGGATAGGTTCGCTTAGCTTATGATATCTTCATGAAAGATTTCATGTCTATTACCCACTAGTATAAGTGGGGCCTTTTCAGATGTACTTCTTCCTTTTTTCTTTTCGTTGCAATGGGAGCATAATGGATTTGCACTGAGGTTATATGAATATTACCTTCATAACTCTTCATCACATCACTTTTGTTTTGTTAACGTTGTTCATGTACATACTTCCTAAGTTATATTCCTTTATTGAAACAACTTTACACCGACAGAGTATTTAGCAATCAAAACAACTCACATCATGTTTTTTTAACAAACAAACAAATAACTTACTTTACAAGTTTGGTGAGTAGGCTAATTACTTGGACTTAAACTTTGACTCAACGTTTCGTATACAAACACACAAGGTATATAAGATTGACATTGTTAGTTTCGTACTGCAATCTATCAACATGACATGGTATCCAAAACATGTTATAAATACTAAAGTAATACATCATAAATGTCAAACGAATACTAGTATTCAAAGTTAATATCACTTTATGAGATATTTTTTAATCCTCCTACGAATTCACCTCCTACGAATTCACGAGTCCTACGAATTCCCCGGTCCCACGAACTGGTCTGGCCTACGAAAACACCGCATCCCTCCGCTACAACAGTGTTGGCGGGGGATAATTATCAATTCCTGTGCATAATGATTCCATGTATAATTCAATTGAACTATTCTGCAAAGTTTGACAGTCATCAGTACACTATTTGTGTGGTGTCTCACTGACTGCTTTCGAAATAAATAAAACAAAACAGTCATAGGCTGCAGTAATTGGCGTTAAAAAAACAACTCACTCACTGTATGAATACACTCCAATTTCCTGTTTTGCTTCTGTAACACTAGTCAACGATTATGCATAATTTAGTCGGAGCTGCACTGCATTGATATTATTGATTGTTTGAACTTAATGCATATAAAGTGCATCTTTGAATATTCCCTCAATATAATCTCAACATACTGCCTCTTGTGAGCTCAAGCTCTTGAGTTATGCAGTTTTATATTCTCAATATCTCATAGTGGACATTTATGCATTCTTAAAGGGATTTAAGTTTCTAAGTTTGATTTTCCTTTGACGTTGACGCTAAGCTGTCATAAAATGAAAGCTCAATTCTGATTCAAGTTTAAACTGTTTTCCAAAATATTTTCCATTTGGATGACACTTAACCGTTTATAATGAACAAGAGCCAGCAAGAGGCATGGCTTTCTATGGCCATGATATTACTATGGTAAACAAGAGCAATTAGCAGATGACGTATCTTGGTTGTTTTTAGTTAAACGCTAACTAAAACAGAAATCCCAGTAAGTAAACATAATATTTCCAAGCATCGTTATGAATAGTCGTTTTATTTTGACGTATCCATTTTGAGTTTGTGTAAGCTAGACATTGCAGATATCAAGTACTATACACAGCTACATGTGATAATTTGACTTTTTTCGGTTTCCGTTTTTTTAGATCAGCTCCGGAAACGAATTTTTAATTTACGTTTCCGTGGAAACCGCAGAAATTAAAATTCAAGGAAGTTGGAAACCCTTAAAGGCACACATTTGACTATATGTGATGATTAGTAAACGCACCAAGTTCCCAAGATAGGCCTAACGGTTTTCGAGCTTTTCTCCGGAAACAACAAGTGTAACACTAGTACTTTCGGCAGCTTTGAAAGGAAAATTTCACCAGGGTAATACTGTGAAGGACATCGAGCATGCTTCGTGTATGGATAACATGAGCAGTATAATATCAGTTACTTTTATAATATAATATCATTATTATTCAACCTACCAAGTTTCTTTAAGCCAGGCCTAACGGTTTTCGATGTGATAACACACGACTGGCACTATATGCCGCGGGCATAAACAATCATGTTGATTAAATATTCGTATTTGTATATCAAAAAGATAATATTGAAGATAGCATTTGATATGTACGTATTATATTTTGTTACTGATTGCTTCAATTGATTACCACGTGTATTGACGGCGCTGGCGTCTACAGTCTTTGTTTCTTCTGATGTATTGAGCACCCTCCAATGTAATAGTGCAATCTATTTTTAATATGATAATGTAAGCTTCATTAAGTAAGTTTTGGTGACAACGATACATTTAAAATGTAGCAACATGGATGTTACATTTTTAATTAAATGGTCGTAGAAAGCGTATGTGGCAGCCTTACAACCTTCTTTATATGAAATTGTTAAGTTTCTCAAACCTAACTGATTTACTTGTATATAGTCAATCTTCGTACAGCGCTAGCTTCATGGGACTATTTTCCATATAATATTCTCGTTGTATCTACAATTTGGTAGATCATTGTATTACCACTACATGCAACTACTCTTAGTGAAATAGTCTACCGCGAAGCTACATGTACTGGACTGGACTGTTGCGTTGGTATTCTTTGTACATAACCATCTGAAACTACATCAAACGATAACCGGAACACTTAGAGTTAAGTCAAGATGACTTTTAAGTCGTATTGATCCTAAAGTAATATCTGAATGACAAGACAAGGAATTGCAATTACCTGTGTGATCAAGGACAGGCTTGTCGTAACCATCCGGACACTTGGCCATCTTTGGCCTAATTATTTTGAAATAACAAATTCTAAAAAAGCCGAAATTTCAAAAATTATTTGCTCAGTACTTTGGAGTTACGACACCTAAAACGCACAACAACCCTACATACCACGCACATGTTTTATTTGAAGTTTTGAAGTCCTATAGAACTTGTCGTTTCATAACTATTCATGTCATATTTTCATCAATTTATATAGACGTAAGGCTTCATAAACAAACTTTCTCAGGCACATGTTTTCTTTGACGAGCACGGTAGGACTTTATTGTTATTTTTTGTTGGATCAAATAATGGCGTGTGAGGAGCACATGCTTTTTTCCGATGAAAATAAAGACTTACAAACGGTATACAAAACTGAGAGACGTGGGTTCCTGCAGACAAATTGACAAATTGATTTTTCAGGGAAAATGATGCCACAAATTCTTCTTTTTCAAATGACAATAAAACGCTGTCACGCGCAGAATTGAAAGAGCTGCGCCGAAGCCCGAGAAACAATTCATTTGTTTTATTTAGCCTAATAATAGTCGCCCTGTCGGTATTGTTCCTTTAACTTGATGTACTAGTATGAATTGAACTGCATGAAATCCTTTTTCTACATCATAACATCGTTCCGCTGATTAAGACACATTTACACACGCCAATTTGTATATGGAATGCCCACCACAACACGGTAGAGCAATAATAAGAATAGTGTATACAATCTGCGGAAGTACATGACCAATAGAGTTAAATTGAATGTTTGATCTGTATAAACCTGATATGTCATCCGCTTAGAATATTGGTCTAGACAAGCCATTAGACAACACACTCCTTCATTCTCTGTCTATAATTAACCTTCAAAATTGATAATATCAATTCCATTGTTTTGAGAGCAACAACAAAACTTTCTTTTCACGAAGACATACAAATAAAGTGTATTACAATTATGTTATGTTTTAATCAACAGGAGTGTATCTGTACATGTACAGAAGCAATGAATTAAATGCACTTTATTGTCAATGAGAAAACTAATATAACATTTTTATCTCTTTTGACTCACAAATATTTTTCTAGCTAAAACATTAGGTATGAATTAGTTGTTATTTTTAGTTATATATCTCATATTTTATATACTTTAATATAGAGGTTACTAAACGACCTTCTATTTAATACCATTTTCATTAAACGAGTTAATGATTTTGTATAAAACGAGCGAAAACGAGTTTTATGCCAAATCATTCACGAGTTTTAAAAAAATGGTATTAAATAGAAAGAAGTAAAAGTATTCTCTGTATTACTCACCCACCTATAATCCAGCGAAATAGCCCACATGGCTCTGAAACTATCCCACAAGTCCGATACCTTTGTGACGACATTGCTCCAATTGTGACGTCATAATCGCAAACTACATTGCGACGTCAGACGTGCGACGGTATTACACTAGTTAAGTATTGCCGTATAAATATTACACTGCAGTATCTTACACGGGCGAATAATAATGACATTTTAAATCTTTTCCTAAAATCTTAAATGCATTTTGAACACACAACATTAAATAGTTCATGGCTGTACTATATTACAGTATTTGTGTTTCTGCGATAGCATGATAGTCACACCAAACTCACACTCTACATATCATACATCTGAGGACAAGGCAAAGTACTTATCGTTGAGCGCAGAGTCATGTAAGGGTTGTACAAATCCATGATGAAGACACTTCCAAGTGAGTTGCAGTTCAGAAATACATGCACGGTTAGTACCAAGTACTAGAATCAGGGATACATTCATGTCAGGATTCATATCTTACATGTGTATTGACGTTCTAAAACGTCCGATATATTCAGTTCAAAGGATAGATGGTTGAAAATTGAAGGCAATATTGATTTATTGTAAGGATTACTTATTTTTATCATTGAGATGACTAATTCTTAATGCTTGAAGTTATGATAAATGCAATCGTTCTGATGTTTTAACGCCAGTGTATCTTTAATACATGACACATCATTATCTGTTACTAAATCACCGTACAATGAGGTTGTCGGGTATACATTCTGTTTACAAATTGTTTGGGATCAATGAATAAATCGATCGGTGTCTACGTTTCAACCATACAATGTATTCAGTGAATACACAAAGGACAATTAATGGTATCATTTGTGAAGGAACTATTGGCATAGATACGCTGCAATGTTCCAAATTACCATTATGATTGGACACGGGTTATACGAGTTAGAATACATAGTTTCTGAAGGTTGTCATCATGTGATAATATTTAGTATAAACGAATATCATTGGCATTCGTAATTATGTATCTGGCAAATCTGTGACGGTAACAGACTTTATCTTGATACCTATCTATGTCCCAAAATTATCGCTTCGAAGAGGCAGTAAATCTCAAAGTCCAATCCAACACGTGACGCAATATGTATACACCACTGATTAAAACGGTGACACTTAAGCATCATATTACTGCTCTTCCTTGCACGACCAGGAAACAAATGTTATTTTAACCACGTTAATGTAATGGAAACGCATTCCCTTCATTCTCAATTGCCATCGTGAATAACGGTCACATTTTTAATTTCTTTGTGCTTTGCTAATTAAAAATCAGTCAGCAAACGCTTCGTGTAATTTATCACTTTGAGCTGACAAATACAACACATTTTCCTCTCGAACATGTTATCGGATGTCTCCTTTACACGAATAATGTGAAAACTCGACGTTTGAGAATCCATTTAACTGAAGGTCGTATTTCTGCAGGATTGAAGGACAATTCGTTTACTATGCTAACATCTGTGATACTTTTGGGGGAAAACAAATCAAGTACAATTCATTAATATTCATGCAATGAATGATAAATACAATTTCTTGGCAGGTATTAACTTAATATGTTAATGAAGTTGACATGAGTTTAACTGATATCACGAATAGTCTTTGTCTTTCTCCTCGTTGTTAACACTTAGGTAAATGAGACAGTTGTTAGGTATAAGTCTATGAATACTGTAAATATATCAACAATCGTTGATTAAAGTAACAAATATCTGAGGCTTGCTGAGGATATTTTTACTTTAATCAACGAGTGTTGATATGTTTTTCATATCAGAAGACACGAGGGTGAGATTTTGTTTATCATTCAAAATCATACTTGGACAGCTATTATCAAAAGATTGAACATATCTGAAAAACAGAACTGCCATTTAGCTTCTTCAGCAGTGTTCTCAGTGATATCAAAGCCTAATGATGTAATTAACTGATGATGTACTATGATTGTGACGAGGTGATTGTCGCGATATCTACAATGTAGATATCGCTTGTAGATATCGATTTATCTCACACAACCGATATCTACTGTGGAAGCCAGTTTTGGATGATAAATGCCAATATCAAATCAGTATAATACCGCTGCTGACGTCATAATAGTATGCAGTTGTGACGTCACAGTGGTTGTACCACTATCACAACGGTGCATGGAAATCTTACTTTCAGCACATTGTCGGCAAATTCGCTGGATTGATTTGGGCAAGTAATAAACAGAACACTATACTTCCTTCTATACAATACAATTTTTATTAAACGAGTTAATGATTCTTTCATACTTATGATCTGTCGTTCAGAGCTTGTCATGTAGCAGATCAGTATTGTGTTCCTTCTCACTGCCTTCAGTCAATGATCTTAGTAAACGTTGCTTCACTCTACCGTTCTATAATTTATGACCATAACTCGTTAATCGTTCTGATACTTAGCCTGATCGCTGTTTACACTTCACTTTTTATAAAGACATGGTTAGAGTTTCAACTGGCTTCGTGGTGTAATGGTTAGGTCGTTCGGCCAGAAATCAACAGGACACGGTTTCGATCCCAAGTTCCTTATATGTTCATTTATAATCTGACATTTCATAAAGTATCATCACTTAGAATTTGGAAATTTAGAATTTTTACTACATTGTTTCGCAGTTGTTAAAAAGTGTAGGTATATTAGAAAAGTGTAGGTATATCAGAAAAAGTGTAGGTGTATCGGCTAATACACTTACACTTGTAACAACAGAAACCATAGCAACGAGACCGGAAGTGGGGTATAAGTTTGTTTAACTGGCTTGTCCTCATAGAGACAATTGTATGATATATTGAGTGCTCTAGTAATACAAGAAAATTAAGTCCAAAAACTAAAACAATGTGATTCAATTATGCAACGAGGACATGAATCATATAAAAGGCAGACCTACTCATCATGTTGGTTATATGTATCACGTTTGATAACATTCGAACAATAAGTCTCTTAGTTAGAAATTCACTTCACGACGTCATTGTTCCATAGGAACCGCAAACAAATAAATCCATCTGGAGGTCTAACTTATTCATGATTTGACCTCTGTGACACGTTTAAGTGAGACTAGTATGTCCTTATTGAGTCACTTGTACGAATGTATGTATTTGTATGTATTGCAATTTGTATCAATTAAGCAAATGAGAGTGTGAAAAAAACACAAATAACGAACGGACAGGCTGACCGCTATATACTCCCTACTTTGTAACGGGATATATTTGTCCAGTCTTATGATGGTTTTAAAACAATGTAAATCTAGTGGAAAAGCAAGATTGGGGATTTCAGGTTCACCCGAGTACCCTGATAGAACCCTGTTGGTATCAATGTTTTCTACCATTCCCCAGTCAACTTAATTCCTTCGAGGTTTTTTTTCATTCTGGAAAAGAAGACGAAAAGAGGATTTTAAGGCGTGACCGCTTTGTTATTACTAAGAGTCACGTGGTCACTAACATCTACAGCTTATACTTCCCATCAGCCGATGGGGTATATACATATAATTTCAGCTCTTTAGAGTACGTTGTTCTTGAGAAGAACTTGACATATTCAGGGACAAGTAAACTAAATTGTGTTTATGGAATATTCTTAATTACTGTACTTTCATCCTTATGATTATATATTTTTCAATACTTCCAGCTCCATATTCAGTATATCTAGACTTGCTGAATAAGGATCTAGACTGTATTAAAGGCTCTTACTCTTACACAGTCATGGATCAGGACTAAGGAACAACTGTCAAATGCCCATCGAGCCTTTCTTTTGAAGAAATCATCTACACATTCGTGATATATTTTACTCATATCATTAGAAACACTATGAATATTCATCTAATTAATAGCCTTGTTATACATATAATATATTGTTACATGCAATACATAGTCTTGTCGTCAAGAGGAATTAAAAAATACGTGTTGTAAAACAGTTTAATGTGCTGCTCAAGCTGTGCAATTAGGGCAGGATCGTCCAATGTTACGAAGCACTTTGTCCAATGGCCATCCTACTTCAGTGAAGAACTTAACCCTCAAAAACTTCCTTGTGTGAACCTTTATCTATTGTTATTCACGTACACGGAGCGATTTCAGACACCACTGCAATGCAGTTGAGAGTACTGGAGATATGAGGGGTGTCATATACATTTATCTCTTGGCGATAGTTGGTAAGAATACGCTTAATTTCACGTAATTGAGAAGAATATTTACTGAAATAAGCTGAATATGCTAGAATTCGTAAAGATAAAAGTATTTATGTTCTCAATACAAATGTCTGAGTCTGATTTGTGTTCCATTTATTACAGGTAATGTTGCAGAAGGAGAATGTAAGTATGTTTAGTGCTTCGATATTTTCGTTAAAAGAGTTCATAATACAGGACCACGGATTTTGCGTTAATATTCAATTATGCCGAGTACATTGAGAAAGAGAAAAACACAGTTTGAGCTGAAGATCATTGCTTATGTATAAACAGTTAAACTCCGTTTATCCGCACTATTTGGTTACAGCTAAATAGCGACCGCGACCTGACTTTAGGGTTTACGTAAGAGCAGACAATATTCATTACTTCTTCATCTGTCCTTTTAATAATGACTTACGTTTATCTGTTGTACTTTAATTTGTACTTTGTCAATATGAATATGACATATAGTTAGCATTATATGGTAATCCTAATGTTGACTATGAAGCTAACAAAACTATTTTCTTCTTCATCAATTCATTTTTCAAAAGATTCCATACTACATAAGAATTCATTCATAACGCTCGATGAGTAAATACTATATACTATTAATGAATGAGCAAACGGGTGGTACCAACAACACAATATTGTATTCATTTATTGGTAACTGTTGTTAATAGGTTATGTTACTATGTACAGTCTTATATAAGTAAGCTGATTAGTTTTGTCAAGCCCCCTGTTTGAACAGTTTGTCATTAACACTTAAACTCCTAGGGTTTCAGGACATTATTTGCACATGCAGCCGTTTTGAAACATTATACTGATTATGTCAACTCTACTGTACATGTTTAAGTGGTTAGAATAGAGAAGTCATCTTACATGTTCTTTGGTGTATTATATATTAGTTAGACTGGTCCCTGGACCCCGGGCTGGCCGAGTGGAGGTGAAGAGAGGAAGTGTGTGGGGAACGGTGTGTGATGATGTTTTTGGATACAATGATGCAAAGGTTGTCTGCAGATCTCTTGGACTGACAACGTGAGCACATTATAAACATTCCGTTGTTTCACATTTAAATATCATCCGGATATTGTTTCATGCTGGTTTCCATTTAATGGAATCTTTCAAGGCAGATTTCGAGGAATGGAAACCAACATGAAACTGCACTTGATAGTTTCATGTTGGTTTACATTTTCTGGAATAAATAATTGCAATTTTCAGGAATGGAAACTAACATGAAACTTCAAATTATAGTTTCATGTTGATTTCCATTTCATGGAAACATTGATTGTAATTTCCAGGAATGGAAAGCAACAGGAAACACATAATCAGAGTTTCATGTTGGTTTCCATAACGGAAATACTAACTATTATAGACTCCAAAATGGATTCTAGCTGGAAACCAGGTTGCCTAGTTTCAGCGGATTGATACCAAGTGGATACCTCTATTACCCAGTTAACAGTTGTTTTTTTCAGATTCCAGGATACTCGGTTATTGTTGCTGTGTATGGTCCAACATCAAGATTGTCCTGTAAGATCGCTGAATATACCTTAACGTTGATGTAGCATTGTATAACCCTTGAGATAAATGTGTTTAATTCTGATTGGCCAATGGCCAATGCATACGAAACGGCGTATGTGAATTTAATTCTTTAGTTTATTATAAATCTAAAATCGCAGAGTAACCTCCGTTGACATCTGGCGTCAAACGTCATACCGCGTTCTGATGTTTCATAGTAGTTTAATCACAGACGGATCTGACTATATTCGGTGGTGAAAAGAGTTAAAATGTACAAAAAGAGAAATCTAGAGCGTCATAAATTCGTCACACGGGTGGTTTTGATGGAGTGACGGGACTGTAAGACCCTTGCAAATTGCGCATTACTTTCGCCTAAGGAAATAAACAAAATCCTGTACACCATCTCTATAGACCTTGTAACTTATATTATCTGATTGTTAATATTAGGTCAATAAAACACATCCACAAATGTACACATGTATTCTAGTCTTTATATTTCAAGAAATCCTGAACAATTATTTACAGTGATCATGATTTTTATTGTCCAAAATTCAGATTTTGTGACAAGTGTTTCAATGAATAGTATTAACATCGTGCAATATATTCCCTTCTCTTAAATATCGATATTGATAAATGACATCTCAAAATCATCTGCAGCACGTTTGCTGAAGTGGTGGAAACCACCTCAGGATCTGGAAAAATTTGGCTGGACGATGTTGGATGCTCTGGAAATGAGAGGTCACTCGAGCAGTGCTTTCACATTGGTTGGGGCAATCACAATTGTGGCCATGGTGAGGACGTCGGGGTAACGTGTCACTCCTGTAAGTATGTATACAACAATAATGTTGGCGATAAAACGTGAACTAATGCGTTTTCAACAATATACATTCGGATGGACTGTCACATAGTTATTATACTTTACAGCTTAAGGTATATAAGGTATTTTATTACGAACAATGAAATACTGCAAACTGCAATAGTTCTTCGCCACTCAGGAAATACTTTCATTAAGTTTCTACTTCATGTTTAAATAAACATGTCGATGTATTTGAATTCAAAATAGTTTGTTTAAATGGATTTGAAAATAATTCTGGGAGGAAACAAATATTTTACGTGCCCACTTCAAAAGTTCAATCGCCCCCGTGAAAGTAAAGAAATATTTTAAATGCTTTGAACATTGTGGTGTCCTTTTATTTAGCCATGTTTGTGGATTTGTGTGTTGTATGGAAGCGTATTAGGATCACATAAACAAATATTTTTGAAAATATAATCTCCCAATTAGGACTTATTTTCTCTTAAGCAGTACTTAGTATCTCCTAATTATGACATAACATCTCCTAATTAGTACTTAATATCTCCTAATTAGGACAAAACATCACGTTATTAGGACATAACATCTCCTAATTAGGACTTAATATCTCACAATTAGGACTTATTATTTCCTAATTAGGAGTTCATCCTAGAACAGTTTTGAGGTTTAATCAGCTTATTTCTTAAAATATGTGATTGGTTCTTCAAACGTCATTGAACCAGTGTTGAAAAATCAGTATTGACATTTTCTTTATCGTTAAATTTATAACTAGGGTAATCGTTCTCATCTCTGGGAAGACATCCACATAAAGCCTTTATAGATTTAGCAGTTAGGTAAAATTGTTATGAGTTGAATCGTTGAAGCAAACTCATTTATGAAACATAATCACGTTAAAAATCACTAGTGTATCTACAACTACAACTTTGGCAGGCAGACAGATAGATATTCGTGTCACCGTGCTCATGACATCAAAGGATTGTCATCTCGTTAAACCTTGACCCCTATGACTTTAACATCACGCCCGCTCTTGCAGATCTGGTGTTAAACGGACACGCACGGCCATGGTGAGTTGATCAACGATACAAATACCATATTTTTATCAATGTGATTTTAAAAGTATTTTATTTCCAAAAACACATGAATTGACCACCAAAATTACATGCAATATAAAATGTAAGGAACATGGATCGGCAATGATTCTCCATACAAACATTGTTACATGTAATAATGAAGTGATGCTTTCGTTTTCCTAAGAATCTACGTTTCGTGGTAAATTTAAACTTAGTGTAGAGGCTGGTGGATATAACAATGGTTTTGTCATGCCCCCGAATCGGAGATTCCGGGGATATATTGTTTTTCACCTGTCCGTCTGTCTGTCTGTCCGTCTGTGTGTTTGTCCACAAAAACCTTAACCTTGGCCATAACTTTGGATTGCTCAGAGCTACGGCTTTCATACTTGGCATGTGCATACCTTGTGATGAGACCTTTAGATGAGGTCATCATATTTGACCTTTTGACCTTGACCATGCCGCAGTGGACATCTTCAGAAAACTTTAACCTTGGTCATAACTTTGGTATATCCGGGGGCATCCGTGTTTAACAAATACATCTTGTTTCTTTTTGTAAATTGCCTTAATCTGATTGAATATGAATACATGTTCTCCTTTGACTGTAAAGCCTACTTCGACATAAGTGCAATTCTTGGTAAATATTTTAAATATCCCACGTCACAATACAGTTTTCTAAATCTGATGTCCTCAACTAATGTCAATGTAATGAATACTTTATGCTTTTTTTATATCATGCTAGGAAAATGAGAAAGTCTGACGTTTTTCAGTAAAGCTCATGCAATGCTATATCAAAGGAATGTTTATGTTAGGTCAGTGGTATTACACTGAATCTAAGTCATTGTAAAATCAAGACTTTGGCTTTAACGATAGCCCGAACAACTATCTTCTTAAAACTGTAAACCAGTAACAATGTTTATAATTATATATCATTTTCTTAGTTATAATGCAATTATTTTCAAAAATAAAAAAAGTCACCATGAGAAATATTGACGCAATAGACCTCAAACTATAGGCCTCTTCAAACACAAAATCAAGCACAACAACAATTTAAATAATGATATCGTTTACAATAATAAAAAATGCATGGTCGTTTTTATTTTGAATTGTCAGTTATTCATTTCAAAACGTAATGTAGCCAATAAAATAACCTGACACTCCACTCGATTGTGAAAAGAACAAATCTAAAATCAGCATTGAATGTCGAAAAATGAGCCAAAGACTTCCTCCCTACAGACGCACAAATACCCAATCTATTGGAAACGTGCAATGTCAAAAGTTGTTATTATGTTTGAAACGAATTATCGACGAAAATTTACAAATCGCCTAAGGATTTCAATGTAAGCAACTCCTGTGTATGACGTCACATCGCTAACGAACGCAATGCTGCACTGAAGGGGCGGCGGGAGATAAGGCAGATTTTACTCACTTTGAACGGCGATATCATGGTAAGCAGGTGATGTTGTTTGTGTTTTGTTTACTTGAAAGTATTTTCTATATGAATAAACGAATTAACCTAAATAAAACAGAGGGATTATGATTTCTTTAGAGTATTTTTTACATTGGCTTCCAAATTTCCTCAAAATATGCGCAATCACTCGGAAGGATGGCTTATTGGCGCTGTATCACGTTTTACATATTTTGTTTACTCAAATTTGCCTTTTATTATGAAAGTTTATACAATATATCAGTACGTTAAAGGGTAAAAACATCTCATTATATGACCCGCCGTATCCATAGAAAACGGCTTTTCGTATGTGAAGAAAAGGTGACGTATAGGCGATAGTGGTGTGGAACTCTTCAGGGTGAGATGTAGATGTGTAGGTCTCATGAGAATTTGAGTGTTCAGACAGCAAGATGGTTTACCATTCCATCATTGTATCTCATTTAAACTCTATGTTGAGTGTTTAGGTATCGCTATATCAGCCAGATCACTTGAACACTCTTCGAGCAGCTATTTTAATGTGAACATATTTAAATGACCGCTCGATGAGAAATGGACTGGTATGACTTAACCAAACCAGGTACATTCATTTTAGAAATCGTTTTATTTATTCAGGAGTACTATGTAGCCATTGGTAACACTTACCTATATTTGTGTGAGAGCACATTATTTTCGTTAGAAAATCGTGCTTCAGCGCCTTTAATTCATATCATTTAAATCTATTTAAACAATTTTGCGCTGAATCCTTTAATCATCACTTGTGACTATACAGTCAAACCGCGATAGTCCGGCCAGCGTTAATCCGAATCCCGCAGTGTCCGAACGGTAGCAAGCTGTAACAAAACTTATCTCTATATAAACTCATTAAATGTTGATTCATTAATCCGTTGATTATAATCCGTTGATTCAGTCTCCGAATCCGAACGCCAATTAGCTGTAACGGATTAGTTAATTTCAACTGTTTCTGCTTCATCGGTTCATCTGCTTCTGCGGTTCATCAAAAGCGTTTGTTCTTATCCAAGCGAGCATCACACTGAGTGGAAGGTAAACTTCAATGACAATTGATTGACACCGCAATTGAGCGTGTCAGTAGTTGTGATTTCAAACAATTGTAATGTCCTACTTTGTGCGTCAGTAGTTTGTGATTGTAATAAATAGAAATTTCTCATTTTGTGTGATAGTTATAGATATCCAGCGTATGTATTTACAATTATAACTTCTAGAATGCCAGTTGAAATTGTTTAGTTGTACGCATAATAGTAATTTCAACTGTTTTGTATCAAAGATTAACCTCATGAAAATTATGAATAACTGATAAATCTATGAAGGTTTTATGCAGATTTTGTTTTGCGAAATAAGAACAATTACCCTAATAATGAATTAAGCGATACAGAAAATGACAATTCCTGATTTCCAACACTGCTTCCATCACCTTTGAAGCAACACTATTTATTAATCATCATCTTTTCAGAAATAAGCTGATCAAACCTCAAAACTGTACTATAATTAACCCGTTCGTAGAAGATATTAAGTCATATTTAGATAGTAAGCCCTAATAACGAGATAGCAAGTCCTAATTACGAGATATTATGTCCTAATTAGGAGTTGATATGTCCTAATTCGGAGATATTAAGTACTAATTAAGAGATGGTATGCCCTAATTAGCATATATATTGTAGTCTTAATTATGAGATAATATGTCCTTAAAAGGAGAATATATTTTTAAAATATTTTTTCATGTGAACCTAATATGCTTCCTTAGTATTGCACTATTTAATTTTCATAAAATTTTCATCATTGTATTTCCAATAAGCTCTTCCCACTCGTCTTGCTAGCGGTCGAGTAGAGGTTTATGTACAAGGTTCCTGGGGCACTGTTTGTGATGATCTCTTCGGTACATCTGATGCTAGAGTCGTGTGCCGGTCTCTTGGTCTTCCTACGTGAGTGATTTAAACCTTTTTAAGTCAAATAGTGTGTTCTGCTGACTTGATTGATTGATTATCATATATGACATTCATTCGGTAATGGACATGCTTTCCATAACGTCGTTGCCTGGGGAACCTCACCGTGAACTGATACATCATGTTTCCTAGACTCGGCCCGACTCAAGATTTCTTTTTATCTATTTCTCTTAATATTCGTGGCTTACCCAAATTGGTGGACTGGTGTCATTTTTATAAATTGTGTTTGTGATTGGTTGAGTATCATAGATAACATAGATTCTTTAATGGACATTATTTCGAAAGCGTTGTTGACTAGTGATTGCTTTGTTGAATTTCGCCTACAGCGCGTATGCTCAGGTTATATCAGTTTCAAGCGGTACTGGCACCATATGGATGGATAATGTTGGGTGTTCCGGCTATGAATCATCTCTTAGTTCCTGCAGTCATCCAGGCTGGGCTGTGGAGAATTGCGGACATCATGAGGATGTTGGGGTCCGATGTCCCTCAAGAGGTACAAATTCATTCAATGAAAACTGATTCTGCACTTTACTTTGCTGTGTATCCTCCTAATGCAGGACGAAGTTATAAGATCTTCAAAACAAAGTCTGGAAGACCAGCTGTTTTTATCCGGATACGTTAACTTTCTTCTTATTAGCTCATCAGGCCTGAAAGGCCCGATGGGCTTATGGCATGGCATGGTGTCCGGCGTCCGTCCATCCGTCCATCCGTCCATCCGTCCGTCCGTCCATCCGTCCATCCGTCCATCCGTCCATCCGTAAACTTTTCGCTTTTTCGACTTCTTCTCCAGAACCAATGATTCCACAGAGCTGAAATTTTATGTGCAGACTCCTTGGCCAATGGGGATTCTAAATTGTAGATTTCGTGACCCCATGACCCCAAATGGGGTTTCATGGGTCACATCCTTAAAAACCTATTTTCAACTTCTTCTTCAGTTCCAAAAGGTCTAGAGAGCTGAAAAGTTGTGTGCAGACTCCTTGGCCAGTGGGGATTCTAAATTGTAGATTTCGTGACCCCATGACCCCAAATGGGGTTTCATGGGTCACATCCTTAAAAACCTATTTTCAACTTCTTCTCCAGTTCCAAAAGGTCTAGAGAGCTGAAAAGTTGTGTACAGACTCCTTGGCAAATGGGGATTCTAAATTGTAGATTTCGTGACCCCATGACCCCAAATGGGGTCACAGGGGTCACATCCTTAAAAACCTATTTTCATCTTCTTCTCGAGTTCCAAAAGGTCTAGAGAGCTGAAAAGTTGTGTGCAGACTCCTTGACCAATGGGGATTCTAAATTGTAGATTTTCGTGACCCTGTGACCCCAAATGGGGTCACCGGGGTCACATCCTTAAAAACTTATTTTCATCTTCTTCTCCAGTTCCAAAAGGTCTAGAGAGCTGAAAAGTTGTGTGCAGACTCCTTGGCCAATGGGGATTCTAAATTGTAGATTTCGTGACCCTGTGACCCCAAATGGGGTCACCGGGGTCACATCCTTAAAAACTTATTTTCATCTTCTTCTCCAGTTCCAAAAGGTCTAGAGAGCTGAAAAGTTGTGTGCATACTCCTTGACCAATGGGGATTTTAAATTGTAGATTTCGTGACCCCGTGACCGCAAATGGGGTCACCCGGGTCACATCCTTAAAAACCTATTTTCATCTTCTTTTCCAGTTCCAAAAGGTCTAGAGAGCTGAAAAGTTGTGTGCAGACTCCTTGGTCAATGGGGATTCTTAATTGTAGATTTCGTGACCCCGTGACCCCAAATGGGGTCACAGGGGTCACATCCTTAAAAACCTATTTTCAACTTCTTCTTCAGTTCCAAAAGGTCTAGAGAGCTGAAAAGTTGTGTGCAGACTCCTTGGCCAATGGGGATTCTAAATTGTAGATTTCGTGACCCCATGACCCCAAATGGGGTCACAGGGGTCACATCCTTAAAAACCTATTTTCATCTTCTTCTCCAGTTCCAAAAGGTCTAGAGAGCTGAAAAGTTGTGTGCAGACTCCTTGGCCAATGGGGATTCTAAATTGTAGATTTCGTGACCCCATGACCCCAAATGGGGTTTCATGGGTCACATCCTTAAAAACCTATTTTCAACTTCTTCTTCAGTTCCAAAAGGTCTAGAGAGCTGAAAAGTTGTGTGCAGACTCCTTGGCCAGTGGGGATTCTAAATTGTAGATTTCGTGACCCCATGACCCCAAATGGGGTTTCATGGGTCACATCCTTAAAAACCTATTTTCAACTTCTTCTCCAGTTCCAAAAGGTCTAGAGAGCTGAAAAGATGTGTACAGACTCCTTGGCAAATGGGGATTCTAAATTGTAGATTTCGTGACCCCATGACCCCAAATGGGGTCACAGGGGTCACATCCTTAAAAACCTATTTTCATCTTCTTCTCGAGTTCCAAAAGGTCTAGAGAGCTGAAAAGTTGTGTGCAGACTCCTTGACCAATGGGGATTCTAAATTGTAGATTTTCGTGACCCTGTGACCCCAAATGGGGTCACCGGGGTCACATCCTTAAAAACTTATTTTCATCTTCTTCTCCAGTTCCAAAAGGTCTAGAGAGCTGAAAAGTTGTGTGCAGACTCCTTGGCCAATGGGGATTCTAAATTGTAGATTTCGTGACCCTGTGACCCCAAATGGGGTCACCGGGGTCACATCCTTAAAAACTTATTTTCATCTTCTTCTCCAGTTCCAAAAGGTCTAGAGAGCTGAAAAGTTGTGTGCATACTCCTTGACCAATGGGGATTTTAAATTGTAGATTTCGTGACCCCGTGACCGCAAATGGGGTCACCCGGGTCACATCCTTAAAAACCTATTTTCATCTTCTTTTCCAGTTCCAAAAGGTCTAGAGAGCTGAAAAGTTGTGTGCAGACTCCTTGGTCAATGGGGATTCTTAATTGTAGATTTCGTGACCCCGTGACCCCAAATGGGGTCACAGGGGTCACATCCTTAAAAACCTATTTTCAACTTCTTCATCAGTTCCAAAAGGTCTAGAGAGCTGAAAAGTTGTGTGCAGACTCCTTGGCCAATGGGGATTCTAAATTGTAGATTTCGTGACCCCATGACCCCAAATGGGGTCACAGGGGTCACATCCTTAAAAACCTATTTTCATCTTCTTCTCCAGTTCCAAAAGGTCTACTAGAGAGCTGAAAAGTTGTGTGCAGACTCCTTGGCCAATGGGGATTCTAAATTGTAGATTTCGTGACCCCGTGACCGCAAATGGGGTCACCGGAGTCACATCCTTAAAAACCTATTTTCATCTTCTTTTCCAGTTCCAAAAGGTCTAGAGAGCTGAAAAGTTGTGTGCAGACTCCTTGGCCAATGGGGATTCTAAATTGTAGATTTCGTGACCAAGTGACCCCAAATGGGGTCACAGGGGTCACAGCCTTAAAAACCTACTTTTATCTTCTTCTCCAGTTCCAAAAGGTCTAGAGAGCTGAAAAGTTGTGTGCAGACTCCTTGGCCAATGGGGATTCTAAATTGTAGATTATGTGACACTGGACCCCAAATGGGGTCACAGTGGTCATGATCTAAGAACCTATCTTTTGCTTGTAAACAATAACTTAAATAACTTAAATATTCAACTTTAGATAGTAAATCAATGAAATCCTGATGAGCTACAGAGCCCATGGCTCTATTTTTACTATTTGTACGTTTTCTTGTGGTACGGATTCTGAAGTAACGGTGGGATGATAGTGTGTAACAAAAACTAGCTCTGTACATCGGCCGATTCTTTTTTATTTTCGACTTCTTTCCTGAGTTACTAGAAGTAAAAAATTAAAACCTTAATATCTCGAAAACTAATCAGGATAAGTTCACAAAACTTCATTTAACTTATAACATTCCACATCGATTAGGGCTATAGTGGGTTTCTTCCTTAATTATAAATATTTGGCTATTTCGAAAAAAAACCCATAAATTTTGTAGCGACGCGCCTTTAAAAATCTTCTTCTCACTAACGGCAATACGTACAGCTACATTGTACATGTAATATCTCCCCTGAAAGCTAAATCAATTAAGAAAAAGTGATCAGAGCTGATTATTTATTTTTGACCTAGAACTTCATTTATCTGCTCTTGATGATGGTTCTTTTTAAAATGAACTTATCTCAAAGTTGTCAACTGCAATATAGGCCATGGGCCGAAAGCTGTAGCTTGTCTTTAGGTCCAAGTTTTTGGTGAAGGCAGAAACAATATATCAATTTAATCCGGATTGTTTACAGCTTCTAAAAATGCAATGTTTCACCTAGGATACTTGTTCATTATTAAATTAGGGCATGTTTAAGTGATGAATCGCAAAAGGTCTTCATAGCCATGGAAAAAATGATTTTTTGAAAAGTTTTTAATATATTTCCACACAACACATATCTTCTTAAAGAGAAAATGTTGTTCTATCTTAATATTGTGGTCCAACTGGGTTTCTTATTTTGAACTGTGAAATTTCTGCTAAAAATGTTCTGATTTTTTTTTCTCTCAAACCGTTATATTTCATTTACGAATTTAAAAAGAAAATGAATTGTGTAGCCCTAATTTAATTCATAGTATAAGAAACAGATGTAATTACAACAATGAGAAGTTGGATTTTTTAAACTACATCAATTTCCAAGAGAGCTAAATGAATTTATGTAACAGGAGTGAGTTTTTTGAGAAAAAAGACGTACCTCTTGCAAGTATTTTTAATTATTGATATGTTACAAACATGTAGAAGAATGTAAATATAAAGTTTTGATTCCCCCCCCCCCCCCCCCCTCCCCCTTTTTCCCCATTGGCATAAATAAGTAAAAAAAATGCAAACATGGAACTACAATAATGCAGCGATACACACTTGTACATAAGAAATTAAAGTTTTCGTAAAGGTGTGTTAAGTCTGTTCGCTAAAGATATCCATTTTCTGTAGAAGCAGTTAAAGGTAGTACCTTTTTTTAAATAAAAATATGAATGAAAATATCTTTGATTTAAAAAAAAAGGTTTTAAAACAATTATGTTTTCCCCTTTGCTTACTTCTTTGAATCCTTTGAATACGAATTAATTTTTGGGTTATGAGAATATGATTTAAAGAACTTAGTGTATGGTAGGCCAAATAAATAGAGGATTTTTCAGTGTTTTCAGTATAATATTACAATTTATCTCTCAGCGAGTGACCGGGTAAAGCCAGTATTTTTTTAAGTTGCGCAGACGGGAGTGAAAATATAAGATGAGGTGAAAGAAATCCATATTTGCACATAAGCAGTAGAAAGTCATATTTTCACTGCAGTGAAACTATAACTCATATTTTCACTGCAGTGACTAACATGTGGCCGGAATTACTTTTCATGATTGTCTCCCTTTGAAATGAAATTATCTCCTTTGTAAAGTGATTACCTCCCTTGCTTTCCACGTCGTACGGTGAACGCCAGTGTTGTGATGTTTCATTCAATGACTGTTGACCTAATGTGGTGTTAATATCATATTCAACATTCCTTAACACTCTGAACTTGATTTATTGTTGATATGTTGCATAGTAGTTCTTTTAGTTGTGAAAAACTTGTTGAGGCGAGAGGTATGTGACAGACAATAACGAACGTCACTCACTGTATGATGTGTATCACTTAGCGTTTGAAATAACGACACAACTTGCGTTGTTCAATGTGTTAGGCATCTCACTTGAGTATATGATACCTTAAAGAAACATTCACAACAGATTTATTTTTGTAAAACATTGTCCTGTTTTAAATATCGACTTATTTCATTCGACTTTTTTCCCCAATGTATTTACCGTGAAAGTATAACGGGGAGTTGTTAGGATTATGACAATCAAGACCGCTCTCACCTTTCAAAGACACGTTTTAATTGTTTTTATGCAGATTAAAGTTATATAATAAATAGACTATCTCATTGTTTTTGCCGAATATCTAAGAAATGATATTCGGCAAAAACAATGAAATAGTCTCTATATATTCTATTTATTATATGCTTCTGTGGTAAAAAAAATGTGGTGTTTTAAAGTTAAATAAGTTCAAAACTTAGGGAGATCTTGGTATATCATACCATTGTCACTTAGCAAGGGTGCTGACGCTGTGTTGATAGTAGACGTGACGTCATATTATTGTGAACATGTTGTCATTCCCTATGTGAAATTTTCACTGTGTCGAGAACTGAGATCAAATTGCAGTGGGGAAAACGTTTTTCCCAAACAGAGAAATAGAGGAATTCTTTCTTTTCTTGACTAATATTATTCTTATCTCATCCAGTGTAATACAATTATTTGCTTAATAAATGAAAACACACTGGTAACAAACTATAATTCATACTACCCACATACCTCATTCCGAATAGTGTTATACCCTCTGTCATGATTATGGATTAAACTAATGACATCAAACTATTAACTGACAACATACACACACACACACACACACACACACTTTTTCACAACCTGTTTTTTTTGGTGATAGATCTCATAGGTGCAAGGTATCTCCCCAACAATGTCAGCTTTGGAGATGTAGCAATCTAGTTAAAACTAGCTGCAATGTTATACGTCCCCGAAGTCCGTCTAGCGAGAACGAAGGCACGGGAAGCTTGATGTGGGATACTGCAGCTCAACCGAATGTCAAGTTCATGAATGGCTGATTAGCGAACTTCACGTCGATGATTTGAGACAAAATGCCGTAGTACAGTCGGAGAAATACGAAAGCCTACAAGGGCCAAACTCAGTGACAACATTTTTTTTTTAAAAGTTGTAATTACAACTTTAAAAAGTTGTATATTCAAGTTTCAAAGTTGTAATTACAACTTGTAAAGGTGAAATTACAAGTTTTAAAAGTTGTATATTCAAGTTTTAAAAGTTATATTTTAAAGTTTTAAAAGTTATATATTCAAGTTTTAAAAGTTGTATATTCAAGTTTTAAAAGTTGTATACTCAAGTTTGAAAGTTGTAATTACAACTTTATAAAGTTGTAATTACAACTTTATAAAGTTGAATATTCAACTTTAAAAGTTGTAATTACAACTTGTAAAGGTGTAATTACAAGTTTTAATAGTTGTATATTCATGTTTTAAAAATTATATATTCAAGTTTTAAAAGTTGTATATGCAAGTTTGAAAGTTGTCGTAGTTCCTTCAAAATCCTGTAGCAGCGAAAATTTGCAACACTATACAATAATTGTTATTTCACCAGAATCAAATATAATGCTACATCTCACATCTGTTGTGTTTTGTAAGAAATATGTGCGCATCGCAAAGGTGTATGAATCCCGATCTTTTCAACGCTTAAACTTCTAATGCTCAGTTCGAACCCTGTAAAATGTAGTTTACCTGCCTCTGTGTAGGAGGCTATTATTGTATCCTCATTGTGGCTTTTGAAGGTTAAGAAGATAATTTGAGATGCTATTGTTCTACATATGAAACCAATATAGCAAAAAAGTGCTAGGTTGTTTCTTAGTGACATCACACTGTAGTTTGTAGACGTATACAAGCAAAATACATGTACAAGCACTTTCGCACTTAATTATGCACACATGGAATATGACAGGTCACTTTGATACTAATAAACACAGGCCTACAACATGTATAATTCAAACTCAGTGGCGGATCCAGATACGGGTGATTACCTGTCCCTATTAGGGTGATAATGCCCCTATTTCACTACGACCCGAATTGCCACGAATCGCCACGAATTGGAAAATATGCACTTTCGTGAACATTCGTAGATAATTCGTAATTGATTCGTGATATTCGTAAATGATTCCTAGTTGATTCGGCAACATTCTTGTAATTCGTGGCATTCGTGGACA
This sequence comes from Gibbula magus, assembly GCA_936450465.1. Taxonomy (NCBI): domain Eukaryota; kingdom Metazoa; phylum Mollusca; class Gastropoda; order Trochida; family Trochidae; genus Gibbula; species Gibbula magus. The sequence goes on from OW388297.1 coordinate 28,660,078, forward strand.
AATTTTTGTTTGTCAAAAGATTTTCACGAATCATCTACGAATTTCAGATTCGTAGTTGCTTCGTAAACTGTTCGTATTTAATTCGGGACGTTCGTAACAACTTCGTAAACAATTATTGGAACTTCTCGGTTGATAATTTTGATGTTCTCATCCCGAATTAACCCCGAAGCATTTACGAATTGTCTACGAAGAGCTAATTCAATTTGATGTTGATATTGAAGTTCAAATTCGAGTGCCAGAGCAACACGTGCTCTCCATTGCGCCTCCATAATGGTTTGATGACTTGCAATCGCCGAATAGTCACGAACTATCGTAAACTATTCGTACTTGATTCGTGATATCGTATCTTATTCGTGGAAATTCGTAGTACATTCGTGACTGTGTCTTAATCATTTCTTACAATTCGTAGACAATTCGTAAAGAATTCGTACATGTTTCGTAGGTTTTTAGCATGAAAAGCTACGAATGTTCGTAAACATTTCGTACAAGTGTAAACGCTGTTCACGAATTTTGCCGAATGCTCACGAATATTCACGAATTTATGCAACCGCCTATTCGTGGTGATTCGTGGCAATTCGGGTCGTAGTGAAATAGGGGCATAAGAGTGATAACACGCCCCTGTGTTTTCCACCTTGTGAAGTAGTGCCCTTGGATACTTTCAAGTCATAAATAGAATTTCATTTATATTTACCCATTTGGATGTGTACTCTATCCAATATTAAGTTCAATAGCAGAGCAGAACTGTTTGTGCTATCTTTCTGAAACTTATCACACTATTAAACGTGGTATATTATGACTTGGTAATTGTTTTTAATATATAATTAATGTGTTATCATGGACACGAACTGGACTTTTATTGAGGGATATGTTTCTTTCACAGCCAAACATAAAAAGGTCAATATACCTTTTTAAAAATATGGGCCTTTTATGTTTCAAAAAGTTCAAATTTTGATTGGTTTCCATGAAAAGATGTGAGACCTGGAGCCATTTTGTGAGGGACCAGTGTGTCAATTATATTCTGATTCTTTTGTTTCTACTGCTTGCAAAAGTTTATTTGCATCAGTTTTATAGATAGTACATAGGTAGATATATGCATAGAGTAAATATAAGCGCCCACAAAAATACTAAGTATTTGCATATAAAATATAATCATGTAATAGTAATACTTTATTGCTATACATTAGTAAAATAATGCATATAAAATATAATCGTAATACATTATTGCTCAGGATTGTTTGTCAATTTTTAAGATATTACAAAAATAGGTGTGCACACTTTCTTTTTTAAAATTTCATTTTTTAATTTTGTTTATTCCATCTCATTTCAAATACATAGAATATACATACAAAGCAAACATATACATGTCATCAGTCAATTGTTGTCAAAGATAAATAATAATAGGTGTCAGTAAAAGTTTCCAGATGTATGCCAATGCAGGGATAGAAATTAGCACTAGCCCGCTAGCCCATATCTAGGGGAAAAGAAGCTGGGCTAGTAGAGTGTAAAACTGGTAGTCTGAAAGACTAGTTAAAATTTGAGGTGAAATGATCATGGAGATGTATTTGGCTAGCTGGAATAAGTCTGGACTAGTACTTTTAGAAATGCTACTGCATTGAAAAGGTTAAGTTTGACCCCCGTGGGTTCCTCTTTCTAGTCAATACTAGTAAATGGGAATATAATAATGTTGAAGTGAAATGAGTTAATAATTTGAAATTAAAGGAGTTTTCTGGATTAGCAATAAAGCAAATCATCTGTTTTCTACGTCTCCTGTCCGTTTGTTACTGGGCTAAAAGAATGTTAGCTGGGCTAGTAACCATTTCAGGTTAGTTTCTACCCCTGTAATGGCCACAACATTAACTAAAACAGGAACCTGATATTGTAAGTAAAACAAAGGTAAAACGTAGGTTAAAAAAAACTACACCCTATATCAAACAAATAGGAACAAGGTATACTGCCGATCAACTTCAGGTCAAAATGTACGCTAAGAACTGGTGACATTCACAAATAAATGCACGTACCTATCAACTATACATTTCTCCACAAAATCCAGCTGATTTCAAACATATGTCACCTCGAAGATAACAAAAGTAGCTCTTCAAACTCGAAAATCGACCACAAAAACCTCTCCCCTCCCCTCTGCAGTATAACAGTGTTAATAATCAAAATTATGATTAGTTTTCTGTTTTCCATCCAGAAGTAGCCGTTGTTTAATATACCCATATAAATAGCCCCAAGAAACGTCTGATATTGCCATAATTCGATCATTTGTAGACTCACAAACAGACACACACACAATCTATGATGAGGGCGGCCATCTTTGTTATACCGGACAGGCTGACCTAGCTGCTCTCTGATTGGTTGAAAATAGCATATTTCTCAAGGGCCTTTTATTACTGTTTATTAATTAACGAACAAATGTTTTTGGTGAAACATTGAATATTTGTGAAAAATAACCATTTTCTACAATATAAAGTAAAGCTTTCCCCTTCACCCAGAACTTGGATCTCAAATGAACAAAAACAATCTTCGGCCCATGGCCAAATATCGTTAATTTTCTAATAAAAATCCACAACAATCATGTATAACATATCATTATTATATAAAACTTGATAGTTACGGCACAATTTTGACATTTACAACAATAATTTAAATTTTGTGATTTTTTAAGGAAAATTTTCGATCGTAAATCACTGAAGATACACTTTTAAAGTAGATATATCATGTTATTAGGGACAATAACCTTCAAGCATGTATCTGTTTAACTTACTGTTAACCTGTGACCAGTCATCTAACATTGTCATTTTTCGAAATTCGTCATTTTCATCAAAGTTCAAAGGATCATAACTGCTTAACTAAGTACGCTATTGGCATTATATTTACACTGACGGATGTACACTTTCAAGAATAATAACTTTTATGCTGCACCCTGTTATCCAAATTTTGATATTTAAGGTTAACATCGACGTCCTTTTTTAAATATTTTCTTGAATATCCAAATAACTCCTGTCGAGCGTTCAACCGGAAGCAGGGGATAAAGCATTCGTCCGTGCGTCCATATGTCTGTACGTACGAATTGGAATTACTCAAGTAGTATTCCCTGGATTATTTCCATATTTTGCATGTAGGTTACCATGGTGAGGATAATGTTCCTACAGAGCTTTGCGACCATAACCTTCTTTTCAAAACGAGCGTTTGTCATTTTACTTTACATTTTATCTCAATATCTTACACGTACCTTCTCCAAGGGAAGACAAACGGCTGATTACATTTTGGTGACCTTTAAACTTAAGCTCGTCCGCTGCAGGTTATCACAAAATCTGGACTCACATCATATTTTACACCAATGTTATTTTAGGGAAGAGTCAGGGAACATGGTTTTTGGTGACCTAGACGTTATTCTTTTATTTTGAAGTATTAATTTGCGGCGGTGGATCATGTCATTTCAGTGACAAATGCTTGTAATTTGAAGGTTCAAGTTGTCAGAGTAGCCAGTTCACCTGCAGGAAGGGGAAGTGTATATCCAGCGCTTATGTGTGTAACGGGGTCAACGGCTGTGGAGACTGGGCGGATGAGAACAACTGCCGTATGTATCATCTTCAGTATACTTTCCATTTAAACACGGCCATAACTATTTTCTAAATAATTCTGTTGGTAATTTGGGTCCTAACTCACTGCCACATTGGTGTATCAAGTTCTACCTTAGAGTGCTTCGAAATCCCATTTACATCACATATGTAAGTTAGTTGTAACCGATAATGTCTTGTTAGGTCCAGTTGACCTGACGTGGGACACTACAGGGTTGGTCCTTTTACCAATATGATAGCCATGATTTTCCTCACCAACCATACGATAATGATACACAAGTACAACTGTTTAATTGGTCAAGCTCCTGTTTCTCTGAATACGTGACAACAGTTTCTTGATTGTAATTAATACATTCAAGTTGAATGATAATGTGGCTTATGCACTGCCTAATGCATTTTAGTCTCCCGAACAAGGGTGCATAACTGTAATTTCCACAAAGGAGGGAGGTTATCCTATTATAAACAACGTTAAATAAATAGCTGCCGCCCATAGAATACTGAAAACGTAATAAATTGTGATAGTGTAAAGTAAAATAGCTCTCAGCATCAATAACGATATAGAATCCTTCTTAGTACAAATTCGCCACAAAATATAATCTCTACCTCCACTCTTCTTACTGGAAGGTCGTCAGACAATTCTCCGATGTGGTCCTGGATGCAAGTGTTCTTGTTCTTGGATGCTATCAGTGTGATGGACATGCATGTACATGTAAACCACATGAGTAGAACCTTCCTCTTGCACCTTATTGCTCCTCATACTGAGACTTCCTTGTAAAACTTCGGAGAGTCCAGAATGTCAATTAGTACGATTGATAGTATACATCCTCAGTCAACCGGAGTTAAATGTATCGAGAATCTAAATATATTGCTAATTGGACTTTTCATAAGAAGAAAAATTACTAAAACTTATAGTCTTGATGTGTGTGAAAACTAAAACGTGGTCCTGACACCTTCTTACAAGGCATCGTACAACAGGATATGGAAAACATTATTAGAGTGGATTTAAACATCCCACTACCAAAATTCAATCATCAGACTGAAGGCGAAATTGTGGAAATGAACCATAACCATGAAAATCAAGTTAAGACCGGTAATACACCTAAACATTGAAACCGAGTGGACACTTTCAACAGTAAAAAGAGGAAACCAGATTGAACTCTACAATTAGCTAAAAACAAACATGGAAACCAGAATGAAACTTAGTACAAAACTATAACATGGAAACCAGATTGACCGCGGCACAAACTAAAACATGGAATGTTTCAGCATAACCGGGATTGTAGGTCTTAAACAGAAGCCACAGACTTGGAAAATCCCTTCTAAGGTTCAATTGGTCATTATAGGTAATGTCGATAATCCCCTTTGGTTATAGTTTTGTGAACACATTTAAATGGCCGCTCGAAGGGAAATGGATTAGCATGACTTTTTCGTTTTTAAAACTCTTTTATTGATTCAGGAGTATTGTTGCGCCATTGTTAACACTTATTTACCTTTTCGTGATATCACTTTATTTAAGTAAGAAAAACGTGCTACAGCGCCTTTAATGTGCTTTTCTACACGCCATGTGAATGAGGTTGAATATCACTTAATAATAAGTGATAATAAGTGGTTGGTGCGATATTAACTATTTGGGGAAATACAGACAATTCATTCATTCATTCATTATACATGAAGTATTGCTTATAAGAATGTCTTCTTTCCTAAAGCCTTTAGCTGTTTCAACAACGCATTTAACTGCCAGAACACCAAGTGCAGACCGAGAACAAGCCTCTGTAATGGAGTGAACGACTGTGGGAACTGGAAGGACGAGGATGACTGTGGTAGGAGCCTATAATTGTAGATATAATAATCACAACTGAACGCGAACATGAAACCATTTAAAGAGTTTAATATGCTGTTCTATGCACCATGTGTCTGAGGTTGAATATCACCTAGTGATAATAAGTGGTGCGATATTTATAACGAAGTGTAAATAACTGACATGTTGTCCTGCTTTTAAAGATGTGTTCTTTCCTAAAGCCGATGGCTGTATCAACAAAGCATTTCACTGCCAGAACGGCAAGTGCAGACCGAGAACAAGCCTCTGTAATGGAGTGAACGACTGTGGGAACTGGAAGGACGAGGATGACTGTGGTAGGAGCCTATATATATATATATATATATATATATATATATATATATATATATTGGATTACAAGGGTTTAATGTGGTGATAATAGGTAAGGCTTCATATATGTAAAATATGTAACTTAATATATGTAATAACATGCGCTGGTTGTGGTGAAGAGTATATTTGGGCAAACGTGGGATATATATAGATGTAAAAGTTAAAAGTTCATGTTTTTTGTTTTAGATATTCTTACAAAATTACATACTGAAGATTACGCGCCATATAAAAAATAGCATCCCATATTGTACCATAGTATAAAACCAAACTATTCTAGACTTCAGTTTGAGAGAAATAGACCAATTATTAAAATCCAGAGTTTACCCTGACAACATCATTTTAGAAGCTACATCAATGGCCAGTTGTTTAAATAGGGGAGAGCTTTTAAAAACAAAGAGAACAGGAAAACAAGTTGGCAGCCTTACCTATTACACGTATCACCACATTTAACCCTTGTAATCCAAATATCTATCCGAAAGTGAGGAACTATGTACAGGCGTCTGACACAGGTCCAAAATTAGAACACGCTCTGGAAGGTAGCAAACTGATAAACAGTAAACGGCAGAGTAAAAATCTGAAACAACTGTTATCAAAAGCGTGCTCTATTGACCAAAATCCTGCTTTAGGTGGAAGTAAAAGGCCAAATTGCGGCACATGTTCACACATTTTGGAGGTAAATTCATTCACCTTTAGAAATAATTCCAAATTCAAAATAATGGAAAATATGTCTTGCGCCTCTAGAAACTTAATATATGTAATAACATGCGCTGGTTGTAGTGAAGAGTATATTGGGAACACGGGGGGGTGTACGAGTACACAAACAACAAATTAAAACCCCAACCTATAGATGTACAATTTGGACATTTTCCCAAAATACTAAACAATTTAGGATTTTGAAATTTTTCGAGGGTTATAGTCTTTGGAGAATTTTTGATCGCAAACCACTGAAGATACCAGCACCTTTATTAGGTTATATTGAAGGAGAAACGTCATTTATTAAGGACAATATTTTCAAGAACGTATTTGTCATAGTGTATATGTGACAAGTCATAAAAGATTGTCATTTTTCGAAAATCGCCATTTTCAGCAAAGGTGAAAGGGTCATTACTGCTTAACTACTTACGCTATTGACATTTGGGGAAGGCTACCGGAAAAGGGACCACATGGTCGATCCTGGTTTAGGAGATAAAGGAAATATCTGAAAGATTTTGTGTGCAATAAATTTGAATTTTTAGCTCATCAGGCCTGAAAGGCCCGATGGGCTTATGGCATGGCATGGTGTCCGGCGTCCGTCCATCCGTCCATCCGTCCATCCGTAAACTTTTCGCTTTTTCGACTTCTTCTCCAGAACCAATGATTCCACAGAGCTGAAATTTTATATGCAGACTCCTTGGCCAATGGGGATTCTTAATTGTAGATTTCGTGACCCCATGACCCCAAATGGGGTCACAGGGGTCACATCCTTAAAAACCTATTTTCATCTTCTTCTTCAGTTCCAAAAGGTCTAGAGAGCTGAAAAGTTGTGTGCAGACTCCTTGGCCAATGGGGATTCTAAATTGTAGATTTCGTGACCCCATGACCCCAAATGGGGTCACAGGGGTCACATCCTTAAAAACCTATTTTCATCTTCTTTTCCAGTTCCAAAAGGTCTAGAGAGCTGAAAAGTTGTGTGCAGACTCCTTGGCCAATGGGGATTCTTAATTGTAGATTTCGTGACCAAGTGACCCCAAATGGGGTCACAGGGGTCACAGCCTTAAAAACCTACTTTTATCTTCTTCTCCAGTTCCAAAAGGTCTAGAGAGCTGAAAAGTTGTGTGCAGACTCCTTGGCCAATGGGGATTCTAAATTGTAGATTTCGTGACCCTGTGACCCCAAATGGGGTCACCGGGGTCACATCCTTAAAAACTTATTTTCATCTTCTCCTCCAGTTCCAAAAGGTCTAGAGAGCTGAAAAGTTGTGTGCAGACTCCTTGGCCAGTGGGGATTCTAAATTGTAGATTCCGTGACCCTGTGACCCCAAATGGGGTCACCGGGGTCACATCCTTAAAAACTTATTTTCATCTTCTTCTCTAGTTCCAAAAGGTCTAGAGAGCTGAAAAGTTGTGTGCAGACTCCTTGGCCAATGGGGATTCTAAATTGTAGATTTCGTGACCCTGTGACCCCAAATGGGGTCACCGGGGTCACATCCTTAAAAACTTATTTTCATCTTCTTCTCCAGTTTCAAAAGGTCTAGAGAGCTGAAAAGTTATGTGCAGACTCCTTGGCCAATGGGGATTCTAAATTGTAGATTTCGTGACCCTGTGACCCCAAATGGGGTCACCGGGGTCACATCCTTAAAAACTTATTTTCATCTTCTTCTCCAGTTCCAAAAGGTCTAGAGAGCTGAAAAGTTGTGTGCAGACTTCTTGGCCAATGGGGATTCTAAATTGTAGATTTCGTGACCCCATGACCCCAAATGGGGTTTCATGGGTCACATCCTTAAAAACCTATTTTCAACTTCTTCTTCAGTTCCAAAAGGTCTAGAGAGCTGAAAAGTTGTGTTCAGACTCCTTGGCCAGTGGGGATTCTAAATTGTAGATTTCGTGACCCCATGACCCCAAATGGGGTTTCATGGGTCACATCCTAAAAAACCTATTTTCAACTTCTTCTCCAGTTCCAAAAGGTCTAGAGAGCTGAAAAGTTGTGTACAGACTCCTTGGCAAATGGGGATTCTAAATTGTAGATTTCGTGACCCCATGACCCCAAATGGGGTCACAGGGGTCACATCCTTAAAAACCTATTTTCATCTTCTTCTCGCGTTCCAAAAGGTCTAGAGAGCTGAAAAGTTGTGTGCAGACTCCTTGACCAATGGGGATTCTAAATTGTAGATTTCGTGACCCTGTGACCCCATATGGGGTCACCGGGGTCACATCCTTAAAAACTTATTTTCATCTTCTTCTCCAGTTCCAAAAGGTCTAGAGAGCTGAAAAGTTGTGTGCAGACTCCTTGGCCAATGGGGATTCTAAATTGTAGATTTCGTGACCCTGTGACCCCAAATGGGGTCACAGGGGTCACATCCTTAAAAACCTTTTTTCATCTTCTTCTCGAGTTCCAAAAGGTCTAGAGAGCTGAAAAGTTGTGTGCAGACTCCTTGGCCAATGGGGATTCTAAATTGTAGATTTCGTGACCCCGTGACCGCAAATGGGGTCACCGGAGTCACATCCTTAAAAACCTATTTTCATCTTCTTTTCCAGTTCCAAAAGGTCTAGAGAGCTGAAAAGTTGTGTGCAGACTCCTTGGCCAATGGGGATTCTTAATTGTAGATTTCGTGACCAAGTGACCCCAAATGGGGTCACAGGGGTCACAGCCTTAAAAACCTACTTTTATCTTCTTCTCCAGTTCCAAAAGGTCTAGAGAGCTGAAAAGTTGTGTGCAGACTCCTTGGCCAATGGGGATTCTAAATTGTAGATTATGTGACACTGGACCCCAAATGGGGTCACAGTGGTCATGATCTAAGAACCTATCTTTTGCTTGTAAACAATAACTTAAATAACTTAAATATTCAACTTTAGATAGTAAATCAATGAAATCCTGATGAGCTACAGAGCCCATGGCTCTATTTTCATTTTTGTAATGCTAGTGCAATAATAGTTCATTAACATCTCTTCTTTAAGTTCAAAGTCTCCAATTGCCTTCTTTGCTTCTATAAAATCATGAAAAACACTGATATTAACAGGTACCAAAAAGGTGCCACATGGTCGGATCAACTGTTTATGCAGCATATCACTTTATTTTGAAGCTGTCGAGCTTTTGGTCTAGCAAATATTTTACGGTCGCATCCTTGAGCATGGGTTATTGCCGTTTGCAGCCTAACAGCGTTCTCAGTGACCGCTTTTGGCAGGTACATACTTCCGGAGTGTTTATGTTTATACTAGTCAGGATTTAAACGTCACCAATCCAACATAAATGCCACTACGCGATTGTAAATCTGGTTTATATATGCCAGGAACAATACAAATAAAGTTGTACATGCATATGATTTATATTATTGATTGATTCAAATCGTTTGTTTAGATAAAATAAACACACGTGCTTTATACGACAAAGTGGCCCCTTTATAATAGAAATTGATTTCGTTTTGTTCATTGTGATTTACCTTCAATAAGCTTTTAAATCGAAATATGTCTTCTTAATTATATTATTATGATTATTTTCAGCTTGATCATGACTTTCAATAGAATTGTATGCTGATTTGGTGGTTTACACTATCCTGCAAAGTAATGTAGAACATATGCGCAACATTTAAACAGAATCGGTTCAATAGTTTTGCAATAGGTTATATTTCATAAAAATTACTAAGTTCAATGTATAGAAATATACGTAAAAATCCAGAAATTAACCATTTTGTCTTAATCATGAGAAAGATAATGTTTAAGCGATTATTACATTTTAAGAGGGTCATTGTCTTTGGATACTTTTTAGCTCATCAGGCTCATCCGTCGTCCGTAAAGTTTTGACATTTTCGACTTCTCCCCCAGAACTGCTACACCCCCAAAAGCTGTAATTTGGTGGGTGGGTATCCATCACCTAGGGGGTCAAAGTTTGTTCATAACGAATTCCAACGCTCACTAATATGGCCGCCAGAGACGTTAAAAGTAAAGCCTTTAAACGACTTGTTCTCCGAAAGCGCTTGATATAGGAATGCGAAATTTTGTCATTAACATCTTTGTAGGATGGAGATACAAGTTTGTAAATTTGTTTGAGATAAAATATGAAATATGAACTTTGCAAGGGTTCACCCTAAAAGCTTCAAACGACTTCTTCTCATGAACCAGCAATTGGAGTTATCCAGAAACCTGGACAGTGTTTTCTTTTAAAATGGAGATTATGATTTGTAAATTTTAATACTGACACCCTGATACTTTGATTGTGACAGGGGTTCATTTAAATGTATATTTTCATCTCAGAAACCATTGACCCTAGAACACTCTACTTTTGATGATATAATCTATGTTTAGTGAATATCAAGAGTTCCAAATTTCAAGTCTTTTGGATGAAAAGTAATGTATAAGAAAGTTATAAGGCAAAACATTTAAATTGTTTACCATTTGTTAAAATTAATTCCACCATGACAGGTTAGCAATTTTTATATTTAAATAAATGTTTTTTCAAGAGCTTTCTAACGCAACTTTAATTATATTTGTATCACAGAAATTGCTCTCTCTATCTCTCTCTCCCTCTCTCTTGCAGTCAATCAACTACATTTAGTATGATTCCCTATAAATATAACACTTAAAAGTTCAGAGATGTATGTCTAATTTATGTGTTTTATAATGCAACAAATTGAAAATGTATAATAAATAAAAGTATCCATATACTTAAAATAAGTTGCTTTGAAACAAATATCAAACCATCAATCCATACTATCTAAGCCGAATTCTATTAAACGTTTTCTTTGATTTAAGATTTCCTGTATATAATCACGCCCCATCATAACCGCTATGAGTGTGGATAAGAAGTAACAGCCACGTGGTTGTAAAACACTTCTCATCTGTAGTTTAAGACCACTTGACCATGCACGCGCACACTGACAGTCAACCTATTTTGTTTTCCACTCGTTAGGTATTCTAATCCACGGGAAATGAACCGGCCTTATACAATAAAAAGTCTCCAGGAGATGACATCTGCACCTGTTAACGCTGTGTATTGACGCTTAATTACATAATTTTCCGGCATTACAGTATAGTTCTGAAAATACGTTCATACGTCAAGGATAGCGATGCCTTAAAGTGTAATTGTCTATTTTGTAACTTAAATGATATTGAAAAAAATGTTATTTATCATTTATAAATATTTTAGCTGATTCAATTTCACGTGAGTTTAAACGACGAGTAATATAATTGACATGCTTTTAGAAATACTTGCCATATATATATATATCCATGTTATATGACATGTTTTTAGCACTTATGTAATCAAATATTCAGAAATCACTTTCTATATAGACATTACCTGTAAATTCGCAATAAGGGAATATATTTTATTATGTATTCAATTCCATTTAATATTCCTCGTTCCCCTCAGTAGTGGTAAGTTCATTTGAATCTTTATAAATGGGAGGAGCGAGCTGGTTTATATCCTAATAGTATTGAATACTAACAATAAACTCGAAAACGTGTATGTACATATTCGCTGGATCGTATAAATTAATACCAATAATTAACCTTTGCAAACCTATAAAAAATATATGTAAGACAAAATTTTAGTGTTTAATAATTCACTCGGTACTTAACGATACTATAAATCAAAACATCAACTCAACAAATTGAAATAGATATACGAGAACTTCCAAAACACTGGAAGAATCGGGATATAAACTAATAAACTTGTTAACATTGTGAAGAAGGTGAATTCAATGAAAACTCCGAATATCATAGAGAGCTCGATTTTATGATGGTACTGTATCACTAATTTACAAGTGACCTACGTGACGAGTTAAGGCGCCATACCTGCTATCCACATTCGAGGCCTGCTCAGTTTACACCCCAAACCAGCAGTATACATAAAGGTGGATTACCTTGGTCCCAAAGTGACAGTACCATAAACCTTTCTCTTTAAACCCACATTTGTACTTCTGAAATGTATAAAATTGATAATAGGTTACATTAGCTTTGTTTGTCCCAGGAGAGGCATTCAAAAAACCATTTCTGTTAATATTTTAGGACATAAAAAGTTTTCATCCTAAACGAACCACATTTTTTAATTAATGAAATAAAACAAACATAAGGACAAGTATAACTTCTTATTCTTCGATTGAGTTCCAGACAAAGATAGCTGATTAATTACAATGTTATGTGACAGGTCTGTGTATTTGGAATGCAATATACAGGACAGAATTGATGATAACATCAATTAACAGGAATTGTTAATTCTCATGAAGATCACACAAATCCTTTAATACTATCCTTTATAGAACATCAAAACACGCGTTATTATTTGTAATTGCTCTCAAGGCTTAGATATCAATGACGGAACAAGATTAATTAGATTAAATAAATAATACATCTTTTTATGTGGTCGGAGAGATGTGCGGTTGGACGTGTGAGTTTTCAAGTGAAAGCAAAGTGAAGAATGGGTCGTTAATGTTGACGATGATATCAGTTTTAAGCGTGTATGTGAACGAGTACAAGTTATACATGTGTGTATGCAGAAGTACATATGAATGAGTAGTGTGATTTCTTACATGAGCAAAGTGATAGAACGGGACGTAATACATTAAGAACGTATCGAAATTTTAAGAATGTGTATGTGTGTGTCAGTTACGTGAGTACGAGTATGCCCCGTTCATACTGCTCTGCCTTTTCCAAATTCAGATCAGGTACTGCTCCTCTGCAGACAGACAGACGGACGGACATAATTGTTTATTTACATCTCATTCGCACAAATATAAATACATTACATCTCTCAAAAAGTAACTCACTTACTGATTTAAGCAGTTGTTAAACAATTCACTCACTAAGTCTTCAACCTGAGATATTTAATCATGCAATTTCTGATGAGCTACAGAGCCCATGACTCTATTTTTGTAAAAGAAATGCTTAAGATAGAGACATATTTGAAACTAACGAATAACGGAGAGTTCAACATTGAGTTCAAGGTCAAGCAGAAGTCTTGAAGACCTAATTAGTAAATTGGTCGTGACCTCGTGAGGGAAGTTGGCCGTTTTCAAAATATTTTGTGTGTGATTCAAGCTTCATAAATGCATTATGAAGCATTTATTACACTTTATAGTGTGCAATGCAACCACAAAAGAAGTTATTTAAAGTGTCTGCAAAATACTTCACTTACAGCAGGTTGTAAAAGCATCATACATGTAAAATTTTGGTCATAATCATAAAGGCGCTGAAGCAAGATTTTGGACATATTATGTTTTCTCAAATTTGTCCATTCTTATTAAAGTTTAGGTAAATAAAATGTATTGTTATCAGAGGGTAAAAAATCGCAATACACCACCCGATAAGTCATATCCATAGAAAATGGTTATTTGAATTGGTAGAAAATGCATGGTGTGACCCATAACGCGACAGTGGTCTGGAAATCTTCGATGTGAGAGGTAGATTAGTGAGTGTCATGCGAATTTTAGAGTTCAGACATTAAACTGGTTGACCATTCAATCATTGTATCGTATATAAACTCTAGTCTTTTGTTTCTCTAATTTTTAGATAACTTGAAGTACAATCGAGTGGCAATTTTAACACCTTCAAATGGCCGCTCGAAAGGTTATGGACCCGCATTGCTTAACCTTACCATGTACATTCATTTTAGAACTCTTTTTGTTGGTTCAGAAGTATTATTTAGCCAATGGTATCACTTATTTACATGTTTGTGAGAGTACTTTATTTCAGGAAGAACCGCGTCCTACAGCGCGTTTAATGTCTATTATTGTCACCGAAACAATTTATAAAAGCATGCATATATAGCTGTTCCTAAAGACATATATTGAATTACATTTACAATTTATTTTACTCACAACAATTTACGATTGTGGTTACTTGATGATGTCTCTTTAACTTCAATATTGATGTGTGTGTCTCCAAACTAAGGAATCACTGTCCCCAGTTGTTCCCAGTCGACTGGTCCCTGGACCCAGGAGTGGACGCTTAGAAGTAAAGAGACGAGGAGAGTGGGGGACAGTTTGCAGTGATATGTTTGAGTACGACGACGCTAAGGTGGTCTGCAGATCTCTTGGCCTCACACAGTTAGTTTGTATGACCTAACGTATCAAGGCTATACAATCACATATATAGATCATAGTCTTTATAAAATAAATATTTACACGCTTAAAGTGCAAATATTTCATTTAGACCATTGATTAAGACATATATCACGCAACTCCCGTTAAAGTTTATAACCACTCAGAAGAGTGACTATCAAGGTTATCGTCACAGTAGCCTGATTGAACGGGATATCTCATTCCATCATATATTGAATTTCTTCCATTTTGATATAGTTCCAGCCTTTCTGATGTTATCTCATTTCAGCTCATACGCTCTTGCTGTGCAGAATGCTGGTTTAGGTCGAGGTTCGGGAACAATTTGGTTGGATGATGTCCAGTGTAGTGGAGACGAGACGTCTCTGGACAAATGTTCCCACAGATCCTGGGGTAGCCACAACTGTGATCACAGCAAAGATGTCGGTGTTAACTGTCCTTCAAGTTGGTGTCCATTCAGAAAATATTTTACGCTTTAAGTGAGACGAAGGAAATGTTTGACTGATCATGATACTGATATAAACCAATTCATTCAGCATGTCTAAATATATAGTAAGAAAGGTACCATGACAAAAATTCAGAAGCTTTATTCATTGATAGGAATTACATTTATATATTGGTGCTGTGAAAACTGTGCAGGCATACGTCAACTTTAAAGTTGTAATTTACTTGGAATTCAAATAACCGTAACACTTATACTGAGAAACCTTGACATTAGACATTTTTTCAGTGTAATTGTAAAGTAATAATACATAAAACTTGAATAAAATATCAAGTGTTTTGAAAGACTAATTAAAAGCACGTTTTATGCACAGTGAGCAAGTTCATATTCATATCATGTTTTTTGAAGCAGACAGAATCTCTTAACCTCATATTTCCCTCCATATGACGAGAATGCAATGACAAGGCACGTGCTTGTCTAGTGCGGCATGCAATTAAGGCAATGTCATCAATGGCATCACAGCAATTTGCTACAATACCGAAACGTGAACATGCCAAGCTAGGACTACCTGAAGCAGGGGCTTCATAGACAGTTGCTGGCAGACGTTTTCATGTCCATCGCCAGTCTTGTCAGAAGACCAGCAAACAGGACGTGTTCCCGACCTACCTTGACTGGTCAACGTCCGGTCATAGGCTAGACAGGATCGACAATTCGACTGGAGAACTTAGAGGGCTCCTGACACTGACGGGATTGCTACCTAGAAGTCGCTGGCCAGATTAGTGCAGCAATTTGAATGTCAAATACGACGTTTCTTTCACAGAATGCACGTTTCAGGAGCGATCTTCACGTTTTTCGGGGCAATTTTACATTACAGCGTTACGTTAATGGCATTCTAACGTCCTAAGCCGTTTCTTTTGCTACGCCATCAACGGTTATTAAAACAGCATGTGATTTCTAGCAAGACAACGCACGTTTCGATGCCGAAATAGTGACACAAGACCTTATTCATCAGTAAAGAATCAATTGGATGGACTGACTGGCTTCTTCACCAGACGTAGACCTCCGCCAATCCGCTGCTGGATCAGTTATTAGTTATTCAAATAATGAATGAAGGGTATAAAGAGATTTGAAAAACAAATCCGCCTATCCGCTGCTGGATCAGTTATTAGCTACTCAAATAATGAATGAAGGGTATCTTGAGATTTGAAAAATGAATCCGCGAATCCGCTGCTGGATCAGTTATTAGTTATTCGAATAACGAATAACGAATAACTAATCCGCTGATAACTTCAGTCTCCCAGTTTATAGACGGCAGATGCGGCCAGCTAAAGTTGTAGACTTGACTTGTGCGAGAATAGAGAAAAATCCCTATGACCTTTAAATCATGTGTCTCTGTGACTCAATGTCCCATTATATTCAGGTCTGTGCAAGAGACCTGATGGAAGCCACATAAGATATATACTCCCGATGTGGGACTGCTTTAGTTCGGATTTTGTTGTGCTTGTCCTTTTGACAACATTTCACTTGCTTCTTCATTGGAATGAATCCTCATTTCATGTGCTTTTGAAAAATAACAATTGTTTTCATTTCATATCTTGTTTTATGTTATCTCATAGTAAACTCGGCTGGGCGTTTTCAAAGTTCCTCAGCATATATATATTTCTATGGCGCATATATCGATGCCTCATGCATGCTGAAGCGCCCGATGCTCGAATGCTTGATGCCTGAATTTTACTGTTCAGACCAAAGACACATTGTATTTACGGTTTTAGTATGTTTTTTGACGACATACTTTATTTTACCCCTTCACAGTTTCACCAGTGCGCCTGGTACCAGGTCCGAGAGCAGGACGAGTGGAGGTCTACAGACTGGGAGTGTGGGGTTCAGTCTGTCAGCACAACTTCACCTACAACAACGCGAAGGTCGTATGTCAACAACTTAGACTGAAAGCGTGAGTTTGTATGTAATTTCACAACTTATCGAAGAACAATCTATATTTTATACATTAAAGTGGCCCTACATTATGTCCGCAAATACATATATTCTCACTTATCACCCGGACACATAATGGGCTATGCTTGGTTATGTCTATACTATTTACAGAGAATATGCTGAAGTGGTAGACGTTTCAAGATATGGACAAGGAGTGAAGAGATGGCTCAACGGAGTCCAGTGTTCTGGACATGAAACCGCCTTAAGTGAATGTCAACACCAAGGATGGGGTGCGGGCAGTTGCTCAGAGGATTTTGAAGTTGCTGTCGCTTGCCATAACAGTAGGCAATGATTTGTAAAGGATAGTCATTTCAATTGTGAATTGTAAACGATGATTATGCACTTAGGATTTTGACCTTCATGGATGATCCATAAGTCTTTCTTTATCTAAATGGCTTCAAATCATGTGTTCACGCACTCTGTTAAAATCAGGTTATAATACTCTAAGTAGCTGTTTCATCTATACTTTAGAGCACAGTCAAATGCTTTCGTCCAATCATATGATTGTATTGTGGTCACGTGGAGTACAGTTATATCCCGATAGATGTACACTTGTCTGGTTGCGTTCCGGTATCATGCTCATGAAACTAGTTCACAAACTTTTATTAAAAACAACAAACAATGCCAACTGATTGTTTTATTTGCGTGGAGAATACACGATAAAACACTTATTAGTTTAAAATGGAATTGCGGTGTTTCCTTTCCGAAAGGACATGTTCGCAGCCGTCGATGGGGGTCTTCCATGTTCAGGACCTTGATATTCCTAAAAGAAAAATATTAGCATGTAACTAAAGCAAGAGATGTGAAGTCAACTGAGATTTTTTTAAGTGTATTTCATTTACATCACGAAATAAAGTGAAATGGTGGCATGCATCAAAGCATGACCATAACCCCCACGACATAAAAAAATACTATAGTATATTTAATATAGTATAATATAGTTATAAAGAGCGATATAAAGAATGGGAAGAAATTGACATACAATTATTTATCTTTTTGGAGTGGTTGTTAGAGGATGAAGGCTGCAGGGTCGTTTCACTGAAACCTTGAAATATAACACACCGTCCGACCGTCCGACAGTCCGACCGTCCAGTACGGTTACATACTATCCTTTCCCAGACCATTTAGAACAATTTCGTTGCAGCAGTAACCTGAAATAAATTATATCCAATATAGACATGATGCTCATTAGCATATGCAACAATAGACATTAGTACATTACATCTCTTTCATTAGTAAATACAGTTCAACTTGTCACTTAACATGATTAAAACAAATTTGAATTACAAAAACGCTAACTGTTTAATAAACCAATTTAATAAAAATGAGTAGTGTCTTATTAAAATAAACTTTTAAAAAGTACGGAGTAAAAAACTTAAGTTACCTTTCCTGAGTGATTAGTGTAATTTTCCTTCTGCTGTCCATCATGAAGCCATTGTGTGAACTGATTCATTCTAAAAACCACTCAGTCTTTATATGCGATGAAATGTATTAGTGCTCAGTATTTCTGAACAAAAACGTGCTTATCGTGCATGTTCGTGATTCAAGCAAGAGGCTTATTCTGTAGCACGACTCGTGCGTTTTATATAAAATGTACGCCTCATGCACCTCGGTCAAATTCGGTGCTCACAGTGCCGAAGCTGACGTCAATGTCCCTACAATTTGCATATGAAAATGAGAAATGTCATTGTTTGGCTTGTTGTGTTCGAGAGAATGTTTCCCACATTTGTTGACAATTCATTTGAAAAATTCATTTTAAGACATGTTTTTCACAACTCAAGCATTTGACTGTGCTCTAAGATAGATAGATAACTCGTAGCAGTACATTGTCGGGATATAAATGTACTGCTACTCCTCCTCTATCTATTACTTAATGTTGTTATATCTTTCACAGTTACTCCATCGAGACTAATTCCGGGACCAAGCCGAGGCCGTCTTGAGCTGTACCGGGCTGGTGTGTGGGGAACAATCTGTATTCCTGGATTCTCTCATCAGGATGCAAGGGTGGCGTGTAGAGCACTGAGATTGAAGCCGTAATGATACTCTTTGCTTATAAAAGTTGATTTATGTCCATTGACGGTGGACCTTTAGTTCAGACGCAGGTGTCAACAAGTGTAAGTTGGTTTTTTTGCAAGTGGTTTATATCAATTATTGATTTATTCATTGCTGAACAAGAGCTGGTTTTGAAATTTGTCATCATGCATCCGCAACCCTTGTGATGGCACTGAATATTTTAATGACGGCTTGTATCATGTTGTTTCAGAGACTATGCAGCAGTTGAATACATCAGTGTTAGACATAGTAAGATAAGCTTCCTCCTGACGAATGTAAGCTGTTCTGGCAGTGAAGAGTCCTTAGATGTCTGTATCCGTGAAGCCTGGGGAAGCGGGACTTGTACAAATAGTACCAGCCCTATCATCGAGTGTCCAGAAAGTATATATGAACTTGCATTGTGATTACCAGACCCAAAGCCATGATTGCAAGTTGAAATATTACATTGATTTAAATTGGCGTCAGTATATGTAAAGGTTGCATATGGTAATTATCCCCCGTTACCACCAAGTTATCGGGGATATGGGGTGTCGGCCCGGTAAAGCGTAAATTCCAGTCTGATTAAAATCGACGGTTTTCCGTGGAATAAAAATTGCAAAATAGTGCATCTACCGGGATACGAACTCATATCGGTAGAAGGTTACACGCCAAACCGTCTGAAAACAGCCCGTAGACTCGCGTGTTCGCGCGCAATTCAGGTAGCCAATTAAAAGACGCCCAACAAATGCTTTCGGTGCGAGAAGCTAGGGGCAGATAACTCCAAACAGCTATCCTTTGGTCTGTTCCGAATGCTTTCAAAACAGTGACCGTTTAAAAACTACGTCGTGATTGGTCAGCTATTTGACTTGGCTTTGGCTGTGCTAAACTGGTTCGGAACATGCGCCTATACGGGGTGTTCTCAGACCTCGTGGAGAGGAATCTACAGAACCTGTTCGTATCCCGGTAGATGCATAATTTTGCAAATTTTATTCCTCGGAACAAGGTCGATTTTAATCAGACTGGCGTAAATTCAATTTTAGGTAGTACCGGGACTGCAAAAAAAGAGTTTGTCGTTGTATGGCCGGGAGAGTGTAAATCTGATCGCTGCTTTGAAAACATGGGATAACCGTAAATTAGTTCAGCGCGCCTTTCTCTCTGATTACTCCTTTATACACCACGGAAACGCATTTAAACTGGATTAACAAGAGATCAAACACTTAGTACACTTAAGTTTTGACACTGAGTTTATCTATTTTACTTCAACACCACGGAGACGCATTTAAAACAAATGAAAACACAAACGATACTTCATAACTGGATTAATTATTATAACAAGAGATCAAACAAATTCGATAATTAAGTATATAAACATGGTTTTTATAGTGAGTTTATTGTCCCCCGCCGCAAGGCGGCACGGGGCACTATGTATTCAGCAGCGTACGTACGTCCGTACGTACGTCACATTTCTTGTTTACGCGATATCTCATGCACCGTTGTATCCAGTGTCTACAATTTTGGTACCAGTCTACAATTTGGTGAATATGCAGACACCAGTCAATTTGCAAGACCTTGACCTTATTTTCAAGGTCACCACAGCACTTTGACCGGCTTTCAGCTCTTGTTAACGCGATATCTCATAAAGCATTGCAGCCATCCGTCTTTAAATTTGCTGTTGGCCTACATTGGGGGGAAGACGCAGACACCAGTCGATTTTGCTGACCATGACCTTATTTTCAAGGTCACCACAACACTTTGACCACTTTTCGAACTCTTGTTTACACGATATATCATTACCTGATGTACTCAGTGTCTTCAATTTTTTTACCAGCCTACAATGTGTGACTATGCAGACACCGCTCAAATTGTATGACATTGACCTTATTTACAAGGTCACCACGGCACTTTGACAGTTTTTCAGCCTCTTGTTAACGTGATATCTCATGAACCGTTGCGCCCAGTGTCTTCAGTTTTTGTACCAGCTAATGTGACTATGCAGACACCAATCAAATTGCATGACCTTGACCTTATTTTCAATGTCACCACAGCACTTTGACCGGCTTTCAGCCTCTTGTTATTAACCCTTAGCATCCATTATCTTGAAATTTGGTGACATCTGTCATTAGAGAATTATGAAGACGCCAGTCAACTTTTAGTGTATAACACTGTGACCACATTCTTGTAAAGGCTATGTTTCACAGTTGATGTCATAATGACATTTTTTACCAGAAATACAATATAAGAAGAACCACATTTTGTGACTCGATGTTGGAAACGGGGGACATATTGTCATGTTAGTGGCAAACACTTGTGTATTTAACTTCAAATAGTATAAATTAAAACTTGACAGTTCGGCAGCATCAAAATGGCAAATGCGCAGGTTCGGGTTACTTTCATTGAGACGGTCAGGGGCGGTCAGCACTTGTTCTACGCTGGACACAAGAACAGACATAAGAAACTTCACAAGGACAAGAAGTATTGGAACTGCGTTGTAGGCATCCCTGTCAACAGAAGACGTGAAACTGCACACGGTGTTGCAACTGAATCATATCCATCCTGTTAACGCTTTGAGATGGAATTCAAGGCCAAGCTTATCTACCGATCGAAGACGGAGACGACACCCATACCAACCATCTACGGTGACAACATTTCCCTACTGCGGCGACACCATGACATTGTTCCAGATGGACTTCAGTAAGAAATACCTTCTTTTGCCTCCCTGAAGACCATCCTGTACAGTCAGCACCACAACAGAGTTCCGCGACCGCCTGCTTCTAGACCCGAGATCGATCTGGAGGGAAAGTGGACCATGACTGAAGCGGCCGAACCATTTGTCCACCGCGTTGATAGCAACATTTTGATATTCACGACATCCCAGAACATCCAGCATCTATGTGCAGCAGAGGAGATATTCGGCGATTATACCTTCTCCTCCTCACCTAAGCTGTTTGAGCAGATCTACACCCTACACGCAGAATTTGAAGATCACATGTTTCCCCTTGTGTACTGTTTGTTGCCTAACAAGACGGAAGCTACTTACAATACGGAAGCTACTTACGTTAAGACTTTTGAATACTGCCTTGCCACTCGTCCCTCTTTATAAGGTTAAAGACGTTTGGGTTGACACCATCGCAGACAGTCCAGACGGTCCTAAAGCTCAGGCCTTCATGGATTACGTGACTACCACTTGGGTCAAAGGACTTCAGTTCAGCCCTGACATTTGGAATCACCTCGGGAACACCGGACACCGCACCAACAACAACGTTGAAGGCTTGAACAACAAGCTAAACAGACTGGCAAGGAAGAGTCACCCCAATCTCTTTGAGGTCATCCAGCTCTTCCAACGCGAGCAGTCAAACACTGAAGTTGCCATCCAGCGAACCGGTGCATACTGGACAGCCCCAGCACGGAAGTATCGCCACATAGACACCCAACTCCAATCCTTGAAGGACGATCTGGTGAACAACGTCATCGGCGAGTTGCATTACACGGATCATGTGTCTGAACTTTTGCATTTGTAGATGTCATCATTACCATGCAGTGCTTATGCTATTTTAGTATTTTGTTATTGATGTCATATTTATTTCGTAACAAGGATGTAATAAAAGATAGTATTTATTTGTCATTTAATGATAAATGCGGTACATATATCTGAATGGGTACCTCGTTTGTTAAATGGAGGGGACGCAGTACCGGTAAAGCACCATTCTATAATCACCGACTGCCGGGACTGCACATGTGCAGCCGTGTTCCAATTCCGGACTAGATCTAAAAACAAACTATAAGGCCTAGCTCACTGAAAGTTGGTATGTGGTAACAGTCATTATGTGTAGATGTGCTTTTTGTGTTGGAATTTTATTTTAGCCGTTTGCTCAGTTTGGAAAATATCTTCATCTTGATTCCAGAGCAAAAACTCATAATGCTTACAATTTTACTTCCAGAACAGTTCTTGAAGACTTAAGCAGATATTATTACACCTTGGGAAGTATATTGTATATCATATTAATAATGAGCGATTTAGGATTTTAAAGAATAAAGCTTCATAATCATTGTTCGATATATTGTAAACTTTTCCTACTTGGCGGGGGATATAGTATTCAGTTGCGTACGTCCGTCCCATACGTACGGTCGTACGTCTGTCCGTCCCGTTTCTTGTTAGCACGATATCTCATGAACCGCTTCACCAAGAGTCGTAAAATTTGGTACAAGTCTTTATTTAGGGAATATGCAGACACCAGTCGATTTGGGTGACCTTGACCTCATTTTCTAGGTCAACGAGACTTTAACCAGTCTTTAAAATGTTGTTAGCGCAAATTCTCATTAACCGCTGCACCAATAGGCTTCACAATTTAGTACCAGTCTTCATTTGGGGAATACGCAGAAACCAGTCAGTTTCGGCGACATTGACATTATTTGTAAGGTTACTACGATATTTTCAATGTTGTCAAATGTTGTTAGCATGATATATCATGAACTGCTGCAACTTGAGTCTTCAAATTTGGTACCAGTCTTCATTTAGGGGAATACGCAGACACCATTTGGGTGACTTTGACATTAGTCTTTGTCCATTCTTAAATCTCATATCTTAATTGCGGCGGGGGGCATGGTCACGTTTGTGACAATTACTTGTTGATATGTGGTTTTACTTTATGAACATCATTTAATTGTAAATCCTGAATAGAAACTACCTGTATATTTACTCAACTTGTAAAACATGTTTATAGACTACCCTTACTGCATATTTGTCCTGTTTGTCAGATGTTCCAATCCGACTTGTACCAGGAGCGAGGTCAGGTCGTGTAGAGGTGTACAGACACGGAGTGTGGGGGACAGTGTGTGGGGACGGATTTACTCACCTTGAGGGGCAGGTGGTCTGCAGGGTTCTTGGACTCAAGGTGTAAGTCTATGAGATATTGTTTATTCATGGTTCTTCCATCATCCTTATTCTCTGTTTAAACCAATGTCTGCAATGCTTTCATGATCTTGGATGCATGTTTAGACGTTGATTTTCTATTTTCTAGAGAATATGCAGAAATTACCATGGACAATGAACAAGTTGGAATCCCACTTTTGGCGGATCTAAGATGCTCTGGGACTGAGTCCTCTCTAGATGAATGTGAACACAGAGGTTGGGGACCTCTGAGCTGTAACTCTAGTACTACAGTCAAGGTCCACTGTCATGACAGTTAGTTTTTGTTGAAGTTTCAGTTATCAATTGTAAATAATGTAACTGATATACATGCCGATTCATTCGTATCTGTTATTTTAAATTTGTTCTGTATTCCCATTAGCTACATATGCCAAGAGTGGTTCACAAACTTACAAAAAGATCAACACAAATGCAACGATGAAAAATGTCTTTCCCGTCTTGTTTCACACAGATATACCTACACGTCTCGTACCTGGACCGTATCAGGGTCGATTAGAAGTTTATAGAAACGGAGTCTGGGGAACTGTTTGTGACACGGATTTCGGACACAATGATGCAGAAGTCGTTTGTAGAACATTAGATCTGCCAAGGTAAAATTTTGTTAACAATCCTACAAGTTGAAATCTTGTTATAATATCATATTTATACAATAATTCTATCTATTTCCTCAGAATCGTAATAACTGTTAAGTTACCTAAAAATGTTGTCCATCGCTTGGAAACATTTACCTGTTTCTGTTCTCAGTGACTACATCAGAGTTGTTCCCAACGCTGGTTTGTCCCAAGGGTCAGGGAAGATTTGGATGACACGAGTTGGTTGTTCGGGAAGTGAGGACTCTCTTGACAGATGTATTCATGGTGGTTGGAATGAAGTTCCATGTAGTCACGCGCAGGATGTTGGAGTCATGTGTCACGCTGGTGAGGTGACAGGTGTTTTCAAATCAGTCCTGTCACCTTTGTTTGATAGCCGATATGTTACATAAACGATATCCATAATCTGTTTTCCCTTTCCTGTATTTTGATTAATTGAATATATATTTACTTATTAATTCTGCACATTAAGAAGAGATGAACGTTGTAATTCTAAATAAAAAAGAAGTGAATAACCACATTTGTCTGACATGACATGGCGTCCGTCGTCCGGCGAGTCTAAATTGTAGATTTGGTGACGCTGTACCAAAAGGTGACTTTAAGGCCAATGGTGATTCTAAATTGTAGATTTGGTGACCCTGTGATTCCATATAGGGTGACAGGGGTCACGACCTTAAAATCCTATTTTCATCTCCTTTTCCAGTACCAAAAGGTCTAAAACTGAAATGTTGTGTACAGATTCCTTGGAAATGGGGATTTTAATTTGTCGATTTGGTGACCATATGACCCCAAATACGGGCAGAGGGGTCATGACCTAAAAACATATTTTAATCTTTTTCTCCAGTATGAAAATCCATTGAAAGTTAAAATGGTGTGTGCTGACGCCTTAGGCAATAGGAGTTGTAAAGTGTGGAATTGGTGACCCTAAAAAAGCTGAGAACAATTTATTTCGTTTTTTTTGCAAACAATACAAATCCTGGTGAGTTTAATAGCCCACGGCTCTATTTGTATCTTATATTTCTAATGACCTGTATCTTGCTGACATCAGTTGCAGTAACAATGGATACATTAAGCACCTATGCACAAGAGGACACAAGGCTGGACTGCATTGTGAACACATCGATCCCACTTCCCTTGGAGTTCTTATGGTCAACCCGTGGTATTGTTAGTTCTGGGCACATTCCACACATCATATGGTCCTTTAGCAAATATGACAACAATAAAACAACTTCATGTCTGGTGTACAAAGGTGGACACAAAGTCGGAGATGCAAACATCACTGTTGACATATATTGTACGTAGCAGTCAATACATTTTCTTTTATTTCATTATGGAAACAATATTGAAGGACAGATCCAGGTTTCTTTATCGTTTTAAAATAATTCCCTTCTGTACATAAATTCCAAATGCATATATTTACTCACGAATAAACGACTATAATTTAATTGAAGTGTGTAAAAGTGGTCCTAATATCACCTGTGGAAATACGTAGATGCTAAGACTCTGATATCTTTTTCGGACGTCTTATGTTGATGACTTTCTAACAAGAGTGTTTGTATTTGTGACCTCAGACCCACCACCTCCACTCGTGTTCGAATCTCTGAATGTGATGGAAGGAGAAGATGTAACTGTTGGGATAGCTCCAGATTGTAATCCACCTCCCTACACATACAGTGTACAGAAACACCAACAGGGTTTGAATGTAGTCAATTCCTCACATCCACATGTCATCCGAAACATATCTCGATCTGCTAGTGGAACCTACATCGTTACTCTCAGCAACAGGATGGATGTTTCCCAGGGCGATGCAAGGGATGGTCATGGCGTTCAAATGATTAATATTAAGGTTCTATGTGAGTATTCAACTGTAGTGATATAATTTCTGAAGTATGCAGCGGATTAGTTTTTCGTTCTTTATGAATGCAATTTAATTAAAATGTATATCGTTCGACAGTAAAAAAGGCTCAGAAAGGTGAGTTCTACTTTTCCCCATAAGTAGTTTTAGTAAACTGTGTACACTAACATCGAATCACTGCAACAAAGTAATATACTCATATTCTATTCAGATTCTCCAAGGCTTCAATGTAAGGACGTTTATGTTGTCTTCCGTGGCTCTGATGTCCGACTGGCCTCTCTCTTCGACGCTTCACCCAGACCTGGTGCCTATACATGGTCTCGGGAAAACATGAGCTCACTGAACACATCAATAGAAGACGGTCAAGTCGTGGCCAATATTTCTGTTATCAGGAGTGCTGACAGTGGCCTTTATAAATGTGAGGTTATTAACACCATGAGAAGCTCCAGTGGGGAAGTCAGGAATGGAACTGGAATATGTTGGACCTCACTGACGGTGCAATGTGAGATCACTTATTTGCTTTGCTTGATTTGTCTGTCTATCCTGCCAATTTGCAATCAAGAATCAAAATTAAGCAATATCAGTCTACTGTGAGTTAATTAACGATGAATGGACGAAATATACATATCATTAATCATTTTCGGTGACAAATAATTGCCATCACGTGAGGTAAATGAAGAAATACATCTTTCTCTTGTCAGATGGTCCACCTTCACTGGAGAGGAAGTCCTTAATTTCGGTTGAAGGGAACGATGTCTCCCTCTCTTCATTTGTGGATTCCAACCCTCCTGTACATCTGTACAGATGGAGGAAGTCCAATTTAGGATCCAAATATCAGTCATCAAACTCCCCACCAATTCTATCAAATATCAGCAGATCAGAAGCTGGAGACTACATCATCAACGTTATCAACTGGATGAACGTCACAGAGGGAGTATCAAGAGAAGGACACGGAGTGCAGATCATCACAGTCAAAGTCCATTGTGAGTAAGATGCAAATAAGACTAAGATAGATAGATCGCTTATCCGTATATTCTTTCCACAGTCATGTCATGTACATGGAAATTAAGTTCATAACCTACTTTGTAAATTTTAACTGTGGAAATATTACGATAAATTGAATGATTTCATCACACAAGACGTAACAATTTATTTATTGACTTATTCATTGACATCAAATCCACCCACCATATGCAAAATTATCAAAATATAAGAGAAATCTAATGGTACTAATGATACCATACTATGGTCCTAGGAAAAGAAAACTAACCAACATGTATTTGGTTTTATCAACGTGAACAGATACTTCAGAGAAATAAGTCATATACGTTTGCCAGATGCTTCATTTGACCATGTTTTGTTCCCAATTCCACAAAAGTTCCTGGTACAGTATATTGACCAGATAAGTTTAGGCCAAAGATGTTTATTAAGTCACAGAGACGAAATTATTACGCAGATGATACAGCAGCGTAAGTGTGGCGGTGATGACCCTCAGTTTTCCTATTCTTGGCCTGACATTAATGTAGCATGTTTGTAACCTTCGGACTTTTCTGCAGCTTTCAATACAGTCGGGTCGCACAAATTGTTTGAAACACTTTTAAAAATGGGGGAAAAGTCTACAACCATGGAATATCTAAATAAATCTGAGTTTTTTTTAGTTCCATCTGTTTAAATTAGACACACTGTGTTTGAGTGTTCATACTGCTTTAACGAGTGGCGTTTGTAAAAAAATGAGTTAGTTATGACACTGGTCATCTGACAGCAACAAATAATGACAATTTATTTTCAATTCTTATGGATCTTGGATTTTGACACCAAATTACGAAGCTATTGTAAAAGCCGTTATCAAAAGACAGTGAATCGTTAATTGAGTGAACTTTAGTTTGAATACTGCTACATGATTGTTCTGCCTTATATCCCTAATTGTTTGCGTGACACGTTGTCTTATTTTCCTTTCGAACCTATTTTTCTGTAAAAACATGTTTGTGTGGTTAAATTAATTTCCAACTGTATATAGTATGTTGTAATACTGACGTTGATTGTTTTCTCCACAGACCCTCCAGATGTGACCTGCAAGAGCCGTTACATTGTTCCTCTGGGCGGAAATGTCACCCTAACATGCTCTGCCGAATCTAAACCCACACCAAGTATTGTCACGTGGTCAAAGCAGGGCGTGTATTCAACTCTTCAATCCGGACCTGAGATGTTCTTCCGAATTCAGAATGTTTCGCTTGATGATACAGGTCTTTACATATGCACTGTTATGAATTACGTGACAGACGTGGATGGGCGTAGAAAACGGGGAGATGGCGTTTGCAAGACTAATCTCACGGTTCTCTGTAAGTAATGGTTGTTGTGATATGAACACATATTATGTATTTATATATTAAAGCTATAAATTAACATCCAATCTTCGTTCACTCTCATATTTGTGTTGAATTTAATCCTTAGATATATTCATAAAATGTAATGTCTTTGATGATATGCCGGATGGCTAAGACACATTTAACATTGTTTAATGTTGACATTTTAAGTTAATTTCATGTGTTCATGTGTTTCAAAGTGTTCGTTCAATATAAGCATACATTAAGATGCACGGGAGAGGTAATATTGCCCTTGTAATCTCTCCTGAAGCAGTTTATAATGTCTTAGTTCAAATTTCCCCTTAGTCTTGATATGTATATAATTTAATCCTTACAGCATCACCTTCGATGTCAACAATATCCGTATTCGAAGGAGAGGATGTTTTCCTAAGTCTTCCTGCTCCTCCCAACCCTATCATGTATTCGTATGAATGGAAGAAGCTGGGTTCAGATATCTTCAGAAAATCAAACAGACCGGTGATACACAAAGTTCAGAGGTCGGATGCAGGGGAATACGTTGTCAGACTGAGGGAGAAAGCTGTTGTGAATGTTGTTATGAAGGATTTGCACACGATACAGAGGAGAGTCAATGTTGTCATTTTATGTAAGTTCAGATAAAGATTTACGAATGCAAAAAATATTACAATAATAAAACTCGCATATTTAAAATCAAGTTACCTTGACACGAATTGTTTATGGTTTTACAGTTAATGGAAAAGAGACGATACTAATTAGGTATTCACAAAAGTTATAAGACGGGTATTTAATTAAAGCTTGTTGCTTTATAGATTTGCTGATTTTGACGTTTCGGAACATTTTACTTCAGATACAGTTACTGAATAAGGATTTTTGAATAATAAACTGCACTTTACAACCTATCGTATAATAATTCAAATATGTCAACATTAACACTGCAAGGAAACGTCCACTTCGTGGGTAATGCCTCAGATTTTAATGGCTCAACTCTTTCATCATTTGACAAACAATCATGTGTCATGACATTTTCACATGTATGTTGGCATTTCAGATAGACCACAACTCATATGTAAGGACCGCTATGCCGTTTATCGTGGATCTGAAGTCAAACTGAACTGTTTCGTGGATGCCTCCCCAAAACCTAACTATCTTTCATGGTCTCGGATAGCTGCTGGACAAATTATAAAAACTTTAGATTCAAATTTAAACGAAAATAAAATAGTTAGCTTGATTACTAACATCCAGGGTGCCGAGAGCGGTCAATACAGTTGTAGGGCAATCAACAAGATGAGAAGAACCAGTGGACACATGTCTGTTCGGACTGGAACTGCATCCTGCCTGACTTCAGTAGCTGTTCTATGTAAGATTATTTGCATGTTTGAAATTTTAAATATAATTTAAGTGATTCATTCACGCTGGGTCAATGGTCATTGTAACTATTTAACATACTTACTCAATATTTATTTACATAAAGCACCTTTTTAGATAATTGAAAAACAAGATAGACAATGTCGTGAACGTATGTATCTAATGATAAGTAACACTTGAGCGTTGATACAATTTGCTTTTCACCAGATGGTCCGTCTAAGCTTGAGAGGAAGTCCTTGTCAGCTGTTGAAGGGAACGATGTCTCATTAGCTTCCTTTGTGGATTCCAACCCTCCTGTACATCTGTACAGATGGAAGAAGTCCAACTCAGAATCCGAATATCAGTCATCAAACTCCCCACCTGTCTTAGGAAATATAAACAGATCAGAAGCTGGAGACTACATCATCAACGTCATCAACTGGATGAACGTCACAGAGGGACTTTCAAGAGAAGGGCACGGGGTTCAGGTCATCACAGTCAGGGTTAATTGTGAGTTAATTTCTTAAGGGTGTTTATGCATAAATTATGTTCACATTTGGTCGATACAAGTATTGCAGAGTGCTAAGAGAAGGACGTGGATAGCAGACCATCACTGTTCGGGTCAGTTCTGAGTAGAATACATGACTGATAACTATGTTTACATAAAACATTGAATACAACTTATGACATTACATGTACGTAATACCGACACAACTTATTTTTTCCAATTCTTGCAGAGGAGTATATGTAGACCAGAAGATCATGTGTTGATATTTGAGTTATATCTCAACTCACAAACTAAGATTGTATCCTTTTTAAAAATTATCTTAAAAATACTGAAACTGAACGTCGCCTCTGCTCATGACTCCTCTCTCCACAGACCCTCCAGAGGTATACTGTAAGAACCATTACATTGTTCCTGTGAACGGATCTGTCAACCTTACATGCTCTGCTCAATCTGAACCGGCAACAGATATTATGATTTGGTCGAAATTGCACTCGACTGGAACTCTTCAATCTGGAAAAGACTTCTCCATGTTCATAGAGGACGTCAAGCCAATGGATGGAGGTATATACATTTGTTCTGCTACCAACGTGATGACAGATGTGGCAGGGCAGAGAATAGTTGGGAACGGATCATGTCAGATCAACATTACGATTCTTTGTGAGTTGAATATAGTTATTTAAATATACATATTCGTTTTTTAAAGATTACCGTTGCTCTTGACGTTTTACTGACCATACAATTTTCGCTTCAGCATCACCTCCAATGAGAACAGTATCCGTATTTGAAGGAGACGATGTTTTCCTAAGTCTCCCTGCTCCTCCCAAACCTATCATGTATTCGTATGAATGGAAGAAGCTGGGTTCAGATATCTTCAGAAAATCAAACAGACAGGTGATACACAAAGTTCAGAGGTCGGATGCAGGGGAATACGTTGTCAGACTGAGGGAGAAAGCTGTTGTGAATGTTGTTATGAAGGATTTGCACACGATACAGAGGAGAGTCAATGTTGTCATTTTATGTAAGTTCAGATAAAGATTTACGAATGCAAAAAATATTACAATAATAAAACTCGCATATTTAAAATCAATTTACCTTGTCACGAATGGTTTATGGTTTTACAGTTAATGGAAAAGAGACGATACTAATTAGGTATTCACAAAAGTTATAAGACGGGTATTTAATTAAAGCTTGTTGCTTTATAGATTTGCTGATTTTGACGTTTCGGAACATTTTACTTCAGATACAGTTACTGAATAAGGATTTTTGAATAATAAACTGCACTTTACAACCTATCATATAATAATTCAAATATGTCAACATTAACACTGCAAGGAAACGTCAACTTCGTGGGTAATGCCTCAGATTTAAATGGCTCAACTCTTTCATCATTTGACAAACAATCATGTGTCATGACATTTTCACATGTATGTTGGCATTTCAGATAGACCACGACTCACATGTAAGGACCGCTATGCCGTTTATCGTGGATCTGAAGTCAAACTGAACTGTTTCGTGGATGCCTCCCCAAAACCTAACTATTTTTCATGGTCTCGGATAGCTGCTGGACAAATTATAAAAACTTTAGATTCAAATTTAAACGAAAATAAAATAGTTAGCTTGATCACTAACATCCAGGGTGCCGAGAGCGGTCAATACAGTTGTAGGGCAATCAACAAGATGAGAAGAAGCAGTGGACACATGTCTGTTCGGACTGGAACTGCATCCTGCCTGACTTCAGTAGCTGTTCTATGTAAGATTATTTGCATGTTTGAAATTTTAAATATAATTTAAGTGATTCAATCACGCTGTGTCAATGGTCATTGTAACTATTTAACATACTTACTCAATATTTATTTACATAAAGCACCTTTTTAGATAATTGAAAAACAAGATAGACAATGTCGTGAACGTTTGTATCTAATGATTAGTAACACTTGAGCGTTGATACAATTTGCTTTTCACCAGATGGTCCGTCTAAGCTTGAGAGGAAGTCCTTGTCAGCTGTTGAAGGGAACGATGTCTCATTAGCTTCCTTTGTGGATTCCAACCCTCCTGTACATCTGTACAGATGGAAGAAGTCCAACTCAGAATCCGAATATCAGTCATCAAACTCCCCACCTGTCTTAGGAAATATAAACAGATCAGAAGCTGGAGACTACATCATCAACGTCATCAACTGGATGAACGTCACAGAGGGAGTGTCAAGAGAAGGGCACGGGGTTCAGGTCATCACAGTCAGGGTTAATTGTGAGTTAATTTCTTAAGGGTGTTTATGCATAAATTATGTTCACATTTGGTCGATACAAGTATTGCGGAGTGCTAAGAGAAGGACGTGGATAGCAGACCATCACTATTCGGGTCAGTTCTGAGTAGAATACATGACTGATAACTATGTTTAATAAACATTGAATACAACTTGTGACATTACTTGTACGTAATACCGACACAACTTATTTTTTTCCAATTCTTGCAGAGGAGTATATGTAGACCAGAAGATCATGTGTTGATATTTGAGTTATATCTCAACTCACAAACTAAGATTGTATCCTTTTTAAAAATTATCTTTAAAATACTGAAACTGAACGTCGCCTCTGCTCATGACTCCTCTCTCCACAGACCCTCCAGAGGTATACTGTAAGAACCATTACATTGTTCCTGTGAACGGATCTGTCAACCTTACATGCTCTGCTCAATCTGAACCGGCAACAGATATTATGATTTGGTCGAAATTGCACTCGACTGGAACTCTTCAATCTGGAAGAGACTTCTCCATGTTCATAGAGGACGTCAAGCCAATGGATGGAGGTATATACATTTGTTCTGCTACCAACGTGATGACAGATGTGGCAGGGCAGAGAATAGTTGGGAACGGATCATGTCAGATCAACATTACGATTCTTTGTGAGTTGAATATAGTTATTTAAATATACATATTCGTTTTTTAAAGATTACCGTTGCTCTTGACGTTTTACTGACCATACAATTTTCGCTTCAGCATCACCTCACATGAGAACAGTATCCGTATTTGAAGGAGACGATGTTTTCCTAAGTCTCCCTGCTCCTCCCAAACCTATCATGTATTCGTATGAATGGAAGAAGGTGGGTTCAGATATCTTCAGAAAATCAAACAGACCGGTGATACACAAAGTTCAGAGGTCGGATGCAGGGGAATACGTTGTCAGACTGAGGGAGAAAGCTGTTGTGAATGTTGTTATGAAGGATTTGCACACGATACAGAGGAGAGTCAATGTTGTCATTTTATGTAAGTTCTGATAAAGATTTACGAATGCAAAAAATATGACAATAATAAAACTCGCATATTTAAAATCAATTTACCTTGTCACGAATGGTTTATGGTTTTACAGTTAATGGAAAAGAGACGATACTAATTAGGTATTCACAAAAGTTATAAGACGGGTATTTAATTAAAGCTTGTTGCTTTATAGATTTGCTGATTTTGACGTTTTGGAACATTTTACTTCAGATACAGTTACTGAATAAGCATTTTTGAATAATAAACTGCACTTTACAACCTATCATATAATAATTCAAATATGTCAACATTAACACTGCAAGGAAACGTCAACTTCGTGGGTAATGCCTCAGATTTAAATGGCTCAACTCTTTCATCATTTGACAAACAATCATGTGTCATGACATTTTCACATGTATGTTGGCATTTCAGATAGACCACGACTCACATGTAAGGACCGCTATGCCGTTTATCGTGGATCTGAAGTCAAACTGAACTGTTTCGTGGATGCCTCCCCAAAACCTAACTATTGTTCATGGTCTCGGATAGCTGCTGGACAAATTATAAAAACTTTAGATTCAAATTTAAACGAAAATAAAATAGTTAGCTTGATCACTAACATCCAGGGTGCCGAGAGCGGTCAATACAGTTGTAGGGCAATCAACAAGATGAGAAGAAGCAGTGGACACATGTCTGTTCGGACTGGAACTGCATCCTGCCTGACTTCAGTAGCTGTTCTATGTAAGATTATTTGCATGTTTGAAATTTTAAATATAATTTAAGTGATTCAATCACGCTGTGTCAATGGTCATTGTAACTATTTAACATACTTACTCAATATTTATTTACATAAAGCACCTTTTTAGATAATTGAAAAACAAGATAGACAATGTCGTGAACGTATGTATCTAATGATTAGTAACACTTGAGCGTTGATACAATTTGCTTTTCACCAGATGGTCCGTCTAAGCTTGAGAGGAAGTCCTTGTCAGCTGTTGAAGGGAACGATGTCTCATTAGCTTCCTTTGTGGATTCCAACCCTCCTGTACATCTGTACAGATGGAAGAAGTCCAACTCAGAATCCGAATATCAGTCATCAAACTCCCCACCTGTCTTAGGAAATATAAACAGATCAGAAGCTGGAGACTACATCATCAACGTCATCAACTGGATGAACGTCACAGAGGGAGTGTCAAGAGAAGGGCACGGGGTTCAGGTCATCACAGTCAGGGTTAATTGTGAGTTAATTTCTTAAGGGTGTTTATGCATAAATTATGTTCACATTTGGTCGATACAAGTATTGCGGAGTGCTAAGAGAAGGACGTGGATAGCAGACCATCACTATTCGGGTCAGTTCTGAGTAGAATACATGACTGATAACTATGTTTAATAAACATTGAATACAACTTGTGACATTACTTGTACGTAATACCGACACAACTTATTTTTTTCCAATTCTTGCAGAGGAGTATATGTAGACCAGAAGATCATGTGTTGATATTTGAGTTATATCTCAACTCACAAACTAAGATTGTATCCTTTTTTTAAATTATCTTAAAAATACTGAAACTGAACGTCGCCTCTGCTCATGACTCCTCTCTCCACAGACCCTCCAGAGGTATACTGTAAGAACCATTACATTGTTCCTGTGAACGGATCTGTCAACCTTACATGCTCTGCTCAATCTGAACCGGCAACAGATATTATGATTTGGTCGAAATTGCACTCGACTGGAACTCTTCAATCTGGAAGAGACTTCTCCATGTTCATAGAGGACGTCAAGCCAATGGATGGAGGTATATACATTTGTTCTGCTACCAACGTGATGACAGATGTGGCAGGGCAGAGAATAGTTGGGAACGGATCATGTCAGATCAACATTACGATTCTTTGTGAGTTGAATATAGTTATTTAAATATACATATTCGTTTTTTAAAGATTACCGTTGCTCTTGACGTTTTACTGACCATACAATTTTCGCTTCAGCATCACCTCCAATGAGAACAGTATCCGTATTTGAAGGAGACGATGTTTTCCTAAGTCTTCCTGCTCCTCCCAACCCTATCATGTATTCGTATGAATGGAAGAAGCTGGGTTCAGATATCTTCAGAAAATCAAACAGACCGGTGATACACAAAGTTCAGAGGTCGGATGCAGGGAAATACGTTGTCAGACTGAGGGAGAAAGCTGTTGTGAATGTTGTTTTGAAGGATTTGCACACGATACAGAGGAGAGTCAATGTTGTCATTTTATGTAAGTTCAGATAAAGATTTACGAATGCAAAAAATATGACAATAATAAAACTCGCATATTTAAAATCAATTTACCTTGTCACGAATGGTTTATGGTTTTACAGTTAATGTAAAAGAGACGATACGAATTAGGTATTCACAAAAGTTATAAGACGGGTATTTAATTAAAGCTTGTTGCTTTATAGATTTGCTGATTTTGACGTTTCGGAACATTTTACTTCAGATACAGTTACTGAATAAGCATTTTTGAATAATAAACTGCACTTTACAACCTATCATATAATAATTCAAATATGTCAACATTAACACTGCAAGGAAACGTCAACTTCGTGGGTAATGCCTCAGATTTAAATGGCTCAACTCTTTCATCATTTGACAAACAATCATGTGTCATGACATTTTCACATGTATGTTGGCATTTCAGATAGACCACGACTCACATGTAAGGACCGCTATGCCGTTTATCGTGGATCTGAAGTCAAACTGAACTGTTTCGTGGATGCCTCCCCAAAACCTAACTATTGTTCATGGTCTCGGATAGCTGCTGGACAAATTATAAAAACTTTAGATTCAAATTTAAACGAAAATAAAATAGTTAGCTTGATCACTAACATCCAGGGTGCCGAGAGCGGTCAATACAGTTGTAGGGCAATCAACAAGATGAGAAGAACCAGTGGACACATGTCTGTTCGGACTGGAACTGCATCCTGCCTGACTTCAGTAGCTGTTCTATGTAAGATTATTTGCATGTTTGAAATTTTAAATATAATTTAAGTGATTCAATCACGCTGTGTCAATGGTCATTGTAACTATTTAACATACTTACTCAATATTTATTTACATAAAGCACCTTTTTAGATAATTGAAAAACAAGATAGACAATGTCGTGAACGTATGTATCTAATGATTAGTAACACTTGAGCGTTGATACAATTTGCTTTTCACCAGATGGTCCGTCTAAGCTTGAGAGGAAGTCCTTGTCAGCTGTTGAAGGGAACGATGTCTCATAAGCTTCCTTTGTGGATTCCAACCCTCCTGTACATCTGTACAGATGGAAGAAGTCCAACTCAGAATCCGAATATCAGTCATCAAACTCCCCACCTGTCTTAGGAAATATAAACAGATCAGAAGCTGGAGACTACATCATCAACGTCATCAACTGGATGAACGTCACAGAGGGAGTGTCAAGAGAAGGGCACGGGGTTCAGGTCATCACAGTCAGGGTTAATTGTGAGTTAATTTCTTAAGGGTGTTTATGCATAAATTATGTTCACATTTGGTCGATACAAGTATTGCGGAGTGCTAAGAGAAGGACGTGGATAGCAGACCATCACTATTCGGGTCAGTTCTGAGTAGAATACATGACTGATAACTATGTTTAATAAACATTGAATACAACTTGTGACATTACTTGTACGTAATACCGACAAAACTTATTTTTTTCCAATTCTTGCAGAGGAGTATATGTAGATCAGAAGATCATGTGTTGATATTTGAGTTATATCTCAACTCACAAACTAAGATTGTATCCTTTTTAAAAATTATCTTAAAAATACTGAAACTGAACGTCGCCTCTGCTCATGACTCCTCTCTCCACAGACCCTCCAGAGGTATACTGTAAGAACCATTACATTGTTCCTGTGAACGGATCTGTCAACCTTACATGCTCTGCTCAATCTGAACCGGCAACAGATATTATGATTTGGTCGAAATTGCACTCGACTGGAACTCTTCAATCTGGAAGAGACTTCTCCATGTTCATAGAGGACGTCAAGCCAATGGATGGAGGTATATACATTTGTTCTGCTACCAACGTGATGACAGATGTGGCAGGGCAGAGAATAGTTGGGAACGGATCATGTCAGATCAACATTACGATTCTTTGTGAGTTGAATATAGTTATTTAAATATACATATTCGTTTTTTAAAGATTACCATTACTCTTGACGTTTTATTGACCATACAATTTTCGCTTCAGCATCACCTCCAATGAGAACAGTATCCGTATTTGAAGGAGACGATGTTTTCCTAAGTCTTCCTGCTCCTCCCAACCCTATCATGTATTCGTATGAATGGAAGAAGCTGGGTTCAGATATCTTCAGAAAATCAAACAGACCGGTGATACACAAAGTTCAGAGGTCGGATGCAGGGGAATACGTTGTCAGACTGAGGGAGAAAGCTGTTGTGAATGTTGTTATGAAGGATTTGCACACGATACAGAGGAGAGTCAATGTTGTCATTTTATGTAAGTTCAGATAAAGATTTACGAATGCAAAAAATATGACAATAATAAAACTCGCATATTTAAAATCAATTTACCTTGTCACGAATGGTTTATGGTTTTACAGTTAATGGAAAAGAGACGATACTAATTAGGTATTCACAAAAGTTATAAGACGGGTATTTAATTAAAGCTCGTTGCTATAAAGATTTGCTGATTTTGACGTTTCGGAACATTTTACTTCAGATACAGTTACTGAATAAGGATTTTTGAATAATAAACTGCACTTTACAACCTATCAAATAATAATTCAAATATGTCAACATTAACACTGCAAGGAAACGTCCACTTCGTGGGTAATGCCTCAGATTTTAATGGCTCAACTCTTTCATCATTTGACAAACAATCATGTGTCATGACATTTTCACATGTATGTTGGCATTTCAGATAGACCACAACTCACATGTAAGGACCGCTATGCCGTTTATCGTGGATCTGAAGTAAAACTGAACTGTTTCGTGGATGCCTCCCCAAAACCTAACTATTTTTCATGGTCTCGGATAGCTGCTGGACAAATTA
Organism: Gibbula magus; assembly: GCA_936450465.1. Taxonomy (NCBI): domain Eukaryota; kingdom Metazoa; phylum Mollusca; class Gastropoda; order Trochida; family Trochidae; genus Gibbula; species Gibbula magus. Next base: position 28,698,914 of record OW388297.1, read on the forward strand.
TAAAAACTTTAGATTCAAATTTAAACGAAAATAAAATAGTTAGCTTGATTACTAACATCCAGGGTGCCGAGAGCGGTCAATACAGTTGTAGGGCAATCAACAAGATGAGAAGAACCAGTGGACACATGTCTGTTCGGACTGGAACTGCATCCTGCCTGACTTCAGTAGCTGTTCTATGTAAGATTATTTGCATGTTTGAAATTTTAAATATAATTTAAGTGATTCAATCACGCTGTGTCAATGGTCATTGTAACTATTTAACATACTTACTCAATATTTATTTACATAAAGCACCTTTTTAGATAATTGAAAAACAAGATAGACAATGTCGTGAACGTATGTATCTAATGATTAGTAACACTTGAGCGTTGATACAATTTGCTTTTCACCAGATGGTCCGTCTAAGCTTGAGAGGAAGTCCTTGTCAGCTGTTGAAGGGAACGATGTCTCATTAGCTTCCTTTGTGGAGTCCAACCCTCCTGTACATCTGTACAGTTGGAAGAAGTCCAACTCAGAATCCGAATATCAGTCATCAAACTCCCCACCTGTCTTAGGAAATATAAACAGATCAGAAGCTGGAGACTACATCATCAACGTCATCAACTGGATGAACGTCACAGAGGGAGTGTCAAGAGAAGGGCACGGGGTTCAGGTCATCACAGTCAGGGTTAATTGTGAGTTAATTTCTTAAGGGTGTTTATGCATAAATTATGTTCACATTTGGTCGATACAAGTATTGCGGAGTGCTAAGAGAAGGACGTGGATAGCAGACCATCACTGTTCGGGTCAGTTGTGAGTAGAATACATGACTGATAACTATGTTTACATAAAACATTGAATACAACTTGTGACATTACATGTACGTAATACCGACACAACTTATTTTTTTCCAATTCTTGCAGATTAGTATATGTAGACCAGAAGATCATGTGGTGATATTTGAGTTATATCTCAACTCACAAACTAAGATTGTATCCTTTTTAAAAATTATCTTACACATACTGAAACTGAACATCGCCTCTGCTCATGACTCCTCTCTCCACAGACCCTCCAGAGGTATACTGTAAGAACTATTACATTGTTCCTGTGAACGGATCTGTCAACCTTACATGCTCTGCTCAATCTGAACCGGCAACAGATATTATGATTTGGTCGAAATTGCACTCGACTGGAACTCTTCAATCTGGAAGAGACTTCTCCATGTTCATAGAGGACGTCAAGCCAATGGATGGAGGTATATACATTTGTTCTGCTACCAACGTGATGACAGATGTGGCAGGGCAGAGAATAGTTGGGAACGGATCATGTCAGATCAACATTACGATTCTTTGTGAGTTGAATATAGTTATTTAAATATACATATTCGTTTTTTAAAGATTACCATTACTCTTGACGTTTTACTGACCATACAATTTTCGCTTCAGCATCACCTCCAATGAGAACAGTATCCGTATTTGAAGGAGACGATGTTTTCCTAAGTCTTCCTGCTCCTCCCAACCCTATCATGTATTCGTATGAATGGAAGAAGCTGGGTTCAGATATCTTCAGAACATCCTACCAACCAGTGATACACAACATTCAGAAGACAGATGCAGGAGAATACATTGTAAGGTTGAGGAAAAAGAGACCTGCTAACATTATAATCAAGGATGTTTACAAGATACAGAGAAGAGTCAGTGTTGTTGTTCTCTGAAAGTTAATAACCTAACTACTTGCTTCATTCTGAATATTCATTTTGTTTTCATTTTCATTTTCGAAAAATGATGCTATGCTATAGAATGGCTAGCCACTTTCAATTAGCGACCTAATCTTAACGTGTTTTAAAATTATGTTTAAACTCAAATCTTTTAAATGATATAAAAAAGCAAAACCATTCGTTTTTATCCGTGCAAACTTTCCTTACACATAGCACATTTTTTTATGAGAAAAAAGTGTCACAAAGTATCGATCATGATAATCATTTATTCAGACAATAGATCAAAATAAAAACAAGAAACACATAAACCGATTTTCTCTGATTTTTTTAAGCATGAATACCTTGTAAAGAAATAAACATGATTCTTCATATCCATTTGACAAGATGAATGTTTGTACACTGAGATGTCCATAACTGGAGCTTAGGCATTCAAATTATTCCTCAAATGTTAATGTTCAATCAAAATCTGTTCACAAATTTCACGCCTAGTGATGGACTGGATGAGATGCTTGAAAACGGCTTGGGGAGCCCGTCACCATTCTTGCAGACATGCAATGAGTGTCTGAAGTGTTTTGGTTTGGCATTGACGTTGCAGGCGCTCTATTCGGTTCAGATGCGAGGAATGAGACGGTCATGCAGGCACTATTACATTGCTAGCACCGAGAAAGTGCCTTGTGACACGTTAACTTGGAATACCTCACATTAGACACCAATGGTTGGCAGAGAAGGTGTGGCTGCGTGTCTCAGCCGTTAGGTTTCCCTGGACGTGGACAAGATCGGTGCGATAGTTGTATGATATTACTGACCGCTTTATCCCATTACCTCCACCAAATCTGTACACTTGATGCACGCAGTTAGGGGCATAACTTTCATGAACACGTATCTAAACCAATTTCCTACCATCATGTCTCTGCATCAAGGTTCTTGGCTCAGCCTAGCCAAATGCGTCGCCAATTGCAACGGTTGTAGGCAGTCACGTTATTTCCTTGTTGTTTCCCTGGCTTCCTTTTCTCTGAGCCTATTTAATGACCTTATATCCTCCTATGTACTGCACTAAATGCTCTCACCCGTTTTCTTATGGATCCTGATGTATCGATCCTGGGGTAATTTGTTGATTCTAGATTTTCCTGTATAGGGATTGTCATTTGTTGTGCCAGTCTAGTTGTAGCGAGTTGCAAACCGCCCTATTGTGCTATAGCTATACTGTATATTAATTAAATAAAGTAAAAGAACAAGGGCAGCCATTAGCTGATCAAAGCGGTTCATTCAATATTAGGTCAAAATGTACACTAAGAATTGGTGACATTCACAAATGATTGCACATACCTATCACGTATACATTTCTCCGCATAAACAGCTCTTTAAACTCGAAAATCGACCACAAAACCTCTCCCATTTCTCCGCAGTCGATTTGCCTTTCGAACGATACGATTGGTCCGTTGGACGGAACTATTTACGGGGTGTTTCGAAAATTGCTTCGTTTTGAATTTAACACTTTGAAATATGAACAACATAGCCATTGGCTCGATTTAAAAAAAATTGATTTTACCAACCAGATCGTTTTAATGGCTAACGTTCACAGGAGAGGTTTTTGTGGTCGATTTTCGATTTTGAAGAGCTACATTTGTGGTCAATTTTCGAGTTTGAAGAGCTACATATGGTTGAAATAGGCCGGTATTTGATTAGAAATGTATAGTTTATAGGTCTGTGCGTTTATTTGTGAATGTCACTAATTCTTGGCGTAAATTTTGACTTCATGTTTAATGGACCCTTTAGATCGGGTAATGATTGCTCTAGTTCCTTTACTCTATTTCATAAAGGATGTATTTTTTTACCTACTTTTTACCTACATTTGACTAACGATATCGGGTTCATATGTCTGAAAGACATACGATATCGGGTTTATATGTCTGACAGACATACAATATCGGGTTCCTCTGTCCGACACTGCATTCTCGTACTGCACCACTTCCTTGTGCAAAATGCCACATGTTGAGTGGTGACCATAAGCTTTTATATTTATTCTTTAAAAAATCAGATAAGGTAAACGTTTTCAAGCAAAATCGATTTGCTGCAAACGAAACTGTAAATTGATGATGTAACCAATATTCAGTCATATGTTGATGTTATACAAATTCTCAAGGTATTTTTTCGTTTTGAAATAATAAAAAAACCTAACCAATTCGTTCATTATAACATTATACAAATATTTTTGAAAATTTGATTGGTTAGTTGAATCAGTGTTAAATTGTACAAAGAATTTAAACGATTTTCAAGTTTATTTAGTACGCTTTTTCAATTTGAAAAACGACAGCTCTTTCAGCTCTAATAGTACTATTTACTTGAGAAATAACTGACTTTTGGAAGATACCAATTCAGAGCTAATTAATATATGACCGATTTGTACCCAGATCCACCCAAAGTCGTTTGTCCTCGAGAATATACAGTATTGGAGAACACATCATTCTCACTGTCGTGTCAAGTGGACTCCTCACCCTCTCCTGACTTCATCACCTGGACCCGGGGGAGTGAGATCCTCCAAAACAGTACACAGAGTCAACTGGTGACTCACAGAGCTCAGCGTGTAGAGACAGCAGGACAGTTTACATGTACAGCGACCAACATCATGGTGGATCACAGGGGCGAGACTCTCGCTGGAGTTGCTTCCTGTAATGTGGACGTTCATGTCGCATGTATGTTCAAATGAATTGCTTGAAAACTTGTTTTGAATAGATATATAAGAATGTTATTTTAATGTTTGCACTAAGTTCATCGGAACATAACTTCCTTTGACTTTCACTTTAACTTTTTTATGATCAGCATTCCCAAAAAGTTTACCGTAAACAACTTCACACTTCAAAATCTTTAAACCAAATTAGCTATATGAGGTAACGTTATTTTCTGCATGTACATGTATGCAAAAACATTCTCTATAGAATGTTACCATTGCCGCCGTGATAGAATTCCCGCTAATAAATAAAGTGGAAAGTCATGTTTATTTTTGCCAATTTTAAGTGATGTAGTGATGGGACTTAAATGAGTTTGACCGTCAGATAATACGCATGCGTCTGAAGGGTCAAAGCAAAAGTCTTGACGGGCCAATCATCGTTCAAACTATCATTACAAAGCCAATACCATTGATATTTGATACATTTATAAATGTAGCATATCTGCATTTAAACTATAACAATCTGTTAATTTAGACCCACCACCATCTCTCGTCTTTTCAACTATTGATGTATACGAGGGTACGACAGTGACGATAGGCGTACCTGTTGAAGCGAAGCCGGCTCCCAATATGTATGTATGGAGGAAAGACGTACTCAAGTCGATATTTAGATCTTCGTTGAAGCCACCTGAAATAAACAACGTAGTGAAGTCAGATGCTGGTGATTATATAGTCAGAGTCACAAACAAGATGAACATCACCGGAAGTGGAGATCGAGAGGGTCATGGGGTGCAGATGGTGAAAGTCAGAGTACTGTGTAGGTTGAAGTTTTCATTTGCTGAAACAAAGCCACCTGTATCCATGTAGTTGCAATAGTGTTTTATTAAGATGCATTCATGTTACAATGTTTCGTATTTCGTAATGTACGATCGATTGAAATGATCAATCAAAACCATCAAACCATATTTATGATATTATTGCATCTCATTGTCAAGCATTGCTAACACCGTAGTGATATGTTCTTTGTTCTACAGCTTCTCCAACTGCGTTATGCCAGGGAGAATACGTTGTTTTGGAACATCAGTCCTTTAACATTAGCTGTGAAGTGAGCTCCTTCCCATTATCAAATATAACTTGGTCAAGAGAAGGGCGAGTGTTGCAGACAGGGAGTCCATACTACCTGACATTGACTGATCCATCAAGACTTACCTCAGGGATGTATATGTGTACAGCCACCAACAATATGACCGATTCTGAAGGTGTATCTCGATTAGGAACAGGCCGTTGTAGTATGAGGATAACCGTTTTAAGTGAGTATCATTATCAGATACGTGCTTGTATATAGATATCAGTACATGTCCCTTTAATGCCCTTAGTGCGAACTGAACTCACTTGTCATCAATGTGCTTCATTCGCCTCTCTTCTCCAAGATTGTGTCGTGAAATTTTTGCTTTCGGATGTATTAAATTTTCCGCCCCGTTTCTTGTTAGGGCCAAATCTCATGAACGGCTGCACCTAGAGTCTTAAATTTTGGAAATAGTCTTCATTAGAGGAGTTGGCAGACACATGTTGATTTGGTTGACCTTGATCTCATTTTAAGATCACTACGAGACTTTGACAAGTTTTTAAAATGTAAGCGCGAATTCTCATGAACGGCACAAATAGTCGTCAAAATTGCTACCTCACTACGTGACTTTGAACAATTTTTTTGGGCACAATATCACATGAACCCTTGCGCCCAGTCTTCAAATTCTGTATTAGACGTCATTTTGGGAATATACAGACACGTCGATATGGGTAACCATGATCTAATTTTCAAGATTACTTCTTGATTGCGACGGAGACATGGTCAGGTTTGCGACAATTACTTGTATATGATACCGCTTGAACGTATTTACATCATATTACCCATAATGGAAGATGGAAACAGGTAGTATTTTTCCTGTAAGTAACATAGGACTTACACCTTTTCCTGGCTTTTTATTGGCTGTTACAGGGAACAAACGACTTCATTGGTTGCCGGAACTACATCATTCATCCTTCTAAATTTTCCCGACTGGTAACTTAGGAACTGTTTTCTACATTCGAACATGTTTTATTTGTTTCCCGTAGTTGAAATATGCGTTTTCTGACATGTGCCGAAGCATAAAATATCGGAGGAAACAGTTAAGTTGTCCTAAAATTAAAGAAACTAGCGAATACTACTTTACTATAATTCTACGCAAAGCTCCAAGAGCGAATGCAATGACGTCATAGGCCCGAGCGTTGATTGTAACGTCACTGGAGTTGTCAACAGAACTCTTGATGTGAAATGTGTTATTACTTTTCACTTTTAATATTCAAGTTTTTTCTTTAATTTGTTATCTGGGTAATATGATCAATAACCAACTCGTGATGGGGAATGACAGATTATTTTTCCCTCATTATATCAATTGTGTAATTCTCTCGCCAAGGCTCGAGAAGTACGCATTTAATATAACTCATCTGTAATGAATAAATATAATTGTCTAAACTTAATTGTAATTTTTTAAACATCTGTTCATGTTTCTGAAAAAAAGGCAGCTTTTGAAAAGTCGTCGTTTGGGAAATCTTTATTAAGGCGATATACGAGAGTGAAATATTGCTTTCTAGCTTGTTTGAATGATATCCTAAAGCAATAATGTTTCATTAATTTAAAAGTCAAATAAGGCAAATAATGTCGACATTGTATTGTATTAAATTAATTGTTCCAATCTGTTAAAAATTTGTTTCGTTTCTTTTGCCGCTTCATGTCAATGGTGTATTATTGTTATAGCAAAGTCTCTATAACACTTGTTAAAGTCAAACTTAGTTGGTAATGTTATCTGTTCAAACGCCTCTGCAGCAAACTTCAGAAAAATTAAAAAATTTTGCTGCATATTTCAAGCAATATTTTCAGATCCACCACCGCCTCTGCTGTTTGCCACAATCACTGTGTTCGAAGGCTCCAATGTAACACTGAGCCAGCCAGTGTCCTCCTTCCCTCAACCCTACAGTTACGAATGGAAGTTGAGGGATTCATTGTCAGCCTATCAGTGGTCAGATGAAGCTCCAGTGTTAACAAATATCAAGAGATCCGAGGCTGGGAGCTACATGATCCGGGTAAGGAACAAGCTGCACGTTACACAAGGAGTCGACAGGGAGGGACAGGGAATGCAGTTCATCAGTGTGAAGGTTCTGTGTAAGTAGGATTAGTATATCGGTGGTATTTTGTAAATTATTTATATTGTTTGTAATTCAAAACAATGCAATTCTGTCAATGTTCTCACAGATGCCCCGGAAGTGACTTGTTTGAAACACCACGTGATCCTTCAGAACTCCTCCGTGAATCTCACCTGTCAAGTTGAATCCTTCCCGAGACCTCATCTGGTCACGTGGTACTGGTCATGTTGTAACAGTACGCTGAAAACGGAGAAAGCACTCTTGACGTTAGATAATATGCAGGTCAACCAGAGCGGGGTGTACATATGCAGAGTTTCCAATGTAATGGAAGATTCATATGGAGTCAGAGAAGTTGGAAACATGTCCTGCAGTATGTCAACTGAAGTTGTCTGTAAGTGATTAATAAATACTGCAATTTGATTACATAAAAACATGTTGCATTAACTGTAAAATGTATTTCATGATCAAATATCCGAACCATTCACTGACGCTACATCTCTTGTTCCAACTCGATACTAAGATAAATATTTAAGGATTCAGCAATTTGCTGAATCCTTATTGTTATTGGCGTGTTTATTTTTATTTTTATTATTTCAAGAATTTTGTGGATCAGATTCCGAACTAACGGCTGGGCCGATTGGCATGAAATTTTACGGGAGTATAGCCTGTGACCTAACTTAGATCAAGTCGAGCCATTTTTTTTATTTTCGACTTCTTTCGTGAGTTATCCCCCCTGGAAGTTGAAACTTCAAACCTTAATAGCTCGAAAACTTATCAAGATATTTTCATAAAACTTTCACCAAAATTTGGGCTACAACATTCCCCATCGATTAGGCATATAGTGGTTTTCGGCCGTAATAATAGATTTTTTGCTATTTCGCAAAAACTGAAAATTTGGCGCACTTTCGCGATTTTGAGGGTACGCGTCTTCAAAAATCTTCTCCTAAATGATGGTAATACGTACAGCATCGTGCAATAGCTCATTTGAAAGCTGAATTAATGAAGTTAAAACGATAGTCACAACCAATTGACTATTTTCAGCGGTTAACGAACTACAGCCATTTGAAAAATGAACATTTTAAAAATACATTTTTTAGGGCTCGCATTCAAAGGGACATAACTCTGTTGGGAATAAACTTATGTCAAAGTTACTTTGTGCAATCTCTTTCTTATAAATAGTTTTGAAATTCCATAACATATCATTATCATATAAAAGTTATTAGTTTGGGCAGAATTTGAGCATATTCCCAAAACAGTGAAATATTTTGATTTTGAGACTTTTTGAGGTGTCTATCCTTTGGGGAATTATTGATCACGAACCACTGAAGCTAGGAAGACTTTAAATAGGTCATGCTGATGTAGAAACGTCATTTATTAAGGACAATATTTTTCATGTTCGTATCTGTCATAGTTTATTTGTGACAAGTCATAGAAGTTTGTCATTTTTAGAAAATCGACATTTTCAGCAAGGTTGAAAGGTTCATAACTGCTTAACTTCTTATGATATTGAAGTTTTACTCAAACTTACGTGTGCACAATTTCAAGAAGAAATTCTTTTCTATCGTCCGCTTTCATCAAAAAGTTGATAGTTAAGCCTCGAACTTTGCGAACGTTGTCTAGGGGTCCGAAAATGAGCGTTTTTGAGTAATTTCTTGAATATTCAGAAGAACATAACACATGAATTATGTATGCTATCTAAATGATGATTACATCTAATTAACTGGAAATTAAAGCACAGCACTTCCTTTGTTATACCTTAGTATGAAAATATTAACCGTTTTGTCTTAATCATGAGAAATGTATGCGCTGAATCCTTTTATCGTCGCTTGCGACTATATTTTATATTTATATTTCATCTATTATACAAAAATTACAAACAGTTTCATTGCTGTCACAATCATGTGAATAGATTTAAGCAGTTTAGCATTATTATCCAAGCATTGAATTAAACCAGTGTTTTGTTCAGTAATGTCTGCAATTTAAATACATATACGGTTACTCGGTTTAAACGATGGAAGGGATTTCACTTTTTGTTGGCAGTTTAAAACGAAAGAAGATATTGTTATGTCAAAATAATTATGGTTTTTCTATTTAGAGTGGGTTTTACCTCGCTGTGGAGGTATTAAACAACATTCTTTGGTTTTCGGTTCTTGAGTTATGCCATTATAAAGATACTATCGCCTTTAGCTTTTATTGCCTTTAGCTGGGGATGTAGCTCTGGCGATTGAGTTTATTCATAGAAGACAAAACACACTGGATGAAAAAGTCCTATTTAATCCGGATTAAATATGAATTAAAGATGTCATTTAATCCCCTTTACTCCCCTTTACTCCGGATTAAAGAAACAATTTACAACAGAGTAAAGGGGAGTAAATATCACATTTAATCCATATTTACTCCATATTTACTCTGAGATTAAATATTTGTAAAGGTGATTAAATAAGATTAAAGGTTTGTAAATATTCAGACAAGTTTTTGCCATGTTGTAATAAAAATAAAATAATTTCATCAAAACGTAACTTTATTGACAAAAAGTTGCTTTGAACATTGCCGACAAAACATTACTCTAAAAACTGCTTTGATGAAAAGAAATGCTCTTAAAGAGAAAGTGACTTGAATGGAGAATTTGACTTTGATGAAGACAAACATGATACTGATGAAGATATTGACTTTGATGGGAAAAAAGACCCTGCTGAAAAAAAATATTTTGATAAAAATATTTGCTTTAATGGATAAATTAATATTAATGATTAATGACAACAATAGAGAATAGAGTTTGATGAAAAAAATTTCTTTGATGAAAAAACTACTTTGATGAAGAAATTGACTTTGATGGTACAAATGACTGTGATGAAAAAAATTTCTTTGATGAAAAATTGACTTTGGGGTAAATGTTACTTTGATGATATATTTGACTTAAAAGAAAGAATTTACTTTGATAAAGTATTTGACTGATGAAATAATTGACTTTAATGAAAAACATTACTCGAATGAAAAAGACAACCTTGATGATAAAAATTATTTGAATTAACAAATTTACTTTGATTGAAAAAAAATACTTTGATAACATAAATGTTAATTTAAATATTGAATTTGATGAACAAATTGATTTTGATAATAAAATTTAATTTAATGAAAAAATTACTTTGGTGAAAATAAACTACTTTGATAATAAGAATGTCTTCAATAGAAAAATATTACTTTGATGAAAATATGACCAATTTGGCATAATGACTAACATGATTTAGTAACTTACAGAGATATTATAAGTCTCATCTCATGAAAATATACATACAAATAAATATAGTAAATCTATTGGTGAGTTTGGCAATTGGTGAAGCAATTCACTTTATTAGTTGCCATTTACGGCAGATTTACATTGGATGTAACAATATCGTATGAGTATTTCTTGGAGGTTATTGAACATATATAATTTCCTATAATTGTATACATTTAAATAACATACACATTTACGACAGACATACAATTCATAATGCTAAACTTCATGGCCATTCTTTGCGAAGTGTAAAATGTTACAGAATCGAACTGTGACAGCAACATTTAGCGAGGTGACGGGGAATTATTAAAAGAGCCATAACGTTTTGATTATTTAGATTTTCATTTGATTGCTAAACATTGTTCATTAATGCCAAATTGTTACATTGTAATCACTTTCTGATTCGATATAGCAGTTCAGATACACAGTTATGATAGATATAGACAGGCAGACAGACATATATATATATTTGATTACAGTGTCAAAAGTTAAATATACAGTGTAAAAAGCATGTTTAAAAGACATTTAACCACCATTATAATAGTAATTAAATAAATATAAATAATTAAGTAAGTAATTGGTATAAGAATTATAAACATGAATTTCAATTTATAAAACATATTTCTTATGGTTGTACAGATGCATTTTATGCGTTTGGGGCTATTTTCCGTTAACAGTTTGATAAAAAGATCTAAAGGCCCCGTTACATCTTGATTAAATTACTTCTGAGATCGTTGTAAGGTGGCATTCTGAAATAAAATGAACTTCAGTTTTCACATAATGTTGACAAAATCTACAAAATCTACGCTCTAATGGCGTGGAGTCTTGCTATATTTGTATCAAATCATTGTACAGAAGAAGAAAAGAAACATTGCATACAACGGAAGTAAGCAGTTCGGAAACCACAGAATTCGCCAGTAGAGAGGAAATCGTAACATAATACCACTTGCAGTTCCAAACAGAGACAAATATATGGATCAAACTGATTATCATCACTACGAATCAGATGGGTCCTTCTCAATAGAGGGGATGAATCAGTCCCCAGTGTCATCATCAACTGAGGACTTAGATCAAACCAACACAAGTGCAACCGACCAAACCACTGTGTCACCAACAGAAACAACAAACATTGACTTTAATAACACCTCTTTAGATTCCTCTCCAAACACCATTAAAAAGATATTTTTTTCAGTAAATTTGATTTTATAAGAAGAACGTTTTCAAGAAGCACAAAATCGTATACTCCCCGAAACTACATGTATGCGAGATATGTCAATTATGCAATTGACACACATGATCATTTCATTGACTGTGGGCCAGGATGTGGGACCTGCACTGACTCAAATTTTAATCCCTCGTAAATAGTTTATTGTGTGATAATCAAGCTAACCAATTGTCACTTATCATTCAATCAACGTCTATTGTACATTGTTTAAGCTTACCTATATATTCGCCATGTTGAAAATACTTGCAAACAAGTCGAAATGCGGCGCATTCAGTCATCATTAAAATTATATCTACAGCAAGTGTATTAATATAGAGAGTTGTTTTAATTGTGTTACGTATATGAGTATTACATCATGTACGACATATATTCACAATATACTAGGTTTACTCACAAAGATGTGATTTTAACATACATTCAATATATGATGCATAGGATGTAAGGATATGTGACAAGCTGATTTAATGTCCTTTTTGAGTTTTACACGACTTGCGACAGATATTCAATAGATAATTCATGATTGTGTGGCAATTTATTTGAGAGAGGTTTATTCACATACCATATAGTTCATATACAAAGTTGTGATTTTAACATACATATTCAGTACCTGTTGTATTCAATGTAATAAGATGTTGATATAAGTGTACTATTTGAGTATAATATTCCATTTGCGACAGGTAGTTATGAAACTCATGACGATTGATTACTTATCACACTTCAATGAAATCCTAAAACGCTATACACGACGGCGGGTAACCTCCCATCACAGCACCTTCACCACTAGACTTACACTTTAATTATCACCACGAATGCGATACATACACTATTAAGTGTTAAAGGGGACTGATTTGTTATACGATCTTGGAAAACCAAAATACTCCAAGATGATATAGGCAACATCTTTTTGCTTTCAAGATAGGTTTACTGTGCTTACCGTTTTCTTGTCTTTTGGTAGCTAGATATTCTAATGCATTGTTATAGCATCTAATATCCAGTGACATTAATATTACCTTAATGTATTATGAACTCACTTACCTACAGACCGATGTAGTTTAACTATTCCTCGTTAAAAATGATTGGTAATATTTATTCAGCTTAAAATAATGTTTAATAATGTTAAATATGTATCTCATATTTTGTTTTATAACTTCATGACACTTTATCAATTTATTTTTAAAAAGTCCATCGTATACAGCCTTCAATATTTAATATTAATACTTTACTTCAAACAGAAAATGTCGCTACCTATCAAACTATCCATATGATGTCACCATGTTAAGTTATACCCATAATCAATATATGTTAACCTTATTATGCTCTGTTGTAGCCTTGAGTTTATAGAAATATTCAGTATCATCATAACTAGTGTCATTATCAATTAAATAAACCTAATGTTCAAGCCAACTTAGGGTGGTTCTTAATGTTACAAACCTGAAATAATGTAATTCGATATCGCGTGTTTAAATCCTAGAAATGGACAGTTTGGACTAGAATAATGCATTTTAAACGTCTAAAATCGTATGCACAGCTGATTATGAGAGACCATTATTTAACAACATATAAGGTTCTTAATGAATAAGATTTACAAATAGTATTTTCCAGGATGATTTGTATATTATAATATATCAATTATGTTTGACGTAATTGTATTGGTATTATTTATGTATTTACAATGCATTTACCATTGAATAAAAGTGATTTGAATTCTAACTCATTCAACTAAAAACAACAAGACGCAATAAAAGCATTTTTTCACAATCACATGTTGCGTAGACATAGGTATTGTTCGTTATAATTGTAGATTAAATCTTGAGATCCCTAGCTAATCAAATTGGCGCCACCCAGTCTGGTGTCGTTATGTATACAATATGTATGTGGGGAGTCGGCGGAAGGGTACAATTAAAACATGGTTCAATGGTGACATAACACAATTATATCTCCTAAGTAAAGTGTCATCACAAATTCACTTCTTGAATGTAATGGAATATACATGCCGTTAAACCAGGGACCTTATATATATGTATATAATGTCCCTGGTTAAACATATAACGCCTTTGTCAGCAATGCAAAGCTAAACCGAAATTAATTTATTGCCCCTAATTAGCGGCAGCCAGAGGGGATTCAGGCTGGCATTACACAACTCAATACACACTGTGCACGGGCCGTGATCACAACTCTTTAATTACCCTGTTCTGTTCAGAAATACAGACAGACGGTTACATCTATCTTAATAAAATGTAAACTATAAAATCGTTACCGGCAAGAAAACCGATATTATATAAAAAAGTAAAAAAACTAAAGGTAAAACTTTTCTTGTTATAAATGTTTATGATTTGAACAAATGACGTATTTTCTAGAAAATAAGGGGCGAGGTAGCCCAGTGGTAAACGCCATCTACTGTTCCTCTGTGATTTTTACAATTCAGAAGCGATCTCCTGAATTTGAGCAATATCTACTCCTCCATGACCATATCCAAACCATGATTTTTTATGATTATTTACATTGTACATAAAACTACGGCTGTAATGAGAAGAGACTTGTAATAAACAATCTGTCTGTATGTCTGTCCAAACCAATCCTTAAATTTAGAACAAGCAATTACTAACCTCCGATTGAAACTGGCCGATGGCAAATATCGTAAAATAACTTTTTTATGGATTCACGTAAGTTATTGTTAACATAATATTATTGTTCCTAGCCAAGATTGTTAAAATTTCGTCAACTATTTTCAAGTCAAATTTCTACTCCGAAACAACTAGCTAAGTTAATTAGGATTGTTTGTTACCAATGTGATTGAATTATATTATGTATGCAGTTATATTGCTGTACATTCTATATATATTACTTTATTTACTCATGTACCACCGATGGTAGATCTTTTTGAGTAATACAATATTTATGATGACAGTACACATGATTTCGCCCAGGTATATTTTTATGTTGATATATCAATAAATCTGGAATAAATGATGTTGTGTTAATGTATTATTATGTTTAAACCTTCCTAGATTCTCTACATTGAGTTTGTTGTTCTGATATGTCGTTATCATCGATGATATATATCGAGCTCAACTGACAGCTACTGAAAATAACTATTTTCCCTCATTCAGTAAGTGAGAATAGTGAGAATAACTACAATGCATCAAGATAGGCGTGCGCGCAAATCAAAGTAATTTTGGAAACTTATCTTAAGAAGACAAAGTTGATTTACTACTATGTCCTATAGATACGTAAAATTGGTGCACAAATGCGACTTCATGTACATGTATGAAAACGTAACTCAACTTTAAGTAATATGGTATTGTGGCACATATCAAAGCCAAATCAGATTTTATGAAATATACTCTATTCCAGTCTATAAGGGTACACAGAAAAATCAATATAATAAACATCAACATGTAAATTCACATCTTTATTGTTACTCTTAACTCATGGTGAGTGCATATGTATTTATTCTATGGCCATACGCCGAATATATTGTTGTATAGAAGCAAGATGTATTTGTCAGGCAATAAAAGCAACATGAATAACTAAGTCGACCCTCAATACACAGGTTTATGCTGAACCTCTGTGTAATTGATTTATGACCCCTTTGGTATTTCAATCTTTATCAGTCAAATTGCACACCTCGTGAACGAGCTGAAACGGTTTCTGATTCGACAGTCTCCTTAATCGATTTAATCAACTCTTAGCCGACAGATTTGTATGTTTTTGTGTAGGGGGGGGGGGGGGGGGGGGGGTCCCTACAGAACAGACTACTAAACATGAAGACTTTGTATAAAATCTGATTCCGCAAGAAAACCAATTGTTTAAAATTAATGTTACACACTTATATAGTTGAACAACTCCTGTGGGTGCGTATACTGTTGTTATTGTCAAAATAATGCGTTAACGAGAAAGCTTTCTCAATAATACTTAAAGCTTTCCCAGTAGACATGAATAACACATGAATGTACAGAAGCATTCAAGACCGAATGATAATAAAAGCATATTACAACAAACTTTAAGCCTTTACCATATACATTCTATATACATGTAACGGTCACGTCCTTGGATAAACTATTACCTGTCTGACGTGAGTGTTTACAGGTCACAGGAACGTACTATAAGATTCATAGGAGTCAAAGGGATTGAATAAATTGTAACACTGTTAATATTGAATATGAATATCCTTTTCTCATTGTATGTAATGCCTATAGTCATTTTAGAAAAAACGATTTTATCTCATAAGTATAAAGCAAACCCCACAATTCATAGCTGTAGCCTCTTGTTTACCAATACTATAAATGATACCTGTGCTATATGCCAGTAAATATTGCAATTCTGTGAAACTAAGATGTATGTTACACGGGCTGATAGCCAACATGTATCCTATGGAAACAAGCAATTCAATAAATGTCATCCATATCGGAATATAAAACCAACTGCAAATGCAATACCCCGCTAACAAACGTGTATATGTAGTTTATTACTCGCTGGTAAATCAAATCAATGGGTACATTTTATATTGCAAAGTTGTTAAATCAGTAAAAATATACCATCTACTCCTTAGTTCACGCAATGCACCAACAATACTCCCTTAGTTTAGGCAAGCGTCAATCTTGCAACATTTATGACCTAAAGAGGTTCTGAATACACAAGTGTGTATTATAGAATTCTTTGTGTATTCGGCTTATGCCTTCTCAACCGTCGGTCATTCTCACCGTTGTTAACGAGCCGGCGCAGTTTCGGCAGTAAATTACTTACACCTGTTTGGTATCTTGTTTATGAGCCCTTATTGAGTTAATCAACTCATGAGAAGAAATGCGAAAAGGGTAAAATATAACAAAGAATTACGGTTCCAACAGCGCAGTTTTAGATAGTTTATGAAATGGTGTTGTTTAAATAAGAGTAAATGGGAATAGTGTAATTATTATGCTGTATTGATTACATACTTGTTGTGTCAGAGAGAGAGAGACAGAGACAGAGACAGAGACAGAGACAGAGACAGAGACAGACAGAGAGACAGACAGAGAGACAGACAGAGACAGAGAGAGAGAGATAGACAGAGAGAGACTGACAGAGAGAGAGAGAGAGACAGACATAGAGAGACAGACAGAGACAGACAGACAGAGACAGACAGACTAAGAGAATGGTACATACGTTTGATTCAATAAAATCTTTGAGCCACCAGAACAGAAGGCTATACAATGGAAATTTAGCAATATAAATGTTATATGAAATAAAGAAATGACAATAAAATAAGGAATATATTTATATACACCCACCCTCCTATACCCGCACTTTCACCAAACCACTCTTACATTCAACCACAATCTGTCCGTCCACCCACACTTCCTCACCTGAACCACATACATAAATTATCGATTTTACAACGAATTATTTCGTCACACACATATAATTGTTAAGAAACATCGACACATAAAAATCCCCACCCCCCTCACTTTCAATATCACGCCCCGACACCCGAACCCCCCCCCCCCCCCCCCCCCCCCCCTTATAGCTTGGCTTAAACGTTTTATTTATCAATGATATGTCTTTGAAACTTGATAAATGTGTTTCCCTTAACATGAACAATTTAAGTAGTTATTTTTGTAAACTTCTAACCTTGATCTTAATGAACGACACAACTTTTGAAATTTTAATCTTCACCAAAAGTTTTAATTTGTCAGGATAGGCCTTTGAAGATGTTGTTTCTGATATCACACACTGAGGTCATAACCTTTGACCTTGTGACCTTGGTGTAGGATGCATTTTATGAAAAACGTAACTATGGTCATAGGGTTTTTAGTGATATGCCTTCAATATTTGACATGCGTACTTATTGTCACTAGATCATTCAGACC
The DNA here is from genome assembly GCA_936450465.1 of Gibbula magus. Taxonomy (NCBI): domain Eukaryota; kingdom Metazoa; phylum Mollusca; class Gastropoda; order Trochida; family Trochidae; genus Gibbula; species Gibbula magus. The sequence goes on from OW388297.1 coordinate 28,716,806, forward strand.
TGAATTGTCATAATTTACAAGCTGACCAAAAGAAAATCTCATGTGAAATGCAGATCATGATCAAATATGATCAAATGTAATCTAATCGTAAATTACACTTATAGTTAAACTGTTTGTTTGGAGGGAAGATTGTGTATCAAACCCCGGGCGTTCATGTTAAACCAGGCCACTCTAGTATTGCATCGTGGTGATACTGAATCAAAAGTTATTGATCGTTAATAAGTATAAATGATTATGCAGTATGGCAAAACATACAATTCAAGTTATTCTTTTCTGTGCTTTGGTTTACAAATGATTACACTGTGTGTCAGTAAGAGACGCTTTTCATGTACATATCGTACAATAAGACGTTTCTTGATTAACGAACACTGTCAAATTATGTTGTGTGTCGCTAGATTATTTATAGACGTTTACATTTGTATTTAATTTTATTCCATTCTGTGTAACAAGTATAAGTTTTGCTTGAAATAATGATTGTTCATTTCTTTTTATGTTAGTCATCATCCTCAATTCATGTCTCAACATGCAAGGGAGGTAACATTAATTGAATCTTTAACCAGCGATTGCATTTGCATAAATTATATTCATTTTGCATAAATCACAGCAGACTAAATACTTATCGCTTTCTAGGAGGATTGATTGATCATAATTAGGCACGTCAGTAGTTCCAAGTTATACTGTAAATCACACATTTGTGGTCCACTTCATAACGGCAAATCTGGTTTAGCAAGGTAGCAATCGAAAATATTGTTTCTACACTGATATGTTTGACCCTTGTAATGTTAAATAGTATACCCTTAATAAAATGTCACCTGTTATTGTGTTGTAACCAGGTTGGACAAATGGAAACACTTTCGTTCTTTGCATGTATAATATGTTTGCAGTGAATGAAGAATATGTTATAGATAAACATCTACACAACTGTGTGTTCAGGCGTCACTTACTCCCATGCTTTCTCTTACATAGCTTACGCAGGCACTAAACAGGATGTTCGTCGGGATTTGATTTGATTTGATTTATGTAATCAACAGTAACATTTAGCTGGTGTATTCTGTACTCAACCGCAAAAGAAACGTCACCTTACCAAATACAAGATAATTCATTCCAAGAGTGATACTCACGACTGAAACAGAGATACATCATGTCTTCAGAAGGAAAACTTAACTAAACCTGAAATTTCAAAACATTATATATGCATATTTCTGAGAAAGACCTTTTGAGAATTGGCAGTTCTCAAAATCCACGTTTTCGAATTTCCATAACTAGATGACATAAGGGAGTCTAAAAGGGCTTTTTTGGCATTTTACGACATCCTACAGTACATCAAATTTAAGTTCAAGAAGGTTATTCATGTTGACACCATATTTTATTGTATCTTATGTAGTTTCTACATTTTATACTTTATACATTTGACTTAAATGCCAAATACTCTGACTCAAATACTCTTTGAAAAAGCGATTTCAACACCGCAACTGTTTTTGAACTGACATTAAGAGAAAAGCCTCATTCTCTAACGTATGAAATTGTGAGTACTTCTTTATTGAATATGTGTCCATCATATACATTCGAAATCTACTTTCTCAGACAGCAACATTTAGGGGTTGGTGACATTTCTTTTGCGGTTGAGTGCATGATAGTCTTAAACTCAGACTCAGAAAAAGTATGTATTCTGAAAATATCACTATTTTATCAAATATTGAAAAGTAGACTGTAAGAAATGGAATTTTAAGAGAACCTCCTTTTCAATGTTTTTATTTAGAGACTAAGTGTTTGATTAACCTCGAAAAACTGTACATTCACAGTGTAAATAGTTAAATCAACATCGTAAATAGTATTATATCATATAGATGGCATACGCGGTTTTCTGATGATTGGCATCATAAGGAGGAAACATATTAATTTGTTCCAAAATGCAATTGCTTCAACTGAAATCGTCTATTGCATAACATGTTATCATATTACCGGGCTAATAAAACTATTATTTTATCCCAATGGCATGCACTACTGTGGGATAAAGTATTGTCTTGTCTGTCTATCCATGGCTATGGATGCAACTTTTATTTTCTTGAATTAATAAGTATCTCAATGAGTGTTTCATATACTTATGAGAGGAGAGATCGCATCTAACGTAAATTTGAGGTTTGTGTTTATCTGGTAATGATCATTTACTCCAATATAAGTTCACAATAAAAACTTGTAATAGAATATTGATTTTTATGTATTCAACTTGTAAATTCCCTCCAAAGACATGATGAATATTTACTTTTTTACACCTTGACATAATTTAATTTAGGGAGTGTTTCATTCGAATCAAGTACATTTATTTAACAACTCTTGTCATTGATTGGACAGCATTATTAAGCAACTGACTGCACTTCCTTCCCGTGATAGAGCTCTTTATTTCCGTAAGAACAGCGTGCTACATTTCGTTTAAAGACAATATTAACAAATATTAAATACCATTTAACATTATATTTGCAATTATTGAATCTTATATTAACATGATATTTACAAACATTTAATCTGAACTAAATAAGATATTTACAAAACTTTACAAAACTTTACAAAACTTTACAAATATTTACTCCGGATTAAATAAGACTAAATATGATATTTACTCCAGGATTAAATATGACTAAAGATGATATTTACCCCGGGAGTAAATAGGAGTAAATGATTAAATATCATCTGTTTTCCCAGTGACACTGAGGTTCTCTCACATCCAAGTCTTTACTATGAATCATCTCCGTACATAGGTGCGTGGAGTCTGGGGCACATACAAAACAAAAGCCCGCACTGGTAGCAAATCTGTGATCTCCCGTTTATATAGTCTACTATACTCGGAATTTGCATTCTAGACTATTTCATTGGTTTACCTGTCTGATGACGCCAAGAGTATATTTCTGGCTCTCTTGTCTTCCGACTGATACTCTTATATGGTTATCCCCTACCCTACTGTTCACGTAGGTAACTTTGGAGTCATCGTAGAGGTATGTAGAGAATGTACATTTCATGGGAGGAGAGCTTTTTCTGACTAGTGAACGAACGTTCATATTCTATTATAAAACATTGAATCACACACAATATATATTAATAAATATTTCACATAATGGCATCATTTTTCATTTATCGTTTACAAGATTATTGCACTGTTCACAATTCATGAACATTTTATATTGATATGCATTTGTTATAATTTCAAGTAAAAATGCATTATTTTATATAGGCGATATGCCCCCGGTGAAAAGAGATAAATCTCCCGATTTATCAATAAATACAACATGCACATGCAAGTCCGTTTCTGTGAATCGAGATTATAAATGTCACAGAACACATTATAGTTTGTATATATGTATCCACACCTTATAATGAATTGTCATCTCACTGCACGCAAGATCTGCTGCTCTATGTCTATATTCACAACACGGATATGAAAACAATCCACTGCAACAGAAGTCAGTCACCATGAACGTTCGCATGATGAAGGGGTAACTTGTCATCATGAAACAGTTTCATTCTGTAGGGACAAAGATTTTCCCTTAGACGTTGTGATTCACAACGATAATAATCCATTATATTGTTACACACAACACATACGGTTTCCATGCACAACACTAGCTGTATATTGTACAACTAGTAATGTTAGTCTGGAGTCATTATATTGACTTCGTTTTTCACTGCATATATGTTTTGCCTTCCACCACAGAAACAGCACTTGCATATCTGCAAGTTAATCCATTTGTTGACTTTGACATCTGTCTGACACACTCGACACTTTTCGTTGCATTGTCCTAATTTTGTATTCCACACGATGTCATCAGCTGCACAAATGCGAATCCGTCGCTAACATAGCTTGTACTGTTTCTTCTTTCTATCATGGTCTCTTCAATTTGGACCATTCACTTGTGAGTACCATAGTCCTTAGGGTGTACACGTTCTATAGTCCCTGCGCCAGTAATGTTCGTAGCTACCTTTGGCCATAATCATAAGTAATATGAGATAGAAGAGAGCTTGAGTCATATAATTCAAAATTATGAATGCTTTAATTTTCATTTTCTCGAATCATTTCCCATATTATGTTGAGCATCGAGACATATACTTATTTATAACTATCTTGATTTAGATCAGGATACAGTGGTGTTGATTTATGGCTTATTAATGGTAGAGGTTGTGCTTGCTTGTTTGTTTCGACGTCTATTGGGTATACAATATCGCTATGGAGATAATAAAGATGATACGTATACGGCGTGAGAAGTAACTTCTTGAGACAGAGATATTTGTAAAGAGAAATGTGAATGTTATTATTCACATTGTGAACAATTTTCCCTTGCTTTACTTTTGGATTTGTCCAGTCAAGATACATACACGCTGACATACTATTTCTTAATAATTCAATATGTTTAATTTCGGAATCAGCCGTAAATGATAGGTAATGGGGGCAAGATCTAAAGTTGTAGATGGGAATTCGTACCGAACTATTGTAATTTGCTATTTCCATTGTCAGAGTAGTGACTGGTTTAATTTTGCGATAGTAATACCTTAACATCATGATCAGTATCACAAGTATTAGGAGTGAAAGCAATATTATTTCCAAATTAATGACAGGTTGAAAATCAATAGAGAGCCAAGTCTCACTGGTTTTAGTCGTTGTTTGTGGTGTTTGTATCTCGTATATTAGTTGTGTCTTAGATGCTGGAGCATGCGCTAAGAGGGCAATTGTTAAGGCAATTGACCTAACTTTGAAGAAAATTAGTGCCGCTATCGATATAGACATAACCGATAAGACAAATGAAGTTATAGCTAATATCTTTGTAGTCGAAAAAATACCATCTTCGTCTATTGTGTTGTCAAAATACAATTGATCGGCCAGTGAATGATAAACGTTTTCCGCTAATTTAGCTTTCTTAGCTATAATTCCTAAGTTGACCTTTATGTATTTGTCCTTTTTCATGATTTTTGAAAATTCATGTGTCTTAATTGTGATATCTGGAATTTGAAATTTTAATATTTCTTGAAGCTGACTGTTTCCTGAAATATTTCTTAATTTTTCATCCGAGAAGAAATGTGATAGCAGTTGCAAATTTGCCGGATAAGCTTTGGAAATTGTCCTGTTTTGATGACAATCTCTTATTCGCGGTGAAACTTCGAAATTGTCAATCAAAACTCCGCATTGACATGGTACGTTTATATAACAGGCAATACAACCTTCATGTTTTTCGATGTGTTGGTTACAAGTTGTAATTATTGTCGATGCATTACTAATAAAGAGTGTTCCCGATTCCGTTTCTGTGACGAAAGAAGTTATACCGTTTACTGAGTAACTAAACACACAGTTATGTTTAACACCTGGAGAATCGTTTATAAACATAGAGAAACTGCATGTGGGTTGTTTAGAAAGCTGGACGCTAGTCAGATATTTGCAGTGTTTAGTACCCTGCCCTGTACATAAGGTGAAATCTGAGTCTGTCATTTCAATAAATTTGTCATGTAACGGTGAAATTGCTAAATATGACGGAACGTTGGTAACTTTAGTTGTGTCCGTTGAAGTGTGGTTTACAGGAAGTGGGAAAGTTTGAACCTTATATACGTCCATTCGGTGTTCATTATTAACTATTGGTATCGCGATGCTAACGTAAATATGCATGTCATGTTTACTGTACGCGATAACTGGCTGATTATAGTAAAACCTAGTTGAAGTTTGGGCGATATGAAACGTTGGGTAATTTTGACGCAAACGTCTTGATACTCGCCGCAGAGCAATTGCTACATCCGCTACTGGGATGAGGTCCGGTGATAATGTGTTTACCATCAGTTGTTGAATGCCTATGTGGAACCGGTCAAGCGATGCTTGAAGGTTAGATACGTTCATCGTTCGTCTGGCCATATACCTAGTAAGCCACATGGATGCGCTCTCAAACAGAGGTAAGGTTGTTTGAATTTGAACAATAGCTGCATGGTTTCCCGTGATGCCATTTATAACGTTAGATATGCGTTCATTTGTTTTGGTCATAAAGGAAGTCATTAGGGCATGTGTCTCATCGAAACTATGCGTGATGTTATCTGTTCTCTTAGCTATCTGTTGTAAGTGATGAGCCAAAACTCGCACATCATGATCTGTAGCCAGACCAAAAATTCCTTTAGAAATTTCAGCAATAATATTTCTCCTTTGTCTACTGTCTGTACTCTGAATTCGTAATGTGGGAATTAAAGTATTTATATCATTTTCAATTTTCTGCCAATGTTGTACCACTTCCTGCTGAATTGTATTAAAGTATTCCGTTGCTGTTTGTACCATATTACACGTAGTCTGATTGCTACTTGTACACCCTTGTGGGGAAAAGAAATTGATATCATGAACTGTCGGTAACTGGACTTGGAAGGTGTGCACCCAATTCGATTTGCTTGCACTTAATTTTCCTGCATGAAGGAAAAATGTTCCCCAATTTACGCGTGAGACTGTATTTGCTTGTGTAGCTGTCATCATCATCATCATCGTCATCATCACGATCGCCATCTTCATACCTGACAAAGAAAATGACAGGTGTCACTTTTCTATGTGTAATGCACGGTAAAATTAATCGCTGTCTATTATGGAAAAACATTGTCAATACATATTACGTTCCTAATGTTTGCGCAAATTTAATTTTGAAATTATGTTAATGACAAATGAAATTCGGATAATAATGCATTTCATGTATGCTTTAGCGATTCCATGGATAATTATTACCGTACATTTCGTGACTTATATATGTTTTATTATATGGCTTTTTCTTCGCTTATTTGGTCATAATATATGTGTCATCCCTTTATTTGAACACTTTAATTTTGTCTTTTTCTAGTTTTCTTTCTGCGACCTTTTGCTTTTAAGTCTTTAGCAACGAAATATTCCTGTATTATATGATCTGGAATATTTGTTTCTATTTCCCATGTGGATTCTCTAAGTGGATAATTTAGCCATTTTATTCTATAGTATGACTGTCCATTTATCTTTTTGTGTGCTAAGATCTTTACCACATAGTAAATTTCTTCTGCATCATTTGATTGACAAGTCGTGTCGTCGTCGTCAATTTGTGTGTCAGCAGGAGTATCACCCGTCATGGTGTCAGTCTTATTCTCAGCATCGTCAGAATGTGTGTCAACCTGTGAGTGTCTGTCACTCGTGACTGTGTCAGTGTCATCATAGATATCATCATCTTCATGCAATAATTCTGGATTTAGATTATCAGACAAATCTATGTCATCTGGTACATTTGTTGGGCGGTCCTCTGGACTCCAAAACATTTTCAGTCTGTTTGCATGTACTGGGGCCTTTAACAATTTATTGTCAGTGGTATTTCTAAGCTTGTAATTGTAATTTGACAACTCTTCTACAATGTAATATGGTCCCACGTATTTCGAGATAAGCTTTCTGTTCTTGCCTATTGGGGTCTTACAGCAAAGTAGCCACACTTTCTGTCCTATGGAAAAATCTGGTTCCTTAGCTGTTCTATCATAGTATTTCTTATACTGCTGTTGAGCATGTTCAATGTTTTTCTTCACTTGAGTTCTAGTTATTTCGAAACCATGTGTTAAATCATGCAACCTGTCTCTGACGTTTTGATTCAAAGTTTCATTTGGTATCAGTGTAGTTTCGCACGGTAAACGCATCTCCTGGCCAAACATCAAAAAGAAGGGGGAGTAATGCATGCTCATGGTGGACGGGAAGGCGTGGAATGCCATGAGGATATCAGGCATGATATCTGGCCAATTTGTTTGTTCTTTATCAATATACATTCTGAGAGATTGCTCAAGGAAGGAATTGAAACGCTCAACCTGTGAATTACACTGTTGGTGGTAACTACTTGTTGACAATTTTTCGATCTTTAAGAGTCTGCACATTTCCTGAAATAGGTGGCTCATGAAATTTGTTCCGCGATCTGTTAAAATCTGTACAGGTGTGCCGTATCGAGTTATGACTGTACGGTATAGAGCTTTCGCAACTTCAACAGCTGTTTGGTCTTTCAATGGGATAGCCTCTACCCATTTACTGTAAGCACATACTACAACAAGTAGGTATTTGAAACCTTCTTTCGATTCTGGTAATGGACCTAAGATATCGCAATGAATTCGGTAAAACAATGATCCGATAGGTAAAGGAATTAAATGTGCTTTCTTTGCATGGAAGTCGCGCTTGCCTGTCTGACACTTAATACATGATTTCACGTAAAAAGCGATGTCATTGTACATTGTATCCCAGTAAAATCGTTCCCGCGCTGCGAAATAGACACGTTCCTGACCCTGATGTGCTAGCTCGTCGTGCAATGATCTCAAAACCTCGTCTTGAAGTTGAAATGGAATTACTAATTGTTTTATCATGCGGTCACGGCGATGAAAATTCCCACGTGGATAGTAAAAATGCCAAAGTGTTGCATCATCTTCGATTATGTAATCTTGACATTTTAAGATCAATTTACGTGCTGATTTATCATCAGATGGGATCTCTCCCTCACTAAGATATTTGATAAGAGGAGCCAAAGTAGCATCTGAACTCTGAAGTTTAGAGATATTGACTGGTTTAATGGATACCATGCTTGCTAACTTAAGTATCGGGCTTTCTTTCTGGTCGAGAGGTTGTTTATCATTTTCCGGGTCAGTGGTAACCTGAGAACTTGCCGGTTCTCTGGTATTCTCATTAGTCTGAGAGGTCGGCACAGACAGAACGTTTTCAAATAAGTCTTCAGGCTGGGCAGTCAAATCGGATGGATACGGTCTTCGCGATAACGAGTCTGCATTTACGTGTGTGATACCCTTTTTGTACTTGATATCAAAATCATAATTCGAGATTGACAATGACCATCTCGCTAGGCGCGAGTTCCGACTAGTATTATCATGTAAGTATTTTAAAGCGTTGTGATCTGTGACCACTGTGAATTTGTTGTTTGAGAGATATACACTAAAGTGTTTTATTCCGAAAATCATGGCTAAACATTCCTTTTCAGTTGTTGAAAAATTAAGCTCATACTTGCGTAAAGCGCGTCCCCCGTACGCAATGACGTGTTCTATGACGTGTTCTTTCCCGAATGGTTCTTTCCCGAAATTTCTTTGATGTAAGATGTACGAAATGCTTTTGTCACTAGCATCGCAGTAGAGAATGAACGGTCTAGAGAAATCTGGATATGCTAACACTGGAGGCGAAACAAGGCGGCGTTTTATTTCGTTGAAGGCCTTATCCTGTTTCTCCGTCCAGACAAACTTAACATCCTTTTTCAGAAGTTCGTGTAGGGGTGAAGCTAGCTTTGCGTAGTCCTTGATGTACCGGCGGTAGTATGTACCTAGTCCTGTGAAACATTTTAATTCCTTCTGGTTTTTAGGGGTTGGAAAATTTGTCACTACTTCCGTTTTTGTTTGATCTACTTCCACTCCGTCTTTTGAGAAGATAAAACCTAAGTATTTAATCTTGGTTTTAGCAAAATGGCATTTTGAAGGTTTTGCTTTTAAATTTGCTTTGCTTAGACAGTCAAATACTTGAGAAAGATGCGTCATGTGTGTTTCAAAATCTGGACTGTGAATTAGTATGTCACCTATGTAGATGAGTACTGACCGCCAATTCAAATCTCTGAGTATATCTGTCATAGCAGCTTGGAAAGCACATGCGGTTGAATTCAAAATTACCAAATTTTGTTGTTATGCCCGTGTATTTCTTACTTTGTGGGTCCATGGCTATCTGGTGATATCCTGCATATAAATCAATGGTAGAAAAAATGGTAGATTTTGATGAAGCCAAGGAATCTATCATATCTGTCATACGAGGAAGTGGATAACTGTAACTTTTTGACACTCTATTTATCTGTCTCATATCGCAGACCAGACGCGACTTATTTGGTTGTTGTACTAAGACAACTGGTGATAGCCACGGAGTTTGAGATTCCGAAATGATACCATGTTTCAACATTTCATCTAGCTGCTTTTTCATCTCGAAATCTTTAGTTGGGTTAGTTCTATAGAATCTTTGAGTTATAGGTTTAGTGTCTCCTACCTCAATTGTATGTGTTTTCGATTTGCAAAGTCCTAATTCTGACATATCCATAGCGAAATTTGTTCTGTGAATTCCGAGAAATTGTAATAATGTTTGTTTTTGCTCATTTGTTAAATCAGAATCCTTTAAATCAAAACCCATTTCCTTAGCAATTCTTACATAATCCTGGCTGTGTGGTTTGCTTTTGTCAGTTGTTTTAGCTTCATTTGTTTATGTTAATTGCCCTATAACCTGATTTTGATTTATCACGCTATAAGAAGCAATTGGAACATTTCTTTTGATGTTTACCTGTGAATTTGTTGGATTTAAAACTCTGTAGACTGACTCTCCCTGGTTTACCTGTATAATACATTTTGCACCACAAATTTTGTATTTCTTTGACAGAAGTGTAGTTGGTTCGCAAATGCCTTGAGTATCATTATATTTCTGTGAAATTTTTATTGAAACATATGCTTCCGATCTGGCAGGTATTGTTATCTTTGATTTATTAACAACTCTGACATAAACTTCCTTATCAGTACCGTTTATAGGAATTTCAATCAAACCATTCTGGACTGACAACGTGTTAGTTTCAAAATCAATATGTGCTTTCTGCTCTTTAAGCCAATCCAGTCCCAAGTAAATGTCATTTGACAATTTTGAAATAACAAAGAATGTGTGAGCCATTTGGAGATTGTTTACCTTAAAGGGTAAGGTTATTTTTCCAAGCACGGTAAGTCTATTCCCATCCACACTTGTTATTGCTGTAATGCCAGACTGTTCAAGGAATACATGCTTACTATCCTTCCATTTTTCAAATAAGTTTTGAGATATGACAGAAACCGAAGCTCCTGTGTCGAGAACCGCGTCATAGTCATTGTGTCCAACGGTTATTGAAATAAGGTTTTGATCAAACTCCTTAGCCTTGTGTTCCATCTGCGAAATTTTAGAATTTTTTCTATGCTTAACACTGTTACCTGTTTTGGAAAATTTGATAGATCTCTTTGACAATTTTGATTTCTGGGTGGGGCAAACATGTCATTTACGGTAATTGGTATTGTAATTTGACTGTCCCTGGTTTCGACAAACACGTTGAAAATGACCTATCCGCCCGCAATTATTGCACCTTGCGTTCTTTGCAGGACATTTGTGCATGGGATCATATTGATACCCGCACTTGTAGCACTGCCTAAACTGTTCCCTTGACCGAGCGGTTCGTTTGGCATTGGACGGAGGTGCTCCGCTATTTTGGCTGAATGCAGGGCTTCTCGGCACCTGCATAGCACTCACTGACCTGGCTAGTGAGGCTTGCATGTCAGCAGCTCTATCTGTGAGACGAGTTATAGCACTGGCCATATCTTCTGACCTGCGTGGTCTCAGTTCGCTGGCGAGGCGTATGTACTTCAGAGTGTCCCGTAAGGTATCTGGCTCTTTAAAAAGCACCGATATCTTAACGGATTCACAGAGACCTCTGATGAGCGCGTCTCTGGTGTCTCAATCGGAGAATTTGAGGCTAGCTGCGTAGCTGAGAATGTCAGAAATGTACCTTTCAACATCCTCGCCATCAGCTTATTTTCTCTGATTTAATTTTTCTAGCAAGGTAAATCTATTCTTGCCATGGCTATATCTCGATAAGAATGCTTCTTCTATTTGGCTAAAGCGAGCGGCTCTACTCAAATCATTGTGGTAGAACCACTCAGCTGCTCCTCCTCTAAGAAAGAGAGGAAAAGTAGAGATTTTCTCCTGCTCGGTCCATAGTTTTAGATTTGCATAACCATTAAAACGTAGTACCCAAACTCTAGCATCTAAATTGTCCTTATCATTAAAAACGTCCAAATTCATACCAAAATCAGGCATTCTGAAAGTTCTCGATCTATGTATTAAATGCTCATCATATCTAGGGTCATCTTCTAAATTCGAATCAAAGATTGCACTTCTCGTTCTTAAATCATTTTCTAACTCAAACTCTCTTAAAACATTTTCATCTTCTATTTCCTGAAATTCGTTGCTGGAGGCCTCAGGTGTTAAAATGTTTGATGGCACATTTAAGGGTGTTGATGTGAGCGCCATCTAGAATCGTGTACCCCATATTTCTAATAACGGTACTCACAATTTCCTGTTCCTGTATGAGAATCCATATCCAATTTGAGGAATCTTGTGGAATCCCGCATCTCGAACACCATATCACCTTTAGCTTTTATTGCCTTTAGCTGGGGATGTAGCTCTGGCGATTGAGTTTATTCATAGAAGACAAAACACTGAGGTTCTCTCACATCCAAGTCTTTACTATGAATCATCTCCGTACATAGGTGCGTGGAGTCTGGGGCACATACAAAACAAAAGCCCGCACTGGTAGCAAATCTGTGATCTCCCGTTTATATAGTCTACTATACTCGGAATTTGCATTCTAGACTATTTCATTGGTTTACCTGTCTGATGACGCCAAGAGTATATTTCTGGCTCTCTTGTCTTCCGACTGATACTCTAATATGGTTATCCCCTACCCTACTGTTCAGTGCACATAGGTAACTTTGGAGTCATCGTAGAGGTATGTAGAGAATGTACATTTCATGGGAGGAGAGCTTTTTCTGACTAGTGAACGAACGTTCATATTCTATTATAAAACATTGAATCACACACAATATATATTAATAAATATTTCACATAATGGCATCATTTTTCATTTATCGTTTACAAGATTATTGCACTGTTCACAATTCATGAACATTTTATATTGATATGCATTTGTTATAATTTCAAGTAAAAATGCATTATTTTATATAGGCGATAATACCCTACAAACTCGATTATTGTCAATTTAGAACGAATGCATTTATTAATCAACTTAAAGTCATCGGTTAGAGACACTATTGTACTAAGTATAACGTTCGTAGTTAGGATAATGTGTATAGTTTGTGATTATGGAAATATCCACAGGGGCTTGTATTGTCGAAACTAGCGATTACAACGAATATGAAGTCGACGATCCAGCCCCATATACTATAAAAAAGGTAAAGGGATGTAACGGGCTCAACACCCCATGTCCGTTTGAAATTATATTTCAGAATGTTGTCATCGTATTATCATTCAATGTTATATACCACGGCAAAGCCAATACATTTGTCTTTAAAACAAGCCATCAAACGTAAAAATCGAACGGATAATAACAAGGATATGATTTTTTCAAAGCCAAAAATATTAGCACATTGCTCATGTGAGCCATTTGCCTAGCCCACCAAAATGATAAAATATTCGCTTGAAAAAATTATTATAAAATACTTTATAATATCCTGTCAGCTAATAGTGACCCAGTTGCAAAGCCCAGTATTTGGTGCATCAGATCGCGCAAGAATTATAACACTGGGTGCACTGTAATAGACGTATGAAAAAAGAGTTTTGAAACTAGCCCTGATGATTTTTTCTGATCAAAATAATGTTTTACACAGTCAATATGTCAAGCCTCCTTCTGGAAAGAGATATTTACTACCGCATTTTAAAACCAATAGAGGTCAAAATACATTTATTCCTTTCAATATTCGTCTTTTTATTGATATTTAAATTGATTGTGATCGATTGTTCTATATACATGCTTGTAACTTGTATTGTCGGACTTTATAGTACACGCGCTCTGTCATGATACAAAATAAATTCCTTTCTGGATAATAACGTATTATTATTATATTATTAAACACGCAATTGACAAGATAGATTCAGATGAGTCCTTTCAGAATGTTTTTCCTAAAACAAAACTTTGCAACAATTTCTCGAAGAACTCATTTAAAGCGCAACATCCGGGTAAAATTGACCAAAATTCGTTTGACTAAACCAAGCTAAATTGTACACTAATGTGCATCTGTATGCATAGTATCGTGCTCAATATGATTTTCCGTTAGGTCATAACATTTTTAAAACAATAGATAATTTTATTATTTGCGATTATAAAAAATAGCGTCATTTACTTGCCGCGATCGTTTTGTTCCGGTGATGTTACCGGATGTGACGTCGACTAGGGCAAACAAACGTGACGTAACAGCCACGTTACAATGTAAACAACACAGCGCTTCACTTCGGTGATCGCTTTTTGACGATTTGGGTCACAAATAAAGTTAAACTGAGAGTGAAATTCGAATATCTGCTGTATGAAAGTATAATGGCAACGAGGAAATAGCTAAATCTTTGTTTTGGTACATAACTATGATAAGAATTTATGATCCGAAAGGACACAGGGATGGCAGTATCCAAATGTTGATAACCATGGTAATTTTTACTAGCCTCGGGCTGAATGACTGGTGTTAATTTTAGCCCTGAGATTCATTAACATGTCAATTATGTGAACTTATAATTAATTTGCACTATTTCTTTGGTAAAATGTGAATGTGTGCATTACTCGCCCTTTTGAAAAACGTTTATAATTCAGGAAATTATTTTTTAAATATCGACATTTGCTTTCAATGAAATATATTAGACAGATATCCAAATTCAAATCCATATAACAATGTAGTATAAATTACTACTGGTATTTTAAAAATTGCAAATTAGAAGCCATGAGTTAGTGATCATGAATGTTTATGCATATTTAAATTTTCAAAGAAATAGCTTTCCATAAAGGATTTCAATATTTTGTTTGATAACTATCTATTTGTTGTGATGAAATTAGACTGATATCGCTGATATTGAGTATATTCCTTTTCTGTTTCTCTTCAAGTTGTCATATGCAAATATCTTGCAAGTTTTGACACTGAGATTGATACGGTCATTGACAAAGACATGAATATGGATATGAACATGGATAAGTACACTGACATATACATAGATACGGATACGGATACGGACATGGATACGGATGTGATATATACACAGATACGGATGCGGACATTGGTACGAACACGAATACGGACAGTGACACAGTAATACGGACTTGGACAATGATATGAATATGGGCGCTAATACAGAGATTGACACGGAATCGAACACGCATACGGACCCGGCCGGGGACACGGCTGCGGATATATATACTGACACGAATATGGACATGTACAGGAATAGGAACAAATAACACAGACATTGACACGAGCACGGATACGGACACGGACACATAGACAGACACGGACACGGATATGGGTATGGATATGATATCGATACGGACATTGACACGGCATTGACACGGATATGGATATGATATGGATACGGACATTGACACGGACATATATGTGGATAAGGATGTGGATATGGATATAGATGTGGCCAGGGATACCGTTACGGATACGCATAAAGCTATGACCATGGATACATATACGGACATGGACACAGATACGGATACGGACATTGGCATGGTCACGAATATGGATATGGCCATGGATAAGGATAGGGATATAGATATGGCCACGGATACGGTTACGGATACACATAAAGCTATGGCCATGGATACAGATACGGACATTGATACATATACGGATACGGACATTGACATGGTCACGAATATGGATATGGTCACGGATAAGGATACGGATATAGATATGGCCACGGATACGTACGTTTAGGATACGGATATAGATATGGCCACGGATAAGGATACGGATATAGATATGGCCAGGGATACTATTACGGATACGGTTATATTTATGACCACTGATACGGAATTGGACAGGGATCCGGACATTTAAAAACTCTTGGAATCTAATCAACTGAAATATTTATCCTTAAGATAAAATCTTACCCTAAACTTTACTCTCAACCTCCTTAATTGCCAATTTTTAGACGACTCTTACCCAATTTGTGTTTGTATTACTTTCAGATCCACCGCCGTCTGAAGTTACAGGCTTACTGTCAGCGTATGAGGGTAGCAACGTGACAGTGAGTCTGCCTCCCATGTCGGACCCGCCACCCTACGTGTACAGCTGGAGGAAGGAAGGGGAGACAACTCACTTCATAGACTCTTCCTCACCTCCCGTACTACAGAACATATCCAGGAATGGGTCCGGCATCTACACCATCAAGGTGTTCAACACCCTCAACATCACACATGGGAAATCCAGGGAGGGGCATAGTTGTCATATGCAAATATCTTGCAAGTTTTGACACTGAGATTGATACGGTCATTGACAAAGACATGAATATGGATATGAACATGGATAAGTACACTGACATATACATAGATACGGATACGGATACGGACATGGATACGGATGTGATATATACACAGATACGGATGCGGACATTGGTACGAACACGAATACGGACAGTGACACAGTAATACGGACTTGGACAATGATATGAATATGGGCGCTAATACAGAGATTGACACGGAATCGAACACGCATACGGACCCGGCCGGGGACACGGCTGCGGATATATATACTGACACGAATATGGACATGTACAGGAATAGGAACAAATAACACAGACATTGACACGAGCACGGATACGGACACGGACACATAGACAGACACGGACACGGATATGGGTATGGATATGATATCGATACGGACATTGACACGGCATTGACACGGATATGGATATGATATGGATACGGACATTGACACGGACATATATGTGGATAAGGATGTGGATATGGATATAGATGTGGCCAGGGATACCGTTACGGATACGCATAAAGCTATGACCATGGATACATATACGGACATGGACACAGATACGGATACGGACATTGGCATGGTCACGAATATGGATATGGCCATGGATAAGGATAGGGATATAGATATGGCCACGGATACGGTTACGGATACACATAAAGCTATGGCCATGGATACAGATACGGACATTGATACATATACGGATACGGACATTGACATGGTCACGAATATGGATATGGTCACGGATAAGGATACGGATATAGATATGGCCACGGATACGTACGTTTAGGATACGGATATAGATATGGCCACGGATAAGGATACGGATATAGATATGGCCAGGGATACTATTACGGATACGGTTATATTTATGACCACTGATACGGAATTGGACAGGGATCCGGACATTTAAAAACTCTTGGAATCTAATCAACTGAAATATTTATCCTTAAGATAAAATCTTACCCTAAACTTTACTCTCAACCTCCTTAATTGCCCATTTTTAGACGACTCTTACCCAATTTGTGTTTGTATTACTTTCAGATCCACCGCCGTCTGAAGTTACAGGCTTACTGTCAGCGTATGAGGGTAGCAACGTGACAGTGAGTCTGCCTCCCATGTCGGACCCGCCACCCTACGTGTACAGCTGGAGGAAGGAAGGGGAGACAACTCACTTCATAGACTCTTCCTCACCTCCCGTACTACAGAACATATCCAGGAATGGGTCCGGCATCTACACCATCAAGGTGTTCAACACCCTCAACATCACACATGGGAAATCCAGGGAGGGGCACGGAGTGCAGACGGTCACTGTTGATGTTCTATGTAAGCGTGTATGTCCTTTATACACACATACTGATTTGCTGCGGGGAGATTATACACATTCAGATTGAACATTTCGCTCAATATGTGTCATCAGAGACAGTGAACGTACGTTTTCTGATACGTTAACATATATTGAGAATACTAAAGGACGTCCCGTTTAATAACATATTTATTGAACGAGTGGATGGTTTTGATATCTAACGAGCGAAAGCGAGTTAGATACCAATACCATCCACAAGTTACACGCTCTAAATTAATGAAATATGTAATTAATATTTACTCTTCATTTATGCAGATGTGCGTACGGATACATCCTTTACTATAGATGTATAACGCCATCTCACTAAACGCCAAAAGTAGACCAATACAATATCCGTTAATAACAGTTTTTATTTTGAAAAATACAATTTTAAAACACTCATTTCATGGTCTTCCTTTTGAAACTATGACAAGCGTAAATGGGCGAGTAAACAGAATCATCGTATTAATGTAATTGATCTTATGAATGAAGTCAGATGATTGTGACGTCATTGGAATACGGCTGTGTTTCAAGCGCTATTCAGTTAGTTTTAGCTGTATGTAGCTACAGTTGCTTTGCCCAGAAATAGGCTCTGTAACACCCTGACGACAATGAGGAGAGACGTTACACAGTTGTGCAGCTAGTTTTAGCTGGTGAAATTGTGAGGAGCATTGTCTTGCCGATGAAGTTAACATTGACGGCACAACTTGCTGACGGAACAGCCGAAAATGATGTAATGATCATTTTTAGCAAAGGCAAACATGTTATATCAACATTGACACTTACCTTGAAGCATATTTTATTCATATATGGTGGTATGGTATCTTCTGTAACAACATAGAGTTATGAACAATGCCTCCACAACCTGGGAAACTTAGTGTCGAAACGAAGCTAATTGTTTTACATTCTAAACAATCAAAAGTATTCCTCAAAAGGAGAAGAAAATATTAAAATGTACCAATAAGGATTACAATGTAGTCGCAACAATACCCAACTGATGACTGTCACAGGATTTGCGGGTTCAACATGAAGTTTATACCTTGTGAGTTAACATTAAACTAAGGTTACGTCAAGTTGCATGAGGAAGCCAAGTGGCGGTCAAATCGCGAGATCCCTAACGAGATTACATGTCAAGGGAACTCTGAATAAACCAAGTGATACTGATTGACACTAAATTGTGATAGAAGCGTCCGTACAATATAATCGTAAGACTTTATGTTATAAAACGTTTCACTAGAAACCCAGTGCGATCCCAAAAACCATGTGACTGCTAGAAAGTAGTTCCGACTGCGATCGTTTCGATGTTTCACAACAGTATATCTTCAACGAGACTGTAATAAATGATATATCTCGTTGATGTTAACGATTAAGTTCCTGCAGCAAGAACACTTGTGCTGCTTTTATTTGATACACGTCACTTATCATTTAAAGTTATATCAATGAAATATACTCTTGCCTCGACTGTGGACACCTGACCCTCGAGGTTCATATATATATATACCTTGTTTCATACCTTCTTCCTTAAAAAGTAGTTTTCATGTTTACATTAACGCTGATCATACTTTTCCTTCATCATTATGTTCTTTTTCTTAATATTATGAAATCTCTGATGTTATTTCAAAGCACATTTGAATGAGTGATACTTACAGAAAGTACATTGATTTCAGTTGGACCTGAGGTGATCTGCACAAGGGATGTGTACTTCCTGCGGGGATCAACATCAGCACTTGAAGCTAGGGTGGAGTCGAACCCGGAACCGAGTACTGTCACCTGGAGACGTATCAGCAGAGCTAAGGTGGACACGGGATTCGCATCTGTTGGTGTCACTGAGCCAAGTTTCACGCTTGAAACCGTACAAACGGTCAGGACGGCAGAGGAGAAGAATCTTCCAGATTTTGAGGCAGAAGATCTTATTCGCGTTTCAACAACAACACCAAACACTGCACTTTCGACGATACCAACAAAAACTCATGTATATACTGGAACTAGGCTATTTGATACACATGGGAAGGATGTGTTTTATTCTGGTGGCAGCAGTGGAGATTACCTTGATGGATCACAAAGTTCACAGACTGCTAGTGGAGAAAGTGGTTTGCGTGAGGCAGGGAGTGGATTGGTAAACTCTGGAGAAACCATTCTGAACACAGAAGGGTCTGCAGATGAAAAGACTCCAGGGAATGTTCATTCAACCATGTCACGAGCTAGAGGGGATGTCAAATCTGAGGAACGTGTTTTATATGACGTATTAACATCAGTTGAAGGTTCGAGTGATGACTTCGCTCAGTCATCTGGAACTGAAAAGTTACTATCTGGACAAGACACATCTGGAAATGTTAATATGGTTGGACACAAAGATGATTATTTTCTGGAGAACAGAGAAGATGAATCTGGCAGTGGAGGTGTAGCGATTGAACATATATATGGTCCAAGCAAGAATGATGACTTAAACCCAAATTCTGAAACAGTTACAGAAAGATCATGGCTAGGTGACTCAGAAAGAAGACCCGATGTAGATTCCCAAACAAGTGAATCTGGCTCTTTAATCTCTGGAAATGATGAAGATGGTAACTTGTGGGGAGTTGAATATTCAGGAGAATTTGCCGGGCTTGGATCTGGATCAGGGGATAGAGACAACATTTCTGTTGCATCAGAAGTCGCTAACATGACTCGGATGATCCAACCTGAAACAGATCGTGTAGGCTTTGTTCAATACGAGACGTTTGACCTAATTAACGTTCAGAGTTCAGACGAGGGTTTGTACGAGTTTACAACAAAGAATGTGATGATTGATTACACAGGAGAGGAGCGCAGAGAGTCGGCTTCATGTAGCGTCAATCTGCACGTTCTCTGTGAGTTCTTATTTTGTTCGTTCTACGGGGAAATGATTTGAAGCAAGTTGTGCTCATTGTACAATGGACCATGGACGAAATAATTATTAATAATAAGTTAAATATCTTTCATATCTTGAGTTATCACTAATCTGTCCCGTTTTATAAGATATTTATGAAACTCGTGAACGGTATTGGTATCGTATTCGCTTTTACTCGTTAAATGCCAAATCATTCACTCGTTTCATAGATAGAACAGAACAGATCTGCTCATCATTGATGGTACTTTAACGGGCATCTGGTACTGAGATGAAGTTTTACTGCCTCATGTGTTACTCTTCTTCATTTACAAAGTCATGCGGTTCAGATAAAATACCAACATGAAAATACAAGGCCGACTATTTGTGCATATTTGGGATGAGATGGAAATCAATTGAGATGTCCTTGAGTTACCTGAGGCAAACCGTTGTTGACATTTAGAATAACACTCCACATACTTTTACACTAACCTGATAACGTCGATATAACTCATGCAGAGTCGAGACTGTCGGTGGTCACACTCAATACTGATTTGTGAACATGAATGTGTGAACCTTTCCTCGATTAGTAACGTTATGTGTTACTGTTGACTGTTGCTGAAAATTTGTTGTGGTTGCAATAACAATTTGACACCGACTTCGGTCGAGAAACTATAGATTAATACATGAAACAATTTGTTTTGTATACTCACATAATACATTCATTGCTAGGTTACTTTTTTCTAATAATAGCTTCTGAAGGAAAATGAAACTCATTGACAGTGCATGGATTCTATTGTCATTGTCCTTTCATTTAACCATCATATTGGCAACAAAGAATATATATGCGTATCAAAAAAATGTACAAATATATGTTAACGCTAAACAGCCTAAACTGTCTCCTACTGTCCAGATCCTCCACCTCGTGATATATCCGCCTCCAAGATCGTCTACGAGGGTAGTGATGTTCTTCTGAGTCTTCCCCCTGATTGTCTCCCCTTGCCAAGCAGCTACAGATGGAGGAAGGCGGGTCAAGGCACTACTGTCCTCACTGATGTCTCTCCGCCAGTAATTACCAACATCAGCAGAGAGGACGCCGGGAGCTACATCATCGAGGTTACAAATGTGATGAACATTACCAGTAGAGTCAGAAAAGGACGGGGAAAACAACATGTTGATCTCACCGTCCTCTGTGGGTTAACTTTGATAACGCATTTTGTTCTGAACGTTCCTATCAGCACTTTCTCATAATATATTCTTCAAGACAAAAGTGTCTTAAATTCGTATAACCTGAGCATTTAATCTGTCCACTGCACTAGAAACGTTTGGATGTATATGTAGACAGCTGATATTCCTAATCGTGTTTATCATACTTAATGTAATGATAAGTCGTTTCTTTACTAAAAGTTTAGTTATTCAGTAAATGGTTTCAATCCGCTTTCAATGCCCCATACATTAAGATTGCTTGAACGTTTGTATCTCGATATTTCAGATGGTCCGGAAGTGAGTTGTAGTAACTACGTGGTGAGGAGAAACTCTTCTCTAACCTTGTCCTGTCACATAGACGCAGTTCCCTCCCCTTCCCGCATTTCTTGGTCACGTAATGGCGTCATCATTTATATGGGAGCTAATTCTCTAGTGATTAAAAACATACAACCAATTGATGCCGGGCAGTATACGTGTGACGTCAAAAGCAATTTGATGGACTCCATGGGAAGGTCCGAGACCAGATCATCTCGGTGTTTCTCTAATGTCACCGTGCTTGGTACGTTCTATGGGTGAAGTATGCCACATAGATCCTTCTCCGTTTGAAAGTAATAACTTTCAAAGATGTTGAGTTGATATGTTGTTAAAGTAACTTAAACTTATAGAAGTCGGCAAAGTGAAATAGTGAATATGTTATTTTCCTTCTACCCATTGACATCGCCTGGTTATTTGTTAACTCTCTTTTCATAAGTCGTATTGGTCCTCAGCCTTTTCGCTCTAAGTCCAACTTTGTTTTGTTAAATGTTTATTACATCACTGACTATTATCCCGATGTCTCTACCAGGTCCCCCACTCCCTCTCCAGTCGGGTAAGCTGCTGGTGTTTGAAGACGATGACCTTCCCCTGAGTCTGCCAGATCCGTGTGTCCCGGCCCCTCATCTGTACACCTGGAGACGAGTGTCCCCCTCCACTGGACCCCTCCTCCAGACCACCAGTCCTCCTGTCCTGCCTCACACCCGTCCTGCTGATGCTGGACTCTACCTCGTCAAACTCAGCAACAGGATGGATGTGACACACGGAGAGTCCACTGAAGGACAGGGGGTCCAGTTTGTCTCTGTCAGAGTTTTGTGTGAGAAAACATTGATATCTCTTGTTGTCATTTTGCTTATAATAACTGCACAATTAATTATTTGGTAAAACTATTCTGTTAGATGTCTTCCCTACAAGAGGAATATACAGGAATGGAACTGTTTGATTTGACGTTTTTGAAGCATTGTGTAAAAAGCGAAAACTACTTTTGTTTTTTATCAGCTGTAATTAGTTTGCTCGTTAACTAGAATATAAGTACAAAGCAACTTATGTAGTTGTTAGATGTAACCATCTAATGATACAACACCTATCTTTACAGCCAGACCCACCGTTGACTGTCAAGAGGAGCACACCATAGATGAATATTCGAGTGTTACATTGTCCTGCTCTGTCAGCCACGCTCTCAGTTCGTCCACACTGACTTGGCACAGGGGACTGGAGTTTATGGGTAACCAGTCAAGTGTGACGATCACAAACGCTACAGAGTCTGACATCGGTACATACACGTGTTCTGTCTCCACAACACTGGTGGATTCCAGGGGTCGAATCCGATCATGGGCAAGCAGATGCAGTACCAGGCTGTTGTTAAGAAGTAAGTAACGAACTAACAGTCAATACTAATTCGTGACTGCTGTTAGGTTTAATGCAGTGTCCGTAAACGCCGTCGCTGCTGGCGCGTTTTGTTTTGGATTTCTTGATTTAAGGTTTTGAGAACTCTTATACATAACTTCATACTAACACCTGTAGTGGTTTGTAACTTATTTAAATGTAAGGCACTTCAATGCCTTCTGTATTCAGTTGCAGTCCACTGTCTTTACACTCCTGAAGAACAGCTTTCAGTCGCTCGTTGTGCTCTCTGGCGTCTTTGCCAAAGATGATCATATCATCCATGTTGGTGTCTACACCTCTAATGTGCTCGAAGAGTTGATGTATGTTTCGATGGTACACTTCCGGTGCACTTGAAATACCAAATGGGAGTCGGTGATAAATGTATCTCCCAAATGGCGTGTTGAATGTTGCCAACATTGAGCTGGCATGATCTAGCTTCATTTGCCAAAACCCTGAGAAGGCGTCCATCTTGCGAAACACCTTTACACCTGCAAACTGCGACATCACTTCTTCACGAGTTGGGAGTTTAAAATGTTCACTCTGAGTTACCAGATTCAAATTGCGAGGATCTTGGCATATTCTCCATTTCCCCTGTTTCTTGTGCACAATAACCATTGAACTAACCCATTCAGCAGGTTCTGTAACCAAATTCGTTTTCCCCATACCCGTCTATTCAAAAAAAATTAAAAAAATGACTTGAAGACGACATCAGGCTTGTTTTCCCCCATCAACTGTGATGGGGAAATAATTTTCCTATTCTTGCATGAAACGTCGCCAGTTTTCCTTCACATTTCCAGCAAGTTTTAGAGGTTTGGGAGGCTCCAAGTTATTCAAAACTCTTGTGAGTAGCTTCTTTATTGGGTAGACTAACTTCTGACACCGTGTAGTGTTTTTTTAACTTCTTTAAATAAAAGGCACTTCTTGTTAAAAAGTCCTTTATTGAGACCATGTGTTGGCATGGTGGCCATGTTGGTAGCAACTCAAGGAGGAGCACTCTCACTCTCTCAACTACTCAATATGATGCAGCGAACCTCTGTTGTCACACAGACTTATCATTACAATACCCTTGGGAAGTGTGTTTCATATGTTCACACTCAAGGTCAAAGGTCATGGTCACGAGTTCTGAAATCACTTCGAAAATCCTTGTAAACACGATTATTTGAAGGTTCGAGGTTACTAGATATGGGTTAAAGTCATGTGAACCCTTTGATCACATTTTGAAATCATATGTAAGTTTTAAGAACTCATATTAATAATGTGTTGATTATACCCCTTGCTTCTTCACATTAAAAGTCAAAGGTCGAGGTTTATTGAGTTTAATATTCAATTGACTTTTGTGGTATATTTTTTTAAATCCCCTTTTGTTATCACTTTGGAGAAGACGAAACAGTTGAAGGCGACACCCTCACTTTCTGGACTGCTCTGCTTCTGCGTGTCCGGCAAACACTTATCTAGTTGATATAGAAGTTCCCTACAATCAGTTTGTACTCTTCGTTGGATGTGATCATGTTTTCCGTATGGTATGCATTTATATCGCTGTATTCTCGTACTTAATTTTACAAAGTCACTTTATTTCCTAATAATGTTACTACATTTAATATATAAACGTATAAATTCAAATTGCTGATGGTTACAGCTGGATTCGAACCTTCCACCTCACCATTTGGTCTTCTTCCCCGACATCTGCTGCCATACATCATCTACATCGGCGGTTCATTCCTCGTAGTCGTGGTCGTCGTTCTCCTTGTAACTGCTGTTACTGCTGTATTCAAGATCAGAGGTACTGAAAACTCTCTAGAGCTAAGTTAAATATGAGTTTAAACTTTTGATATAGTGAATCCTTCATACTGGTACTTTTGATAGTGTTTCTAGAGAATGGATGGAAGGAATTATTCTAATCCTGACGATTTTGCGATTTATTGTATTAACTTTTTAACTTAAACACATGTTGTGCTGCCATTTGCAATTCTAGAAATAGTTCTGAATAATGGAAATAGCTGGTAAATTATGCGTTGAAAAGCTTTGAAAATATACAAGCATGATCTTTATCTTTTATCTATCTCATCTACTCTACCTCATGATACAACGTTTTTAAAATAAAAGTCCTTGCAATTTGAATGGTTTTAATCTGACATTGTTTTTTTGGTTTCTTTCAGAATCCCATTCACAGAAGAGGTGAGTCCACATCAAACACACACGCTGTTATCTGATGTATAATTCAATCCATATTTAACTAACTTAAAATGTAATTCGCTTTGTTTATTATCAATGTTCCCTTCAACAGCATGGTGATGCGGTGTATGATCTGTGTTAACGAAGTCCGTCCGACAATAAAGAAACAAGAAATAAAGAAATCTGCGACCATTTATTTTGGTTCAAATTTGCATTTGAAATAAGTTACAATGATATCCAATTATGTAAGAGTTTTCCGAACCAGAAGTTCATATCTGTTCTATGCATTTTTAAAGCTATTTGAGAACTGAAAACAAATTATTTTAGATAATTAAAACAATATGGCCCGTTTTGGGATCGACCTCTTTGTACTCAAAAGTTCAATGGAAATATGTTTTTCATATTATGAGTTTATTGAATGTTTTAAGGACTGTAAATCTTAAATAAAAACTATCTATAAACAGGCCACAAAAACATTATCGAAATTGTAAGATATAACTGACTATATCTTCTTGCAGAGAATTAGAAACATCCATTGAGATGAAACACTTTGAAGGTAGGTTTCCTGTGCATGCACCCGATTCGTTTTATCTTGACTAATCGTCACATGCAGTTGTGCCTTTCTTTTTTTAAACTTTCTTGAATTTTGTAAAAAAAGATTAATGCCAGACTCGTTTCCGGGGCAAAACTCGAAACCGTTAGGCCTAGCAAAACGAAACTGGGTACTTTAACTTATCTCTAATATGGCCACGGTTTACTAACATCCACATGATTGACTCAATAATATGTCAAAACAAAACGACCATTGATAAGATGCTTAGTAATATTATGTTTCCTTACTGAGATTTCTACACTATTTAGTTCAATTAGCTGTACAACAATACAACAAGTGGGGCCAACGTTATCATTAGTTTACTAATTACAAAAGGCTACCTATGTCATCGTTTTATGTCTTTTGTTATCACAGTCATTATCATGGTTGCATGTATGCCACATTATTCACACAGTCATTGTAAATTTTTCCTGCTCAAACTGATCATTGACGGATAAGCCATCGCCCTTATGTTTACCTTGTCAACACTTTATATACCAAACTATGTGTATATATCCCATATATCTATATGTATATTAGTATTTATCAAACACATCTTGTTTTAATGATTTAAATGTCCATGAAGATTACAAAATGGTTTTAATCAATCATCAATTGGGGGCTACAAAGTCGACTACTAAAATTATATTAATCATATTCAGCTGACGTATTGGAATCATCAATTTACTAAATACAAGCTCATTCGTTAATATGTGAACATCTGAATCCTAGCACAACATGAACACGTATTAGTGTTTGCTAAATTGAAAAAAATCAGTTTACTTTCAAATATAAACATTTTACATGGACAAACTGGACGTCCTTCGGGAAAATTAATTGCAATTTATTGTTACCGTAGATGAAACTGTTATCATACTAATTATGTATTACATTAAGACATATTTCATTATTTCTTTATGTTTTCTAGGCAGAGCTCGAGGAACGAGAGATTCGCTGTGAAACTTACATTAGCTCCTTGTGCTGGTTTCTGAAGATATGACAGCCTTTTTTATTGTTCAATGTCTTTTTCAATATTATGTGGATAGATTATATGAACTGCACTTTCCTCTTCACTCGGCACGCTATTTTAGCATTGTTGTTAATTAAATTAATGTCACATCCTAATAAAAAATCTACAATGATAGCCCTAATAGTCGATCGATGATAGACAATGGTTGATCTGTCCAATGTAGCTGTATGATAGATGACCTCGCGGTTTCAGGAAACTTATCTTGCAAGCATATGATGTGTATGAACATATGATGCTAACTATAGCTTTGAAATGAAACTTCAAATCTTTGTAAGTCAACGTTTTCTAGACAAAAGCTTCAGAAGTTAATAACTTCTTCTCATTTGCCTTCCGAGACACAATGCACTCATGGATTAACAATATTCACTGCTGTATATTTCACAATCGTTTGTCTATGAATGTGTTCTTTGGCAATACACTTCTTCATTTTTTGCCTTGTTCTTTTGTTTTCTGTTGACTGTGACAAGGAAAAGTATAGTATATTTAATATTTTTTAAGCAAATTTAGATAATACGATGAAGACATATACACTTTCATAATCAATAAATTATCTTATATCCAATATGCATATTCCAGCTTCTTGTTTGGAAGCTTCATCATTCCCTGAAGAAGCTTCGAAAAAAGGAGCAGAAATATGCATAGTGTAAAATAAAGTATTGATTGTGAAAGTTGAAAGTGTATTATTTGAAAGTGCTTATATACTCTCCATGTTTGACACTACAATCTTCTTTAATACGATACGAGATGTTCAAGCCATATGGTGTTTTTACTTTCAAAGTGTGTCCTTTTTCAAATTGGAATTCTTGGCCTTCCAAACTTTTAAAGTTAAACACCATATGGGATGCAAATCTAAAAACGTAATTTATTCAATCCTCTGTCCCAAATGTAATCTCACTTATCAGTCAGGGACATGTCGGCTTTCCGTCTCGTTAAAATGGGACGGTCTCATATTTAAAAATATAACAGCATGGCTGTATTGAGCTAACTTGGGAGTTACCGACTGAGACCGAGTTGTTCCAGTTAGAGCCCTCGCGCACGTGAATTACGAGGCCGAGGTGTTCATGTTTCACGTGCTCGATGGTTCGTCTAACTTGAACCCAATCTCAACCCTACATCAAACCACAAACAGAACTGACAACATTTAAGTTTATTTTCAGTTCTCGTTTGTTTGACATGTTTGGGTATAACAGTGGTGTAGTGGTTAGCATGTCTGCCTCTCACGCCAACGGCCCGGGTTCGAATCCCGGTGGAGACACCAAACATTTGTGACCTGGGTCTAATACTGTGTTGCGTCCTTGGGCAAGGCACTTCATCCACATTGCACTCAGTTCACCCAGCTGTACAAATGGGTACCTGGATATAGGAACGTATGGACCTTATCGGTCGCGCGGAGCGCTTCATAGGCAGCACTGAAAGTACGATTCCTTCAGGGTAATAATTGTGTAGCGCCTTGAGCATGCATTGTGCATGGATATGTGCGCATTATAAATATACTATTATATAAGAGACGTGTTCTTGTCAGAAAAACGTGTCTATAACAGGCAGCTCACAGAAAGCATGAACTAATCGTGATGCACGTGGAAATGTACAAGTTGGTACTGTCAATGTCAATATCGTCAGCTTACAAAAAATAAAAAAACACAATACAACATATTATGTTTATAAAAATGTGCACTTCCATTTAAAGTTACTTCAGCGAGTTTATTTGCAAACATTTTTTGCTCCATTGTGTCATTTAAAAAAAAATTTTGTTTAATTAAAGTTTATACAATATATTACGTTTAGAGGGTAAAACATCTCATTACCCGACCAATAAGCCGTATCAGTAGAAACATGTTTATCCGTATTGGTTTAAAATGGTGCATCTGAAAAGCGACAATTTTGTGGAACTCTTCAGTGTGAGTAGTAGTTTGCTTGGTTTCATGCAATTTGGAGAGGTTGACAGCAAGATGGTTGGCCATTCCATCATGCCATATGTTAACTCCACTCTGAGTGTTAAAGAGCCATTGAGTATGTTAGTGTTTTAACTACAACATTATCTTTATCAATCGCTAGGGAAATCTACAAAAGTATGACACATAATTTCCATATCACGACAACCCGATTAAATTTGGTTTTAAAGACAAGTAGGCCTTAGATTAACGCGCGTCAATAGAATCTAACGTCATATTAACAGCTTTTCCTTTTCTGTATAAAAACAGTACCACCCAGCAACATTTCCGAGGCGTGTTGGCTTAACAGTTTTACAAGTCGCCACAATGTCAACCCATATGAAGCTCGTTTTTCTCAAGTGTTTTCAACTGAATGTGACAATTGTTGTATTATCATGTTTCAAAATACCCTGTTAACATACAAATTATTGACATTTTACCTGTTAAATGTATTTTATTGTGATTATACCAGCAAACTATGACAGATATAGTATCTGTAAAAACTACATAATTGAAATAAATAGTAAATAAATAAACGCCAAAAACGTATATTTATATTTTAAATATTCATAAACTGTCTCTTGTATTTGTTTGTTTATTTTTATGTTTATTTGGGAGTAAACCACAATGTTTCGCGCTTGAAAATAATAGACTTAATCTTTATATAAACTGGAAACGTATCATACTTATGTTGGGTCGTAAGTAAAAAGTAAATTTGCTAAGTAAAAAAACAAAGAGTATATATTTCAATACGAAAAAACGAAATGTCTATTGACATACACAATGGCTCTTATAGGTATAGCTTAATCAGTCAGAATGCTTTAACTACCTTCGAGCAGGCAATTTAGTGTGAACACCTTAAAATGACAGGGCCGGAAAACATTCGTTATAGAATTCTTTAATTGTTTCAGGGGTCTTATTTAGCCATTGTTTCTTTTCGTGAGAGTAATGGGTTTTTAGTTAGAACGGCGTGCTATAGTTTCTTTAAAGTGACAAAAATAAGACTACTATGCAAACTTATAACCATTTTGGTCAAATACAATCTAAGAATTTTAATCAATTGCTCAATCAATTGCATAGAAATGTCATTCTCATGTCATCTGGTTGTAGTGTAGTGTAGTTCACTCGACCAGAAACCATCAGGTTGCAGGTTCGATCCCACAGTTCCTCGAACGTATTTGTGATCAGTGTGAAAGTGCCAATTCATCTGCCATCTTGTACAAACGTTTGATGTAAAATGAGGAAGATTGTCACAGCATTAACATTTTACATTGGGTCATCGTCTAAGGACTCCCTGTCCCGCTTGACCTGAAGAGACCAGCGACAAACTGTAGAAAAGGAGCATCCTTACCCATCACATTACACATACGATTATGTATTTATGTAGCTTTGCATCCCTCTTTAGTAAGGAACTTGATCACAGCGCGTTGTTCATGTATGAGAGAATCCATGATTATGGAGACCCCTAGGTCAGCGCAGCTATTATATCTAAATAATTGTTATGTCTAGAAATTGTTTTGACATGTGTCAATGTTATGTTTTGACTATAGTAACACCTGCTATAAGATGTCACTGTTTATGTAAACACCAATGACCCGCTTGCAACACTTATTGAACGCCCCTCGTATTATGGCTTTGTCTGATCCTGTGTTTTCTATATGATTGAATGAATGGTTAAGCTACATGTATATTATAGTGTTTTAGAGGGCATGCCGTCTAAAATCAAGGACGGAAAGCCGACGTGTCCCTGACTGCTTATATAGGTCAAGCAAGCAATCTTCAAGCTAGAGTAAGGGTCCACAAACAACAAATAAATAATTCCGATCTCAAGTCAAACGATAAGCTAACGATAAGTGAACAAATTGCAAATTGCAACAATGGAAATGTTTCCTGTACTATAAAGTCATTTCCAATAAGAGTATACATGTACATCACACGATACTCTCAATTTATACTGACATGATAGTAGAATGGCAACCTTAATACAAAGAGGTGAATACAAATCTAGTTTTGACCGCATCGATCCAGCTACTTGAGAAGATCTATACGCTGAACGAAATGAGCTTATCGTACTAAAGCAGATATATATAAAGTATATCTTTGATGACAGATAAAACCATTCTTAGCACTAATATAGAATAGTCTGTACTGAAGTAAATCTCCCAGTTAAGTGAGCAAACCTAGTTCAAATTGATTAAAGGGAAGTCACATCAATCGCACATACTACTTGTCCCGCAACTAAGGACAAGGCAATGTAATTACTGGTGAGCGCAAAGTCATGTAAGGGTCTAAGTAATCCATTATATAGGAGTTCCAAGTGAGCTCCTCCCTTAAGATAAGAAATACAGGCGCAGTTAGTACTTTGAGAGAGCTAACTGTAACGAAAACTGCAACATACTGAAATGTCAAGATACGTTATCAATATTGGTTGTCTAAGTTAACATTTTACCAAACAGGTTCTAATGTACGTGTTTAACATAGAATTTATTTTTCAAAATTAATCTGAATGTAAAGGGAAACTATGAACTTATTATGATTATAAATGTCTGATATGTAGTTATGATTTCGATGTTGTTTAAAGATAAATTGTAGGCAATGATGTATTTATCCACATGTATGTGCTTATAACGAAGTTGTGAAATATAAACTCAATAGAGATAAGCTTTCCTAAGATAGGTACTGGTGATATGCTTGTGAACATAAAAGGCTGAAACTTCTAACGTCCACACAAAATTATACCGTTCAATATCGCTACAATTGAATTGATAAAATGATCAATATATGACTTCTTAATTCAAAACCAAGCTTAGTTAACAGATACGTTTGGTAATTATGTTGGATGATAAATATAATCTGAAATATCTAGTCACCTGAGTGATGCTCTCTATCTATTATATGAATATCTCGTAATACCATGTATTGTCAGAAGCGAAGAATTGTTTTGCAGCATAAAACAGTTTAGCATATTGTCATTGTCAATTAAAATTAATGTTTCCCACTTAGAAATATATGATAGCAAGATTTACAATTCGGGAAATATTTGTTAATTAAAAAGAATTAAGACATATAAATATCCTCTTGACCTTACTTTCAAATAACGGCATATTAAAATCGTCATTCTGCGATCATATCAGTATAAATTGAGAGTGTCGTATGAGAAAGTTCATACTCGTATTGCCCTGGTTACCTTTATCATAATCCGAGATACTGTGATGGTCAAGTTATTATAAAAGCACTGCTTATATTCCTGACTTCAAACGTGACATTTTGTATACAACGACGGATAGAAGGTTGGCGCATTTTCACATGAAAGTGATCTTCCATTCATGACCAACATACAAGACAGTGTTACTTGTCAGACCGTTATCTAATGAAAATGCGTTCATTGATTTGAAACGGATTGTGTGAATTATGATCATGTTTGGATTTTCTCTGTGTTTCTGTAATTAAAAAACAGTATTCATCCATAATTCCAGAAATTTATCACAAGGAATTGTCACATTAAACACATTTCGCTCTCCGACTTGTACGAGGTTGTCTCATTTTCAAGAATAATGTCAAAACAATTCATTTGAGAATCCATTTAACTGAAGATCTGTGCCTAAATTATTCATGCTAAATGTATTTACAAAAGCACCCTCGAAATCCATTTAGCCTTTTGCAATGTCAACAAGATTTTATACTTTTAAATTGTGGAACTGTACAACATAACTTACCTTCTTTCCTTTCAATGAAATAGCTCTAGCTGTTATTCAAAACTACTTTCGTCATTGAACTGTATATTTATTACAATACCTTTTGTTAATATTCCATTATAATTTAAATTTCTCGGACTAGGTTTGCGCACAATACGGCAGTCACTTTTTGGAATAAAATGAAAAAGAAAGATGAATTTGTCTTGGTGAACTTCAAACTTCAAATTCCATCATGACATTAAACTGCTTTTTGATATTTTACAAGTACGACTCGTTTGACCTTTCTTATGTTTTAGAGATTGGTTCGATACTTGATCGTGTACTTGATTTCGTAGGAGGTGATTTCGTATGAGGATTGAACGGTGGATTCGTAGGAGGATTTTTTAATATGCTGGGTGATCGGCAAAGTTTATTTTGATTATATATTTAGTGTGTTAGTTGTGTTAATAAATAAAGTAATCTGGTAAGTACGATCCTTATTTATTTTAACAATTTTATTAGCAGTGATTTGACGATTGGCAGATGTCGATGAAGTTGAGAAGATTTCGTGGGAGAATTTCGATTGGATTATATAAGATGATTGATAGAATTTGTTTTGTGTTGTTTGTTTTAATAAATAAAGTTATCTGGTAGGTATGCTTAATCAGCAACGATTGGAAGATTAGCCGCTGCCGATGAAGATGAAAAAGGTGAGTCGCCGACAAAGCAATTGATAATCAAAATATCTCACAACATACAAATACATCATGTCTTAATCTAAGAAGACTAATTTGTTGTGATGAGCTAAGAATAAGACAGTAAGTCATTCTGCACCAACTCTCTACGTTGTATGTAAAAAAGATGATGGACCGAATTGGCATGCGACAGTTGCGACGAATGGCAGCACAGACTGTGTTTGACTTTGCTTCTGTTCTCTCTCATGTCCCGCCGACAGACGGGTGATTACATGGCCGTAAGTAATTAACAATAAGCCTATCAGTGGCACTGCTGATTGCTTATATGGGTGATTTCACAACAAGGGCCCATATAATGTTCCAAGGATTCACAAAACATGTATGTACAAACATATCTATTCTTAAAATATTTATTGCAAATTGTTTAAGAATTTTGATGTGTCTGCTCACGCTCATAGCATGCACCTCCAGCTTCTTTGTGATACAAACGTTTTGTAATTGCATAATTGCATTTATGAAAATGATTTTATTACATCATCGAACCAGTTGAAGAGCAATGACGACTTTACAGAATCATTCGTTTCGGGCCATCTATTTTACAACGCTTCATATAAAAACAACCAACACCAAACCAACTGGCCAAATGAATTATCTTCTAATATTTATACAAAAACCTTATAAAACATATACAAAACAAAGCCAAAATAACAAAAGACGCCACAAATTTTTAAATAAGAATGCTGTCCATGCATTCCTTGGCATTCCATTACTCGTAGTCGCCATTGAATGTGAAGCTAGCCCAAGTTTCGTAGTGTTGTAGTGACTGCAAACATAAAATAATGCATGGTTATATATAAACTTAGTAAACAATATTCCCATTATATCGAAATAAAATGACAAAATAGTAATTAATTACTTAAGTAACATCATTATAATAATCCTCCTACGAATTCACCGACATATCCTCCAACGAACTGGATCCTCTTACGAATTTACCACTCCTACGAAGCGGTTCCTCCTACAAAATCACTGGTTCCCACTTGATCATGCAGTTGATGTTCTTAATCAGCATTGGTTCATTGTACCTTATCTAGAGTTATCAAGCTGAGCGTTTGATAACCTTGTTTATGAGACTGTAGCCTGATTGCTGTTTACACTTCACTTGTCCGTCCGAAAGACGTTCTGTTATGGATGTATTTACAAGTTTGATCAGTCAAGCATTGTAAATCACGCTACTGATATTTCATATATGACCATAAGGATATGAAAACGACAATTAACGCTTGGCTATTTTTTCACAGCATTCGCATATGTGTCAGATATCGTCATAAATGTGTCTAATGGGTCAAGTTCAGATATTCATATTGATGAATGTGATAAGGCACCTAGTAATTGCCAGCACTCTACCGAATTGATCAACATTTTAAAAGCAATCTTATCCAATTAATGGTGATTTGCAAAATATAAACCCAGTTCGCTTATTAAGAGTTATCTTTTTAGTTTGGGCTTCTCTGTAATAATAAACAACCGTTCATCAGGATAGGACATTCAGCGAACAAACTTTTGGCATAGTGCTTCTGAAGATCTATTGCTTTGCCCGTGAAATATGTAGTCACTAAATGTAATTTGACGTTATCCTGAATGATACCACGATGTTTATATTCATTTTAGATACGGAAATGACATTGAACTCCTCTTCACATAACGAATGAAAAAAGCACAACAGCATAAACTTATACATGGAAACCTAAACTTGGAATAGTTAACATTATATATCAAACTCGAATTCGAAATTAACATATCCAATTCAATTTAAATATAACACAAATTGTTTAAAACATAATGTGTTTCAAACTTTCGAACTCTACCCAATTATCTCAACTATACTAGTGTTACAAAATATATTTGAAAAAACCCGTCCCTAGAATTCAATTACTTGTTTTGATAGTTTTTCCTTTTACTGTTCCTTCCCTACCCCACTGGGAGTTGTCTCAAACGTAATCTAATTGAATAGAGTTCTTGTTATCATTTAGGTGTTTAACTTGTGTTAAGTAAAACATTCTTAAACTTTCAAAACCGAGGTAAGTTGACTTAATGTAATACGTGTCTGCAATAGTGAAACAACTAATACTTTTACTGAAAGATTATCCGAACCCACAGTCAGGCACCAATTAATTGCCAGCACTGAATACCTCAGGTCTCCTTGGCTGAATGGATACGTTGTACTGTTCAGTAGCCGCAATTAGGGTCGGACTTTTGTGACTTCAAAAACAATACCAAAGCAATCTCAATTATCAGTCATCAGCTTGAAGTGTTGCCGGAGGTAACAGGAATGTATACAAGGATTGAGGTATCACTTGTGTTTCAAACATCTTATATAGAAAACTGCATTAATTACAGACACTTGTCATACACACACATCCCTGAGTTAGGAAAGTAAATGGTATACAGGTACACTTTCAACAGTTATTCATCATGGTGAAATAATTTAAGCTACTCATAATGTTTTCGTGTTGTCTTCAACTTTTCAGTTTTCACGTTGTTTGTCTTGTTAGTAGAAAATGCCCGTTCCTCCACTGGGAAATTACTCAAACTTAACTTCTGAATGATTTGGCCTTTTTTAAACTTACAGGTCTATCTTTATTTTGGTCATTTCCTGGGGAAACGAATCCAATTATAATCGTTAAGAACCGTACCTACTTCTCCAGCTGATACCAGCCTTGACCCACGTTACTTAATCAGATTTCATTGTATAGTGTCGTGTAATTAAGTCACCTTTTTCATTGTTGATGTGTGGTAAATGCAGTACAATATTGTTATTCTGTATGTTAGTGGACGAGGCATGGAAAAATGTGTTCATTTAACTTCCTCAAGCATTTCACAACAATATTTAAGAATGTGTCTTCCAAAGCAGAATAATACTTCTCCCAATCATACTATATTGTCTCTAAAGCATGTTTTCTTTAATGGTTTATTATGAAAGTAGAAAAATAGTACAACTGATTGTCTCGTAGCACTGATTTCGGAGACAGGTATAGCAAATATGTGGGCTTTTGTACCTGTGCCCTGCACATGCGACTACGGAATGACCAAAGTAAGACCGACTATGAAACATTGCGTTGTAAACCTGGATGTAATTAGTAGAACGAACATAATGGAACACTACAGCGATAACAGTTTGAGGCAGTTTCAACAAAGAAGCAAACAATGTATATTTTAGAGGAAGGAAATAAATGAATGAAAGCATTTTGATCCATCAGTGTATTTATATCCGCTGGCGCTACTACCATATACCCATATCTCCTTAGGCCTGAAACTGTCGGTTTGCCTATAAATAAACAGCCAATGAGAGAACTTCATTTCGAGCAAACGCGGCAGTACCCGGATGAAAAAAAACCGACGAGCGATCGTGGACAGCGGATACAAATACCCTGATGGAGCAGGATGAAATACTAAGAAACGTCAGTTGGCTTTTAATAAAGGGTGCTCTTGAAACAAACTATCAGGACAGGAACAAAGAAACATAAACAGTATACAACCATAAAACAGAATACTCTCGCCTGTGTATTTGAGCAACGAGAGCACGTCTCGCCTTGGAGATTACCAATGACCGCCACGCGTTGGTATAGCAAGGTCTAATTCCATAAACTTATCGATAGTATTTTATCATCGACGTGTATAGCACATATTGCTCCAAAACAATCTAGGTACCATTGGAAGAAAGCATTACTTACGTGACATAAGGCATAACGCTTTACTTGATGATTTCTTTTTCCAGACGATGCACTTGCTTTTTAGAATGACATCAGTTCTCCGATCAAATAGGCCGTATTACACAGAGCCACGTCCTTTGTGTGAACCACAGGGGCTTGCATTGTCAAAAACTAACGTCGAGAAAGCATATAAAGTCAACGGTCAACCCCCTTATATTAAAGAGATGTAACGAGTTCAACATCCAATGTCCCTTTGAAATTATATTTTATGATGTTGTCATCATATTATCCTTGTATATTAAATACCACGTCAAAGCCAAGCCATTGTCTTTAATATAAGCCATAACACATAAAGCCAATCGGGTATTTACAAAGGTAATTTTTCAAAGCTTTTAATGTTCGCATACGATCAACCTGAACAGTTTGCCAAACCCTCCAAATTGATTAAAAATCCCTTGAAAGAAATTGTGTCTAAATTATCCGTTCTGCTCAAAATGATACATTTGCAGACGGGACGACGAGACTTCTCTATAGGCTTACGCTTATGACATGACGTTGAGTCCAACTTCCTTCCATCCGGCCTTCCATCTGTAAACTTGTACTTGTATCATCCTCCTCTTAAACAAATGGGTCTAGAGAGATTACTTCAAGCATACAGATCGATCCCGTAATCAATGGGGATTATAAAGTGTAAATTTGTTGACTTTGTAGCCACGCCCTAAAACCATATTTTCATATTTCCAAAAGCCATAAAAAGCCGAAGTGATGTGAACAAATTCTTTACCCAATGCGGAATGTAAGTTGTGGATTTGGTGACTGTGACCCCATAAGGACAATGCACTAAAACGTATTTCGTCATTGTCTTCACGACTAAAATTATGCTGCGTACACACACGTACAGCTGCGTACCGGGAATTTGTTCACCAACTTGTATATTTTAATGCAAATGTCATGTAATTTAGCATGTCTTTGAAGCATCATAACTACGCGAAAACTGGACCAATCACTTTGCATTTTCATCATTAGCAGACATGTAGTGTTCTATTACATGATCTGTTTTGATTTCTCATAATAAACAGTTGCAATGTTTACAGCTCTTTCTTTTTTTTAAAATACAGTTTTTATTTTCTTCTGTCAAATATTCAGTAAGTGATAAACTAGATCTAACACACATCATTTATTTCCTCTTAAACTCATTTTTGATGATTTTTTTTTTATCATTTAGTCAATATGAATTTGTTTTCGAAAATTAGTGAAATATAAATTTCAAAAGTATATTTCATTATGCCCAATTTCATTAGCCTGCACCACTGGCGTTACGATCACAGAATACGTTTGTGAATTATTGTTTTACTCATGGATATATGATAATTCATTTTCATTGCATGTGGGGTTCCTTTTATGTTTTACGATACACGGAATATACTTCTGCCACTCTTAAAAAGAACTACGTATGTGGAAAAATGCATACCCTCACATGAGTGTTTGTAGGGAAGTGTTTACACCACACAACTACTCACTTGTGCAGAAATGCATACATTGTATATGCAAATGAACATGATCTCCTTAGGTAGTGTAAATAAGGCAGATAGATAAATTCAAAAGATACACATTGCCGGTGAGACATTTGGACTGTCTCAACATCATCAAGAAAAATTGCATAAGGTAATTATCCTACAGGTAAACGTGTATAAAGAAGAGCTATCATAAAATGTAACTCACCAGACTATATTTGTCAGCGGGTTACCAAACACTTGAGTTTTCTAGCTCTTTCCATTCTAGACCAATAGATGAAAATAGGTTTTTAGATCATGGCCTGTGGGACCCTTATAATGTGCCACAAGGTCACGAAATCTACAATTGATAATCTGCATTGGCCAAGGAGCGAGTATAGAAAATTTAAGTTCTCTAGAGCCAGTGGTTCTAGAGAAGAAGTCCAAAAGGCGAAAGGTATACGGACAGATGCATGGACGAATGTACGGACGTACAAACGCCATGCCTTGCGTATCCTATCTTTCGCGTATACTGGGGATCTGTCTTGACCTTATGAAATGTAGGTTATCAGATTTATTTTATCTTGTCCGTACTCTTGAGTAGTTGAAGTCGTTGTCACATAACATTTGATCAAGAATTAGATACATTTGGAAAAGTCAAAATTCAGCTTCCTCAATCGAACCTGAAATAAAGCAAATATTGAACTCTTATACTAAGGGAATATGAATTTAAAAAAGGAGTAAATGATTATACAATTGGTTTTTTATTGTTTTATCTTGTTATGACCTCTGTCCTATCTTAAGAATGACCTTGATGTAAAAATAATACAGAAAGCCACGAATATGACCCGAGGGATATCGAAAACAAGTGGTTAAGTAATTTTGTTTTCAATACACTTACAATAATTGTATTCTTTTAGTTTGTATTGAGACATTTTACAAGTTGGGAGGCCAAGGTCAAGTCTTTATAGATATTCAACATGTGAAAATTATAAATCCATAACGGTTTGTCCTTATTTTGGACGTACATAATTTGTAAAATATTTATTTACGTTTATAACCGAAGGGATATCTTTAAATAAAAGGCATTAAACACATGTTTCATTGACTTTCAAAGATTCTGATTTATCAATGTAAATGTTGATTGACATGAAATATGTTTGTTTTTTCTTAATCTTCTCTGCTTGATATTGGTGTGTTTAATCTCTGATGGATTTGTTATTTTTCAGGTATTTTGTTGTTATTCATACAGTGCTTTCAAGGTAACATTTATCGTTTGTTTTAATCTTAAATTTGAATTGAAATACCAGTATTGGTAACGTTATTTTTAGGACAACAGTTATTTTACTCTCACCGTGGATAGAATTATAGAACAAAGATAGTAATTGTTCTTAACAGCGGTGAGGTATTCGAAGTATGTTTCCATACCTAAAGACAAAACTGTAGAAATACCAATCACTTACAATGAAGTTCAAATGTTGACAATGTATTCATGGTTTAGATAGACCTAAATCGTATTACAACATACATTGGGTCCCGTAGATCGAGAACAGGAGAAGAAGCAATTCTAGCACTTGTCAATGGCCGTTATTTAGGTGTCAGCGCTGTACGAACGTGCTATCAGTGTTCTGGGAGCTCGCTCAGTTTATGCCAGAAGCAGACTTGTATTGGATATATGCACGTAAGTCTTTGTAACACATCTTTGCATGTTCAAATATGTTCATAATTTAAAACGAAAATAATGTTTTCGAAGACATACGGAATCTCAATCTCTAACTTGGAAATAATTTTGAATAGTTGTTAAAGTAATCTATTGAACTTCCAATTGTACTCTGTGCCCATTCAAATTAGGATCGTATTACTCAAGGAACATATTGATCACAAATCAGTTTAGTCTGAAATGATTATCATGAACAAACTCAACATTTCTATGAACAATGAAACTATGATTGGCATCAGCCTAATATATTATTCACAGTCATGTTACTACCAAGAGACCACGCACCCTGGCTCAAGGAAATCATTCAAGGCTGGATGTGCGCTGGACAACGTAAGTTTTCTAAAATTACACTTTCTTTCACATTGCGTTTCATGTACGATGGAATTAATGTAATGTCCAATAAGTGTTTTCGATAATTAGATTACGATGGGATCTGTTTCGTGTCTAACTGTTCTCAGTATTTTTGTCCAAATATCATTATTAGTTTCAATAATGATGTGATGAAATGATTAGTGAAATTAATGATTTAAGCATGAGATGTAAGACATCGTCCGCCCGACCGGTAGCACCTGATACTAACACGATCAGGTCAGTTTCATTAAACTATACAGCTGCTTACCGAAAGTGTGTTCACCTACATGCGTATCTTAGTGCAAATAGCATGTAAATTGACGTTCATTGTAACGTCAATCAAATTACATAACAAACAATGACAATGAATCATCATGTCTCCAAGAGTACAACAGTAATGCTGAAACGTATCCTGTGATCGTCAGCGGTGCATGTTTATGAAAATTGGCATAATGAAAAAGACAGAAAGGGTCAATTTTTTAAAATTCAAATAAATGTCATTACTTTTGAATAAGAGTTTTCATATTGATTAAATGAGAACAAATTCACCACCATACATTGAATGAGTTTAAGAGGAAATATATGATGTATATTGAACACATTTGACCACTTACTGAATATTTGACAGAAGAAAAAATTAAAAAATATTTTGAAAAGATTGACCCCTGGTCACTTCAAAGAGCTGCAAAAACTTTAACTGTTAACTATGAGCTATCAAATCAGAAAATGTTACTGAACGATCAACTGTCTTATAATACAAAAATGCAAAATGATCAGTCTGGCTTTCCCGTTGATATGTTACTTCAAAGACATGCCAAATTACATGATATTTGCACTAAAATGGTGAACAAACTTTTGGTACGCAGCTGTACAAGTACTATCAGAAGTTCAAACATTGCAATATACAAGTTCTATATTCAAGTGTAGACTGAAAATAAAAGTTATGACTAATTACAAGCATGGGTGACACAAGAAATGTTACTTAAGTCATTTCATCCCACGTAACACTGTGCATTCCCACATAGCAGTTTTCATTTAACTTTTTGTGTAAATTGTGCTTCATTGTTTCTTCAAGTCCTGCAATTCAGAAGGGCAGACGGCATACACTATGGAGGAAGATGGAGGAAAGTCCTGTCGGAAGTGTTGCAAAACCGATTTATGTAACACTAAAATTTGTGATGCCCCAGGTAAAAGTAACCTTTTAGTACACTGCAATTACATATTAATACGAACCCTTTTACATCCATATGTTCAAGTTTTACCTGCAGCCCACGGAACGCATTCAGATCACATGTGCTAATAACACACTATATTTGTTTCCTAGTACCGGATGTGTCAAACACAACGCACGTTTCTGTTTTGATTCCATACATTCCCAGAACTTGAGTTTGCCACTTTGATGTCTCACAGCTAAGAAATGTATCAATGTTGTACCGTAAATCTAGAACTAAAGGACAACTACACACTGCAAGGTGCAAGAACAATAATAAACATTATAGAGAATAAGACAGGGGATGTGTATATATATACCATGTAATATTATGGATGATCAACTTCCCTATTTAACAATTGCGACGTTCGATCATTACACCGTCATTAAGCATATGTGAGAGATGAGAAATATAGAATACATGTTGGTAAGTTAAAGAGATACTAAAGACAACATGATGAGCGAACAATGCCATGAAACAAGCGAAGTTGCGACAACAAGGATGACAGTATGACGTAGAGTAATTATAAACTTGGAATATCATGTTTCATCAAATTTGACATTTATTATTAAAGTTTATACAATGAATTGGTACGTTCTTACAATAATATATACAAGGAAAGGGATGTAACGACGAAACCACCCCATGCTCATTCAAATTTACATTTCGCATAAAAAAAACATTGTTATGGCACAGTCGATGACTACGATATGAAAGCTAAATGATTTCCATAC
This sequence comes from Gibbula magus, assembly GCA_936450465.1. NCBI lineage: Eukaryota > Metazoa > Mollusca > Gastropoda > Trochida > Trochidae > Gibbula > Gibbula magus. The sequence continues at coordinate 28,759,302 of OW388297.1, forward strand.
AAAATGAGCTATAAATGGTCACAATCCGATCATTATTATCCCCGGCCGCGCGTTTAGCGCGAAGCGGGGGATATAGTATTCCGCTGCGTCCACCCGTACGTACGCCCGTACGAAATAGAATAACTCAAATACTATTCACTGGATTATTTTCATATTTTGCATATGGGTTCATCATAGGAAGAGTGATGTTCCTACAGAGGTTTATGACCTTGACCTCTATGTCAAGGTGACAACGAGACTTTGTCATGTTACCCTTGTCAGCGGGATATCGACATGCTAATGTACATGTAAATCTTGTCAGCGGGATATCTCATGAACCATTCACCGGAATTCCATCATATCTTTCACAAAGCACCTCCTAGGGAAGACGACGGGCTGATTAGATTTTGGTGACCTTTACATTATTGTCAAGGTCACAGTGGAGCTTTGACTTTTCCGACATGTTTGAAAGTCGATTTTGCTGATTTTGACATTATTTTTCATTTTTAAGTATTAATTTGCGGCGGGGGATCATGTCACCTTAGTGACAACTTCTTGTTTCAAAAGGTATGCGACAGGACAGTTCGTATATCGCTACCTCCAAACGTTCAAGCAAATTTCCCCGCTAACGAAAATCAGCGAAAACTCACTTTTTAAAATCGTTTGTTAATTCCAGCAATGTTGACAGTACCTATGAATCGGCAGATTCGAACCGCAGAGTGAAACTACAGATGTGAAACAAAATATTACGTATCATTTCTCCGACTGTACTACGACATTATGTCTCAAATCATCGCCATGCAGTGCACTTGTCAGCCCATGTACAATGTGCCATACTTAAAACTCTATTCTGAGTGTTTAGGTATCGCTACATCAGTCAGATCACTTGAACTACCTTCGAGCGGCCATTTAATGTGAACACATTAAAATGATCGCTCGATGGCAAATGGACTCGCATGGTTTAACCGAACCATGTACATTAGATTTATAAAAAATGTTATTGACTTCGGAGTAGTATTATATAAGTCATTGGGAACACATATTTATATTTTTGTGAGAGCACTTTATGTCAGTAAGAAATGCAGCGCCTTTAAAAAGAAACTCGATGAAAACCGAGACTGACCATGACCCATGAGATATGATGTTATTCATCACACACGGAATTGACATAATTTTATGATATACATATGTAAAAGATATCTACATAGAATAAATTAAACATTGGTTCTTATCCAAAATTTCAGGCATGCACATTTTATACCAAGCAGTGCTTTGATAATGACGCCCAAATGCTTCTGTTGCTGCAAATCTAAATACCTCTACCACAGAGATAATTTCTATGTGACTTTACTTAACGAAAATGATGCAGGGTTATTTTATGAAGGATTCTGGAGAAACATTCTGAAATAACTGTGTGGTAATTCTTGTAAACATATGCTCCTTCTAAAATACTTTTTCACATGTCTGTATCTGATTAATGTTTTACTTTATGTATGTTATATTTAATTGTTACTGAAATATATTTATTTCTTCATTCATTACTGCTTTGATGAATAGCAAAAATTGGCAACGTTCCAATTGCTACCATAAAACACAACCTAAGGTCCCACCAACTGCAACATGCATGGACTTAATAGACGTTATAACCTGTTTTAAATGCACTATATTATTTTAACTTAAGTTTCAATCCAAGTGGTAAAGTGTGCATAATCGTTGCCAAAACATGTTAACATGTGTTGCAGTTGGGTTTACGATGCTCAAGTGCAGATCGTGTGCCGGGTATGCCCTGGACGGATGCCAGGACAGACTATGTCCAGCTGATAAGCAGGTCACTTCTTAACAGTTAACCGATATTCAAAGATACTAACATGTACTAACAGCAAATGTTCTTATTCAAAGTTTTCAACCAATTTTAAATACCATTTAAATTCTTATAATAACTAGAACAATGCATAATTGGTACAATCGTGGATATAGTTCGAATATGCAATTTATTTTCATCGGATGGTGAATAAAGATACATAATTAATCCCGATGAACCAGTTTCATCATACGACAGTCGTAACTTTATGTAACTTAGCATTTCTAATGTCAGTATTATTGTTTAAGAAAGTATTCAGAGTCTGTTCTCGTTTGTCTTACAGATTTGTTCCTATCAGGAGACGAACTTCCGTGATAAGGGAATCTATTATAACGCTGGCTGTGCCACGTCCAGTGTAAGTAAACTAGAATACACAATCTACAACCTGTATCTCCCCTTTATGAGGTCAATGGCATCGCATATTAGCATAACTATGGAATACGTTGAACTTGTATTTCATCTTCTTCTCAAATCGAACTGCCCTTGATAAGGTTCTTGAGAATTATTAATATTTACTTATAAACGAGTCTAATTCGAACAGTTTGTTTTGGTGTTGCTGATAAATGAAGTGTTTCTGACCAGGGTAAGTAAGCGCCTTGAGCAGCATGGGTGTGTGTCAATCAGACATAATGATATCCTCAATATCGTAAAATTGAAAAGTAGATATTGACAATGTTAATGCAGATTAACGTTATTACCTTAAGTTTTAACGGGTTTGCACGAATTGCAGGTCTGTCTCCCAAACGGCGGAATCAAATACACCACGGAAAGGGGTGAACATACCACATGTCGGGCATGTTGTAACACTGACCTCTGTAACGTGAAGAGCTGTGATGCCCCAGGTATGTACGTCCCATTATAACATGTAAATGACGATATTTTGCAACACATATCTAAATGTACCTGTTATGTGGGTTCATCTTTATAATTGTTTTTAGCTTTTTTCAGTTTTTCTCAACACATGTAAACCAATACATCCTCAGGGTTAAGAGATATTCAGTTATTTCAATCAATAGAGGTTTCCATGTGAGTGGGTTTTTGGATGGTCAAAATTCTGCATTAGGAATAAACATTGTATTTTGCGAGCTTTGGCGAGCTAAATACATAGTGTTTGACAACATTCATTTCAAAGTTTAACTTTTCTTTAACTACGCGTATTGATATTTGCAAATGAACAACGTGCAATTCTCACGGTAAACTGACACAAATAATGCCTCTTTAAAGATGCTTTCAGATAAAATGATTGTTATATTGGCATGATCTAAATGGTTTAATACGTAAATTCCAAATACGTTTTCCAAATGAAAAATATTTAACGTAAAGACAGCAAATTTGAAATCTCGTCCTGACGCTTTCGTGTAATTATGACTGTGCGCGAGTCTAACGAAGGCGCGAGAGTTGTTTCCCTTCCGCTCGGTTGCAAATGGCGACTCATATAATGTGACATATCATTCGGAGAGCGAAACTGAATATCAATATACTATATCTTATACTAAAATCCACTTAACCAAAGTCACATAATGGAACAGTGACGATTGACGTTCGGTTAATGAATATTTGACTCAAACTGCCTTTGTTACCTGTGAGTATTTATAACGTGTTTGATCGGTAGATTTCAACTCGCGATAGACATGTCTTGGCACTACTTGATCGTAATAAAGTTTGACGTACTATGCAGGGCAGAGTGTTTGTTTTGTCATTTCTCAAATAGCGTATATGAAATGAAGCATTTATATTTACATGAAGCTGTTACGCTATTACAGCTGTTGCGGCAATGCATTTAAGTTATCACAGGCGTTCGAAATGTTAGCGCGTGTGACGTCATTATCATAAGAAGTTCCGTCACTTGACCGCTGTAATTTGCATTTTTATCCGTATATGACCCCAACGGATATCGAAAATATCCGTTGCCTTTATCCTGTCGAGAACAGTATTCGTTGTATGATAAATGTGGTTATGAGTTTCTTTTCTCTGAAAATGTAAGAATTAATTTGATATACATATATCTTTTCCTTTCAGCATTATCTACACCTGTGGACCGTGGTAGAGTATTGTGGACAATTGTCATTGTTTGCTAGCTAGTATCCCATTTCAATCTGCTGTATTAGCTGAATGGTGTCATTTGTGGAAGTCATTACTGAAGAACAATCTTTTAAATGCATTCTAATTGCAGAAACCAATTAAATCTATAAACGAAATTTAAATTCAGCTCTTACTTGTAATTGCTACTATGATAATTTAAAACCGTGGAAACCAAGCAATGTTATATGAAGATCCTGCTGTTACCATCTTTAAAGGTACATCCATTGTGTTGTTTGGGGTCACATATGCTAAACGTTATAAATTGTGTTATGGTATCGAGAAGTACTGACTGTTGCCGAAAAGTGTCATTTTGATCCTAGTTAACTCAGTATACGGACGATATAAAGATTAAAGTATCGATTTCCGATCGAAAACCGAACAATTCACCGCGTGTGGCGCGCGTCAATTAGTCAAACGTACTTTAGGAAACTAATTAACAACAGACTAAAAGAAAACTTTTACTTGATAATGTTTAATAGGTCTTATAACTACTATGTGTAAATGGAACGTGTAGTTTTGGTTTCTGCATAAGTATCATGATGTTATTCGATTTTAATTGGAAACTAGTATTTGTTTGTATATATTTGGCGATTGGGGATGATTATGCAAGTTAAGTGAAATTATTTGAACTGATACATACCGTATGTTGGCATGTATTAAAGCCAAATCAAATATTATGAAACACAATGGGTGCACCTTTAAGTGCCTGCCTTTCTGTGATTGGTCTACTGTACATGTAGCCTCTCTGTATCGCTTCAGAACCCCAGTGTCTCTCGTGTAATGGCGTCCATCACAAGCTAGAGTGCTCACAAACTCAACAGTGCAACAAGGACGAGGTCAATATAAATTCACAACACATTTCCCCAGAAAATGGGACATATAATTCGAATTCAAATTCGGTTATATATAATTTTAATAAATTCGATTGGCTCTATCATTTGCCATTTACATGTATAAATATCGTGGTAAATAAAGCCCTTCATTCCCTTAAGAGGAATGTTTGATGCGGTAATGTTACTCGACTGTGCTATCATCTTCCAGCATTGCTATATGCAAGCCTATGCAGAAGGAAATCAAATGTCTTACTATGGAGGTTGTGCAAGTGTAAGTACTTGACGTTGTGTAAGTGATCGAATATATCATATGCAAATCAAAATAATTACAGACTACTACTAATTACTAATCATTATAACGAGAACACAGACCATGATATAGCTGTGAACATAGATATTCCTTAAAGAGTTCATGTTGTTCACGACTCCACAGCGTCAGCAATTCTAACGTATATAAGTATACTGACATTTAGACCTGCTCCTCTTCAACATTACCCTCACGATCCGGACACAACGTGTGTGCCCGATGTTGCAACCAGAGTTTCTGTAATGCTGATATATGTGCAGTTCAAGGTGAGTACTTAATCGATCGGAGCTGTTAACATATTTTAGCATCCTCTTAAACATGCACTCAGTAATATTGTTTTATCACCCAAAACTGTGTTCCACCGGAGATATCGCTTGTGGGAGATCAAGCGATATCTCCTAGGAAATATCTTTCAGGCAGTAGATTTTGCACAATGCCCTGTTACCGTCAACTACATGACATCACAATGCATTTACGTCATCGAGTAATGACATCACAATAATATGACGTCATAAACATGATGACGTCACAATGCTATGACCTCACCGCACTGTTAGTCAAATGGAGAGATGTGCTCGGAGATGTACACTATTTTCGCTTAAACGTAATAAGAATGATTTTGGATAATACATAGAATCTCACCCTCGTGTCTTCTGATATCAAATATACTCACGTCCAAAAGAAACTTGACCCCTAATTTCTTTACTTAAAATATATTTTATCAATTTGAAAATTTCAAGTAGGCATTTCCTGAGTTCGCCGGTGTTCATGGACCCGTTTTATGCATAGAAGAAACGCGACACGTCACAATCATGCTTCACGTGTAAGGTTCTGTTTTTTAAATTGCACGAACCGCACGTGCAATTTTTGGTATAAAAGGCTCTCGGACAAACCACTGTCCTCACTGTTATTGGAAAACCACAAAAAGAATGCCGAGACTTACAGCAGAACAACGCGAACGGGCCATTGGAATGATCAACATGGGAGCTTCAAGGTGTCATGTTGCCAGAACTTTCGGCTGCTCCACCACAGCGGTGACCAACTTGATTGAACGGTTCCAACAGACTGGTCAGACAAGAGCCAAGCCCCGATCAGGGAGACCCCGCATCACAACGTCAACGGCAAAAAGTGCGTTGGGTCGCCGTCTCAGCCGACAGACAGTAAACAGACGTCTCCGTTCCTCGGTATTATGAATTACAGGCCCTACAGAGGAACTGTTCTGACGCCAAGACATCGACAAGAGAGACTACGTTGGGCACGTCAAGTACGGCACTGGCAGATACGTGACTGGCAAAGGGTCATCTTTTCCGATGAGAGTAGGTTCTGCTTATTCAACAATGATGGGAGGTACCGAGTTTATCGGAGTCATATTTCGATCACAATCAATAATTTCTTAGGGGTCAAGTTTCTTATGGACGTGAGTATATATCAACACTCGTTATCAACTCGTGTTGATATATTTGCTATCAGAAGTCACTTGGGTGACATTCTCTATTTATTGAGTAAATCAGTAAGAATTTGAATGGCTTTCGGTGGCATCTTCTCGTAATTAAATGTTCAATTGAAGTTCAAAATCAGTTTGCATATAAAATAAGAAAATTCAGGTATGTGAGGTATTTAATGATGATAATAACTTTGAAAAGCATGACATTAATAAGATTTTCAAATATTATTCATATAAAGAAGATTATAACAATCCTTATCAAAACATTTGTTACAGTTGAAAGCTTCATGGCATCAATGACAACAGGTAAGATCGATGTGTTAAACTGCAGAACTAGTATTACTCTAATCTTTTGTTTGTACCTGTCAAACATTATATAACTAATTTGAATGATAAAGGTTTATCACCATTTGCATAGTCTCAACATTTATTCACCAATATAATACATTCTCTAGCCAAATACAATTACACTCAATTGAAATAAAGGAACGTTATTTAGAGATTGATGTCTGGATAACGAATTATAAAATATATTTCCAGTACAAAATAAGCGAGAATGCTACCAGTGTTATGATCAGAAACTTGACAACATCGGGCGATGTTTCCATACAGTTCAATGCGCATCAAACTCATCGGTAAATCACACTGTATTAATCTATATAAATAATTACTTGTTTTAAAGTTCTAGTTAAATACAACTGGAATATCTTCAATTCAATACAAGGCCAAGTCGATGTGACAAAATAATTGCAAAATCATGCTAATTAAGGTATACTAGATAGTCTTAACTACAAAATATTCATTTGAAAGTCGTTAAGAACAAAAGCTAATTGTCTTTCAAGTAGAGATAACGATATATTGTTATGAGTTTCGCATGGTGTACCACAATTGATTAATTGATATTATTGTTTACGTTGCCTTGATATCCATTTTATAATTATTTTCTTTCAGAAATGTGCAAGCGTAATGCATTATCAACATGGAATTATTAGTTTGGACCTGGATTGTGAAGAAAATCTTGTAAGTAAATGTTGTCTATTGTTTTGTTTAAATGCAAAGCAAATTCATATGACAACATATAATATGTTATTCTTCGTTTGAACACACTTAGAGCTGGAGGTAGATGTAATGCCAGACATAAAAACTTCAGCATGAAAGGTCAAGATGAAAAAGTCAGATAAATCTGACTCATTATAAACAGTATTTGTAAGGAATTCGCTATTGTTTATGACTAATATAAATGAAGACAAACCAATCTTACACGCTCCGACACGTGGTGCTGTACATTGCCAGGTTGACCAGCATAAGTTCAGCAAACTTTGGCGCGGTTTTGGTATCCAGCTCTATAGCTGGCTAATCTGATAAAATGAAGGTTTAATTCCCTGCCCAAAACTGAGACATGACTTGTAAAACTTGCGGTGTGTTGTGGCAAGTTACTTAATTCAAATTTTATCTCTGTTAACCGAACGGTCAAGGGCTCTTTAATTGCTCAATGTAGCGCTCAAGTAGCGCTCAAGTAACGCTCATTCTCTCCTGAACGACACGGTGAGATTTCTAGATGTTTGCTCGCCTTGCTACGTAGCGCTACATTGAGCAATCGCAATCATGAGCGATTACTTTGAAACCTCTCTTGAACATGGCCCTGGACTTTTCATTCCCATACACTCTTTCAAAATAAAGCATTGCTTTGTAGATTATCTTGAACACAATATGATGAGTTATTCCATACCATGAATTAAATTGATCTAAACGTAATTTCCCACAGCATATTAACAACGGCGTCAATTGAATTCCTTTAATAACTTATATTCACAGCCGTGTTCTGGACAGAACACACGTAACGAGGTATGCAGAGAATGTTGTAACGGTAATACATGTAACCGAGATGTGGACTGTAGAAATGGTATGTACAGCCGATTGCGACTTGCATTACTTTAAATTCGTTGTCATGATCGTACATTTCACATGTGACTCCTAATCAATATTTTTTTAATATCAGGACTGAATGCGACTTCGTCAACCAAATAATTATTAAAGAGGTTACATTATCAGCATGTTATATAATAGTATTGGTACACCAGATCTATCCTAATTTCAATGGCCGTTTCTGAGTCAAAATGGATAACAGTATGATGACTTGATGAATTCATTTCTGAAATGAGTCTACATACACTATATGTTTCGTCCTGATACATTTCTATAAATGAAACCTTTCAGCCATTCAGCTGACGACATCATCTCCGGTTAGCACAACAGCAGGAAGATACTCTACTGGACGTAAGCTAAAATATAGTCGCAAGCGACTTTAAACGGATTCAGCATATATATGATTCATTTCCTATTAGGTACATTATATCAGCAGTCATTCCTGAAAGTTACACGATTATGTGGAAATGTGTTAAGCTACAGCAACCTATCCCTGTCCATCATGTAAAACGAAAGTAGGATTTACCCCCTTTGTTAACAGTTCAAAATAAAGTCGCAATTGATCAAGATAAAATGCTTATATCTCATTGGTTATGTTTATTATCAAACTAATAATGTTTTCCCCATATAGAGTAATCCTTTCCCATTTCAACGAGGTATCAAACAACGTGCTATGATTTTGCATTGTTGAACTTGCACTAACAAAGATACACTACAAACGTGGCGATTGTCAATTTAGAAAGAAGGCAGAAACTGTCCAACTTAAAATACCCGTAACTCATTGGTTATGAACACCACTACTGTACTTATTTTATTTTTTGTAATTTCAACTTAGGTTGATGTAGTCATAATTTAGATTGCATACATGGTTAATGCGTAATGTTCTTTTGAATATTCAGGAAAATACTAAACAATGCTTATTTTCGGATCCCTATTCCACTTTTCCGATGTTCGAAGCTAAACTATTAACATTTCGATGAAAGGGTTCAACATAAAAGTTTTTATTCTTGAAATTGTCTATTCGCAGGTGTGAATAAAATTTCAATAGCATAATTGGTTAAGCAGTCATGATCCTTTGAACATTGCTGAAAATGGCGATTTTTGAAAAATGTTCTGTGACTTGTCACACATAAAGTATGACAGATACGCGATTGAAAATTATTATTCTACATTAGAGACATGTCTACTTCACAGTGAGACATAAAACATTATTGTATCTTCAGTGGTTTACGAAGGAAAATTCTCCAAAGTAGGTACCCCTCGAAAGGTCTCAAAATCACAAAATTTAACTTTTGGGGGCGTATGTCTAAATTGTGCCTAATCTATCATCTTTTACATGATCATGATATGCTATGGAATTGTTAAACAAATTATTATAAAGAGATTGAAATAATTAACTTTGACATAAAGTAATTGGTTATAGAGTTATGCCACTTTGAACATGCAACCGAAAATCGCACTTTTCGAAAAGGTCCAAATACAAGGGCAGATAACTCGAATTCTAAGCCAAAATTCAAAATTCTGTCTCGATAACTTTTTTACACGTTTATCCAGCTTTCAAATGAGCTATCACACATAGCTGTATGTGTTGCCGGGATTTAGAAGAAGATTTTTGAAGACGCGTACCCTCAAAACCGAAAAAGTACACATAGAATTCAGATTTTTCGAAATAGCAAAAAATCTATTATTACGGCCGAAAACCCCTATAGCCCTAATCGATGAGGAATGTTGTTGCGCACATTTTGGTGAAAGTTTTGTGCAAATATCTTGATAAGTTTTCGAGCTATTAAGGTTTGAAGTTTTAACTTCCAGGGGGGATAACTCACGAAAGAAGTCGAAAATCCAAAAAGTAAAAAAAGTAGATCTAAGTTTGGTCACAGGCTACGATCCCTGAAAGTTTCAGAGAAATCGGTCATGCCGTTAGTTCAGTACCGCGGTCACAAAATCGGTGGAATAATAAAAAAAAAACAAAAAAAAAACACGCCAATAACAATAAGGATTCAGCCTTATGGCTGAATCCTTAATTATGATAATCATGACACTGGGGAGCTAGTTTGGATCAGGGCTGTCTGCATCTAATGTACATGTTATAGTGACTTGTTTAATCAAGAAAAACAATTCTTAATGATCACAATGAAGCTGCACTAACTGTACCGCTGCATCGTGTTGGTAAGTTTGTGCCAGGTAGACATTGTGTTAGTCTGTGATTAGTGACATAATGTTCCCCTATCTCTATCAACATTTTCTATGTAATCTCATTTTTTTTATCAATCATTTTGTTTGTATTACAACATATATTTTATATACAATTTATTAATACGGGAACTAGACAATAATAAATTATAATGATGTCTCTATTATTATTGAAATACTTTACTGATCTATGAACACACCACTTAATACAGGAGATAGATAGCTATAGTGAGAGCATACATTGTATAAGTCTCTGTCTCTGGTATCTTTCAGTAAGCTGTGAGGTTTGCAGTGGACCAACATGTGGCCTTGGCCCTGAATATTCCGTCACCGCCAGGTGTAACCATAACACTCCTCTTTGTCTTGTTAACGTCATTAACGATGTCAACGGAGACAAACATGTTACGAAAAGGTCAATATATTTTGCAAGTTGTGTAGTACTATTAAAAGACAAATAACGGCAAGTAGGCGTTGAAGAGTTCCGTCACGTGACCTAAGCAATTTGCAACTTTATCCGCATTCGACCCCATTGGATATATATAATTGCCTTTATTCTGCCTAGAACACAGCTAGTAACTAGTAACTCCTATAAACACATTATAGGAAGTTCAACGTTTAAAGTTTCTACTTTGTTGTTCACAGATGTGCTTCTGTGTCCGAGTGTGAGACTGCTTGGTTACGTACATCTTCACGGATGAGTGGCTGTATGACCTTTGACCCATCCGGCATCTACAGTCTCGCCATGGAGTGTACCTATTGTTGTGTGACCAGCAACTGTAACAGTAATATCCCACCTGAGAACGCCACGCTGTATGAGGAGGGAATGTTCATATCTTGAGAGATACATTAGTGTTGAATCGTTGTCAGAAACAATTCCTTGATTCCTTCTAGGTTGTATTCAACGACATGTATATTCTAACAAATAAAAATACAATTACAACTCAGATGTTTATATAGCACTTGATAATATCGGGCGACATGAAAGACTACATGTTGTTTAAACAGCAGGCGATTCTTTCCTGTTAGATTTGATGGATACATGTTATCAATTATAACTAGGATTGCCAAGGCAATACTAAGGTCTTCAAGACTTCTGCTTGACCTTGAACTCCGTGTTGGACTATCTGTTATCCATCAGTTTCTCTGCTTTAAAATGAGCTATCAAGCATGTCTCTATCTTTAGTAGTTTTTTTACAAAATTCTCCAAAGACAATGACCCTCTTAAATTGTAACAATCGCTTATTAATGGACACCTACATGATCTTTCTCACGATTAAGACAAAATGGTTAATATTTTCATAATAAGGTGTATCATAGAAAATGTTATGCTTTAATTTCCACTTAAGTAGATGTAATCATCATTAAGATTGCATACATAGGTAATGCGTTATATAATTCTGAATATTCAAGGAAATGCTCAAAAATACTTAAATTTGGACCCCTAGACAACGTTTGCGATGTTCAGAGCTGAACTATCAACTTTTTGATGAAAGGGTTCCACAGAAACGTTGTTGTCCTTGGAATTGTGTATCCGAAGATGTAAATACAATTTCAATATCTTAATTAGTTAAGCAGTTATGATTCTTTGAACTTTGCTGAAAATGGCGTTTTCTGAAAAATGTCAATCTTCTATGACTTGTCAGATGTACAGCATGATCGATACATGATTGAAGGTTAATGTACTTGATATATTGCATCTCTTCTTCCAAATGAGGTATTAAACATAAGTGTATCTTTCGTGGTTTACCATCAACAATTCTATAAAAAAGAACCACTTGAAAAGATTCAAAATCACTAAATTTTAATTTTTTGGGAATATGTCCAAATTGTGCCAAAACTATAAATTTTTACATGATAATGATATGTTATGGAATTGTTAAGTTGGTTATGATAAAGAGAATGTCATAAATAACATTGTCATAACTTTATTCCAGACAGAGTTATGTCACTTTGAACAAGGAGCCGAAAAATGAAGATTTAAAAAAGGACCATTTTCAAGGGCAGATCATTTTAGTTTTAGGACGAAATTCAAAATTCGGACTAGAGCATTCTGTGGAGCAGTTATTCAGCTTCAAAATGAGCTATCACACATAGCTGTATGTATTGCCGTGAATTAGAAGAAGATTTTCAAAGACGCGTACCCTCAAAACCGCGAAAGTTCACAAAATTTTCAGTTTTTTCGAAATAGCAAAAAATCTATTATTACGGCCGAAAATCTCTATAGTCCTAATCGATGAGGAATGTTGTTGCCCACATAGTGGTGAAGGATTTGTGCAAATATATTGATTAGTTCACGAGCTATTAAGGTTTAAAGTTTCAACTTCAAGGGGCGATAACTCGCGAAAGAGGTCGAAAATCCAAAATCGGGCTTCGTTATGCAATAGTTCAGGTCATATACTATCATCACTGAACATTTCATGAAAATCGTTCAAGCGGTTAAGCGGGAAACCTTCGCACAAAAAAGGTCAAATAATAATAAATAAAAACTAGGATTGACGCGTCAATACTTAGGTCTTCAAGACTTCTGCTTGACCTTCAGCTCCTTGTTTGATCGAAGAATGTCACCAATAATGTTTCTAACAAAACTTCTATGTGTAACATCTCATAATGTACTGAGAAAACCTCAAAAGATCAGACATTTCATTTTAAATCAAAATGGCGGGAAAACCACGTCACCTACGAATTCGTCATGATTGACTTTTTTGCTTGCATTGTTATTGTCCATCTTTTAAAAAAAGTTGCAAGTCTCTATGTCAATTTTGAAAATTTTCCCCATGTTAAAATTCGAAATGGTGATTTTCTGTCATTTTTCAGCCTTAATTGTGACCGGAAATGACTGTTCGCGAGCGATTTTATTATTGATTCCTAAAGACAATATATTGATCTAATAGCCCTGAAAATGTCATGCAATTGTTAGATCGGGAAGTTGGAGTAATGTCCCCTTGAAGTAGGTCCATTGTAACAAATCGCACAACTTTGAAAGGTCACTGTGGAAAAAGTATTAAGAGTTCGTTCTTGATAAAACACACCATGTATTCACCAATGATTCAGCTGCATAATGTATAAGTTTCAGCTTCGTGGTGCAAGTATCTTCAGAGGAGAAGATTGTTAAAGGTACATGGGGTCGGACACTTTTAAAAAGTGACAAAAATCAAAATGGTGGCTAAACAACGTGATCTACGTATTCGTTGTGATTTACTTTTCTGCCCGCATTGTCATTGCGCATCTTTTAAAAAAAGTTACATGTCTCTAGCTGCATTTTGAATATTTTTCCCATGTTAAAAATCGAAATTTAGAATCGAACTGGAGCTTTAATGAGGGCAAAATTAAAAATTCCGCTTCGATAGTGCACAAGTTCACATTGAATTGTGCAATCACTGAAAATTTCATGAACATCGCTCAAGCGGTTAATTCAGAACGCGACACACAAAACATTGCGGAAATAATAATAATAATAAGGATTCGCATAATAACAATACGTCTTCCAGACATTGTGTTAGTCTGTGATTAGTGACATAATGTTCCCCTATCTCTATCAACATTTTCTATGTAATCTCATTTTTTTTATCAATCATTTTGTTTGTATTACAACATATATTTTATATACAATTTATTAATACGGGAACTAGACAATAATAAATTATAATGATGTCTCTATTATTATTGAAATACTTTACTGATCTATGAACACACCACTTAATACAGGAGATAGATAGCTATAGTGAGAGCATACATTGTATAAGTCTCTGTCTCTGGTATCTTTCAGTAAGCTGTGAGGTTTGCAGTGGACCAACATGTGGCCTTGGCCCTGAATATTCCGTCACCGCCAGGTGTAACCATAACACTCCTCTTTGTCTTGTTAACGTCATTAACGATGTCAACGGAGACAAACATGTTACGAAAAGGTCAATATATTTTGCAAGTTGTGTAGTACTATTAAAAGACAAATAACGGCAAGTAGGCGTTGAAGAGTTCCGTCACGTGACCTAAGCAATTTGCAACTTTATCCGCATTCGACCCCATTGGATATATATAATTGCCTTTATTCTGCCTAGAACACAGCTAGTAACTAGTAACTCCTATAAACACATTATAGGAAGTTCAACGTTTAAAGTTTCTACTTTGTTGTTCACAGATGTGCTTCTGTGTCCGAGTGTGAGACTGCTTGGTTACGTACATCTTCACGGATGAGTGGCTGTATGACCTTTGACCCATCCGGCATCTACAGTCTCGCCATGGAGTGTACCTATTGTTGTGTGACCAGCAACTGTAACAGTAATATCCCACCTGAGAACGCCACGCTGTATGAGGAGGGAATGTTCATATCTTGAGAGATACATTAGTGTTGAATCGTTGTCAGAAACAATTCCTTGATTCCTTCTAGGTTGTATTCAACGACATGTATATTCTAACAAATAAAAATACAATTACAACTCAGATGTTTATATAGCACTTGATAATATCGGGCGACATGAAAGACTACATGTTGTTTAAACAGCAGGCGATTCTTTCCTGTTAGATTTGATGGATACATGTTATCAATTATAACTAGGATTGCCAAGGCAATACTAAGGTCTTCAAGACTTCTGCTTGACCTTGAACTCCGTGTTGGACTATCTGTTATCCATCAGTTTCTCTGCTTTAAAATGAGCTATCAAGCATGTCTCTATCTTTAGTAGTTTTTTTACAAAATTCTCCAAAGACAATGACCCTCTTAAATTGTAACAATCGCTTATTAATGGACACCTACATGATCTTTCTCACGATTAAGACAAAATGGTTAATATTTTCATAATAAGGTGTATCATAGAAAATGTTATGCTTTAATTTCCACTTAAGTAGATGTAATCATCATTAAGATTGCATACATAGGTAATGCGTTATATAATTCTGAATATTCAAGGAAATGCTCAAAAATACTTAAATTTGGACCCCTAGACAACGTTTGCGATGTTCAGAGCTGAACTATCAACTTTTTGATGAAAGGGTTCCACAGAAACGTTGTTGTCCTTGGAATTGTGTATCCGAAGATGTAAATACAATTTCAATATCTTAATTAGTTAAGCAGTTATGATTCTTTGAACTTTGCTGAAAATGGCGTTTTCTGAAAAATGTCAATCTTCTATGACTTGTCAGATGTACAGCATGATCGATACATGATTGAAGGTTAATGTACTTGATATATTGCATCTCTTCTTCCAAATGAGGTATTAAACATAAGTGTATCTTTCGTGGTTTACCATCAACAATTCTATAAAAAAGAACCACTTGAAAAGATTCAAAATCACTAAATTTTAATTTTTTGGGAATATGTCCAAATTGTGCCAAAACTATAAATTTTTACATGATAATGATATGTTATGGAATTGTTAAGTTGGTTATGATAAAGAGAATGTCATAAATAACATTGTCATAACTTTATTCCAGACAGAGTTATGTCACTTTGAACAAGGAGCCGAAAAATGAAGATTTAAAAAAGGACCATTTTCAAGGGCAGATCATTTTAGTTTTAGGACGAAATTCAAAATTCGGACTAGAGCATTCTGTGGAGCAGTTATTCAGCTTCAAAATGAGCTATCACACATAGCTGTATGTATTGCCGTGAATTAGAAGAAGATTTTCAAAGACGCGTACCCTCAAAACCGCGAAAGTTCACAAAATTTTCAGTTTTTTCGAAATAGCAAAAAATCTATTATTACGGCCGAAAATCTCTATAGTCCTAATCGATGAGGAATGTTGTTGCCCACATAGTGGTGAAGGATTTGTGCAAATATATTGATTAGTTCACGAGCTATTAAGGTTTAAAGTTTCAACTTCAAGGGGCGATAACTCGCGAAAGAGGTCGAAAATCCAAAATCGGGCTTCGTTATGCAATAGTTCAGGTCATATACTATCATCACTGAACATTTCATGAAAATCGTTCAAGCGGTTAAGCGGGAAACCTTCGCACAAAAAAGGTCAAATAATAATAAATAAAAACTAGGATTGCCACAGGCAATACTTAGGTCTTCAAGACTTCTGCTTGACCTTGAACTCCATATTGGACTCTCGATTATTCACCAGTTTCTCTGCTTTACAATGAGCTATCAAACATGTCTCTATCTTCAATAGTTATTTTACAAAAAATCTCCAAAGACAATAACCCTTTGAAACCCTCACCCATTAATGGACCCCTACATGATGTAAAAGTTACATTTTTAAAATTCTGTAACATGGACATGTTTTGATCTAGAGATGAGGTTGATAGATTCATATAAAGAACATTCTTTCAGCTACCAAATGAGCTAATGTATGAGTCTCTATGTATTGCCAATCTCGAGAAGAAGATTTTTGAAGAAGTGTACCCTCAAAACCCGAAAAGTCGAGAAATTTACAGTTTTTCTAAAATAGCGAAAAATCTATTGTTACGGCCGAAATACGCTATGACATCATTCGATGAAACAAGTTGTCGCCTACATTTTGGTGGTAGTTTTGTGCAATTATCTTGATAAGTTTTCGAGATATTGCAATTTAAAGTTTTTTCACGTTTTGAGTTACCTCCCCTTTTAAAGGCCGAAAATTAAAAATCGGATTTCGTACGCCACAAGCTTACACCTAGGCCCATTACTTCTACCAATTTCATTGATGTAGGTGTAGTCAATTTTGTTGTAAACGAGACACAAACAGAGTTAGGTCGCTGCAAATTCATTGTCCAGAAATCTGCATTTTCAAAAAGGTCATTTTTCAAAATGCTGTCACCCGGAAACGGTTTAACCTAGAGCTGAGGTTGATAGATTCATATAAACAACAGTATTTCAGCTTCCAAATGAGCTATTGTATGAGTGTCTATGTATTGCCGATCTGGAGAAGAAGATTGTTGAAGACATGAACCCTCAAAAGTGAAAAATTTACAAAAAAATGCAGTTTTTCCAATATAGCGAAAAATCTATTATTACGGCCGAAATCCGCTATGACATCATTCGATGAAACAAGAAGTCGCCTACGTTTTGGTGCAATTATTTTGGAAATAAGTTAAAAAGTTTTCGAGATATTGCAATTTGAATTTTTTTCACGTTTTGAGTTACCTCCCCTTTTAGAAGCCGAAAATAAAAAATCGGCCTCGTAGTGCAATAGATTACACCTATGCCCATCACCTGTTGGCAGTTTCATTGATATCGGTGCAGTCAATTTTGCTAAAAGCGGCGCAAAAAAAAAGTACAAATAATAATAAGGAAAAACTAGGACTGCCGCGGCAGTACTTAGGTCTTCAGACTTCCGCTTGACCTTCACCTCCATGTTTGATCGAAGAATGTCACTGATAATGTTCTGTCAAAACTACCAATGTAACATGTATCTCTCATACCAACAAAACTGTGAAAATTCCGAAATTATATTATGAATCATAATATCAAGAAAACCATGTGACCTTCATATCCGCCACTATTAACTTTTTTGTTTTTATTTGCACTGTGAAAAAAATAAGTCTCTAGGTTGATATTTAAAATTTGCCCTTTCCAACGAATTTATCAGCTTTATGTTTTTATAGAACCGGTATACTGTCAATCTTTTACAACAAGTTGGTAATCTGTAAGTGGATTTTAAAAAATAATACTATACAATAAGACAGTCTCTAGTTCCATTTGGAAATTTTACCCTTGTTTAAAATACAAATTTTGTGTTAAAATCTTTCACCAATGCCTGCAGTGTCCTAAGAAGAAATTACAATTTCCGCAAGCTCCTGCCAAGGTGCATGCAGCCATAAGCAGACAAGGCGTCAAAAGGAAGGAAATGTTGAATTTTAAATATGTGTAAACTACTACGAATACATCAGCATTATTTATGTGCATGAAATACTATTGTGATTCTTTTAAAACAAGTTGCATGTCTTTAAGTAGATATTTAGAAACAATACGATGATAATTACACTAAACAGATGAGATGCCAGGTTCCCGCAACCTCTTGCCAATGAGCATGCTGCCAAAGTCAGGACCTCGAAGTGAAATGATGATAATACATTAAAATAAAGAAATTATAAATAGTGGCTGAACCATATGAACAACGAATTCGCCCTGATTTACAATTTTGGTCACAGCGATATTAGCTATCTTTAAATTAAATTACAAGTCTCTTGTTCTTTTTTGAAAATTGAAATTCCTTTGAAGAGAAGACTCTTCCACAAGCTCCTGCCAAGGTGCATCCTGCCATAAGCAAACCAGGCGTCAAAATGAAGGAAATATTGAATTTTAATTATTTGTGAACTACAACGAATGTATCAGCTTTATTTATTTGCAATGAAATTCATTTTGATTCATTTAAAACAGGTTGCAAGTCTGAAAGTAGATATTTAGAAATAATAAAATGACAAGAACACTAATGAGATGAGATGCCAGGTTACCGCAACCTCTTGCCAAGGAGCATGCCAAAGGCAGGGCTTCCAAGTTATCCGATGAAAAAACATTATAATACAGAAAATGTAAATGGCGGCTAAACCATGCGAGCTACGAAGTCGTCATGATTTAAAATTTTGGTCACAAAAATATAAGCTATCGTTTAAATCAAGTTGCAAGTCTGTAGGTCAATTTTTAAAATTTTGCCCATGTTAAAGATTTACATTTGGAAAAATGTCATTTTTTTCAAAATTTCTACCGACCGGAAATGACTGTACGCGAGCCATTTTATTATTGATTCTTATACAGAACATATTTATCTTCCTTCCCTGAAAAAATCATAAAGTTACCGTTCCAGGTTTGTGAGTTATCTGCCCTTGAAGTTTGCAATTTTTCGGATTTTCTAATTTTTAGACAACTTTGAAAGCTGACTGTGATAAAAATACAATGAGTTCGCACTTCCCATGAGATAGCCAGATACTACAATGCATCTGCTTCAAGGAAACGTAACTTACAGCTGTCTACCCCAAGTACTTTCAGAGGAGAAGATTTTTAAAGGTGGGTGGGGTCAAAATTCACAAAAAGTCACTAAAATCAAAATGGCGTCTAAGTCACGTGACGTACGATTTCGCTATGATTTACTTTTTTGTTCAGGATGATATTGCGCATCTTTTGAAACAGGTTTTAAGTCTCTAGGTGCATTTTGAAAAATTTTCCCATGTTAAAATTCGAATTTTCCAAGGGCCGTAACTCAGAAGCCGGAACCGGAAATCGGAATTCCTGAAAAACGCATCAAGTTCATCCAAGAGGCTATCAACCCTGAAAGTTTCATGAAAATCGGCTCAGCCATTTATTTTATAGAAATTCCACAAAATTCATGTGGAATAATAATAAGTATAATAATAATAATCAGGATAATAACAATAGGTCTCCCAGACTTTCGTCTGAAGACCTAAAAATCAGGATAAGAACAATAGGTCTTCAGACATACGTCTTGAAGACCTAACTAGGATTGACGCGTCAATACTTAGGTCTTCAAGACTTCTGCTTGACCTTCAGCTCCTTGTTTGATCGAAGAATGTCACCAATAATGTTTCTAACAAAACTTCTATGTGTAACATCTCATAATGTACTGAGAAAACCTCAAAAGATCAGACATTTCATTTTAAATCAAAATGGCGGGAAAACCACGTCACCTACGAATTCGTCATGATTGACTTTTTTGCTTGCATTGTTATTGTCCATCTTTTAAAAAAAGTTGCAAGTCTCTATGTCAATTTTGAAAATTTTCCCCATGTTAAAATTCGAAATGGTGATTTTCTGTCATTTTTCAGCCTTAATTGTGACCGGAAATGACTGTTCGCGAGCGATTTTATTATTGATTCCTAAAGACAATATATTGATCTAATAGCCCTGAAAATGTCATGCAATTGTTAGATCGGGAAGTTGGAGTAATGTCCCCTTGAAGTAGGTCCATTGTAACAAATCGCACAACTTTGAAAGGTCACTGTGGAAAAAGTATTAAGAGTTCGTTCTTGATAAAACACACCATGTATTCACCAATGATTCAGCTGCATAATGTATAAGTTTCAGCTTCGTGGTGCAAGTATCTTCAGAGGAGAAGATTGTTAAAGGTACATGGGGTCGGACACTTTTAAAAAGTGACAAAAATCAAAATGGTGGCTAAACAACGTGATCTACGTATTCGTTGTGATTTACTTTTCTGCCCGCATTGTCATTGCGCATCTTTTAAAAAAAGTTACATGTCTCTAGCTGCATTTTGAATATTTTTCCCATGTTAAAAATCGAAATTTAGAATCGAACTGGAGCTTTAATGAGGGCAAAATTAAAAATTCCGCTTCGATAGTGCACAAGTTCACATTGAATTGTGCAATCACTGAAAATTTCATGAACATCGCTCAAGCGGTTAATTCAGAACGCGACACACAAAACATTGCGGAAATAATAATAATAATAAGGATTCGCATAATAACAATACGTCTTCCAGACATTGTGTTAGTCTGTGATTAGTGACATAATGTTCCCCTATCTCTATCAACATTTTCTATGTAATCTCATTTTTTTTATCAATCATTTTGTTTGTATTACAACATATATTTTATATACAATTTATTAATACGGGAACTAGACAATAATAAATTATAATGATGTCTCTATTATTATTGAAATACTTTACTGATCTATGAACACACCACTTAATACAGGAGATAGATAGCTATAGTGAGAGCATACATTGTATAAGTCTCTGTCTCTGGTATCTTTCAGTAAGCTGTGAGGTTTGCAGTGGACCAACATGTGGCCTTGGCCCTGAATATTCCGTCACCGCCAGGTGTAACCATAACACTCCTCTTTGTCTTGTTAACGTCATTAACGATGTCAACGGAGACAAACATGTTACGAAAAGGTCAATATATTTTGCAAGTTGTGTAGTACTATTAAAAGACAAATAACGGCAAGTAGGCGTTGAAGAGTTCCGTCACGTGACCTAAGCAATTTGCAACTTTATCCGCATTCGACCCCATTGGATATATATAATTGCCTTTATTCTGCCTAGAACACAGCTAGTAACTAGTAACTCCTATAAACACATTATAGGAAGTTCAACGTTTAAAGTTTCTACTTTGTTGTTCACAGATGTGCTTCTGTGTCCGAGTGTGAGACTGCTTGGTTACGTACATCTTCACGGATGAGTGGCTGTATGACCTTTGACCCATCCGGCATCTACAGTCTCGCCATGGAGTGTACCTATTGTTGTGTGACCAGCAACTGTAACAGTAATATCCCACCTGAGAACGCCACGCTGTATGAGGAGGGAATGTTCATATCTTGAGAGATACATTAGTGTTGAATCGTTGTCAGAAACAATTCCTTGATTCCTTCTAGGTTGTATTCAACGACATGTATATTCTAACAAATAAAAATACAATTACAACTCAGATGTTTATATAGCACTTGATAATATCGGGCGACATGAAAGACTACATGTTGTTTAAACAGCAGGCGATTCTTTCCTGTTAGATTTGATGGATACATGTTATCAATTATAACTAGGATTGCCAAGGCAATACTAAGGTCTTCAAGACTTCTGCTTGACCTTGAACTCCGTGTTGGACTATCTGTTATCCATCAGTTTCTCTGCTTTAAAATGAGCTATCAAGCATGTCTCTATCTTTAGTAGTTTTTTTACAAAATTCTCCAAAGACAATGACCCTCTTAAATTGTAACAATCGCTTATTAATGGACACCTACATGATCTTTCTCACGATTAAGACAAAATGGTTAATATTTTCATAATAAGGTGTATCATAGAAAATGTTATGCTTTAATTTCCACTTAAGTAGATGTAATCATCATTAAGATTGCATACATAGGTAATGCGTTATATAATTCTGAATATTCAAGGAAATGCTCAAAAATACTTAAATTTGGACCCCTAGACAACGTTTGCGATGTTCAGAGCTGAACTATCAACTTTTTGATGAAAGGGTTCCACAGAAACGTTGTTGTCCTTGGAATTGTGTATCCGAAGATGTAAATACAATTTCAATATCTTAATTAGTTAAGCAGTTATGATTCTTTGAACTTTGCTGAAAATGGCGTTTTCTGAAAAATGTCAATCTTCTATGACTTGTCAGATGTACAGCATGATCGATACATGATTGAAGGTTAATGTACTTGATATATTGCATCTCTTCTTCCAAATGAGGTATTAAACATAAGTGTATCTTTCGTGGTTTACCATCAACAATTCTATAAAAAAGAACCACTTGAAAAGATTCAAAATCACTAAATTTTAATTTTTTGGGAATATGTCCAAATTGTGCCAAAACTATAAATTTTTACATGATAATGATATGTTATGGAATTGTTAAGTTGGTTATGATAAAGAGAATGTCATAAATAACATTGTCATAACTTTATTCCAGACAGAGTTATGTCACTTTGAACAAGGAGCCGAAAAATGAAGATTTAAAAAAGGACCATTTTCAAGGGCAGATCATTTTAGTTTTAGGACGAAATTCAAAATTCGGACTAGAGCATTCTGTGGAGCAGTTATTCAGCTTCAAAATGAGCTATCACACATAGCTGTATGTATTGCCGTGAATTAGAAGAAGATTTTCAAAGACGCGTACCCTCAAAACCGCGAAAGTTCACAAAATTTTCAGTTTTTTCGAAATAGCAAAAAATCTATTATTACGGCCGAAAATCTCTATAGTCCTAATCGATGAGGAATGTTGTTGCCCACATAGTGGTGAAGGATTTGTGCAAATATATTGATTAGTTCACGAGCTATTAAGGTTTAAAGTTTCAACTTCAAGGGGCGATAACTCGCGAAAGAGGTCGAAAATCCAAAATCGGGCTTCGTTATGCAATAGTTCAGGTCATATACTATCATCACTGAACATTTCATGAAAATCGTTCAAGCGGTTAAGCGGGAAACCTTCGCACAAAAAAGGTCAAATAATAATAAATAAAAACTAGGATTGACGCGTCAATACTTAGGTCTTCAAGACTTCTGCTTGACCTTCAGCTCCTTGTTTGATCGAAGAATGTCACCAATAATGTTTCTAACAAAACTTCTATGTGTAACATCTCATAATGTACTGAGAAAACCTCAAAAGATCAGACATTTCATTTTAAATCAAAATGGCGGGAAAACCACGTCACCTACGAATTCGTCATGATTGACTTTTTTGCTTGCATTGTTATTGTCCATCTTTTAAAAAAAGTTGCAAGTCTCTATGTCAATTTTGAAAATTTTCCCCATGTTAAAATTCGAAATGGTGATTTTCTGTCATTTTTCAGCCTTAATTGTGACCGGAAATGACTGTTCGCGAGCGATTTTATTATTGATTCCTAAAGACAATATATTGATCTAATAGCCCTGAAAATGTCATGCAATTGTTAGATCGGGAAGTTGGAGTAATGTCCCCTTGAAGTAGGTCCATTGTAACAAATCGCACAACTTTGAAAGGTCACTGTGGAAAAAGTATTAAGAGTTCGTTCTTGATAAAACACACCATGTATTCACCAATGATTCAGCTGCATAATGTATAAGTTTCAGCTTCGTGGTGCAAGTATCTTCAGAGGAGAAGATTGTTAAAGGTACATGGGGTCGGACACTTTTAAAAAGTGACAAAAATCAAAATGGTGGCTAAACAACGTGATCTACGTATTCGTTGTGATTTACTTTTCTGCCCGCATTGTCATTGCGCATCTTTTAAAAAAAGTTACATGTCTCTAGCTGCATTTTGAATATTTTTCCCATGTTAAAAATCGAAATTTAGAATCGAACTGGAGCTTTAATGAGGGCAAAATTAAAAATTCCGCTTCGATAGTGCACAAGTTCACATTGAATTGTGCAATCACTGAAAATTTCATGAACATCGCTCAAGCGGTTAATTCAGAACGCGACACACAAAACATTGCGGAAATAATAATAATAAATATAGTCACAAGTGACGATAAAAGGATTCAGCGCATATTTGAGTAATTTCCTATTAAGTACATCATATGAGCAGTCATTCTTGAAAGTTACACGAAGATCTGTAAAAGCATTAAGCTACAGCAGCCTCTACCTGTCCATCATGTAAAACGAAAGTAGGATTTACCCCCTTTGTTTACAGTACAAAACGAAAGTCACAATTGATCAAAATAAAATGCTAATTGCTCTTTGGTTATGTTAATTATCAAACTGATTATGCTTCCCCCATTCAGAGTAATCATTTGCCATTCTGATGATGTATCAAACAATGTGCTATGATTTTACATTGTTGAGTTATGTCTTAACAAAGACACGTTACAAATGCGACCATTGTCAATTTAGAAAGAAGGTACAAACTGTCCAACCTAAAATTCCCGTGACTCATTGGTTATGAACACTAATGTACTCATTTTAATTTTCGTAGTTAAGATAATGTTTTGTGTGTCTGATGAGGTATTAAACAACATTCTACACGGTATGGTTTGTAAGCTATGAATTTACAAAAACTCATTAAAAACGCGATTTTTGATATTTTTAGAAACTGTAAGCTTAATTGCGGCCGAAAATGACTGTACGCGAGCGATTTTATTATTGATTCATAAAGACCTTAGTCCAATCTTACTCTCCTGAAAAAATCGTAAAATTCGACGGGTAGGTATTTGAGTTATGTCCCTTAAAAGTTTGCACTTTTTTCAAAATCAACCAACTTTGAGTGTTCACTGTGCAAAAAGTATTGGGATTACGCTCTTGAGGAGACACACCATGTATTCACCAATGCCTCAGCTACAAACATATATAAGATTCAGCTTCGTGGTGTAAGTATCTTCAGAGAAGAAGATTGTCAAAGGTGCATGGGGTCGGGAAATTTTACAGAAACGCTAAAAACAATATGGCGCCGGAACCACGTGATCTACGATTTGGCCGTGATTTACTTTTATGCTCGCATTGACAATGCGCATCTTTTAGAATAAGTTGCAAGTCTCTAGCTGCATTTTGAAGATTTTTCCCATGTTAAAAATCGAAATTTAGAATCGAACTGGACCTTTAATGGTTGGGACGAATGGGCCCAAAAGCTTCGGCATGAAACTAGACAGTAAGGGGGATCATCTTGCAAAGTTTGGTAATATTAGCTGCATTCCTTCTGGTAGAAGTCGTGTTCACAAAATCCGTGGAATAATAATAATAATAATAATAATAATAATAATAATAATAAAACACGCCAATAACAATAAGGATTCAGCACTTTAGTGCTGAATCCTTAAATATAGTCGCAAGCGACGACAAGCGGATTCAGCGTTTCAATTGTTTTAATTAAGACATCTGTCCTATGTTGCTGCGTATTATTTAAAACAAGTTTCAAATCTCTAGCATATATCTAGGAGTATTGAGACCCAAAGTTTACATGTTAAAATCGAACAATTGTGTGACTATATACAATGGTGTGAGCTTGTACTTACGTAAATAAATAGACCGGAAGTGGTTGTTTCAGACCTATTTTCAAAAGGGAGCAATTGGCGTACTGATTAGGTAGAATACCATTTAATAATAATGTTTGAATAAAAGGAAAAGAGAAGGAATAGAATTGAAATAGTTTAGAAATGCAAGGACAATGAAGATGTAGAACAGGGCTTTAAAGTGTGAGAAACGGCAGAATAAATGTCTGTGGATACCAGACAATGATGTCTCAAATCCGTTCCCCTTAGCTGGTTTTATAATATGCATTGAATGGTTACAATAGGTATACTGTGTGAAAGACTTGCTTAAAACGAGCGTAGTTTCATTGATAAGTTTGTTAATCAATTGCCACATGCGTAATGTATGAATGATGGACAAAGAGCTCTTTCGGCGGATGAAAAAAACACCTTGCCTTATATGGAATTAGCGTACTGTGACAATAGTAACATCTTGTTTATGAATGAATGAAGTGTTAATTCGTTGACTCGTGCTACGTTCCTTAATAATTCTCTATTATGTAAAGATAACAAATTGCATACCAATGTCTGTGTGCATTACACTCAATGTGAATCATATAAAATATTTGAAGACCCGAAACTACAGTCCGATTTACATGCCAGATCTTTCAAGCATAATCAACCTAGATTTGTCTGTTTCGTTGGCTGATAGATGTGCGTTCATCGTGATGCAGTGTCCGGTTTTCGAGCAGAACTATTTTTACATATATATCGTAACTATACTGAGTCGACTGTCTTCAATTGGTAATTTTCGGCAACATTCAGTACTTCTCGATACAATAGCACCATATATAACAGGGCTGACCCCAACAACACAATGTAAGCGAAAACGAAAGTGTGAATTTCCTGTTCACACATCAAAATGAAAGTCAAATTTGATGAACTTATATTTAAAACTCATTAGTCATATAAATTATCGTGCTTTTGGCCCTTTTTCCAGTTGATATTGCGTCTCTCTGATGAGATAGTGTTGTCACAGCATCGTGGTCAAGGGGAAGCAACTCTTACTCTTACTTCAACTTCCAACCGCAAGGCATAGCTCTTGCCAGTCTGCATTACTGGCTGATTTAACCCTTGCGGTATTTCCCTCGCTTTGTTGTGTCAACCAGAAATGCATAACGGGCCTGAATTTCTAAACACAGATTTCTTAAGGAAATACTGCAAGGCCTAAATCAGCTAGTAATGGAGACTGGCAAGAGTTATGCCTTGCATTGGGAAGTTGTACTTACTTAAACTGAAAGCTATCAAACATAAAAACAGATAATTTCAAAGTGTAAGTACACCTCCATAATAAAATATAAAAAAGGTGGTGAGTAAATTAAATGTTCAAGTCCAAAAGACAGCAAGAATTTTTGAATATTAAATGATAGTAAAGATAAGAAGTGAAGCGACATGGCTTGGGGGGTCGGGATGGGGACTGGGGGGTGGGGGTATACCCCAAACAGAAGGCCCCACGGCTTCAACTGAAACATGGAAAAAACTCAAAAAGCGGATCCAAAACCACCAATTTCACTTAAGGAAAACTTCGATGTTTCGAGCCGTATAACTGACGTCACAGTTTAGCTTAACTGAAAAGGTCGGATCTGGAGCCGGATTCTGAGCTTGACTTGTGACTTGGTGCATCTAAATCGACTACAGTGTAAATATCGTATGAGTTTGTTCCAAGATGTATCTCTCAGTTCGCGCGGAATAGCTTTTCACTCGAACTGGTATGATTGAATACATAGTGCCATGTATATCTGTGGAGAAATTAGAATTTTAAAGGTTTCCGGGAGGCCACGTTGAACCGGACATTGTCGATACTGTTGTCCGGTTATTCGAGTTTAAGTATGAGTCTTTTCACTTGGATATCATCTAATTCAACTAGTGTGTAAATATCATATGAATTCCTTCCAGTATGTATATCTCAGTTCGCGTAGAATACATTTCCACTCGAACTGGCATGACTTAAAGCTTAATAGCATGTGTATCTTTGGAGAAATAAGAATTTTAAAGAATTCCAGTAAGGCCACGATGAACCAGACAGTGTTGAGACTGGTGTCCGGTTATTCGTGTCTTAGCATGATTCTTTACACTTGCAAACTCTTCTAAATCGACTATTGTATAAATATCATATGAATTTCGAACGGGTTTTACCTCACATAACGCGTAGAATAGATTTTAACTCGAACTGGTATGACTTATTGCTCTGTAAATTGTATATCTTTCGAGAAATAAGAAAATTCGATTTGTTTAAAAACCTAGGTAAACATTCAAAGTTATCATACTTTGAAAGATAATTGTGAAAAAGTTAATAGGATTTCGCTAATAAGATATGAAACTTGTTGTTCCCCAATGCTTCAGCTGCTTATACATCTAAGTTTCAGCTCTCAGATGCAAATATCTTCGGCGTGGTGTTTCCGCAAAAATGCACAGGGTCAAAACATTTGAAAACGTTAAAATTTAAATATGGCGTCGAAACCACCTACGACTCCGCAATGGTAACATATTTTGCTTGTCTAGTTATTAAGCATCTTTTAAAACAAGTTGAGAGTCTCTAGTGTGTCACTGGGATTTTTAAGAGCGAAATTTAACATGTCAAAATCAGACGAATTTAAAGAAAATCAAAATGGCGGCTAAACCACGTGACCTACGAATTTGTCATGATTTACTTTTTTGCTTGTAGTGTTCTTGCGCATCTTTTGCAAAAAGTTTAAAGTCTCTAAGTACATTTAAAAAAAAATTCCTATGTAAAAAGTGTTTCTTTATTATGACCGGAAATGACTGTACGCGAGCGATTTTATTATTGATTCATAAAGACCATAGTACTGTCTCACTTTCCTGAAAAAATCGTTCAATTCGATAGTCAGGTTTTTGAATTATCGCCCCTGAAAGTTTGCGGTTTTCAAAAGTTGCCTGATTTTGAAAGGTCACTGTGAAAAAAGTATTAGGAATTCGCACAAACAATAACAAACTTGTTATTCCCCAATGTGTCAGCTATATATAAATAAAGTTTCAGCTCTTTGGTGCAAATATCTTCGGAGTGGTGTTTCCGCAAAGGTACATGGGGTCCGAAAATTTGAAAAAGGTAGAAAATCCAAGATGGCGGCTAAACCACGTGACTGACGACTTCGCCATGATTTACTTTATTGCTCACAATGTCATTGCGGATCTTTTGGTAAAAGTTCCAAGTCTCTAGGTGCATTTTGAAAAAAAATCCCATGTTAAAAATCGGAATTTGGATTCGAACTGGACCTTTAATGGGTGAACTGTTTGGGCCCAAAAGCTTCGCGGCAAAACTACACAGTTAGGGCTATCAGCCTGTAAAGTTTGGATGTAATAGCTGCATTCCTTCTTGCCAAAGTGCCACTGACAAAATCCGTGGAATAATAATAAAAAAAAACAAAAACACGCCAATAACAATAAGGATTCAGCATAAATGCTGAATCCTTAATAAGGATTCGCATAATAACAATACGTCTTCCAGACTATGTCTTGAAGACCTAACTAGGATTGACGCGTCAATACTTAGGTCTTCAAGACTTCTAATTGACCTTGAACTCCATGCTGGACTCCCGGTTATTCGCCAGTTAGTATGCTTTAAAATGAGCTATCAAACATGTATCTATCTTCAGTAGTTATTTTATAAAAATTCTCCAAAGACAATGACCCTCTTTAAATGTAACAATTGATTATTAATGGACCCCTACATGATCTTTCTCACGATTAAGACAAAATGGTTAATATTTTCATACAAAGGTGTCACATAGACAAACTTGTGGTTTAATTTCCACTAAATTAGATGTAACCAACTCTCCCTTTGAACATACAGTAGAAATACACACTTTTAAAAAATGACCATGTTCAAGGACATATTTTCAAAAATTTAGGAAGAAATGTAAAATTCGGCGACAACAGTCCTCTCAGGAATTCGTTTATCTTCAAAATGAGCTATCACACATAGCTGTATGTGTTGCCGTGAATTAGGAGAAGACTTTCAAAGACGCGTACCCTCAAAACCGCGAAAGTTCACAAAATTTTCAGTTTTATCGAAATAGCAAAAAATCTATTATTACGGCCGAAAACAGCTATAGGCCTTATCGATGGGGAATGTTGTTGCCCACATAGTGGTGAAAGTTTTGTGCAAATATATTGATTAGTTTTCGAGATATTAAGGTATAAAGTTTTAACTTCAAGGGGAGATAACTAGCGAAAGAAGTCGAAAATGAAAAATCGGCCACAACAGTCCTCTCAGGAATTCATTTATCTTTAAAATGAGCTATCACACATAGCTGTATGTATTGCCGTGAATGAGGAGAAGATTTTCAAAGACGGGTACCCTCAAAACCGCGAAAGTTCACAAAATTTTCAGTTTTTTCGAAATAGCACAAAATCTATATATACGGCCGAAAAAATGACATTAACCTTTTTGATAGGGAATGTTGTTGCGCACATTTTGGTGAAAGTTTTATGAAAATATCTTGATAAGTTTTCGAGATATTGAGGTTTGAAGTTTCAACTTCAAGGGGAGATAACTCAAGAACTAGGTCAAAATTCGAAAATCTGGCTCGTGCATTTCAAGATATTGTCACAAGCTATCATCCCTGAAAGTTTGAAGAAAATCGGTCAAGCCGTTAATGCTGGAGCGAACGCACAAGAAATCTGCAAAGAATAATAATAATAACTAGGATTGACGCGTCAATACTTAGGTCTTCAAGACTTCTGCTTGACCTTGAACTCCATGCTGGACTCTCGGTTATTCGCCAGTTATTATGCTTTAAAATGAGCTATCAAACATGTCTCTATCTTCAGTAGTTATTTTACAAAACTTCTCCAAAGACAATGACCCTCTTTAAATGTAACAATTGATTATTAATGGACCCCTACATGATCTTTCTCACGATGAAGACAAAATGGTTAATATTTTCATACAAAGGTGTCACATAGACAAACTTGTGGTTTAATTTCCACTAAATTAGATGTAACCAACTCTCCCTTTGAACATACAGTAGAAATACACACTTTTAAAAAATGACCATGTTCAAGGACATATTTTCAAAAATTTAGGAAGAAATTCAAAATTCGGCCACAACAGTCCTCTCAGGAATTCGTTTATCTTCAAAATGAGCTATCACACATAGCTGTATGTGTTGCCGTGAATTAGGAGAAGACTTTCAAAGACGCGTACCCTCAAAACCGCGAAAGTTCACAAAATTGTCAGTTTTATCGAAATAGCAAAAAATCTATTGTTACGGCCGAAAACAGCTATAGGCCTTATCGATGGAGAATGTTGTTGCCCACATAGTGGTGAAAGTTTTGTGCAAATATATTGATTAGTTTTCGAGATATTAAGGTATAAAGTTTTAACTTCAAGGGGAGATAACTCGCGAAAGAAGTCGAAAATGAAAAATCGGCCACAACAGTCCTCTCAGGAATTCATTTATCTTTAAAATGAGCTATCACACATAGCTGTAAGTATTGCCGTGAATTAGAAGAAGATTTTCAAAGACACGTACCCTCAAAACCGGGAAAGTACACCGAAAATTCAGTTTTATCGAAATAGCAAAAAATCTATCATTACGGCCGAAAACCAATATAGGCTTAATCGATGCGGAATGTAGTTGCGCACATATTGGTGAAAGTTTTGTGCAAATATATTGATTAGTTTTCGAGATATTAAGGTATAAAGTTTTAACTTCAAGGGGAGATAACTCGCGAAAGAAGTCGAAAATGAAAAATCGGCCACAACAGTCCTCTCAGGAATTCATTTATCTTTAAAATGAGCTATCACACATAGCTGTATGTATTGCCGTGAATGAGGAGAAGATTTTCAAAGACGGGTACCCTCAAAACCGCGAGAGTTCACAAAATTTTCAGTTTTTTCGAAATAGCACAAAATCTATATATACGGCCGAAAAAATGACATTAACCTTTTTGATAGGGAATGTTGTTGCGCACATTTTGGTGAAAGTTTTAAGAAAATATCTTGATAAATTTTAAGTTTTCGAGATATTGAGGTTTGAAGTTTCAACTTCAAGGGGAGATAACTCAAGAACTAGGTCGAAATTCAAAAATGTGGCTCGTGCATTTCAAGATATTGTCACAAGCTATCATCCCTGAAAGTTTGAAGAAAATCGGTCAAGCCGTTACTGCTGGAGCGAACGCACAAGAAATCTGCAAAGAATAATAATAATAACTAGGATTGACGCGTCAATACTTAGGTCTTCAAGACTTCTGCTTGACCTAGAACTCCATGTTGGACTCAGGGTTATTCGTCTGTTTCTCCGCTTTAAAATGAGCTATCAAACATGTCTCTATCTTCAGTAGTTTTTTTACAAAAATTCTCCAAAGAGGGTACCCCTCTGAAAATGGAAAAATCACGTATTTATGGACCCTACATGATCTTTCTGACGATTAAGACAAAACTATGAACATTTTCATAATAAGGTGTAACATAGGAGATGTTATACTTTGATTTCCACGTAAGTAGATGATATCATCATTAAGATTGCATACATATTTAATATGTTACGCTGTTCTGAATATTCAGGAAAATACTCAAAAATGCTCATTTTCGGACCCCTAGACATCGCTCGCGATGTTTGAGGCTTAACTATCAACTTTTTGATGAAAGCGGCCAACAAAAAAGTTTTTCTTCTTGAAATTGTGCATACGTAGGTGTCTATAAACTTTCAATAGCATGAAACGTTAAGCAGTTATGAACCTATCAACTTTGTTGAAAATGGCGATTTTCGAAAAATGACAATCTTCTATGGCTTGTCACACGTAGACTATGACAGACACATGCTTGAAAGTTATTGTCCTTTCTAAACTGATATCTCTCCTTCAAAATGAGCTATTAAACATGTTTGTATCTTCAATGGTTTGCGATCGAAAATTCTTCTAAAACTATGCCCCTCAACAGTTCTCAAAATCACGAAATTTCACATATTTTGGTCAAATGATAAATTTTGGATTAAACTATCAACTTTTACATGATAAAGATCTAAAACAGAAATGTCGGGTAATGTATCTGCATCCGATTGCAATAAGTAACTTTGACGTATCTTTATTTGTAACAGAGTTACGTCCCTTTGAACATGATGCCTAAATTCGAACTTATAAAAAAGGACCATTTTGAAGGGCAGATAACCGAAATTCTAGGACGAAATTCAAAATTCGGCCTCAAGAGCGTTCTTAACAATTCATTTATCTTTAAAATAAGCTATAATATATAGATGTACTATTAAAATTGAAGGAGGAGTACACTTTCAAAGACGCATACCCTAAAAACCGCGAAATTGCAAACAATTTTCAGTTTTTGGAAAATAGCAAAAAATCTATCATTACGGCCGAAAACCGCTATAGGCCCAATCGATGGGGAATGTTTTTGCCCACATTTTGGTGAAAGTTTTATTAAAATATCTTGATAACTTTTCGAGGTATTGAGGTTTGAAGTTTCAACTTCAAGGGGAGATAACTCAAGAACCAGATCGAAATCTCAAAAAATGGCTCGACAAAATCGAATTTGGATTACTGGCTACAATCCCTGAAAATTTCATGCAAATCGGCCCAGTCGTTACTTCAGGAGAGCGCGCACCAAAAACGTACAAATAATAAGAAGAAAAAACCGGATAATAACAATAGGTCTTCCAGACATACGTCTTGAAGACCTAATAAGAAACACGATAGGAACAATAGGTCTTCAGACATTCGTCTTGAAGACCTAACTAGGATTGACGCGTCAATACTTAGGTCTTCAAGACTTCTACTTGATCTTGAACTCCATGCTGGACTCTCGGTTATTCACCAGTTTCTCGGCTTTAAAATGAGCTATCAAACATGTCTCTGTCTTTAGTAGTTTTTTTACAAAAAATATCCAAAGACAATGACCCTCTTAAAATGTAACAATTGCTTATTAATGGACCCCTACATGATCTTTCTCAGGATTAAGACAAAATGGTTAATATTTTCATACTAAGTTGCAACATAGAAAGTATTGTGCTTTAATTTCCACTTAGGTAGATGTAACCAACTCTCCCTTTGAACATACAGTAGAATAACACACTTTTAAAAAATGACCATGTTTAAGGACATATTTTTAAAATTTTAGGAAGAAATTCAAAATTCGGCCACAACAGTCCTCTCAGGAATTCATTTATCTTTAAAATGAGCTATCACACATAGCTGTATGTATTGCCGTGAATAAGGAGAAGACTTTTAAAGACGCGTACCCTCAAAAACGCGAAAGTTAAAAAAAATTCAGTTTTATCGAAATAGCAAAAAATCTATTGTTACGGCCGAAAATCGCTATAGGCTAAATCGATGAGGAATGTTGTTGCCCACATAGTGGTGAAAGTTTTGTGCAAATATATTAATTAGTTCTCGAGATATTAAGGTACAAACTTTAGACTTCAAGGGGAGATAACTCGCGAAAGAAGTCGAAAATCAAAAATCGGCCACAACAGTCCTCTCAGGAATTCATTTATCTTTAAAATGAGCTATCACA
Source organism: Gibbula magus (assembly GCA_936450465.1). NCBI lineage: Eukaryota > Metazoa > Mollusca > Gastropoda > Trochida > Trochidae > Gibbula > Gibbula magus. Next base: position 28,793,759 of record OW388297.1, read on the forward strand.
CATAGCTGTATGTATTGCCGTGAATTAGGAGAAGATTTTCAAAGACGTGTACCCTCAAAACCGCGAAAGTAAAACAAAAATTCAGTTTTATCGAAGTAGCAAAAAATCTATCATTACGGCCGAAAACCAATATAGGCCTAATCGATGCGGAATGTTGTTGCCCACATATTGGTGAAAGTTTTGTGCAAATATATTGATTAGTTCTCGAGATATTAAGGTATAAAGTTTCAACTTCAAGGGGGAATAACTCGCGAAAGAAGTCGAAAATCAAAAATCGGACACAACAGTCCTCTCAGGAATTAATTTATCTTTAAAATGAGCTATCACACATAGCTGTATGTATTGCCGTGAATGAGGAGAAGATTTTCAAAGACGCGTACCCTCAAAACCGCGAAAGTACACCAAAAATTCAGTTTTTTCGAAATAGCAAGAAATCTATATATACGGCCGAAAAAATGACATTAACTTTTTTTGTGGGGAATGCTGTTGCGCACATTTTGGTGAAAGTTTTAAGAAAATATATTGATTAGTATTCGAGTTATGAAGGTTTAAAGTTTTAACTTCAAGGGGAGATAACTCGCGAAAGAAGTCGAAAATCAAAAAAGTGGCTCGTTAAAATCTAAGTTGGGTCACAGGCTATCATCCGTGAAAGTTTGAAGAAAATCGGTCAAGCCGTTAATGCTGGAGCGACGACACAAAAAATCTGCAAACAATAATAATAATAAAATATAGTCACAAGTGACGATAAAAGGATTCAGCGCATAGATGAGTAAATCATTTGAAATGTAATCAATTAAGCCATTGTCACATTAATATTGCACAACTTGTAAAGAAAGTTGCATGTCTCTAGCATTTGTCTAGGATTATTGAGACTCGCATTTCAATGTTCAAAACTTCATATTTGTTAACCCCTGAATAAAAACCAAAAATGTGGCCGAACTATTAATTTGTATATGATAATGACTTGAAATGGAATTGTTGAGCAAATATTGGGAACAAATTGCAATAAAGAACTGAGACATAAGTCTATATGTGACAGAGTTATGTCCCTTTGAATATAAAGCCAAAACACGAACATCTAAAAAAGGACCATATTCAAGGGGAGATAATTTAAGTTCTAGGACGAAATTCCAAAATTTGGCTCGTTACTTTGTTAAGCACTTATTCAGCTTTAAGATGAGCTATCACACTTGTCTGTACATGTTGCCGTTAGTGAGAAGAAGATTTTTAAAGACACACACCCTCAAAATCGCAAAATTTCAGTACATTTTCAGTTGGTTTCGAAAATGTCCAAATTGTTCCGGAACTATCAACTTTTATATGATAATGATTTGCAATCGAATTGTTGAGCAAATACCGGGGAACAAATAGCAATAATTAACTTTGAAATTAGTTTATATGTGGCAGAGTTATGTCCCTTTGAACATAAAGCCAAAAAACAAACATTTAAAAAATGACCATATTCAAGGGGAGATAATTTTAGTTCTAGAACGAAATTTAAAAATTTGGCTCGTTACTTTGTTAACCATTTATTCAGCTTTAAAATGAGCTATCACACGTGTCTGTACATGTTGCTGTTAGTGAGAAGAAGATTTTTAAAGACGCACACCTTCAAAATCGCGAAATTTCAGTACATTTGCAGTTTTTTTCAAATTGTGAAAAGGAATGACTGTTCGCGAGCGATTTTATTTTTGATTTATAACGACCATAGTATACTCTTACTCTCCTGAAAAAATCATGAAATTCGACGGGTAGGTATTTGAGTTATGTCCCTTTGAAGTTTTCGCATTTTTCAAAATCGACCAACTTTGAGTGCTCACTGTTCAAAAAGTATTGAGAGTACGCTCTTGAGAAAACACACCATGCATTCACCAATGCCTCAGCTACATACATATATAAGTTTCAGCGTCGTGGTGCAAGTATTTTCTGAGAAGAAGATTGTCAAAGATGCGTGGGGTCGGGAAATTTTACAGAAACGCTAAAAACAATATGGCGCCGAAACCACGTGATGAACGATTTCATCGTGATTTACTTTTTTGCTCGCATTGACAATGCGCATCTTTATGAAAAAGTTGCAAGTCTCTAGCTGCATTTTGAAGAATTTTCCCATGTTAAAAATCGAAATGTAGAATCGAACTGGACCTTTAATGGTTTGGACGATTGGTCCCAAAAGCTTCGGCATGAAACTACGCAGTAAGGGTGATCATCTTGCAAAGTTTGGTAGTATTAGCTTCATTCCTTCTGGTAGAAGTCGTGTTCACAAAATCCGTGGAATAATAATAAAACACGCCAATAACAATAAGGATTCAGAACTTTAGTTCTGAATCCTTAACTAGGATTGACACGTCAATACTGCAGGTCTTCAAGATTCCCGCTTTGACCTCTGAGCATGTAACCTGTGCAAACAACGTTTTTGGACTTTGTACTTCTCAATAATAACTACGGGAACCCATTTGAAGCAATTTGTAAAAGCAGTGACAAAAAAAAAAAATTTGGGCTCAAAATTTGTTTGTGCTCAAACCATGATTTGTTGGTGTTTCATGGTGGCAGAAAGATGGCAAGACAGGAAAACACACTTTTGGAGTTTGTACCTCTCAATAAGAACTTAGGACACTGATTTGAATTTTTTTTTAACACCAGGAAAAAAAAAACGCGTTTTGCTCCGATTCGAGTCAAACCTTGATTTTTCTGATGCTGGCGGGATTAGAAAGTTGAGAAATCCAGGTTGCGCTCTGGCCTCCATATATATATGGCATTGATGCAGACAGGCAGGCTTCACTTGGTCGTTTTCTTGTGTCTATCGATTGAATCAATTCGTCAGCTTTTATATGAGCTATCAAACGTGATTCTATCTTCAGTAGTTTTCGAACAAAAATTCTCCAAAGAAAATACCGCTAAAAATCGCAAATGTGTTCATGTCGACGTTGTGCTTTAACGATCAATTTTTACATCATCACATACTGAAGTGGAATTGTTAAACCACAACTTGTGAACAGATTGCAAGAAACAGAATTTGAATCAGAGTTTTCCTTAGCGAGTTATGACCCTTTGAACATAGAGCCGAAAAACGCACTTTTTAAAAATGACCATGTTCAAGGACAGATTATTAAAGTTCTAGGTGGAAATTCGAAAATCGGGCTTCTACAGGCCCTCTGACATTTATTTGGCTTTCACATGAGCTATCGCATATAGCTGTATGTGTTGCCGTTATTTAGAAGAAGATTTTCAAAGACGCGTACCCTAAAACTCGCGAAAGTTCACGAAATTTTCAGGTTTTTCGAAATAGCAAAAAATCTATTTATACGGCCGAGAACCGCTACAGGCCTAATCGATGGGGAAAGTTGTTGCCCACGTTTTGGTGAAAGTTTTGTGAAATTATCTTGATTAGTTCTTGAGCTATTAAGGTTTGAAGTTTCAACTTCAAGGGGGAATAACTCAAGAAAGAAGTCGAAATTCAAAAATCGGGCTCCGTTATGAGCTAAGTTGGGTCACAGGCTATCACCCCTGACATTTTCAGAAAAATCAGTCCAGCCGTTATTTCAGAACTCGTCGGACAAAATCGGTACAAATAATAATAATAATAATAATAATAACTAGGATTGACACGTCAATACTTAGGTCTTCAAGACTTCTGCTTGACCTAGAACTCCATGTTGGACTTAGGGTTATTCGTCTGTTTCTCCTCTTTAAAATGAGCTATCAAACATGTCCCTATCTTCAGTAGTTTTTTTACAAAAATTCTCCAAAGAAGGTACCCCTCTGAAAACGGAAAAATCACATATTAATGGACCCCTACATTACATTTCTCACGATTAAGACAAAATGGTTAATATTTCCATACTAAGGTGCAACATAGAAAATGTTGTGCTTTAATTTCCACTTAAGAAGATGCAATGATCATTTAGATTGCATACATAATTAATGCGTTATGCTGTTCTGAATATTCAAGAAAATACTCAAAAATGCTTAAATTTGGACCCCTAGACATCGCTTGCGATGTTCGAGGCTTAACTATCAACTTTTTGATGAAAGCGGTCAACTTAAAAGTTGTTCTTCTTGAAATTGTTCATAAGAAGGTGTATGCAAAATTTCAATAGCGTAAGAAGTTAAGCAGTAATGATCCTTTAAACATGGCTGAAAATGGCGAGTTCTGAAAAATGGCAATCTTCTATGACTTGTCACACATAAACTATGACAGAAAAATGTTTGAAATTTATTTACCTTAATAAAGGACATCTCTCCTTCACGATGATATATTAAACATAATTGTATCTTCAGTGGTTTACAATGGAAAATTCTACAAAGAAAGTACCCCTCGAAAAGTCTCAAAATCCCAAAATTTTACATTTTTGGAAATACGTCCAAATTGTGTCGATACTATCAACTTTTACATGATAATGATATATTGCGGAATTGTTTAACTAGTTATATGGAAGAGATAGCAATAAGTAACTTTGACATAAGTTAAGATGTAACAGAGTTATGCCCCTTTGAACATATAGCCTAAAAACGCTCTTTTAAAAAAAGGTCCATATTCAAGGGCATATTCCTGAAATTCGAGGACGAAATTTAAAATTCTTTCATGATCACTTTTTTTTACTTTCAATTAGCTTTGAGATGAGCTATCACACATAGCTGTATGTATTGTCGTGATTTAGGAGAAGATTTTTAAAGACGCGTACCCTGAAAACCGCGAAAGTTCACAAAATTTTCAGTTTTTTCGAAATAGCAAAAAATCTATTATTACGGCCGAAAACCGCCATAGGCCTAATCGATGGGGAATGTTTGTGCCCACATTTTGGTGAAAGTTTTATTAAAATATCTTGATTAGATTTCGAGCTATTGAGGTTTAAAGTTTTGACTTCAAGGGGAGATAACTCAAAAAAAAAGTCGAAAATCAAAATTCGGCCGACGTACAAGGCTAGTTTTTGTTACAGGCTATTATCCCTGAAAATTTCGTGCAAATCGATTCAGCCGTTACTTCAGAATCGCGCGCACAAAAAACGTACAAATAATAATAATAAGAAAGAAAAAACCGGATAATAACAATAGGTCTTCCAGACATTCGTCTTGAAGACCTAACTAGGACTGCCATGGCAGTACTGACGGTCTTCAGACTGCTGCATTGTAGCCAGAGCAATCTTTCCTTCTAGTCCACGTTTTACATAATGTTGAAGAGATCAGATATTTCCGCTAGCTCCTGACAAGGTGCATGTAGCCAAAAGCAGACCAGGCTGTAGAACGTTGGAAATGTTGAAAAATAAAAATGTTACCCCTGCAAAGAATATTATAAGCTTTATTTATTTGTAGGCAAGGTCATTGTGTATCTTTTAAAACAAGTTGCAAATCTCTAAGTTGATATTTAGAAAAGATACAATGAAAATAGTGAAAAGATGCAAGGTTCCTGCAACCTCTTGCCAAGGAGCATGCTTCCAAAAGCAGACCTTCGAAGGGAAACAAAGGAAATGCGTTATACTATAGAAACCACGTGACCTACGATTTCGTCATGATTTACTTTTTTTGTCACAAGGACATAAGCTATCGTTTGAACAAAATTGCAAGTCGCTAGTGCTATTTTGAAAATTTTGCCCATGTTAAAAATCTATTTTGTGAAAAATGACGATTTTTCGACATTTCTACAGACCGGAAATGACTGTACGCATGCTATTTTATTATTGATTCTTGTACACGACAAATGTATCTTCGATCCCTGAAAGAATCATAAAGTTCCCGGCTTAAATGTCCGAGTAATCTGCCCTTGAAGTTTGCACTTTTTAACTTTTTTTCATTTTCAGACATTTTTGAATGGGCACTGTGAAATAAATAGATCGATTTTGCAAAATCTGGTTCATATCGTTTTTAGTACAATGCACCAGCTACATTATGTGAAAGTTTCAGCTCTGTAATACCAGTATTTTCAGAGGAGAAGATTTTTTAAGATTGGTAGTGTCGGAAAGGCTGAAAATGCACAAATATGCACTAAAATCAAAATGGCGGCTTAGTCACGTGCTGTACAAGTTTTTCATGATTGACTTTTTTTCTTGATAGATGATTGTGCATCTTTTGGAACAAGTTGAAAGTCTCTAAGTACATTTTGAAAAAAATTCCCATGTTAAAAATCGAAATTTAAAGGAGCTGTAGCATACAAATGAAAGCCGGAAGTCAGAATTTTTTTTGATATGTATCAATTTCAGCCCAGAGGCTATCATGCCTGAAAGTTTCATGTAATTAGCGTAAGTAGTTTAGGCTGTACAGTGGCCACAAAATTAACACAAATAAAAAGTATAATAATAATAAGGAAAATCGGATAATAACAATAGGTCTTTCAGACTAAAGTCTGAAGACCTAACTAGGACTGCCGCGGCAGTACTTAGGTCTTCAGACTTCTGTTTGACCTTCACCTCCATGTTTGATCGAAGAATGTCACTGATACTGTTCTGCCAAAACTACTAATGTTACATGTATCCCCCCTCATACCAGCAAAACTTTGAAAATTCCCAACTTATATTATTAATCAAAATATCAAGAAAACCACGTGACCTTCATATTCGCCATGATTTACTTTTTGTTTTTATTTGTACTGTGTTTTTATTTGTACTGTGCATCTTAAAAAAAAATTAAGTCTCTAGGTTGATATTAAAATTTGCCCTTTCCAACGAATTTATCAGCTTTATGTTTTTATAGAACCGGTATACTGTCAATCTTTTACAACAAGTTGGTAATCTGTAAGTGGATTTTTAAAAATAATACTATACAATAAGACAGTCTCTAGTTCCATTTGGAAATTTTACCCTTGTTTAAAATAAAAAATTGGTTTTAAAATCTTTCACCGATGCCTGCAGTGTCCCAAGGTGCATGCAGCCATAAGCAGACCAAGCGTCAAAAGGAAGGAAATGTTGAATTTTAAATGTTTGTAAACTACTACGAATACATCAGCATTATTTATTTGCATGAAATACTATTGTGATTATTTTAAAACAAGTTGCATGTATTTAAGTAGATATTTAGAAACAATACGATGACAATTACACTAAACAGATGAGATGCCAGGTTCCCGCAACCTCTTGCCAAGGAGCATGCCAAAGGCAGGGCTTCCAAGTGAACCGATGAAAAAACATTATAATACAGAAAATGTAAATGGCGGCTAAACCATGTGAGCTTCGAAGTCGTCATGATTTACAATTTTGGTCACAACAATATAAGCTATCGTTTAAATCAAGTTGCAAGTCTGTAGGTCAATTTTTTTAATTTTGCCCATGTTAAAAATTTACATTTTGAAAAATGTCATTTTTTCAAAACTTCTACCGACCGGAAATGACTGTACGCGAGCCATTTTATTATTGATTCTTATACAGGACATATGTATCTTCCTTCCCTGAAAAAATCATAATGTTCCAGTCCTAGGTTTTTTAGTTATACGCCCTTGAAGTTGGCATGTTTTCACTTTTTTCCAATTTCAGACAATTTTGAATGCTCACTTTGAAATAAGTATGACGATTTCGCATTTTCTGATTCGTATCGTTTTGAGTACAGTGCATCAGCTACATCCTGTAAAAGTTTCAGCTCTGTAGTGCCAGAATGTTCAGAGGAGAAGATTTTTGAAGATGGGTAGGGTCGAAAACGCTGAAAATTCACTAAAATCGAAATGGCGTCTACGTCACGTGACACACGACTTCGCCATGATTTACTTTTTCGTTCATAGTCGTATTTGGCATCTTTTAGAAAAAGTTTCAAGTCTCTAGATGCATTTTGAATTTTTTTCCCATGTTAAAATTCGAATTTTCGAAGGGCCGTAACTCTGAAACCGGAACCGGAAATCCGGATTTGTTTTCATCTGTATCAATTTCAGCCCAGAGACTATCATTCCTGTGAATTTCATGAAAATCGGGTCGCCCGTTTTTTCAGTACAGCCGTCACAAAAATCTCGGAAATAATAATAATAATAATCAGGATAATAACAGTAGGTCTCCCAGACTTTCGTCTGAAGACCTAATAATCAGGATAATAACAGTAGGTCTTCCAGACTTTCGTCTGAAGACCTAACTAGGATTGACGCGTCAATACTTAGGTCTTCAAGACTTCTACTTGACCTAGAACTCCATGTTGGACTTAGGGTTATTCGTCTGTTTCTCCGCTTTAAAATGAGCTATCAAACATGTCTCTATCTTCAGTAGTTTTTTTTACAAAAATTCTCCAAAGAAGGTACCCCTCTGAAAACGGAAAAATCACATATTAATGGACCCCTACATTACATTTCTCACGATTAAGACAAAATGGTTAATATTTCCATACTAAGGTGTCACATAGAAAATGTTGCGCTTTAATTTCCACTGAAGAAGATGCAATCATCATTTAGATTGCATACATAATTAATGCGTTATGCTGTTCTGAATATTCAAGAAAATAGTCAAAAATGCTTAAATTTGGACCCCTAGACATCGCTTGCGATGTTCGAGGCTTAACTATCAACTTTTTGATGAAAGCGGTCAACATAAAAGTTGTTCTTCTTGAAATTGTGCATACGTAGGTGTATGTCAAATTTCAATAGCATAAGAAGTTAAGCAGTTATGAACCTTTCAACTTTGTTGAAAATAGCGAGTTCTGAAAAATAGCAATCTTCTATGACTTGTCACACATAAACTATGACAGAAAAATGTTTGAAATTTATTTACCTTAATAAAGGACATCTCTACTTCAGGATTATATATTAAACATAATTGTATCTTCAGTGGTTTACAATGGAAAATTCTACAAAGAAAGTACCCCTCGAAAAGTCTCAAAATCCCAAATTTTTACATTTTTGGAAATACGTCCAAATTGTGTCGATACTATCAACTTTTACATGATAATGATATATTGTGGAATGGTTTAACTAGTTATATGGAAGAGATAGCAATAAGTAACTTTGACATAAGTTCATTTGTAACAGAGTTATGCCCCTTTAAACATATAGCCTAAAAACGCTCTTTTAAAAAAAGGTCCATATTCAAGGGCATATTCCTGAAATTCGAGGACGAAATTCAAAATTCGGAAAAGATCATGTTCTTGTACATTCATTTAGCTTTCAGATGAGCTATCACACATAGCTGTATGTATTGCCGTGATTTAGGAGAAGATTTTTGAAGACGCGTACCCTTAAAACCGCGAAAGTTGACAACATTTTCAGTTTTTTCGAAATAGCAAAAAATTTATTCACACGGCCGAAAACCGCTATAGGCCTGATCGATAGGGAATGTTGTTGCCCACATTTTGGTGAAAGTTTTATGAAAATATCTTGATTAGATTTCGAGCTATTAAGGTTTAAAGTTTTGACTTCAAGGGGAGATAACTCAAGACAGAAGTCGAAAATCAAAATTCGGCCGACGTACAAGGCTAGTTTTTGTTACAGGCTATCATTCCTGAAAATTTCATGCAAATCGGTTCAGCCGTTACTTCAGAATCCGTGCCACAAAAAACGTACAAATAATAATAAGAAAAAAAACCGGATAATAACAATAGGTCTTCCAGACATTCGTCTTGAAGACCTAATAATAAGAAACACGATAGGAACAATAGGTCTTCAGACATTCGTCTTGAAGACCTAATAAGAAACACGATAGGAACAATAGGTCTTCAGACTTTGTCTTGAAGACCTAACTAGGATTGACGCGTCAATACTTAGGTCTTCAAGACTTCTGCTTGACATTGAACTCCATGCTGGACTCCCGGTTATTCGCCAGTTAGTATGCTTTAAAATGAGCTATCAAACATGTATCTATCTTCAGTAGTTATTTTACAAAAATTCTCCAAAGACAATGACCCTCTTTAAATGTAACAATTGATTATTAATGGACCCCTACATGATCTTTCTCACGATTAAGACAAAATGGTTAATATTTTCATACAAAGGTGTCACATAGACAAACTTGTGGTTTAATTTCCACTAAATTAGATGTAACCAACTCTCCCTTTGAACATACAGTAGAAATACACACTTTTAAAAAATGACCATGTTCAAGGACATATTTTCAAAAATTTAGGAAGAAATTCAAAATTCGGCGAAAACAGTCCTCTCAGGAATTCGTTTATCTTCAAAATGAGCTATCACACATAGCTGTATGTGTTGCCGTGAATTAGGAGAAGACTTTCAAAGACGCGTACCCTCAAAACCGCGAAAGTTCAAAAAATTTTCAGTTTTATCGAAATAGCAAAAAATCTATTATTACGGCCGAAAACAGCTATAGGCCTTATCGATGGAGAATGTTGTTGCCCACATAGTGGTGAAAGTTTTGTGCAAATATATTGATTAGTTTTCGAGATATTAAGGTATAAAGTTTTAACTTCAAGGGGAGATAACTCGCGAAAGAAGTCGAAAATGAAAAATCGGCCACAACAGTCCTCTCAGGAATTCATTTATCTTTAAAATGAGCTATCACACATAGCTGTATGTATTGCCGTGAATGAGGAGAAGATTTTCAAAGACGGGTACCCTCAAAACCGCGAAAGTTCACAAAATTTTCAGTTTTTTCGAAATAGCACAAAATCTATATATACGGCCGAAAAAATGACATTAACCTTTTTGATAGGGAATGTTGTTGCGCACATTTTGGTGAAAGTTTTATGAAAATATCTTGATAAGTTTTCGAGATATTGAGGTTTGAAGTTTCAACTTCAAGGGGAGATAACTCAAGAACTAGGTCGAAATTCGAAAATCTGGCTCGTGCATTTCAAGATATTGTCACAAGCTATCATCCCTGAAAGTTTGAAGAAAATCGGCCAAGCCGTTACTGCTGGAGCGAACGCACAAGAAATCTGCAAAGAATAATAATAATAATAAGAAACACGATAGGAACAATAGGTCTTCAGACTTTGTCTTGAAGACCTAACTAGGATTGACGCGTCAATACTTAGGTCTTCAAGACTTCCGCTTGACCTAGAACTCCATGTTGGACTTAGGGTTATTCGTCTGTTTCTCCGCTTTAAAATGAGCTATCAAACATGTCTCTATCTTCAGTAGTTATTTTACAAAAATTATCCAAAGACAATGACCCTCTGAAAATGGAACAATCGCTTATTAATGGACCCCTACATGACCTTTCTCACAATTAAGACAAAATGGTTAATATTTTCATACTAAGTTGCAACATAGAAAGTATTGTGCTTTAATTTCCATTTAAGTAGATGTAACCAACTCTCCCTTTGAACATACAGTAGAAGAACACTCTTTCAAAAAATGACCATGTTCAAAGGACATATTTTTTAAATTTTAGGAAGAAATTCAAAATTCGGCCACAACAGTCCTCTCAGGAGTTCATTTATCTTCAAAATGAGCTATCACACATAGCTGTATGTATTGCCGTGAATTAGGAGAAGACTTTTAAAGACGCGTACCCTCAAAAACGCGAAAGTTAAAAAAAATTCAGTTTTATCGAAATAGCAAAAAATCTATTATTACGGCTGAAAATCGCTATAGGCTAAATCGATGCGGAATGTTGTTGCCCACATATTGGTGAAAGTTTTGTGCAAATATATTGATTAGTTTTCGAGATATTAAGGTATAAAGTTTCAACTTCAAGGGGAGATAACTCGCGAAAGAAGTCGAAAATGAAAAATCGGCCACAACAGTCCTCTCAGGAATTCATTTATCTTTAAAATGAGCTATCACACATAGCTGTATGTATTGCCGTGAATGAGGAGAAGATTTTCAAAGACGGGTACCCTCAAAACCGCGAAAGTTCACAAAATTTTCAGTTTTTTCGAAATAGCACAAAATCTATATATACGGCCGAAAAAATGACATTAACCTTTTTGATAGGGAATGTTGTTGCGCACATTTTGGTGAAAGTTTTATGAAAATATCTTGATAAGTTTTCGAGATATTGAGGTTTGAAGTTTCAACTTCAAGGGGAGATAACTCAAGAACTAGGTCGAAATTCGAAAATCTGGCTCGTGCATTTCAAGATATTGTCACAAGCTATCATCCCTGAAAGTTTGAAGAAAATCGGCCAAGCCGTTACTGCTGGAGCGAACGCACAAGAAATCTGCAAAGAATAATAATAATAATAAGAAACACGATAGGAACAATAGGTCTTCAGACTTTGTCTTGAAGACCTAACTAGGATTGACGCGTCAATACTTAGGTCTTCAAGACTTCCGCTTGACCTAGAACTCCATGTTGGACTTAGGGTTATTCGTCTGTTTCTCCGCTTTAAAATGAGCTATCAAACATGTCTCTATCTTCAGTAGTTATTTTACAAAAATTATCCAAAGACAATGACCCTCTGAAAATGGAACAATCGCTTATTAATGGACCCCTACATGACCTTTCTCACAATTAAGACAAAATGGTTAATATTTTCATACTAAGTTGCAACATAGAAAGTATTGTGCTTTAATTTCCATTTAAGTAGATGTAACCAACTCTCCCTTTGAACATACAGTAGAAGAACACTCTTTCAAAAAATGACCATGTTCAAAGGACATATTTTTTAAATTTTAGGAAGAAATTCAAAATTCGGCCACAACAGTCCTCTCAGGAGTTCATTTATCTTCAAAATGAGCTATCACACATAGCTGTATGTATTGCCGTGAATTAGGAGAAGACTTTTAAAGACGCGTACCCTCAAAAACGCGAAAGTTAAAAAAAATTCAGTTTTATCGAAATAGCAAAAAATCTATTATTACGGCTGAAAATCGCTATAGGCTAAATCGATGCGGAATGTTGTTGCCCACATATTGGTGAAAGTTTTGTGCAAATATATTGATTAGTTTTCGAGATATTAAGGTATAAAGTTTCAACTTCAAGGGGAGATAACTCGCGAAAGAAGTCGAAAATGAAAAATCGGCCACAACAGTCCTCTCAGGAATTCATTTATCTTTAAAATAAGCTATCACACATAGCTGTATGTATTGCCGTGATTTAGGAGAAGATTTTCAAAGACACGTACCCTCAAAACCGCGAAAGTTCACCAAAAATTCAGTTTTTTCGAAATAGCAAGAAATCTATATATACGGCCGAAAGAATGACATTAACTTTTTTTGTGGGGAATGTTGTTGCGCACATTTTGGTGAAAGTTTTAAGAAAATATATTGATTAGTATTCGAGTTATGAAGGTTTAAAGTTTTAACTTCAAGGGGAGATAACTCAAGAACTAGGTCGAAATTCGAAAATCTGGCTCGTGCATTTCAAGATATTGTCACAAGCTATCATCCCTGAAAGTTTGAAGAAAATCGGTCAAGCCGTTAATGCTGGAGCGAACGCACAATAAATCTGCAAAGAATAATAATAATAACTAGGATTGACGCGTCAATACTTAGGTCTTCAAGACTTCTGCTTGACCTTGAACTCCATGCTGGACTCTCGGTTATTCGCCAGTTATTATGCTTTAAAATGAGCTATCTAACATGTCTCTATCTTCAGTAGTTATTTTACAAAAATTATCCAAAGACTATGACCATCTGAAAATGGAACAATCGCTTATTAATGGACCCCTACATGACCTTTCTCACAATTAAGACAAAATGGTTAATATTTTCATACTAAGTTGCAACATAGAAAGTATTATGCTTTAATTTCCACTTAAGTAGATGTAACCAACTCTCCCTTTGAACATACAGTAGAAGAACACATTTTTAAAAAATGACCATGTTCAAGGACATATTTTTAAAATTTTAGGAAAAACAGTCAGGAGTTCATTTATCTTCAAAATGAGCTATCACACATAGCTGTATGTATTGCCGTGAATTAGGAGAAGACTTTTAAAGACGCGTACCCTCAAAACCACAAAAGTTCACAAAATTTTCAGTTTTTTTTGAAATAGCAAAAAATCTAATCGGGCGCTCCAAAACCGCTATAGGCTTAATCGATGCGGAATGTTGTTGCCCACATAGTGGTGAAAGTTTTGTGCAAATATATTGATTAGTTTTCGAGATATTAAGGTATAAAGTTTTAACTTCAAGGGGAGATAACTCGCGAAAGAAGTCGAAAATGAAAAATCGGCCACAACAGTCCTCTCAGGAATTCATTTATCTTTAAAATGAGCTATCACACATAGCTGTAAGTATTGCCGTGAATTAGAAGAAGATTTTCAAAGACACGTACCCTCAAAACCGGGAAAGTACACACAATTTTCAGTTTTTTCGAAATAGCAAAAAATCTATCATTACGGCCGAAAACCAATATAGGCTTAATCGATGCGGAATGTTGTTGCGCACATATTGGTGAAAGTTTTGTGCAAATATATTGATTAGTTTTCGAGATATTAAGGTATAAAGTTTTAACTTCAAGGGGAGATAACTCGCGAAAGAAGTCGAAAATGAAAAATCGGCCACAACAGTCCTCTCAGGAATTCATTTATCTTTAAAATGAGCTATCACACATAGCTGTATGTATTGCCGTGAATGAGGAGAAGATTTTCAAAGACGGGTACCCTCAAAACCGCGAAAGTTCACAAAATTTTCAGTTTTTTCGAAATAGCACAAAATCTATTTATACGGCCGAAAAAATGACATGAACCTTTTTGATAGGGAATGTTGTTGCGCACATTTTGGTGAAAGTTTTAAGAAAATATCTTGATAAATTTTCGAGATATTGAGGTTTGAAGTTTCAACTTCAAGGGGAGATAACTCAAGAACTAGGTCGAAATTCAAAAATCTGGCTCGTGCATTTCAAGATATTGTCACAAGCTATCATCCCTGAAAGTTTGAAGAAAATCGGTCAAGCCGTTACTGCTGGAGCGAACGCACAAGAAATCTGCAAAGAATAATAATAATAATAACTAGGATTGACGCGTCAATACTTAGGTCTTCAAGACTTCTGCTTGACCTAGAACTCCATGTTGGACTTAGGGTTATTCGACTGTTTCTCCGCTTTAAAATGAGCTATCAAACATGTCTCTATCTTCAGTAGTTTTTTGACAATAATTCTTCAAAGAAGGTACCCCTCTGAAAACGGAAAAATCACATTAATGGACCCCTACATTACATTTCTCACGATTAAGACAAAATGGTTAATATTTCCATACTAAGGTGCAACATAGAAAATGTTGTGCTTTAATTTCCACTTAAGAAGATGTAATCATCAGTTAGATTGCATACATAATAAATGCGTTATGCTGTTCTGAATATTCAAGAAAATAGTCAAAAATGCTTAAATTTGGACCCCTAGACATCGCCTGCGATCTTTGAGGCTTAACTATCAACTTTTTGATGAAAGCGGTCAACATAAAAGTTGTTCTTCTTGAAATTGTGCATACGTAGATGTATGCAAAACTTCAATAGCATAAGAAGTAAAGCAGTTATGATCCTTTGAAGTTTGATTAAAATTGCGATTTTTTAAAAATGACAAACTTCTATGACTTGTCACCAAAAAACCAAGACAGATTTGAGCTTGGAAAATATTGTACTCAATAAAGGACGTTTCTACATTACCATGATCTATGTAAAGACTTCCTATCTCCATTGGTTCATAATCAATAATTCTCCAAAGGATATACCCCTCGAAAATGCTCAAAATCACATCATTTTACTTTTTTGGGAATATCTCCAATTTATGCCGAAACTATCAACTTTTATATGATATTGATGTATTATGGACTTGTGCAGCTCTTTATTAGAAAGAGATGGCTATCAATAACTTTGACATAAGTCAATTAGTTACAGAGTTATGGCCCTTTGAAATTGCAACCGAAAAACGCCCTTTTTAAAAAGGACCATATTCAAGGGCAGATTACTCGAATTCTAGGCTGAAATTCAAAATTCTTTTTGCAAATTATATTCTAAGTTATCTTGGCTTTCGAATGAGCTATCACACATATTTGTATGTATTGCCGGGATTTAGAAGAAGATTTTTGAAGACGCGTACCCTCAAAATCGCGAAAGTGAGCGAAAATTTAAGTTTTTTCGAAATAGCAAAAAATCTATTATTACGGCCGAAAACCGCTATGGGCCTAATCGATGGGGAATATTGTTGCCCACATTTTGGTGAAAGTTTTATGAAAATATCTTAATTAGTTTTCGAGCTATTGAGGTTTGAAGTTTTGATTTCAAGGGGAGATAACTCGCGATAGAAGTCGAAATTCAAAATTCTTTTTGCAAATTATATTCTACGTTGTCTTGGCTTTCGAATGAGCTATCACACATATCTGTATGTATTGCCTTGATTTAGAAGAAGATTTTTGAAGACGCGTACCCTCAGACACGCGAAAGTGCACCAAATTTTCAGTTTTTTCAATATAGCGAAAAATCTATTATTACGGCCGAAATCCGCTATGACATCATTCGATGCAACAAGTTGTCGCCTACGTGTTGGTGCAATTTTTTTGCAAATAAGTTAATAATTTTTCGAGATATTGCAATTTGAATTATTTTCATGTTTTGAGTTATCTCCCCTTTTCGAGGCCGAAAATCAAAAATCGGGCTCCGTATGCCACGAGCTTACACCTATGCCCATCAATTGAGCTAGTTTCATTGAAATCGGTGCATTCAATTTTGCTGTACACGGCGCACAAGAAAAGTACAAATAATAATAATAATAATAATAAGGAAAATCAGGATAAAAACAATAGGTCTTCACGACATACGTCTTGAAGACCTAATAAGAAACACGATAGGAACAATAGGTCTTCAGACTTTGTCTTGAAGACCTAACTAGGATTGACGCGTCAATACTTAGGTCTTCAAGACTTTTGCTTGACCTTGAACTCCATGCTGGACTCTCGGTTATTCGCCAGTTATTATGCTTTAAAATGAGCTATCAAACATGTCTCTATCTTCAGTAGTTATTTTACAAAAAATATCCAAAGACAATGACCCTCTGAAAATGGAACAATCGCTTATTAATGGACCCAATACATGACCTTTCTCACAATTAAGACAAAATGGTTAATATTTTCATACTAAGTTGCAACATAGAAAGTATTGTGCTTTAATTTCCACTTAAGTAGATGTAACCAACTCTCCCTTTGAACATACAGTAGAAGAACACACTTTTAAAAAATGACCATGTTCAAGGACATATTTTTAAAATTTTAGGAAGAAATTCAAAATCCGGCCGAAACAGTCCTCTCAGGAGTTCATTTATCTTCAAAATGAGCTATCACACATAGCTGTATGTATTGCCGTGAATTAGGAGAAGACTTTTAAAGACGCGTACCCTCAAAAACGCGAAAGTTAAAAAAAATTCAGTTTTATCGAAATAGCAAAAAATCTATTATTACGGCCGAAAATCGCTATAGGCTAAATCGATGAGGAATGTTGTTGCCCACATAGTGGTGAAAGTTTTGTGCAAATATATTGATTAGTTTTCGAGATATTAAGGTATAAAGTTTTAACTTCAAGGGGAGATAACTCGCGAAAGAAGTCGAAAATGAAAAATCGGCCACAACAGTCCTCTCAGGAATTCATTTATCTTTAAAATGAGCTATCACACATAGCTGTATGTATTGCTGTGAATTAGGAGAAGATTTTCAAAGACGCGTACCCTAAAAACCGCGAA
The DNA here is from genome assembly GCA_936450465.1 of Gibbula magus. Taxonomy (NCBI): domain Eukaryota; kingdom Metazoa; phylum Mollusca; class Gastropoda; order Trochida; family Trochidae; genus Gibbula; species Gibbula magus. The sequence continues at coordinate 28,811,232 of OW388297.1, forward strand.
AGTTCACAAAAAATTCAGTTTTTTCGAAATAGCAAAAAATCTATATATACGGCCGAAAAAATACCATTGAGCTTTTCGATGGGGAATTTTGTTGCGCACATTTTGGTGAAAGTTTTATGAAAATATCTTGATAAGTTTTCGAGATATTGAGGTTTGAAGTTTCAACTTCAAGGGGAGATAACTCAAGAACTAGGTCGAAATTCGAAAATCTGGCTCGTGCATTTCAAGATATTGTCACAAGCTATCATCCCTGAAAGTTTGAAGAAAATCGGCCAAGCCGTTACTGCTGGAGCGAACGCACAAGAAATCTGCAAAGAATAATAATAATAATAAGAAACACGATAGGAACAATAGGTCTTCAGACTTTGTCTTGAAGACCTAACTAGGATTGACGCGTCAATACTTAGGTCTTCAAGACTTCCGCTTGACCTAGAACTCCATGTTGGACTTAGGGTTATTCGTCTGTTTCTCCGCTTTAAAATGAGCTATCAAACATGTCTCTATCTTCAGTAGTTATTTTACAAAAATTATCCAAAGACAATGACCCTCTGAAAATGGAACAATCGCTTATTAATGGACCCCTACATGACCTTTCTCACAATTAAGACAAAATGGTTAATATTTTCATACTAAGTTGCAACATAGAAAGTATTGTGCTTTAATTTCCATTTAAGTAGATGTAACCAACTCTCCCTTTGAACATACAGTAGAAGAACACTCTTTCAAAAAATGACCATGTTCAAAGGACATATTTTTTAAATTTTAGGAAGAAATTCAAAATTCGGCCACAACAGTCCTCTCAGGAGTTCATTTATCTTCAAAATGAGCTATCACACATAGCTGTATGTATTGCCGTGAATTAGGAGAAGACTTTTAAAGACGCGTACCCTCAAAAACGCGAAAGTTAAAAAAAATTCAGTTTTATCGAAATAGCAAAAAATCTATTATTACGGCCGAAAATCGCTATAGGCTAAATCGATGAGGAATGTTGTTGCCCACATAGTGGTGAAAGTTTTGTGCAAATATATTGATTAGTTTTCGAGATATTAAGGTATAAAGTTTTAACTTCAAGGGGAGATAACTCGCGAAAGAAGTCGAAAATGAAAAATCGGCCACAACAGTCCTCTCAGGAATTCATTTATCTTTAAAATGAGCTATAACACATAGCTGTAAGTATTGCCGTGAATTAGAAGAAGATTTTCAAAGACACGTACCCTCAAAACCGGGAAAGTACACCGAAAATTCAGTTTTATCGAAATAGCAAAAAATCTATCATTACGGCCGAAAACCAATATAGGCTTAATCGATGCGGAATGTTGTTGCCCACATATTGGTGAAAGTTTTGTGCAAATATATTGATTAGTTTTCGAGATATTAAGGTAAAAAGTTTTAACTTCAAGGGGAGATAACTAGCGAAAGAAGTCGAAAATGAAAAATCGGCCACAACAGTCCTCTCAGGAATTCATTTATCTTTAAAATGAGCTATCACACATAGCTGTATGTATTGCCGTGAATGAGGAGAAGATTTTCAAAGACGGGTACCCTCAAAACCGCGAAAGTTCACAAAATTTTCAGTTTTTTCGAAATAGCACAAAATCTATATATACGGCCGAAAAAATGACATTAACCTTTTTGATAGGGAATGTTGTTGCGCACATTTTGGTGAAAGTTTTAAGAAAATATCTTGATAAATTTTCGAGATATTGAGGTTTGAAGTTTCAACTTCAAGGGGAGATAACTAAAGAACTAGGTCGAAATTAAAAAATCTGGCTCGTGCATTTCAAGATATTGTCACAAGCTATCATCCCTGAAAGTTTGAAGAAAATCGGTCAAGCCGTTACTGCTGGAGCGAACGCACAAGAAATCTGCAAAGAATAATAATAACTAGGATTGACGCGTCAATACTTAGGTCTTCAAGACTTTTGCTTGACCTTGAACTCCATGCTGGACTCTCGGTTATTCGCCAGTTATTATGCTTTAAAATGAGCTATCAAACATGTCTCTATCTTCAGTAGTTATTTTACAAAAATTATCCAAAGACAATGACCCTCTGAAAATGGAACAATCGCTTATTAATGGACCCCTACATGACCTTTCTCACAATTAAGACAAAATGGTTAATATTTTCATACTAAGTTGCAACATAGAAAGTATTGTGCTTTAATTTCCACTTAAGTAGATGTAACCAACTCTCCCTTTGAACATACAGTAGAAGAACACACTTTTAAAAAATGACCATGTTAAAGGACATATTTTTAAAATTTTAGGAAGAAATTCAAAATCCGGCCGAAATAGTCCTCTCAGGAGTTCATTTATCTTCAAAATGAGCTATCACACATAGCTGTATGTATTGCCGTGAATTAGGAGAAGACTTTTAAAGACACGTACCCTCAAAAACGCGAAAGTTAAAAAAAAATCAGTTTTATCGAAATAGCAAAAAATCTATTATTACGGCCGAAAATCGCTATAGGCTAAATCGATGAGGAATGTTGTTGCCCACATTTTGGTGAAAGTTTTATGAAAATATCTTGAAAAGTTTTCGAGATATTAAGGTACAAAGTTTAGACTTCAAGGGGAGATAACTCGCGAAAGAAGTCGAAAATCAAAAATCGGCCACAACAGTCCTCTCAGGAATTCATTTATCTTTAAAATGAGCTATCACACATAGCTGTAAGTATTGCCGTGAATTAGGAGAAGATTTTCAAAGACACGTACCCTCAAAACCGGGAAAGTACACCGAAAATTCAGTTTTATCGAAATAGCAAAAAATCTATCATTACGGCCGAAAACCAATATAGGCTTAATCGATGCGGAATGTTGTTGCCCACATATTGGTGAAAGTTTTGTGCAAATATATTGATTAGTTTTCGAGATATTAAGGTATAAAGTTTTAACTTCAAGGGGAGATAACTCGCGAAAGAAGTCGAAAATGAAAAATCGGCCACAACAGTCCTCTCAGGAATTCATTTATCTTTAAAATGAGCTATCACACATAGCTGTATGTATTGCCGTGAATGAAGAGAAGATTTTCAAAGACGCGTACCCTCAAAACCGCAAAAGTTCACCAAATTTTCAGTTTTTTCGAAATAGCACAAAATCTATATATACGGCCGAAAAAATGGTATTTACCTTTTCGATCGGGAATGTTATTGCGCAACTTTTGGTGAAAGTTTCGAGAAAATATCTTGATAAGTTTTCGAGATATTGAGGTTTGAAGTTTCAACTTCAAGGGGAGATAACTCAAGAAGTAGGTCGAAATTCGAAAATCTGGCTCGTGCATTTCAAGATATTGTCACAAGCTATCATCCCTGAAAGTTTGAAGAAAATCGGTCAAGCCGTTAATGCTGGAGCGAACGCACAAGAAATCTGCAAAGAATAATAATAATAATAATAATAACTAGGATTGACGCGTCAATACTTAGGTCTTCAAGACTTCTAATTGACCTTGAACTCCATGCTGGACTCTCGGTTATTCGCCAGTTATTATGCTTTAAAATGAGCTATCAAACATGTCTCTATCTTCAGTAGTTATTTTACAAAAAATATCCAAAGACAATGACCCTCTGAAAATGGAACAATCGCTTATTAATGGACCCAATACATGACCTTTCTCACAATTAAGACAAAATGGTTAATATTTTCATACTAAGTTGCAACATAGAAAGTATTGTGCTTTAATTTCCACTTAAGTAGATGTAACCAACTCTCCCTTTGAACATACAGTAGAAGAACACACTTTTAAAAAATGACCATGTTCAAGGACATATTTTTAAAATTTTAGGAAGAAATTCAAAATCCGGCCGAAACAGTCCTCTCAGGAGTTCATTTATCTTCAAAATGAGCTATCACACATAGCTGTATGTATTGCCGTGAATTAGGAGAAGACTTTTAAAGACGCGTACCCTCAAAAACGCGAAAGTTAAAAAAAATTCAGTTTTATCGAAATAGCAAAAAATCTATTATTACGGCCGAAAATCGCTATAGGCTAAATCGATGAGGAATGTTGTTGCCCACATAGTGGTGAAAGTTTTGTGCAAATATATTGATTAGTTTTCGAGATATTAAGGTATAAAGTTTTAACTTCAAGGGGAGATAACTCGCGAAAGAAGTCGAAAATGAAAAATCGGCCACAACAGTCCTCTCAGGAATTCATTTATCTTTAAAATGAGCTATCACACATAGCTGTATGTATTGCTGTGAATTAGGAGAAGATTTTCAAAGACGCGTACCCTAAAAACCGCGAAAGTTCACAAAAAATTCAGTTTTTTCGAAATAGCAAAAAATCTATATATACGGCCGAAAAAATACCATTGAGCTTTTCGATGGGGAATTTTGTTGCGCACATTTTGGTGAAAGTTTTATGAAAATATCTTGATAAGTTTTCGAGATATTGAGGTTTGAAGTTTCAACTTCAAGGGGAGATAACTCAAGAACTAGGTCGAAATTCGAAAATCTGGCTCGTGCATTTCAAGATATTGTCACAAGCTATCATCCCTGAAAGTTTGAAGAAAATCGGCCAAGCCGTTACTGCTGGAGCGAACGCACAAGAAATCTGCAAAGAATAATAATAATAATAAGAAACACGATAGGAACAATAGGTCTTCAGACTTTGTCTTGAAGACCTAACTAGGATTGACGCGTCAATACTTAGGTCTTCAAGACTTCCGCTTGACCTAGAACTCCATGTTGGACTTAGGGTTATTCGTCTGTTTCTCCGCTTTAAAATGAGCTATCAAACATGTCTCTATCTTCAGTAGTTATTTTACAAAAATTATCCAAAGACAATGACCCTCTGAAAATGGAACAATCGCTTATTAATGGACCCCTACATGACCTTTCTCACAATTAAGACAAAATGGTTAATATTTTCATACTAAGTTGCAACATAGAAAGTATTGTGCTTTAATTTCCATTTAAGTAGATGTAACCAACTCTCCCTTTGAACATACAGTAGAAGAACACTCTTTCAAAAAATGACCATGTTCAAAGGACATATTTTTTAAATTTTAGGAAGAAATTCAAAATTCGGCCACAACAGTCCTCTCAGGAGTTCATTTATCTTCAAAATGAGCTATCACACATAGCTGTATGTATTGCCGTGAATTAGGAGAAGACTTTTAAAGACGCGTACCCTCAAAAACGCGAAAGTTAAAAAAAATTCAGTTTTATCGAAATAGCAAAAAATCTATTATTACGGCCGAAAATCGCTATAGGCTAAATCGATGAGGAATGTTGTTGCCCACATAGTGGTGAAAGTTTTGTGCAAATATATTGATTAGTTTTCGAGATATTAAGGTATAAAGTTTTAACTTCAAGGGGAGATAACTCGCGAAAGAAGTCGAAAATGAAAAATCGGCCACAACAGTCCTCTCAGGAATTCATTTATCTTTAAAATGAGCTATAACACATAGCTGTAAGTATTGCCGTGAATTAGAAGAAGATTTTCAAAGACACGTACCCTCAAAACCGGGAAAGTACACCGAAAATTCAGTTTTATCGAAATAGCAAAAAATCTATCATTACGGCCGAAAACCAATATAGGCTTAATCGATGCGGAATGTTGTTGCCCACATATTGGTGAAAGTTTTGTGCAAATATATTGATTAGTTTTCGAGATATTAAGGTAAAAAGTTTTAACTTCAAGGGGAGATAACTAGCGAAAGAAGTCGAAAATGAAAAATCGGCCACAACAGTCCTCTCAGGAATTCATTTATCTTTAAAATGAGCTATCACACATAGCTGTATGTATTGCCGTGAATGAGGAGAAGATTTTCAAAGACGGGTACCCTCAAAACCGCGAAAGTTCACAAAATTTTCAGTTTTTTCGAAATAGCACAAAATCTATATATACGGCCGAAAAAATGACATTAACCTTTTTGATAGGGAATGTTGTTGCGCACATTTTGGTGAAAGTTTTAAGAAAATATCTTGATAAATTTTCGAGATATTGAGGTTTGAAGTTTCAACTTCAAGGGGAGATAACTAAAGAACTAGGTCGAAATTAAAAAATCTGGCTCGTGCATTTCAAGATATTGTCACAAGCTATCATCCCTGAAAGTTTGAAGAAAATCGGTCAAGCCGTTACTGCTGGAGCGAACGCACAAGAAATCTGCAAAGAATAATAATAACTAGGATTGACGCGTCAATACTTAGGTCTTCAAGACTTTTGCTTGACCTTGAACTCCATGCTGGACTCTCGGTTATTCGCCAGTTATTATGCTTTAAAATGAGCTATCAAACATGTCTCTATCTTCAGTAGTTATTTTACAAAAATTATCCAAAGACAATGACCCTCTGAAAATGGAACAATCGCTTATTAATGGACCCCTACATGACCTTTCTCACAATTAAGACAAAATGGTTAATATTTTCATACTAAGTTGCAACATAGAAAGTATTGTGCTTTAATTTCCACTTAAGTAGATGTAACCAACTCTCCCTTTGAACATACAGTAGAAGAACACACTTTTAAAAAATGACCATGTTAAAGGACATATTTTTAAAATTTTAGGAAGAAATTCAAAATCCGGCCGAAATAGTCCTCTCAGGAGTTCATTTATCTTCAAAATGAGCTATCACACATAGCTGTATGTATTGCCGTGAATTAGGAGAAGACTTTTAAAGACACGTACCCTCAAAAACGCGAAAGTTAAAAAAAAATCAGTTTTATCGAAATAGCAAAAAATCTATTATTACGGCCGAAAATCGCTATAGGCTAAATCGATGAGGAATGTTGTTGCCCACATTTTGGTGAAAGTTTTATGAAAATATCTTGAAAAGTTTTCGAGATATTAAGGTACAAAGTTTAGACTTCAAGGGGAGATAACTCGCGAAAGAAGTCGAAAATCAAAAATCGGCCACAACAGTCCTCTCAGGAATTCATTTATCTTTAAAATGAGCTATCACACATAGCTGTAAGTATTGCCGTGAATTAGGAGAAGATTTTCAAAGACACGTACCCTCAAAACCGGGAAAGTACACCGAAAATTCAGTTTTATCGAAATAGCAAAAAATCTATCATTACGGCCGAAAACCAATATAGGCTTAATCGATGCGGAATGTTGTTGCCCACATATTGGTGAAAGTTTTGTGCAAATATATTGATTAGTTTTCGAGATATTAAGGTATAAAGTTTTAACTTCAAGGGGAGATAACTCGCGAAAGAAGTCGAAAATGAAAAATCGGCCACAACAGTCCTCTCAGGAATTCATTTATCTTTAAAATGAGCTATCACACATAGCTGTATGTATTGCCGTGAATGAAGAGAAGATTTTCAAAGACGCGTACCCTCAAAACCGCAAAAGTTCACCAAATTTTCAGTTTTTTCGAAATAGCACAAAATCTATATATACGGCCGAAAAAATGGTATTTACCTTTTCGATCGGGAATGTTATTGCGCAACTTTTGGTGAAAGTTTCGAGAAAATATCTTGATAAGTTTTCGAGATATTGAGGTTTGAAGTTTCAACTTCAAGGGGAGATAACTCAAGAAGTAGGTCGAAATTCGAAAATCTGGCTCGTGCATTTCAAGATATTGTCACAAGCTATCATCCCTGAAAGTTTGAAGAAAATCGGTCAAGCCGTTAATGCTGGAGCGAACGCACAAGAAATCTGCAAAGAATAATAATAATAATAATAATAACTAGGATTGACGCGTCAATACTTAGGTCTTCAAGACTTCTAATTGACCTTGAACTCCATGCTGGACTCTCGGTTATTCGCCAGTTATTATGCTTTAAAATGAGCTATCAAACATGTCTCTATCTTCAGTAGTTATTTTACAAAAAATATCCAAAGACAATGACCCTCTGAAAATGGAACAATCGCTTATTAATGGACCCCATACATGACCTTTCTCACAATTAAGACAAAATGGTTAATATTTTCATACTAAGTTGCAACATAGAAAGTATTGTGCTTTAATTTCCACTTAAGTAGATGTAACCAACTCTCCCTTTGAACATACAGTAGAAGAACACACTTTTAAAAAATGACCATGTTCAAGGACATATTTTTAAAATTTTAGGAAGAAATTCAAAATCCGGCCGAAACAGTCCTCTCAGGAGTTCATTTATCTTCAAAATGAGCTATCACACATAGCTGTATGTATTGCCGTGAATTAGGAGAAGACTTTTAAAGACGCGTACCCTCAAAAACGCGAAAGTTAAAAAAAATTCAGTTTTATCGAAATAGCAAAAAATCTATTATTACGGCCGAAAATCGCTATAGGCTAAATCGATGAGGAATGTTGTTGCCCACATAGTGGTGAAAGTTTTGTGCATATATATTGATTAGTTTTCGAGATATTAAGGTATAAAGTTTTAACTTCAAGGGGAGATAACTCGCGAAAGAAGTCGAAAATGAAAAATCGGCCACAACAGTCCTCTCAGGAATTCATTTATCTTTAAAATGAGCTATCACACATAGCTGTATGTATTGCTGTGAATTAGGAGAAGATTTTCAAAGACGCGTACCCTAAAAACCGCGAAAGTTCACAAAAAATTCAGTTTTTTCGAAATAGCAAAAAATCTATATATACGGCCGAAAAAATACCATTGAGCTTTTCGATGGGGAATTTTGTTGCGCACATTTTGGTGAAAGTTTTATGAAAATATCTTGATAAGTTTTCGAGATATTGAGGTTTGAAGTTTCAACTTCAAGGGGAGATAACTCAAGAACTAGGTCGAAATTCGAAAATCTGGCTCGTGCATTTCAAGATATTGTCACAAGCTATCATCCCTGAAAGTTTGAAGAAAATCGGTCAAGCCGTTACTGCTGGAGCGAACGCACAAGAAATCTGCAAAGAATAATAATAATAATAAGAAACACGATAGGAACAATAGGTCTTCAGACTTTGTCTTGAAGACCTAATAAGAAACACGATAGGAACAATAGGTCTTCAGACTTTGTCTTGAAGACCTAATAAGAAACACGATAGGAACAATAGGTCTTCAGACTTTGTCTTGAAGACCTAATAACTAGGATTGACGCGTCAATACTTAGGTCTTCAAGACTTTTGCTTGACCTTGAACTCCATGCTGGACTCTCGGTTATTCGCCAGTTATTATGCTTTAAAATGAGCTATCAAACATGTCTCTATCTTCAGTAGTTATTTTACAAAAATTATCCAAAGACAATGACCCTCTGAAAATGGAACAATCGCTTATTAATGGACCCCTACATGACCTTTCTCACAATTAAGACAAAATGGTTAATATTTTCATACTAAGTTGCAACATAGAAAGTATTGTGCTTTAATTTCCATTTAAGTAGATGTAACCAACTCTCCCTTTGAACATACAGTAGAAGAACACACTTTTAAAAAATGACCATGTTCAAGGACATATTTTTAAAATTTTAGGAAGAAATTCAAAATTCGGCCAAAACAGTCCTCTCAGGAGTTCATTTATCTTCAAAATGAGCTATCACACATAGCTGTATGTATTGCCGTGAATAAGGAGAAGACTTTTAAAGACGCGTACCCTCAAAAACGCGAAAGTTAAAAAAAAATCAGTTTTATCGAAATAGCAAAAAATCTATTATTACGGCCGAAAATCGCTATAGGCTAAATCGATGAGGAATGTTGTTGCCCACATAGTGGTGAAAGTTTTGTGCAAATATATTGATTAGTTCTCGAGATATTAAGGTACAAAGTTTAGACTTCAAGGGGAGATAACTCGCGAAAGAAGTCGAAAATGAAAAATCGGCCACAACAGTCCTCTCAGGAATTCATTTATCTTTAAAATGAGCTATCACACATAGCTGTAAGTATTGCCGTGAATTAGAAGAAGATTTTCAAAGACACGTACCCTCAAAACCGCGAAAGTACACCGAAAATTCAGTTTTATCGAAATAGCAAAAAATCTATTATTACGGCCGAAAACCAATATAGGCTTAATCGATGCGGAATGTTGTTGCCCACATATTGGTGAAAGTTTTGTGCAAATATATTGATTAGTTTTCGAGATATTACGGTATAAAGTTTTAACTTCAAGGGGAGATAACTAGCGAAAGAAGTCGAAAATGAAAAATCGGCCACAACAGTCCTCTCAGGAATTCATTTATCTTTAAAATGAGCTATCACACATAGCTGTGTGTATTGCCGTGAATGAGGAGAAGATTTTCAAAGACGGGTACCCTCAAAACCGCGAAAGTTCACAAAATTTTCAGTTTTTTCGAAATAGCACAAAATCTATATATACGGCCGAAAAAATGACATTAACCTTTTTGATAGGGAATGTTGTTGCCCACATTTTGGTGAAAGTTTTGTGAAAATATCTTGATAAATGTTCGAGATATTGAGGTTTGAAGTTTCAACTTCAAGGGGAGATAACTCAAGAACTAGGTCGAAATTCGAAAATCTGGCTCGTGCATTTCAAGATATTGTCACAAGCTATCATCCCTGAAAGTTTGAAGAAAATCGGTCAAGCCGTTAATGCTGGAGCGAACGCACAAGAAATCTGCAAAGAATAATAATAACTAGGATTGACGCGTCAATACTTAGGTCTTCAAGACTTTTGCTTGACCTTGAACTCCATGCTGGACTCTCGGTTATTCGCCAGTTATTATGCTTTGAAATGAGCTATCAAACATGTCTCTATCTTCAGTAGTTATTTTACAAAAATTATCCAAAGACAATGACCCTCTGAAAATGGAACAATCGCTTATTAATGGACCCCATACATGACCTTTCTCACAATTAAGACAAAATGGTTAATATTTTCATACTAAGTTGCAACATAGAAAGTATTGTGCTTTAATTGCCACTTAAGTAGATGTAACAAACTCTCCCTTTGAACATACAGTAGAAGAACATACTTTTAAAAAATGACCATGTTCAAGGACATATTTTTAAAATTTTAGGAAGAAATTCAAAATTCGGCCAAAACAGTCCTCTCAGGAGTTCATTTATCTTCAAAATGAGCTATCACACATAGCTGTATGTATTGCCGTGAATTAGGAGAAGATTTTCAAAGACGCATACCCTCAAAACTGCGAAAGTTCCAAAAAAATTCAGTTTTATCGAAATAGCAAAAAATCTATTATTACGGCTGAAAATCGCTATAGGCTAAATCGATGCGGAATGTTGTTGCCCACATATTGGTGAAAGTTTTGTGCAAATATATTGATTAGTTTTCGAGATATTAAGGTATAAAGTTTCAACTTCAAGGGGAGATAACTCGCGAAAGAAGTCGAAAATGAAAAATCGGCCACAACAGTCCTCTCAGGAATTCATTTATCTTTAAAATAAGCTATCACACATAGCTGTCTGTATTGCCGTGATTTAGGAGAAGATTTTCAAAGACACGTACCCTCAAAACCGCGAAAGTTCACCAAAAATTCAGTTTTTTCGAAATAGCAAGAAATCTATATATACGGCCGAAAAAATGACATTAACTTTTTTTGTGGGGAATGTTGTTGCGCACATTTTGGTGAAAGTTTTAAGAAAATATATTGATTAGTATTCGAGTTATGAAGGTTTAAAGTTTTAACTTCAAGGGGAGATGACTCAAGAACTAGGTCGAAATTCGAAAATCTGGCTCGTGCATTTCAGGATATTGTCACAAGCTATCATCCCTGAAAGTTTGAAGAAAATCGGTCAAGCCGTTAATGCTGGAGCGAACGCACAATAAATCTGCAAAGAATAATAATAATAATAATAATAACTAGGATTGACGCGTCAATACTTAGGTCTTCAAGACTTCTGCTTGACCTTGAACTCCATGCTGGACTCTCAGTTATTCACCAGTTTTTCTGCTTTAAAACGAGCTATGAAACATGTCTCTATCTTCAATGGTTATTTTACAAAAAATCTCCAAAGAAAGTACCCCTCTGAAAATGGAAAATCACATAGTAATGGACCCCTACATGATCTTTCTCACGATTACGACAAAATGGTTAATATTTTCATACTAAGGAGTTACATAGAAAATGTTGTGCTTCAATTTCCGCTTCAGGAGATGTTATTATCATTTGGATTGTATACATAAGTAATGCGTTATATTATTCTGAATTTTAAAGAAAATACTCAAAAATGCTACAATTGGGACCCCTAGAGAACCTTTGCGATGTTTGGAGCTTAACTATCAACTTTTTGATGAAAGAGTTCAACAGAAACGTTGTTGATCTTGAAATTGTGCATCCGACGGTGTAAATACTATTTTGATATCTTTATTAGTTAAGCAGTTATGATCCTTTGAACTATGCCAAAAATTGCAATTTTCGAAAAATGACAATGTTCTATGACTTGTCACATATAAACTATGACAGATACGTGGTTGAAAAATATCGTCCTTTATAAATGACGTTTTAACATCAACATGGCATACGCAAATTCTTCCTATCTTCAGTGGTTCATCATCAATAATTATCCAAAGGATATACCCCTCGAAAATGCTCAAAATCACAAAATTTTACTTTTTGGGGAATATGTCCAAATTGTGCCGAAACTATCAACTTTTATATGATATTGATGTATTATGGACTTGTTAAGCTCTTTATTAGCAAGAGATGGCTATCAATGACTTTGACATAAGTCAATGAGTTGCAAAGTTATGCCCCTTTGAATTTTCAGCTGAAGAACGCCCTTTTTAAAAAGGACCATATTCAAGGGCAGATTACTCGAATTCTAGGCCAAAATTCAAAATTCTGTTAGCAAATTATATTCTACATTGTCTTGGCTTTCGAATGAGCTATCACACATATCTGTATGTATTGCCGTTATTTAGAAGAAGATTTTTGAAGACGCGTACCCTCAAACCCGCGAAAGTGCACCAAATTTTCAGTTTTTAAGAAATAGCAAAAAATCTATTATTACGGCCGAAATCCGCACTAGGTCTAATCGATGGGGAATGTTGTTGCCCACATTTTGGTGAAAGTTTTTTGAAAATATCTTGGTAAGTTTTCGAGCTATTGAGGTTTGAAGTTTCAACTTCCAGGGGAGATAACTCACGAAAGAAGTCGAAAATCAAAAAAGTAAAAAAAAGTATATCTCAGTTTGGTTACAGGCTACCTTCCCTGAAAATTTCATGGAAATCGGCCTAGCCGTTACTTGGGAAATCTGCTGAACACAATTGGTACAAAGAATAATAATAATAATAAAAAACTAGGATTGACGCGTCAATACTTAGGTCTTCAAGACTTCTGCTTGACCTTGAACTCCATGCTGGACTCTCGGTTATTCACCAGTTTTTCTGCTTTAAAACGAGCTATCAAACATGTCTCTATCTTCAATAGTTATTTTACAAAAATTCTCCAAAGAAAGTACCCCTCTGAAAATGGAAAATCACATAGTAATGGACCCCTGATTGATCTTTCTCACGATTAAGACAAAATGGTTAATATTTTCATACTAAGGTGTAACATAGAAAATGTTGTGCTTTAATTTCCACTTCAGGAGATGTTATCATCATTTGGATTGTATACATAAGTAATGCGTTATGTTATTCTGAATGTTAAAGAAAATACTCAAAAATGCTACAATTTGGACCCCTAGACAACCTTTGCGATGTTCGGAGCTTAACTATCAACTTTTTGATGAAAGAGTTCAACAGAAACGTTGTTGTTCTTGAAATTGTCCATCTGTAGGTATAAATACAATTTCAATATTTTGATTAGTTAAGCAGTTATGATCCTTTGAACTTTGCTTAAAATGGCAATTTTGTAAAAATGACAAACTTCTATGACTTGTCACCAAAAAACTAAGACAGATACGAGCTTGAAAAATATTGTCCTTAATAAATGACGTTCCTACTTCAATATGATCTATTTGAAGTCTTCCTGTCGTCATTGGTTCATAATCAATAATTATCCAAAGGATATACCCTTCGAAAATGCTCAAAATCACAAAATTTTACTTTTTTGGGATTATGTCCAAATTGTGCTGAAACTATCAACTTTTATATGACATCAATGTATAATGGACTTGTTAAGCTCTTTATTAGCAAGAAATGGCTATCAATAACTTTGACATAAGTCAATTAGTGACAGAGGTATTACCCTTTGAAATTGCAACCGAAAAACGCCCGTTTTAAAAAGGACCATATTCAAGGGCAGATTACTCGAATTCTAGGCCGAAATTCAAAATTCTGTTAGCAAATAATATTCTACGTTGTCTTGGCTTTCGAATGAGCTATCACACATATCTGTATGTATTGCCGTGATTTAGAAGAAGATTTTTGAAGACGCGTACCCTCAAACCCGCGAAAGTGCACCAAATTTTCAGTTTTTTCAAAATAGCAAAAAATCTATTATTACGGCCGAAATCCGCACTAGGTCTAATCGATGGGGAATGTTGTTGCCCACATTTTGGTGAAAGTTTTTTGAAAATATCTTGGTAAGTTTTCGAGCTATTGAGGTTTGAAGTTTCAACTTCCAGGGGAGATAACTCACGAAAGAAGTCGAAAATCAAAAAAGTAAAAAAAAGTATATCTCAGTTTGGTTACAGGCTACCTTCCCTGAAAATTTCATGGAAATCGGCCTAGCCGTTACTTGGGAAATCTGCTGAACACAATTGGTACAAAGAATAATAATAATAATAAAAAACTAGGATTGCCCAGGCAATACTTAGGTCTTCAAGACTTCTGCTTGACCTTGAACTCCATGTTGGACTCTCGGTTATTCATCAGTTTCTCTGCTTTAAAATGAGCTTTCAACCTTGTCTCTATCTTCAATAGTTATTTTACAAAAATTCTCCAAAGACAATGACCCACTTAAAATGGAACAATCGCTTATTAATGGACCCCTACATGATCTTTCTCACGATTCAGACAAAATGGTTAATATTTTCATAATAAGGTGCACCAAAGAAAAAGGTGTGCTTTAATTTTAGCTTAAGTAGATGTAATCATCATTAAGTTTGCATGTATAAGTAATGTGTTATGTTGTTTTGAATATTCAAGAAAATACTAAAAAATGCGTTAATTTAGACCCCTAGACAACATTTGCGATGTTCGGAGCTTAACTATCAACTTTTTGATGAACGGGTTCAGCAGAAACGTATTTGGTCTTGAAATTGTCCATCCGTAGGTATAAATACAATTTCAATATTTTAATTAGTTAAGCAGTTATGATCCGTTGAACTCTGCTTAAAATGGCGATTTTTTAAAAATGACAAACTTCTATGACTTTTCACAAAAAAACTAAGACAGACATGAGCTTGAAAAATATTGTCCTCAATAAATGACGTTTGTACATCAACATGATCTATTTGAAGTCTTCCTATCTTCAGTCGTTCATCATCAATAATTATCCATATGATATACCCCTCGAAAATGTTAAAAAAACACACAATTTTACTTTTTTGGGAATCTGTCCAAATTGTGCCGAAACTATCAACTTTTATATGACATCGATGTATTATGGACTTGTTTAGCTCTTTATTAGCAAGAGATGGTTATCAATAACTTTGACATAAGTCAATTAGTTACAGAGTTATTCCCCTTTGAAATTGCATCCGAAAAACGCCATTTTTAAAAAGAACCATATTCAAGGGCAGATTACTCGAATTCTAGGCCAAAATTCAAAATTCTGTTAGCAAATTATATTCTACGTTGTCTTGGCTTTCGAATGAGCTATCACACATATCTGTATGTATTGCCGTGATTTAGAAGAAGATTTTTGAAGACGCGTACCCTCAAACCCGCGAAAGTGCACCGAATTTTCAGTTTTTTCAAAATAGCAAAAAATCTATTATTACGGCCGAAATCCGCACTAGGCCTAATCGATGGGGAATGTTGTTGCCCACATTTTGGTGAAAGTTTTATGAAAATATCTTGGTAAGTTTTCGAGCTATTGAGGTTTGAAGTTTCAACTTCAAGGGGAGATAACTCAAGAAAGAAGTCGAAAATCAAAAAAGTAAAAAAATTACTTCTAGGTTTGGTTACAGGCTACCTCCCCTGAAATTTTCATGGAAATCGGCCCAGCCGTTACTTGGGAAATCTGATGAACACAATTGGTACAAAGAATAATAATAATAATAAAAAATAATCAGGATAATAACAATACGTCTTCGAGACATACGTCTTGAAGACCTAATAATCAGGATAATAACAATACGTCTTCGAGACATACGTCTTGAAGACCTAATAATAAGAAACACGATAGGAACAATAGGTCTTCAGACTTTGTCTTGAAGACCTAATAACTAGGATTGCCACAGGCAATACTTAGGTCTTCAAGACTCCTGCTTGACCTAGAACTCCATGTTGGACTCTCGGTTATTCATCAGTTTCTCCGCTTTAAAATGAGCTATCAAACATGTCTCTATCTTTAGTAGTTTTTTTACAAAAATTCTCCAAAGAAGGTACCCCTCTGAAAATGGAAATCTCACGTATTAATGGACCTCTACATGATCTTTCTCACGATTAAGACAAAACAGTCAACAATTTCATAATAAGGTGTAACATAGGAGATGTTATACTTTGATTTCCACAGAAGTAGATGATATCATCATTAAGATTGCATACATATTTAATACGTTATGCTGTTCTGAATATTAAGAAAAATATTCAAAAATGCTCATTTTCGGACCCCTAGACATCGCTCGCGATGTTTGAGGCTTAACTATCAACTTTTTGATGAAAGCGGTCAACATAAAAGTTTTTCTTCTTGAATTTGTGCATACGTAGGTGTCTATAAACTTTCAATAGCATAAAAATTTAAGCAGTTATGAACCTTTCAACTTTGTTGAAAATGGCAATTTTCGAAAAATGACAATATTCTATGACTTGTTACACGTAAACTATGACAGACACATGCTTGAAAGTTATTGTTCTTAATAAAATGATATCTCTCCTTCGTCATGAGTTATTAAACATGTTTGTATCTTCAGTGGTTTGCGATCGAAAATTCTTCTAAAAATATGCCCCTCAAAAGTTGTCAAAATCACGAAATTTCACATCTTTGGGCAAATGATGATTTTGTGATTAAACTATCAACTTTTACATGATAAAGATCTCAAACAGAAATGTTAGGTAATGTATCTGCATCCGATTGCAATAAGTAAATTTGACGTATCTTTATTTGTAACAGAGTTACGTCCCTTTGAACATGATGCCGAAATTCGAACTTTTAAAATAGGACCATGTTCAAGGGGAGATAACTGAAATTCCAAGATGAAATTCAAAATTCGGCCACAAGAGCACTCTTGACAATTCATTTATCTTCATAATAAGCTATCATACATAGCTGTAAACATAAAACTGAAGGAGGAGTACATTTTCAAAGACGCATACCCTAAAAACCGCGAAATTTCACAAAAAAATCAGTTTTTTCGAAATAGCAAAAAATCTATATATACGGCCGAAAAAATGACATTAACCTTTTTGATAGGGAATGTTGTTGCGCACATTTTGGTGCAAGTTTTGAGGAAATATATTGATTAGTATTCGAGCTATGAAGGTTCAAAGTTTTGACTTCAAGGGGAGGTAACTCAAGAAAGAAGTCGAAAATCCAAAATCGCCCTCGTTACTTTTGAGAGAATGTCATGGGCTATCATCCCTGAAAATTTCATGCAAAACAGTCCAAGCGTTACTTCAGCATTTTCCGTACAAGAAAAGTACAAATAATAATAATAATGAACTAGGATTGCCAAGGCAATACTTAGGTCTTCAAGACTTCTGCTTGACCTTGAACTCCATGTTGGACTCAGGGTTATACATCTGTTTCTCTGCTTTAAAATGAGCTATCAAACATGTCTCTATCTTCAGTAGTTTTTTTACAAAAAATCTTCAAAGAAGGTACCCCTCTGAAAACGGAAAAATCACATATTAATGGACCCCTACATTACATTTCTCACGATTAAGACAAAATGGTTAATATTTCCATACTAAGGTGTAACATAGAAAATGTTGTGCTTTAATTTCCACTTAAGAAGATGTAATCATCATTTAGATTGCATACATAATTAATGCGTTATGCTGTTCTGAATAGTCAAGAAAATACTCAAAAATGCTTAAATTTGGACCCCTAGACATCGCTTGCGATGTTCGAGGCTTAACTATCAACTTTTTGATGAAAGGGCTCAACATAAAAGTTGTTCTTCTTGAAATTGTGCATACGCAGGTGTATGCAAAATTTCAATAGCGTAAGAAGTTAAGCAGAAATGATCCTTTAAACATGGCTGAAAATGGCGAGTTCTGAAAAATGGTAATCTTCTATGACTTGTCACACATAAACTATGACAGAAAAATGTTTGAAATTTATTTACCTTAATAAAGGACATCTCTACTTCACGATGATATATTAAACATAATTGTATCTTTAGTGGTTTACAATGGAAAATTCTACAAAGAAAGTACCCCTCGAAAAGTCTCAAAATCCCAAAATTTTACATTTTTGGGAATATGTCCAAATTGTGCCTAAACTATCAATTTTTACATGATAATGATATGTTATGGAAGTGTTAAGCTGGTTATTATGAAGAGATTGCAATATATAACTTTGACATAAGTTAATTTCCAACAGAGTTATGCCCCTTTGAACATGCAGTCGAAAAAGGAACATTTAAAAAAGGACCATATTCAAGGGCAGATAACTCAAATTACAGGCCAAAATTCAAAATTCGGCTCACAGCAAGCTATGGAGCAGGTATTCAGCTTTCAAATGAGCTATCATATATAGATGTATGTTTTTCCCTGATTTAGGAGAAGATTTTCAAAGACGCGTACCCTAAAAACTGCGAAAGTTCACACACAATTCAGTTTTTTCGAAATAGCACAAAATCTATATATACGGCCGAAAAAATGACATTAACCTTTTTGATGGGGAATGTTGTTGCGCACATTTTGGTGAAAGTTTTAAGAAAATATATTGATTAGTATTCGAGCTATGAAGGTTTAAAGTTTTGACTTCAAAGGGAGATAACTCACGACAGAAGTCGAAAATCCAAAAAGTGACTCGTTAAAATCTAAGTTGAGTCACAAGCTATCATCCCTGAAATTTTCATGTGAATCGTCCAAGTGGTTACTTCAGAAAGCTCTGGACAAAAAAAGTACAAAAAATAATAATAATAATAATAATAATAATGAAGAACACGGATAATAACAATAGGTCTTCCAGACGTAGTCTTGAAGACCTAAAAAGAAACACGATAATAACAATAGGTCTTCTGACATTCGTCTTGAAGACCTAATAAGAAACACGATAGGAACAATAGGTCTTCAGACTTTGTCTTGAAGACCTAATAAGAAACACGATAGGAACAATAGGTCTTCAGACTTTGTCTTGAAGACCTAATAACTAGGATTGACACGTCAATACTTAGGTCTTCAAGACTTCTGCTTGACCTTGAACTCCATGCCGGACTCAGGGTTATTCGTCTGTTTCTCCGCTTTAAAATGAGCTATCAAACATGTCTCTATCTTCAGTAGTTTTTTTACAAAAATTCTCCAAAGAAGGTACCCCTCTGAAAACGGAAAAATCACATATTAATGGACCCCTACATTACATTTCTCACGATTAAGAAAAAATGGTTAATATTTCCATACTAAGGTGCAACATAGAAAATGTTGTGCTTTAATTTCCACTTAAGAAGATGTAATCATCATTTAGATTGCATACATAATTAATGCGTTATGCTGTTCTGAACATTAAAAAAATACTCAAAAATGCTTAAATTTGGACCACTAGACATCGCCTGCGATCTTTGAGGCTTAACTATCAACTTTTTGATGAAAGCGGTCAACATAAAAGTTGTTCTTCTTGAAATTGTGCATACGTAGGTTTATGTATAATTTCAATAGCATAAGAAGTTAAGCAGTTATGAATCTTTCAACTTTGTTGAAAATGGCGATTTTTTAAAAATGACAAACTTCTATGACTTGTCACAAAAAAACCAAGACAGATTTGAGCTTGAAAAATATTGTCCTTAATAAATGACGTTTCTACATCACCATGATCTATTTAAAGTCTTCCTATCTCCATTGGTTCATAATCAATAATTCTCCAAAGAATATACCCCTTGAAAATGCTCAAAATCACAAAATTTAACTTTTTTGAGAATATGTCCAAATTGTGTCGAAACTATC
Organism: Gibbula magus; assembly: GCA_936450465.1. Lineage (NCBI taxonomy): Eukaryota > Metazoa > Mollusca > Gastropoda > Trochida > Trochidae > Gibbula > Gibbula magus. Next base: position 28,831,258 of record OW388297.1, read on the forward strand.
AACTTTTATATGACCTTGATGTATTATGGACTTGTTTAGCTCCTTATTAGAAAGAGAAGGCTATCAATAACTTTGACATAAGTCAATTAGTTACAGAGTTATGCCCCTTTGAAATTGCAGATGAAAAACGCCCTTTTTAAAAAGGACCATATTCAAGGGCAGATTACTCGAATTCTAGGCCGAAATTCAAAATTCTGTTAGCAAATTATATTCTACGTTGTCTTGGCTTTCGAATGAGCTATCACACATATCTGTATGTATTGCCGTGATTTAGAAGAAGATTTTTGAACACGCGTACCCTCAAACCTGCGAAAGTGCACCAAATTTTCAGTTTTTTCGAAATAGCAAAAAATCTATCATTACGGCCGAAAACCGCTATAGGCCCAATCGATGGGGAATGTTGTTGCTCACATTTTGGTGAAATTTTTTTGAAAATATCTTGGTAAGTTTTCGAGCTATTGAGGTTTGAAGTTTCAACTTCAAGGGGAGATAACTCAAGAACGAAGTCGAAAATCAAAAAAGTAAAAAAGTGTCCCCTAAGTTTGGTTACAAGCTACCTTTCCTGAAAATTTCATGCAAATCGACCAAGCTGTTACTGAGAAATCTGCTGAACAAAATTTGGTACAAAGAATAATAATAATAAATATAGTCGCAAGCGACTTAAAACGGATTCAGCACATATATGATTCATTTCCTATTAGGTACATTATATCAGCAGTTATTCCTGAAAGTTACACGATTATGTGTAAATGTGTAAAGCTACAGCAACCTATTCCAGTCCATCATGTAAAACGAAAGTAGGATTTACCCCCTTTGTTTACAGTACTAGAAAAAGTTGCAATTTGATCAAGATAAAATACTTATAACTCATTGGTTATGTTTATCCTCAAACTAAAAATGCTTTCCACGTGTAGAGTAATCCTTTCCCATTCTAACGAGGTATCAAACAACATGCTATGATTTTGCATTGTTGAACTATGCACAAACAAAGATACACTACAAACGTGGCGATTATCAATTTAGAAAGAAGGCAAAAACTGTCCAATTTATAATACCCGTTACTCATTGGTTATGAACACCACTACTGTACTTATTTCATTTTCCGTTTATTCCACTAAGGTTGATGTAGTCATAAGTTAGATTGCATACATGGTTAATGCGTAATGTTCTTTTGAATATTCAGGAAAATACTAAAAAATGCTTATTTTCGGACCCCTATACCACTTTTCCGATGTTTGAGGCTAAACTATTAACATTTTGATGAAAGGGTTCAACATAAAAGTTTTTATTCTTGAAATTGTGCATTTGCAGGTATGAATAAAATTCCAATAGCATAAGTGGTTAGGCAGTCATGATCCTTTGAACTTTGATGAAAATGGCGATTTTTTAAAAATGACAATGTTCTGTGACTTGTCACACATAAAGTATGACAGATACGCAATTGAAATTTATTATTCTTCATGAGAGACATTTCTACTTCACAGTGAGCCATAAAACATGATTGTATCTTCAGTGGTTTACGAAGGAAAATTCTCCAAAGTAGGTACCCCTCGAAAGGTCTCAAAATCACAAAATTTAACTTTTAAGGGATTACGTCTAAATTGTGCCCAATCGATCAACTTTTACATGATCATGATATGTTATGGAATTGTTAAACAAGTTATTATAAAGAGATTGAAATAAGTAACTTTGACATAAATCAATTTGTGACAGAGTTATGCCACTTTGAACATGCAACCGAAAAACGCACTTTTCGAAAAGGTTCAAATACAAGGGCAGATAACTCGAATTCTAAGCCAAAATTCAAAATTCTGTCTCGATAACTTTTTTACACGTTTATCCAGCTTTCAAATGAGCTATCACACATAGCTGTATGTGTTGCCGGGATTTAGAAGAAGATTTTTGAAGACGCGTACCCTCAAAACCGCGAAAGTACACAACAAATTCAGTTTTTTCGAAATAGCAAAAATTCTATTATTACGGCCGAAAACCCCTATAGGCCTAATCGATGAGGAATGTTGTTGCGCACATTTTGGTGAAAGTTTTGCGCAAATATCTTGATAAGTTTTCGAGCTATTAAGGTTTGAAGTTTTAACTTCCAAGGGGGATAACTCACGAAAGAAGTCGAAAATCCAAAAAGTAAAAAAAATAGATCTAAGTTAGGTCACAGGCTACGATCCCAGTACCGCGGTCACAAAATCGGTGGAATAATAAAAAAAAAAAAAAAAAACACGCCAATAACAATAAGGATTCAGCCTTATGGCTGAATCCTTAATAAAATAATCCGGATAATAACAATACGTCTTCGAGACATACGTCTTGAAGACCTAATAAGAAACACGATAGGAACAATAGGTCTTCAGACTTTGTCTTGAAGACCTAATAAGAAACACGATAGGAACAATAGGTCTTCAGACTTTGTCTTGAAGACCTAATAAGAAACACGATAGGAACAATAGGTCTTCAGACTTTGTCTTGAAGACCTAATAATAATAATAAGAAACACGATAGGAACAATAGGTCTTCAGACTTTGTCTTGAAGACCTAATAACTAGGATTGCCAAGGCAATACTTAGGTCTTCAAGACTTCTGCTTGACTTTGAACTCCATGTTGCACTCTCGGTTATCCGCCAGTTATTATGCTTTAAAATGAGCTATCAAACATGTCTCTATCTTCAGTAGTTATTTTACAAAAATTATCCAAAGACAATGACCCTCTGAAAATGGAACAATCGCTTATTAATGGACCCCTACATGACCTTTCTCACGATTAAGACAAAATGGTTAATATTTTCATACTAAGTTGCAACATAGAAAATATTGTGCTTTAATTTCCACTTAAGTAGATGTAATCATCATTTAGATTGCATACATAATGAATGCTTTATCGTTTTCTGAATATTCAAGAAAATACTCTAAATTGCTGAAATCTTGACCCCCTGAGAACGTTTGCGATGTTCGGAGCTTAACTATCACCTTTTTGATGAAAGGGTTCAACTGAAAAGTTGTTGTTCTTGAAACTGTGTATCCGAAGGTGTAAATAGAATGAGATTATCTTAAATAGTTAAGCAGTTACGATCCTTTGAACTTTGCTTAAAATGGCGATTTTCGAAAAATGACAAAGTTCTATGACTTGTCACACGTAAGGTATGACAAATAAATGCTTCAAAATTATTGTCCTTAATAAAATGATATCTCTCCTTTAACATAAGCTATTAAACATGTTGGTATCTTTAGTGGTTTAAGATCTAAAATTCTTCGAAAAATATGCCCCTCAAAAGTCCTCAAAATCACGAAATTTCATACATTTTGACAAATGCGATAATTGTGGCCTAACTATTAATTTTTACATGATATAGATCTGTTATAGAAATGTTAAGTAACGTATTTGGGTCAGATAACAATAAAAAATCTTTGAAATATCTTCATTTCTAACAGAGTTATGCCCCTTTAAACATGAGGCCGCAATTCGGTCTTTTAAAAAATGACCATATTCAATGACGGATTATCAAAATTCTAGGATGAAATTAAAAAATCGACTTCTACAACTCTCTGAAGAATTCATTTATCTATAAAATAAGCTATCATATGTAGCTTTACTAAACAAATTGAAGGACGAGTAGGTTTTGTTAGACGCATAGCCTAAAAACGACAAAAGTTCACTCAAAATTCAGTTTTTTCGAAATAGCAAAAAATCTATATATACGGCCGAAAAAATGTCACTAACTTTTTTTGTGGGGAATGTTGTTGCGCACATTTTGGTGAAAGTTTTAAGAAAATATATTGATTAGTATTCGAGCTATGAAGGTTTAAAGTTTTGACTTCAAAGGGAGATAACTCACGAAAGAAGTCGAAACTCCAAAAAGTGACTCGTTATTATCTAAGTTGAGTCACAGGCTATCATCCCTGAAAGTTTCACTTTGAACTCCATGCTTGACTCTCGGTTATTCGCCAGTTATTATGCTTTAAAATGAGCTATCAAACATGTCTCTATCATCAGTAGTTATTTTACAAAAATTATCCAAAGACAATGACCCTCTAAAAATGGAACAATCGCTTATTAATGGACCCCTACATGACCTTTCTCACAATTAAGACAAAATGGTTAATATTTTCATACTAAGTTGCAACATAGAAAGTATTGTGCTTTAATTTCCACTTAAGTAGATGTAACCAACTCTCCCTTTGAACAAACAGTAGAAGAACACACTTTTAAAAAATGACCATGTTCAAGGACATATTTTTAAAATTTTAGGAAGAAATTCAAAATTCGGCCGAAACAGTCCTCTCAGGAGTTCATTTATCTTCAAAATGAGCTATCACACATAGCTGTATGTATTGCCGTGAATTAGGAGAAGACTTTTAAAGACGCGTACCCTCAAAAACGCGAAAGTTAAAACAAATTCAGTTTTATCGAAATAGCAAAAAATCTATTATTACGGCCGAAAATCGCTATAGGCTAAATCGATGAGGAATGTTGTTGCCCACATTTTGGTGAAATTTTTATGAAAATATCTTGATAAGTTTTCGAGATATTAAGGTACAAACTTTAGATTTCAAGGGGAGATTACTCGCGAAAGAAGTCGAAAATCAAAAATCGGCCACAACAGTCCTCTCAGGAATTCATTTATCTTTAAAATGAGCTATCACACATAGCTGTATGTATTGCTGTGAATTAGGAGAAGATTTTCAAAGACACGTACCCTCAAAACCGCGAAAGTTCACCAAAAATTCAGTTTTTTCGAAATAGGAAAAAATCTATTATTACGGCCGAAAACCGCTATAGGCTAAATCGATGCGGAATGTTGTTGCCCACATAGTGGTGAAAGTTTTTTGCAAATATCTTAATTAGTACCCGAGATATTAAGGTATTAAGTTTTAACTTCAAGGGGAGATAACTCGCGGAAGAAGTCGAAAATCAAAAATCGGCCACAACAGTCCTCTCAGGAATTCATTTATCTTTAAAATGAGCTATCACACATAGCTGTATGTATTGCTGTGAATTAGGAGAAGATTTTCAAAGACGCGTACCCTAAAAACCGCGAAAGTTCACAAAAAATTCAGTTTTTTCGAAATAGCAAGAAATCTATATATACGGCCGAAAAAATGACATTAACTTTTTTTGTGGGGAATGTTGTTGCGCACATTTTGGTGAAAGTTTTAAGAAAATATATTGATTAGTATTCGAGTTATGAAGGTTTAAAGTTTTAACTTCAAGGGGAGATAACTCGCGAAAGAAGTCGAAAATAAAAAAAGTGGCTCGTTAAAATCTAAGTTGGGTCACAGGCTATCATCCCTGAAAGTTTGAAGAAAATCGGTCAAGCCGTTACTGCTGGAGCGATGACACAAAAAATCTGGAAAGAATAATAATAATAACTAGGATTGACGCGTCAATACTTAGGTCTTCAAGACTTCTACTTGACCTAGAACTCCATGTTGGACTTAGGGATATTCGTCTGTTTCTCCGCTTTAAAATGAGCTATCAAACATGTCTCTATCTTCAGTAGTTTTTTTACAAAAAATCTCCAAAGAAGGTACCCCTCTGAAAACGGAAAAATCACATATTAATGGACCCCGACATTACATTTCTCACGATTAAGACAAAATGGTTAATATTTCCATACTAAGGTGTAACATAGAAAATGTTGTGCTTTAATTTCCACTTAAGAAGATGCAATCATCATTTAGATTGTATACATAATTAATGCGTAATGCTGTTCTGAATATTCAAGAAAATAGTCAAAAATGCTTAAATTTGGACCCCTAGACATCGTTTGCGATGTTCGAGGCTTAACTATCAACTTTTTGATGAAAGCGGTCAACATAAAAGTTGTTCTTCCTGAAATTGTGCATACGTTGGTGTATGCAAAATTTCAATAGCGTAAGACGTTAAGCAGTAATGATCCTTTAAACATGGCTGAAAATGGCGAGTTCTGAAAAATGGCAATCTTCTATGACTTGTCACACATAAACTATGACAGAAAAATGTTTGAAATTTATTTACCTTAATAAAGGACATCTCTACTTTACGATGATATATTAAACATAATTGTATCTTCAGTGGTTTACAATGGAAAATTCTACAAAGAAAGTACCCCTCGAAAAGTCTCAAAATAGCAAAATTTCGTTGTTTTGGTCAAACGCGTCAATTGTGGCCGAACTATCAACTTTTACATGATAATGATCTATAGTGGAATTATTTGCCTAGTAATTGTTAAACGAATGCAGTAAAAAAAATTGACACAAGTTTATTCCTTACCGAGTAACCTCCCTTAGAAGACGTAGACCAAAAACGGAGTTTTTTTAAATGACGAATTTCAAAGGTGGATTGCGTAAATACAAAGATGAAATTTAAAAATCGGAAGATGTCACGTTATGGAGCAGCTATTCAGCTTCAAAATGAGCTACCACATGTAACTGTATGTATTGCCGTTAGTGAGAAGAAGATTTTCAAAGACGCGTACCCTAAAAACCGCGAAAGTTCACAAAAAATTCAGTTTTTTCGAAATAGCAAAAAATCTATATATACGGCCGAAAAAATACCATTGAGCTTTTCGATGGGGAATTTTGTTGCGCACATTTTGGTGAAAGTTTTATGAAAATATCTTGATAAGTTTTCGAGATATTGAGGTTTGCAGTTTCAACTTCAAGGGGAGATAACTCAAGAACTAGGTCGAAATTCGAAAATCTGGCTCGTGCATTTCAAGATATTGTCACAAGCTATCATCCCTGAAAGTTTGAAGAAAATCGGTCAAGCCGTTACTGCTGGAGCGATGACACAAAAAATCTGGAAAGAATAATAATAATAACTAGGATTGCCAAGGCAATACTTAGGTCTTCAAGACTTCTGCTTGACCTTGAACTTCATGTTGGACTCTCAGTTATGCGTCAGTTTCTCTGCTTTAAAATGAGCTATCAAACATGTATCTATCTTCAGTAGTTTTTTTACAAAAAATATCCAAAGACACTGACCCTCTGAAAATGGAACAATTGCTTATTAATGGACCCCAAAATGATCTTTCTCATAATTAAGATAAAACGGTTAATATTTTCATACTAATGTATAACAAAGGAAATGTTGTGCTTTAATTTCCACTTAAGTAGATGTATTCATCATTAAGATTGCATACATAGGTAATGCGTCATGTTCTTCTGAATATTCAAGAAAATACTAAAAAATGCTTAAATTTTGACCCATGGACAACGTTTGCGATGTTTGGAGCTTAACTATTAACTTTTTGATGAAAGGGTTCAACAAAAAAGTTGTTCCTCTTGTTGTTGTGCGTCCTTGGGTGTAAATACAATGTCAATATCTTAATTAATTGAGCAGTTGTGAGCCTTTGAAATTTGATGAAAATGGCGATTTTCGAAAAATGACAATCTTCTATGACCAGTCACACGTGACATATGACAGACATATGATTGAAATTTATTGTCTTGAATACATGAAATCTGTAATTCATCATGCGCTATCAAATATAATGGTATCGTCAGTGGTTTACGATCAACAATTCTACAAAGAAAATACCCCTCGAAAAGTCTCAAAATTACAAAATTTTACTTTTTTGGGAATATGTCCAAATTGTGCCGAAACTATCAACTTTTATATGATAATGATATGTTATGGACTTGTTAAACTAGTTATAACAAAGAGATGGAAATCAGTAACTTCGGAATAAGTTCATTATTAACAGAGTTATGTCCCTTTGAACATATAGTAGGAAAACGCACTTTTTGAAAATGACCATGTTCAAGGACATATTTTTAGAATTCTAGGAATAAATTCAAAATTCGGCCAAAACAGTCCTCTCAGGAGTTCATTTATCTTCAAAATGAGCTATCACACATAGCTTTATGTATTGCCGTGAATTAGGAGAAGATTTTCAAAGACGCGTACCCTCAAAACCGCGAAAGTTCACAAAATTTTCAGTTTTATCGAAATAGCAAAAAATCTATTATTACGGCCGAAAACCGCTATATGCTTAATCGATGAGGAATGTTGTTGCCCACATAGTGGTAAAAGTTTTGTGCAAATATATTGATTAGTACTCGAGTTATTAAGGTTTAAAGTTTTGACTTCAAGGGGAGATAACTCGCGAAAGAAGTCGAAAATCCAAAATCTGGCTTCGTAGTGCACCAATTCAGGTTACAGACTATCATCACTGAAAATCTCATGAAAATCGGTCGAGCGGTTAAGCGGGCATGTTCTGGACAAAAAAAGGGTCAAATAATAATAAAAAAAAACAAAAAAAACACGATAATAACAATAGGTCTTCCAGACATAGTCTTGAAGACCTAATAATAATAATAATAAGAAACACGATAGGAACAATACCGCGAAAGTACACCAAAAATTCAGTTTTATCGAAATAGGAAAAAATCTATTATTACGGCCGAAAACCGCTATAGGCTAAATCGATGCGGAATGTTGTTGCCCACATAGTGGTGAAAGTTTTTTGCAAATATCTTAATTAGTACCCGAGATATTAAGGTATTAAGTTTTAACTTCAAGGGGAGATAACTCGCGGAAGAAGTCGAAAATCAAAAATCGGCCACAACAGTCCTCTCAGGAATTCATTTATCTTTAAAATGAGCTATCACACATAGCTGTATGTATTGCTGTGAATTAGGAGAAGATTTTCAAAGACGCGTACCCTAAAAACCGCGAAAGTTCACAAAAAATTCAGTTTTTTCGAAATAGCAAGAAATCTATTATTACGGCCGAAAACCGCTATATGCTTAATCGATGAGGAATGTTGTTGCCCACATAGTGGTAAAAGTTTTGTGCAAATATATTGATTAGTACTCGAGTTATTAAGGTTTAAAGTTTTGACTTCAAGGGGAGATAACTCGCGAAAGAAGTCGAAAATCCAAAATCTGGCTTCGTAGTGCACCAATTCAGGTTACAGACTATCATCACTGAAAATCTCATGAAAATCGGTCGAGCGGTTAAGCGGGCATGTTCTGGACAAAAAAAGGGTCAAATAATAATAAAAAAAAAAAAAAAAAACACGATAATAACAATAGGTCTTCCAGACATAGTCTTGAAGACCTAATAATAATAATAATAAGAAACACGATAGGAACAATACCGCGAAAGTACACCAAAAATTCAGTTTTATCGAAATAGGAAAAAATCTATTATTACGGCCGAAAACCGCTATAGGCTAAATCGATGCGGAATGTTGTTGCCCACATAGTGGTGAAAGTTTTTTGCAAATATCTTAATTAGTACCCGAGATATTAAGGTATTAAGTTTTAACTTCAAGGGGAGATAACTCGCGGAAGAAGTCGAAAATCAAAAATCGGCCACAACAGTCCTCTCAGGAATTCATTTATCTTTAAAATGAGCTATCACACATAGCTGTATGTATTGCTGTGAATTAGGAGAAGATTTTCAAAGACGCGTACCCTAAAAACCGCGAAAGTTCACAAAAAATTCAGTTTTTTCGAAATAGCAAGAAATCTATATATACGGCCGAAAAAATGACATTAACTTTTTTTGTGGGGAATGTTGTTGCGCACATTTTGGTGAAAGTTTTAAGAAAATATATTGATTAGTATTCGAGTTATGAAGGTTTAAAGTTTTAACTTCAAGGGGAGATAACTCGCGAAAGAAGTCGAAAATAAAAAAAGTGGCTCGTTAAAATCTAAGTTGGGTCACAGGCTATCATCCCTGAAAGTTTGAAGAAAATCGGTCAAGCCGTTACTGCTGGAGCGATGACACAAAAAATCTGGAAAGAATAATAATAATAACTAGGATTGACGCGTCAATACTTAGGTCTTCAAGACTTCTACTTGACCTAGAACTCCATGTTGGACTTAGGGATATTCGTCTGTTTCTCCGCTTTAAAATGAGCTATCAAACATGTCTCTATCTTCAGTAGTTTTTTTACAAAAAATCTCCAAAGAAGGTACCCCTCTGAAAACGGAAAAATCACATATTAATGGACCCCGACATTACATTTCTCACGATTAAGACAAAATGGTTAATATTTCCATACTAAGGTGTAACATAGAAAATGTTGTGCTTTAATTTCCACTTAAGAAGATGCAATCATCATTTAGATTGTATACATAATTAATGCGTAATGCTGTTCTGAATATTCAAGAAAATAGTCAAAAATGCTTAAATTTGGACCCCTAGACATCGTTTGCGATGTTCGAGGCTTAACTATCAACTTTTTGATGAAAGCGGTCAACATAAAAGTTGTTCTTCCTGAAATTGTGCATACGTTGGTGTATGCAAAATTTCAATAGCGTAAGACGTTAAGCAGTAATGATCCTTTAAACATGGCTGAAAATGGCGAGTTCTGAAAAATGGCAATCTTCTATGACTTGTCACACATAAACTATGACAGAAAAATGTTTGAAATTTATTTACCTTAATAAAGGACATCTCTACTTTACGATGATATATTAAACATAATTGTATCTTCAGTGGTTTACAATGGAAAATTCTACAAAGAAAGTACCCCTCGAAAAGTCTCAAAATAGCAAAATTTCGTTGTTTTGGTCAAACGCGTCAATTGTGGCCGAACTATCAACTTTTACATGATAATGATCTATAGTGGAATTATTTGCCTAGTAATTGTTAAACGAATGCAGTAAAAAAATTTGACACAAGTTTATTCCTTACCGAGTAACCTCCCTTAGAAGACGTAGACCAAAAACGGAGTTTTTTTAAATGACGAATTTCAAAGGTGGATTGCGTAAATACAAAGATGAAATTTAAAAATCGGAAGATGTCACGTTATGGAGCAGCTATTCAGCTTCAAAATGAGCTACCACATGTAACTGTATGTATTGCCGTTAGTGAGAAGAAGATTTTCAAAGACGCGTACCCTAAAAACCGCGAAAGTTCACAAAAAATTCAGTTTTTTCGAAATAGCAAAAAATCTATATATACGGCCGAAAAAATACCATTGAGCTTTTCGATGGGGAATTTTGTTGCGCACATTTTGGTGAAAGTTTTATGAAAATATCTTGATAAGTTTTCGAGATATTGAGGTTTGAAGTTTCAACTTCAAGGGGAGATAACTCAAGAACTAGGTCGAAATTCGAAAATCTGGCTCGTGCATTTCAAGATATTGTCACAAGCTATCATCCCTGAAAGTTTGAAGAAAATCGGTCAAGCCGTTACTGCTGGAGCGATGACACAAAAAATCTGGAAAGAATAATAATAATAACTAGGATTGCCAAGGCAATACTTAGGTCTTCAAGACTTCTGCTTGACCTTGAACTTCATGTTGGACTCTCAGTTATGCGTCAGTTTCTCTGCTTTAAAATGAGCTATCAAACATGTATCTATCTTCAGTAGTTTTTTTACAAAAAATATCCAAAGACACTGACCCTCTGAAAATGGAACAATTGCTTATTAATGGACCCCAAAATGATCTTTCTCATAATTAAGATAAACCGGTTAATATTTTCATACTAATGTATAACAAAGGAAATGTTGTGCTTTAATTTCCACTTAAGTAGTGTATTCATCATTAAGATTGCATACATAGGTAATGCGTCATGTTCTTCTGAATATTCAAGAAAATACTAAAAAATGCTTAAATTTTGACCCATGGACAACGTTTGCGATGTTTGGAGCTTAACTATTAACTTTTTGATGAAAGGGTTCAACAAAAAAGTTGTTCCTCTTGTTGTTGTGCGTCCTTGGGTGTAAATACAATGTCAATATCTTAATTAATTGAGCAGTTGTGAGCCTTTGAAATTTGATGAAAATGGCGATTTTCGAAAAATGACAATCTTCTATGACCAGTCACACGTGACATATGACAGACATATGATTGAAATTTATTGTCTTGAATACATGAAATCTGTAATTCATCATGCGCTATCAAATATAATGGTATCGTCAGTGGTTTACGATCAACAATTCTACAAAGAAAATACCCCTCGAAAAGTCTCAAAATTACAAAATTTTACTTTTTTGGGAATATGTCCAAATTGTGCCGAAACTATCAACTTTTATATGATAATGATATGTTATGGACTTGTTAAACTAGTTATAACAAAGAGATGGAAATCAGTAACTTCGGAATAAGTTCATTATTAACAGAGTTATGTCCCTTTGAACATATAGTAGGAAAACGCACTTTTTGAAAATGACCATGTTCAAGGACATATTTTTAGAATTCTAGGAATAAATTCAAAATTCGGCCAAAACAGTCCTCTCAGGAGTTCATTTATCTTCAAAATGAGCTATCACACATAGCTTTATGTATTGCCGTGAATTAGGAGAAGATTTTCAAAGACGCGTACCCTCAAAACCGCGAAAGTTCACAAAATTTTCAGTTTTATCGAAATAGCAAAAAATCTATTATTACGGCCGAAAACCGCTATATGCTTAATCGATGAGGAATGTTGTTGCCCACATAGTGGTAAAAGTTTTGTGCAAATATATTGATTAGTACTCGAGTTATTAAGGTTTAAAGTTTTGACTTCAAGGGGAGATAACTCGCGAAAGAAGTCGAAAATCCAAAATCTGGCTTCGTAGTGCACCAATTCAGGTTACAGACTATCATCACTGAAAATCTCATGAAAATCGGTCGAGCGGTTAAGCGGGCATGTTCTGGACAAAAAAAGGGTCAAATAATAATAAAAAAAAACAAAAAAAACACGATAATAACAATAGGTCTTCCAGACATAGTCTTGAAGACCTAATAATAATAATAATAAGAAACACGATAGGAACAATACCGCGAAAGTACACCAAAAATTCAGTTTTATCGAAATAGGAAAAAATCTATTATTACGGCCGAAAACCGCTATAGGCTAAATCGATGCGGAATGTTGTTGCCCACATAGTGGTGAAAGTTTTTTGCAAATATCTTAATTAGTACCCGAGATATTAAGGTATTAAGTTTTAACTTCAAGGGGAGATAACTCGCGGAAGAAGTCGAAAATCAAAAATCGGCCACAACAGTCCTCTCAGGAATTCATTTATCTTTAAAATGAGCTATCACACATAGCTGTATGTATTGCTGTGAATTAGGAGAAGATTTTCAAAGACGCGTACCCTAAAAACCGCGAAAGTTCACAAAAAATTCAGTTTTTTCGAAATAGCAAGAAATCTATATATACGGCCGAAAAAATGACATAACTTTTTTTGTGGGGAATGTTGTTGCGCACATTTTGGTGAAAGTTTTAAGAAAATATATTGATTAGTATTCGAGTTATGAAGGTTTAAAGTTTTAACTTCAAGGGGAGATAACTCGCGAAAGAAGTCGAAAATCCAAAAAGTGGCTCGTTAAAATCTAAGTTGGGTCACAGGCTATCATCCCTGAAAGTTTGAAGAAAATCGGTCAAGCCGTTACTGCTGGAGCGATGACACAAAAAATCTGGAAAGAATAATAATAATAATAATAATAACTAGGATTGCCACAGGCAATACTTAGGTCTTCAAGACTTCTGCTTGACCTAAAACTCCATGTTGGACTTATGGTTATTCGTCTGTTTCTCCGCTTTAAAATGAGCTATCAAACATGTCTCTATCTTCAGTAGTTTTTTTACAAAATTTCTCCAAAGAAGGTACCCCTCTGAAAACGGAAAAATCACATATTAATTGACCCCTACATTACATTTCTCACGATTAAGACAAAATGGTTAATATTTCCATACTAAGGTGTAACATGGAACATGTTGTGCTTCAATTTCCACTTAAGAAGATGTAATCATCATTTAGATTGCATGCATAATTAATGCGTTATGCTGTTCTGAATATTCAAGAAAACACTCAAAAATGCTTAAATTTGGACCCTTAGACATCGCTTGCGATGTTCGAGGCTTAACTATCATCTTTTTGATGAAAGCGGTCAACATAAAAGTTGTTCTTCTTGAAATTGTGCATACGTAGGTGTATGTAAACTTTCAATAGCATAAGAAGTTAAGCAGTTATGAACCTTTCAACTTTGTTGAAAATGGCGATTTTTTAAAAATGACAAACTTCTATGACTTGTCACAAAAAAACTAAGACATATTTGAGCTTGAAAAATATTGTCCTTAATAAATGACGTTTCTACATCACCATAATCTATTTAAAGTCTTCCTATCTTCAATGGTTTATGATCAATAATTCCCCAAAGGATAAACACCTCAAAAAGTCTCAAAACCAAAATATTCCACTGTTTTGGGCATATGCTGAAATTACGCAGAAACCATCAACTTTTATATGATAATGACGTGTTATGGAATTGTTAATCTAGTTATTAGGAAGAGATTGAAGTCAGTAAGTTTGACATAACTTCATTTATAACATAGTTATGTTCCTGTGAATGCGACTCAAAAATATTCAATTTTAAAAAAGTCCATTTTTCAAATCGCTGTATTCTGATAACCGTTATCAATACAGTTTTGGTTTTAGGTATCGTTTACACAGTGGCTATTCAGCTTTAAAATGAGCTATCACACATAGCTGTATGTATTGCCGTTATTTAGGAGAAGATTTTTGAAGACGCATACCCTCAGAATCGCGAAAGTTCAAAAATATTTCAGTTTTTGCGAAATAGCAAAAAATCTATTATTACGGCCGAAAACGCCACTAGTCCTAATCGATGGGGAATGTTGTTGCCCACATTTTGGTAAAAGTTTTATGAAAATATGTTGACAAGTTTTCGAGATATTGAGGTTTGAAGTTTCAACTTCAAGGGGAGATAACTCAAGAACCAGATCGAAATTCAAAAAAATGGCTCGACAAAATCTAAGTTGGATTACTGGCTACAATCCCTGAAAATTTCATGCAAATCGGATCAGCCGTTTTGCCGGTAGGAGGGCCACAAAATCGTACAAATAATAATAATAATAAAAAAAAACACGATAACAACAATAGGTCTTCAGACATACGTCTTGAAGACCTAACTAGGATTGACGCGTCAATACTTAGGTCTTCAAGACTTCTGCTTGACCTTGAACTCCATGTTGGACTCTCGATTATGCATCATTTTCTCCGCTTTAAAACGAGCTATCAAACATGTCTCTATCTTCAGTAGTTATTTTACAGAAATTCTCCAAAGACAATGACTCTCTGAAAATGGAACTTTTTCTTATTAATGGACCCCTACATGGTCTTTCTCACGATTAAGACAAAATGGTTAATATTTTCATACTAAGTTGCACATAGAAAATATTGTGCTTTAATTTCCACTTAAGTAGATTTAATCATCATTTAGATTGCATACATAATTAAGGCGTTATGCTTTTCTGAATATTCAAGAAAATACTCAAAAATGTTTAAATTTTGACCCCTAGACAACATTTGCGATGTTCGGAGCTTAACTATCAACTTTTTGATGAAAGGGTTCAACAGAAACGTTGGTGTTCTTGAAATTGTCCATCCGTAGGTATAAACACAATTTCAATATTTTAATTAGTTAAGCAGTTATGATCCTTTGAACCTTGCTTAAAATGACGATTTTAAAAAAAAGACAAACTTCTATGACTTGTCACAAAAAAACTAAGACAGATACGAGCTTGAAAAATATTGTCCTTAAAAAATGACGTTTCTACATCAACATGATCTATTTAAAGTGTTCCTATCTTCAGTGGTTCATGATCAATAATTCTCAAAAGGATATACCCCTCGAAAATGCTCAAAATCACAAACTTTTACTTATTTGGGGAATATGCCCACATTGTGCCCAAACTATCATTTTTTATATGATAATGATATGTTATGGAAGTGTTGCATTAGTTATAAGAAAGAGACTACAATAAGTAACTTCGACATAACTTTTTTCGTAACAGAGTTATGCCCCTTTAAACATGGAGCCCGAAACACGCCCATTTTAAAAAGGACCATAATCAAGGGCAGATTACTCGAATTCAAGGTCCAAATTTAAAATTCGGCTACAGTACTTTTTTTCTAAATTCAATTAGCTTTCAAATGAGCTATCACACATAGCTGTATGTGTTGCCGTTATTTATGAGAAGATTTTTGAAGACGCGTACCCTCAAAATCGCGAAAGTGCGCAAAATTTTCAGTTTTTTCGAAATAGCAAAAAATCTATTATTACGGCCGAAAACCGCTATAGGCCTAATCGATGGGGAATGTTGATGCCCACATTTTGGTGAAAGTTTTATGAAAATATCTTGATAAGTTTTCGAGCTATTGAGGTTTGAAGTTTCAACTTTAAGGGGAGATAACTCAAGAAAGAAGTCGAAAATCCAAAATCCGTCTCGTCATCACCTAAGTTGGGTCACTGGCTATCATTTCTGAACGTTTCAGAACAATCGGCCCAGCCGTTAGTTCTGAATCAGTGGCACAAAATCGGTATAAATAATAATAATAATAATAATAATCAGGATAAAAACAATAGGTCTTCAGACATTCGTCTTGAAGACCTAATAATAAGAAACACGATAGGAACAATAGGTCTTCAGACTTTGTCTTGAAGACCTAACTAGGATTGACGCGTCAATACTTAGGTCTTCAAGACTTCTACTTGACCTAGAACTCCATGTTGGACTTAGGGATATTCGTCTGTTTCTCCGCCTTAAAATGAGCTATCAAACATGTCTCTATCTTCAGTAGTTTTTTTACAAAAAATCTCCAAAGAAGGTACCCCTCTGAAAACGGAAAAATCACATATTAATGGACCCCGACATTACATTTCTCACGATTTAGACAAAATGGTTAATATTTCCATACTAAGGTGTAACATAGAAAATGTTGTGCTTTAATTTCCACTTAAGAAGATGCAATCATCATTTAGATTGCATACATAATTAATGCGTAATGCTGTTCTGAATATTCAAGAAAATAGTCAAAAATGCTTAAATTTGGACCCCTAGACATCGTTTGCGATGTTCGAGGCTTAACTATCAACTTTTTGATGAAAGCGGTCAACATAAAAGTTGTTCTTCCTGAAATTGTGCATACGTTGGTGTATGCAAAATTTCAATAGCGTAAGACGTTAAGCAGTAATGATCCTTTAAACATGGCTGAAAATGGCGAGTTCTGAAAAATGGCAATCTTCTATGACTTGTCACACATAAACTATGACAGAAAAATGTTTGAAATTTATTTACCTTAATAAAGGACATCTCTACTTTACGATGATATATTAAACATAATTGTATCTTCAGTGGTTTACAATGGAAAATTCTACAAAGAAAGTACCCCTCGAAAAGTCTCAAAATAGCAAAATTTCGTTGTTTTGGTCAAACGCGTCAATTGTGGCCGAACTATCAACTTTTACATGATAATGATCTATAGTGGAATTATTTGCCTAGTAATTGTTAAACGAATGCAGTAAAAAAATTTGACACAAGTTTATTCCTTACCGAGTAACCTCCCTTAGAAGACGTAGACCAAAAACGGAGTTTTTTTAAATGACGAATTTCAAAGGTGGATTGCGTAAATACAAAGATGAAATTTAAAAATCGGAAGATGTCACGTTATGGAGCAGCTATTCAGCTTCAAAATGAGCTACCACATGTAACTGTATGTATTGCCGTTAGTGAGAAGAAGATTTTCAAAGACGCGTACCCTAAAAACCGCGAAAGTTCACAAAAAATTCAGTTTTTTCGAAATAGCAAAAAATCTATATATACGGCCGAAAAAATACCATTGACCTTTTCGATGGGGAATTTTGTTGCGCACATTTTGGTGAAAGTTTTATGAAAATATCTTGATAAGTATTCGAGATATTGAGGTTTGAAGTTTCAACTTCAAGGGGAGATAACTCAAGAACTAGGTCGAAATTCAAAAATCTGGCTCGTGCATTTCAAGATATTGTCACAAGCTATCATCCCTGAAAGTTTGAAGAAAATCGGTCAAGCCGTTACTGCTGGAGCGATGACACAAAAAATCTGGAAAGAATAATAATAATAATAAGAAACACGATAGGAACAATAGGTCTTCAGACATTCGTCTTGAAGACCTAAATATAGTCGCAAGCGACGATAAAAGGATTCAGCAAGTGAATGATTCAATTATTTGAAATATAATGAATAGAGAATTATTAAGGATTCTGCCTTTGGGCAGAATCCTTATTGTTATTGGCGTGTTTTTTTTTTTTATTATTTGCACCGATCTTGTGAACGCGATTCAGCCAAAACGGCTGCAGATAATTCAACCAAACTCGGCAGTCTGATAGCTCTTACTAAGGACACGGCACAATAAGCTTTTGGGTCCAATCGTTTCAGCCATTAAAGGTCCAGTTCGATTCCAAATTTCGATTTTTAACATGGGAAAAATTGTCAAAATGCACTTAGAGACTTGCAACTTGTTGCAAAAGATGCGCAATGACCATGCGAGCAAAAAAGTAAATCATGGCGAATTCGTCAGTCACGTGGTTTTTCCGCCATTTTGATTTAAGACGCATTTTACAATTTTCCGACCCCATGCACCTTTGGCAATCTTCTCCTCTGAAGATACTAGCATCTAAGAGCTAAAACTTGCATGTATGTGTAGCTAAAGGGTTGGTGATTAAACGATAGTCCCAAGCATTAGCGAACTCCTTATACTTTTGACACTGTGACCTTTCAAAGTCCGACAATTTTTGAAAATCGCAAACTTCAAAGGGAGATAACTCCACTACCTACCCATCGAATTTTATGATTTTTTCAGGAGAGTATGATTGGACTATGGTCTTTATGAATCAATAATAAAATCGCTCGCGAACAGTCATTTCCGGTCATAATAAAGAAAAGCTTTAACATGGGGGAATTTTTAAAAAATGCATTTAGAGACTTGAAACTTTTTGCAAACGATGCGCAAGAACAATACAAGCAAAAAAATAAATCATGACTAATTCGTAAGTCACGTGGTTGAGCCGCCATTTTGATTTTCTTTAAATTCGTCTGATTTTGACATTTTAAATTTCGCTCTAAATAATCCCAGTGACATACTAGAGACTCGCAACTTGTTTTAAAAGATGCTTAATAAATAGACAAGCAAAATTTGTTACCATTGCGAAGTCGTAGGTCACGTGGTTTCGACGCCATATTGAATTTTAACCTTTTTTGATCATGCACTTTTGCGGAAACACCACTTTGAAGACAGTTGCATCTAAGCGCTGAATCTTAGATTTATATGCAGCTGAAGCATTCGAGAATAACAAGTTTGTTATATTTTGAGTAAACGCCTAATACTTGTTTCACAATCACCTTTCAAAGTAGGATCATTTTGAATATTTGATAGGTTTGATTTAAACTGACTTGATGAAGATTTTATTGAAGCGTCACTAGACAATAGACCAATATTAATTTGATTTTCAGTAATTTCTATTGTAGAGGCATTGGACATAGCTACGAACATTTACTTCAACCCGGAAGCAATTCAAAGACAATGCAGTCCATTTCATTTTGATGTGTTAACAGAGGAAATTCCTACTTTCGTTTTGACATACATTGTGTTGTTGGGATGTCAGTCCTGCTAAACATTGTATATAGATGTTGTTATTGTATCGAGAATTACTGACTGTTGCCGGAAATTACCAATTTGAAGATACTCGACTCAGGATAATGACAATATAGGCCAATATGTAAAAGTAGTTCTGATCGAAAACCGGACACTGCATCACGATTAAACACGATTTTACTATTGTCATAGTAAGCTACGTCCAAATAAGGCAAGATGATATTTTCCTGCGCTCGCCAAAAGAGTCCTGCTTCCATCATTCACAAATTACACATGTGGCAATTGATTAACAAACTAATCAATGAAACTATGCTCATTTTAAGCAAGTCTTTCACACAGTATACCTATTGAAATCATTGATTGCGTATTCTAAAAACAGCTAAGGGTAACGGATTTCAGACATCATTGTCTCGTATCCAGAAACATTTATTCTGCCGATTCTAACACTTTATGAAGCCCTGTTCTACATCTTCATTGTCCTTGCATTTCTAAACTATTTCAATTCTATTCCTTCTCTTTTCTTTCTATTCAAAAATTATTATCAAATCATATTCTACCTAACCAGTACACCAATTGCCCCCTTTTGAAAATAGGTCTGAAACAACCACTTCCGGTCCATTCATTTACATAAGTACACGCTCACACAATTGTATATTGTCACACAATTGTTCGATTTTAACATGTAAACTTTGGGTCTCAATAATCCTACAGACAAGCTAGAGACATGCAAATGCTTCGCAATTACATCAGAAGGATGGCTTCATTCATTACATTTAATCTATCTATGCGCAGAATCCGCTTGTCGTCGCTTGCGACTATATTTAAGGATTCTGCCCTTCGGGGCAGAATCCTTATTGTTATTGGCGTTTTTTTTTTGTTTTTTTTTTTTTATTATTAGCACCGATCTTGTGGCAGCGATTCAGCCAAAACGGCTGAAGATAATTCAACCAAACTTTGCAGTCTGACAGCTCTTGCTAAGGACACGGCAAAATAAGCTTTTGGGCCCAATCGTTTCAGCCATTAAAGGTCCAGTTCGATTCCAAATTTCGATTTTTAACATGGGCAAATTTTTTAAAATGCACTTAGAGACTTGGAACTTTTTGCAAAAGATGCGCAATGACCATGCGAGCAAAAAAGTAAATCATGGCGAATTCGTAAGTCACGTGGTTTTTCCGCCATTTTGATTTTAGACACATTTTACAATTTTCCGACCCCATGCACCTTTGGCAATCTTCTCCTCTGAAGATACTAGCATCTAAGAGCTCAAACTTGTATGTATGTGTAGCTAAAGGGTTGGTGATTAAACGATAGTCCCAAGCATTAGCGAACTCCTTATACTTTTGACACAGTGACCTTTCAAAGTCCGACAATTTTTTAAAATCGCAAACTTCAAAGGGCCCTAATTCAAAAACCTATTAATGGAGTTGAACGATTTTTTCAGGAGAGTAAGACAGGACTATGGTCTTTATGAATCAATAATAAAATCGCTCGCGAACAGTCATTTCCGGTCATAATAAAGAAAAACTTTAACATGGGGAAAATCTTCAAAATCCACATAGAGACTCGAAACTTGTTCCAAAAGATGCGCAAGAACAATACAAGCAAAAAAGTAAATCATGACCAATTCGTAGGTCACGTGGTTTAGCCGCCATTTTGATTTTCTTAAAATTTGTCTGATTTTGACATGTTAAATTTGGGTCTAAATAATCCAGGTGACATACTAGAGACTCGCAACTTGTTTTAAAAGATGCTTAATAACTAGACAAGCAAAATATGTTACCATTGCGAAGTCGTAGGTCAAATGGTTTCGACGCCATGTTGAATTTTAACCTTTTTTAGTCATGCACTTTTGCGAAAACACCACTTTGAAGGCAGTTGCATCTAAGCGTTGAATCTTAGATTTATATGCAGCTGAAGCATTCGAGAATAACAAGCTTGTTATATTATGAGTAAACTCCTAATACTTGTTTCACAATCACCTTTCAAAGTATGGAAATTTTGAATATTTTATTAACTTTGATTTGAACTGACTTGATTAAGATGATTTTATTGAAGCGCCACTAGACAATAGACCACTCATAATTTGATTTTCAGTAATTTCTATTGTAGAGGCATCGGACATAGCTACGAACTTTTACTTCAACCCGGAAGCAATTCAGAGACAATGCAGTCCATTTCATTTTGATGTGTAAACAGAGGAAATTCCTACTATCGTTTTGACATAAATTGTGTTGCTGGGGAGTCAGTCCTGCTAAACATTATATATAGATGGTGTTAATGTATCGAGAATTACTGACTGTTGCCTGAAATTACCAATTTGAAGATAATCGACTCAGGATAATGAGAATATAGGCCAATATGTAAAAGTAGTTCTGATCGAAAACCGGACACTGCACCACGATTAACGCAAATCTGTTAGACGATCGGATTTGATATGGGAAACCCATTAACAACACACACACAAACACGACAATGTAGGTTTATATTGTTTTAAAGGTCTGTGCATTTCAATGTGACGTGTAGTTTCGGTTCTGAATATTTATAATGATGTTTACTGTTGCTCATGCTGAAATAACCTACACGTTTGCTGTACAGTGTATGTTGTCGTAATTGCATCAATGCATAATGATACTCCCAAGAGCAAAAACATGATCTTGGACAAAATATCAACAAGTGCTACATAAATTCCCTTAAATTCGATAAATATTATCGGAACAAAACAGTGTCTTATAGATGTATAAAATATAGTCACTAATTTAACCTAGCCAAGTCAAGAGGACGCATAGCTCAGCGGTTAGAGCGTTGGATTTGAAATCCAGCAGACTGAATTACAGGGTTCGAGTCCACCAGTACAAACTTTTTTGACTTAAATATAATTTCAAATGTTCAAAACTTATTTTGTTTTGTATGTTTAATTGTTTTGACTTGTTTTTAACTTTTTTTCATCTAAAAATTCATATTGGCAACACCGTCAAGGTTAGTGTACTGGCTACTTTTTTTGGTTGTAATTTTGAATATTTCTTTACATGTAACCAATAAGATGATGTTATGACATATTTTGGTACGTTTGTCGTTTTGCCGATTTTGGATTTTCGACTTCTTTAATGAGATTTAGGTCCAATAAGTTAACCATTTAAATCTCAAAGAAAATCAACTTTCTCAGTTTTTAGGGTACGTGTCTTCATAAATCTTCCCCTAAATTACAGCAATACATACAAAATCCAACTTCCCAATGCAAGGCATAACTCTTGCCAGTCTTCATTACTGGATGATTTAGGCCTTGCAGTATTTACTTAAGAAATCTGTGTTTAGAAATCCAGACCCGCTATGCATTTCTGGTACAGCGATTCACTATCTTGGCACAACAAAGCTAGGGAAATAACGCATTGTGTTGTTTGGGGTCATGTCTGTTATATATGGTGCTATTGTATGTAGAAGTACTGACTGTTGCCGGAAATTCAAAAGAACAACTTTTTCGACTTAAATATAATTTTAAATATTCAAAACTTATTTTTGTTTGTATGATAACTTGTTTTGACTTGTTTTAGCGCTTTTGTTTATGCAAAAATTCATATTGGCAACACTGACCAGATTAGTGTAATGGCTACTTTTTTATGTTATATTTTTGAATATTTTTTCACATGTAACCAATAAGCTGCTGTCATGGAACATTTTGGTACGTTTGCCCATATCCAAATTAATCTATGACCTCGGCCGATTTTGGATTTTCGACTTCTTAAATGAGATTTCTGTCCAATAAGTTAAAATTTCCATCTCAATTTCTGGAAAACTGTATCAGACAGTTTCACAAAACCTTCACCAAAGTAAGTACAGCAAGAACAGGGAGACATGGCGACTGTACAGCAGGCTGGAAAAGGATTTTTGACAAAGAGATTTAAAAAAAATAACATAAAAGCTTCAAACTTTTTTTTTAAAATGTGCAATACCAGGGACCTCTATATAATGTCACTCGCAATACTAATACAAACAAAAAAGCAACAGTCACGTGGTTTAGTCACCATTTTGATTTTCTTTGAAGTTGTTCAATTTTGACGTGTAAAATCTCAAAGCTCCTAGAGACATCCTAGAGACTTTAAACTTATTAAAAAATATATGCAATTACATTTGGAAGATGTTCTATTTCATTATCTTTGAATTAAATAAAACATTTAAGCGCAGAATCCGCTTGTCGTCGCTTGCGACTATATTTTCTATTGTTATTGCACATCGTTTACAGAAAGTTGCATGTCTCTAGCATATCTGTAGGATTATTGAGACCCACACTTCAATGTTGAAAACGGCATATTTTCGGACTCATGGAGAAAAGCCCAACTTGTGACATAACTATCAACGTTTACATCATAATGATCGGAACATGAATTATTGAACAAATATCGGGGAACAAATTGCAATAAATAACATTTACATTGATTACTTTTTGACAGAGTTATGTCCTTTTGAACACGAAGCAAAAAAACGGACGTTTAAAAAGGTACCATATTCAAGAGCAGATAATTCAAGTTCTAGAACGAAATTCAAAGTTTTGGCTCGATACTTTGTTGACCATTCATTCAGCTTTAAAATGAGCTATCACACATGACTGTACGTATAGCCGTTGGTGAGAAGAAGATTTTCAAAGAAGCACACCCTCAAAATCGCGAAATTTCAGTACATTTTCTATAGTTTTCGATTTGTGACTGTTGTGCCGTAACTATTATTAAGGATTCTGCCCTTTGGGGCAGAATCCTTATTGTTATTGGCGTGTTTTTATTATTATTTGCACCGATCTTGTGGCAGCGATTCCGCCAAAACGGCTGCAGATAATTCAACCAAACTTTGCAGTATGACAGCTCTTACTAACGACACGGCAAAATAAGCTTTTGGGCCCAATTGTTTCAGCCATTAAAGGTCCAGTTCGATTCCAAATTTTGATTTTTAACATGGGAAAAATTTTCAAAATGCACTTAGAGACTTGAAATATTTTGCAAAAGATGCGCAATGACCATGCGAGCAAAAAAGTAAATCATGGCGAATTCGTAAGTCACGTGGTTTTTCCGCCATTTTGATTTTAGACACATTTTACAATTTTCCGACCCCATGCACCTTTGGCAATCTTCTCCTCTGAAGATACTAGCATCTAAGAGCTCAAACTTGTATGTATGTGTAGCTAAAGGGTTGGTGATTAAACGATAGTCCCAAGCATTAGCGAACTCCTTATACTTTTGACACAGTGACCTTTCAAAGTCCGACAATTTTTGCAAATCGCAAGCTTCAAAGGGAGATAACTCAAATACCTACCCATCGAATTTTATGATTTTTTCAGGAGAGTAAGATTGGACTATGGTCTTTATGAATCAATAATAAAATCGCTCGCGAACAGTCATTTCCGGTCATAATACAGAAAAACTTTAACATGGGGAAAATCTTCAAAATCCACATAGAGACTCGAAACTTTTTTCAAAAGATGCGCAAGAACAATACAAGCAAAAAAGTAAATCATGACCAATTCGTAGGTCACGTGGTTTAGCCGCCATTTTGATTTTCGTAAAATTTGTCTGATTTTGACATGTTAAATTGGGGTCTAAATAATCCCAGTGACATACTAGAGACTCGCAACTTGTTTTAAAAGACGCTTAATAACTAGACAAGCAAAATATGTTACCATTGCGAAGTCGTAGGTCTAGTGGTTTCGACGCCATATTGAATTTTAACCTTTTTTGATCATGCACTTTTGCGGAAACGCCACTTTGAAGACAGTTGCATCTAAGCGCTGAATCTTAGATTTATATGCAGCTGAAGCATTCGAGAATAACAAGATTGTTATATTTTGAGTAAACTCCTAATACTTGTTTCACAATCACCTTTCAAAGTATGGTAATTTTTAGTATTATTTGAACTGACTTGATGAAGATTTCATTGAAGCGTCACTAGACAATAGACCACTCCTAATTTGATTTTCATTAATTTCTATTGTACAGTAGAGGCATTGGACATAGCTACGAACTTTTACTTCAACCCGGAAGCAATTCAGTAACAATGCAGTCCATTTCATTTTGATGTGTAAACAGAGGAACTTCCTACTTTCGTTTTGACATAGGCTACATTGTTTTGCTGGGGGATCAGTCCTGCTAAAGATTATAGATTGCGTTATTGTATCGAGATATGCTGACTGTTGCCGAAAATTACCAATTTGAAGATAGTCGACTCAGGATAATGACAATATATATGTAAAAGTAGTTCTGATCGAAAACTGGACACTGCACCACGATTAACGCAAATCTATTCTACTTGACGAATGTGATCATACAGTACTGCTGTACAGTGTATGTTGACGTAATTGCATCAATGCATGATGATTCTCCCAAGAGCAATAGCAATGATCTTACACAAAATATCAACAAAAGCTATATAAATTCCCTTAATTTCGATAAATATTATCGGAACAAAACAGTGTCTTATAGATGTATAAAATATAATTACTAATTTTCGTTTGTTAGTCGAATCGGACACGTGGTCTTATGGTAGAGTGTCGGATTTCAAATCCAGCGACATGTAACAGGTGGAGTTCAAATCCATCAGTGAAAAACTTTTTTGACTTAAATATAATTTTAAATGTTCAAAACTTATTTTATTTTGTATGTTCATTTGTTTTGAATTGTTTTTGAACTTTTATTCATCTAAAAAATCATACTGGCAACACTGTCAACATTAGCGTACTGGCTACGTTTTTTGGTTGTATTTTTGAATAGTTCTCTACATGCAACCAATAATTTAAGATGATGTCTTGAAATATTTTGGTACGTTTGTCGTTTTGCCGATTTTGAATTTTCGACTTCTTTAATGAGATTTGGGTCCAATAAGTTAAAAATTTAAATCTCATAGAAAATCAACTTTCTCAGTTTTTAGAGTACGTGTCTTCAAAAATCTTTCCCTAAATTACAGCAATACATACAAAATCATGCTGTAGCTCATTTCAAGAGACTTGGAACTTTTTAAGAAATATATTCAATTACATTTGAAAGATCTCCTAGTTCATTATCTTTGAATTAAATAAAATCTTTAAACGCAGAATCCGCTTGTCGTCGCTTGCGACTATATTTATTATTATTATTACTTTTATATGATAATGATCTGAGGTGGAATTGTTGGGCAGGTAATGGGGAACAGATTGCAATAGTTAAGTTAGACCTAAGTGTATTTTGGACAGAGAAATGTCCCTTTGAACATAGAGCCAAAAAGCGAACATTTAAAATAGGACCATATTCAAGGGCAGATAAATTAAGTTCTAGAACGAAATTAAATTTTTTGGCTCGATACTTTGTTAACCATTCATTTATCTTCAAAATGAGCTAACATACACACCTGTATGTGTTGACTGGATTTAGAAGAAGATTTTAAAAGACGCACACCCTCAAAATCGCGAAATTTCAGTACATTTTCAGTTTTTTTTAAATAGCAAAAATTCTATTATTACGGCCGATAATCTCTATCGGCCTTATCGATGGGGAATATTGTTGCCCACATTTTGGTGAAAGTTTTGTGAAATTATCTCATTTAGTTTTTGAGCTATTGAGGTTTGAAGTTTGCAGATTTCCAGATTTCAAGTACTCAGTGTGAAAAAAGTATTGCGAATTAGAACCCGTGATGGTATAACCAATACATATAAAGCCTCAGCTACATTATGTGCAAATATCAGCTCTCTAGTGTTTATATCTTCAGAGGACAAGATTGTCAAAGGTGCATGGGGTCGGGACATTTTCAAAAGTGCAAAAAAAACAATATGGCGGATTAACCACGTGACTCGCGAATTCGCCATGATTTACTTTTTTACTCGTATTGACATTGCGCATCTTTTAAAAAAAAGTTTAAAGTCTCTAGCTGCATTTTGAATTTTTTTCCCATGTTAAAAATTGACATTTAGATTCGAACTGGACCTCTAATGGCTGAATCGAATGGGCCCAAAAGCTTCGCATGTCTATTCCAAATTAAGGGCTATCAGCATGTAAAATTTGGTCGCATTTGCTTCAGCCGTTTTGGCTGAATCGTGTCCACAAAATTCGTGAAATAATAAAAATAATAATAATAAACATGCCAATAACAATAAGGATTCAGCAAAATTTGCTGAATCCTTAATAAGAAACACGATAGGAACAATAGGTCTTCAGACATTCGTCTTGAAGACCTAATAAGAAACACGATAGGAACAATAGGTCTTCAGACTTTGTCTTGAAGACCTAATAATAAGAAACACGATAGGAACAATAGGTCTTCAGACTTTGTCTTGAAGACCTAACTAGGATTGCCAAGGCAATACTTAGGTCTTCAAGACTTCATGTTGGACTCAGGGTTATACATCTGTTTCTCTGCTTTAAAATGAGCTATCAAACGTGTCTCTATCTTCAGTAGTTTTTTTTCAAAAATTCCCCAAAGAAGGTACCCCTCTGAAAACGGAAAAATCACAAATTAATGGACCCCTACATTACATTTCTCACGGTTAAGACAAAATGGTTAATATTTCCATACTAAGGTGTAACATAGAAAATGTTGTGTTTTAATTTCCACTTTAGGAAATGTTATCATCATTAAGATTGCACACATAAGTAATGCGTTATATTATTCTGAATGTAAAAGAAAATACTCAAAAATGCTTAAATTTGGACCCATGATAATGATATGTTATGGAAGTGTTGAGCTGGTTATTATGAAGAGATTGCAATATATAACTTTGACATAGCTTAATTCATAACAGAGTTATGCCTCTTTGAACATGCAGTAGAAAAATGAACATTTAAAAAAAGACCATTTTCAAGGGCAGATAATACGAATACTAAGTGGAAATTAAAAATTCGAGTGCCAACGATTTTTTAGGAATTCATTTTGCTTTTAAATGAGATATCATATATAGCTGTATGTATTGCCCTGATTTAGGAGAAGATTTTTGAAGACGCGTACCCTCAAAACCGCGAAATTTCACAAAATTTTCAGTTTTTTCGAAATAGCACAAAATCTATATATACGGCCGAAAAAATGTCACTAACTTTTTTTGTGGAAAGAAGTCGAAAATCCAAAAAGTGACTCGTCTTTTTCTAAGTTGAGTCACAGGCTATCATCCCTGAAAATTTCATGGGAATCGGCCCAGTGGTTACTTCAGAAAGCTCTGGACAAAAAAAGTACAAATAATAATAAGAACTAGGATTGACGCGTCAATACTTAGGTCTTCAAGACTTCTGCTTGACCTTGAACTCCATGTTGGACTCAGGGTTATTCGTCTGTTTCTCTGCTTTAAAATGAGCTATCAAACATGTCTCTATCTTCAGTAGTGTTTTTTACAAAAATTATCCAAAGAAGGTACCCCTCTGAAAACGGAAAAATCACATATTAATGGACCCCTACATTACATTTCTCACGATTAAGACAAAATGGTTAATATTTCCATACTAAGGTGTAACATAGAAAATGTTGTGCTTTAATTTCCACTTAAAAAGATGTAATCATCATTTAGATTGTATACATAATTAATGCGTTATGCCGTTCTGAATATTCAAGAAAATACTCAAAAATGCTTAAATATGGACCCCTAGACATCGCTTGCGATGTTCGAGCCTTAACTATCAACTTTTTGATGAATCGGTCAACATAAAAGTTGTTCTTCTTGAAATTGTGCATACGTAGGTGTATGCAAAATTTCAATAGCGTAAGAAGTTAAGCAGTAATGATCCTTTAAACATGGCTGAAAATGGCGAGTTTTGAAAAATGGCAATCTTCTATGACTTGTCACACATAAACTATGACAGAAAAATGTTTGAAATTTATTCCCCTCAATAAAGAACATCTCTACTTTACGGTGATATATTAAACATAAGTGTATCTTCACTGGTTTACAATGGAAAATTCTACAAAGAAAGTACCCCTCGAAAAGTCTGAAAATCCCAAAATTTTACATTTTTGGGAATATGTCCAAATTGTGCCTAAACTATCAATTTTTACATGATAATGATATGTTATGGAAGTGTTAAGCTGGTTATTATGAAGAGATTGCAGTATATAACTTTGACATAGTTTAATTTATAACAGAGTTATTCCCCTTTGAACATGCAGTAGAAAAATTAACATTTAAAAAAAGACCATTTTCAAAGGCAGGTAATACGAATACTAAGTAGAAATTACAAATTCGAGTGCCAACGATCTTTTAGGAATTCATTTATCTTCAAAATGAATTATCACACATAGCTGTATGTATTGCCATGAATAAGGAGAAGATTTTCAAAGACGCGTACCCTCAAAACCGCGAAATTTCACAAAATTTTAAGTTTTTTCGAAATAGCACAAAATCTATATATACGGCCGGAAAAATGGTATTAACCTTTTTGATAGGGAATGTTTTTGCGCACATTTTGGTGAAAGTTTTGAGAAAATATATTGATTAGTATTCGAGCTATGAAGGTTTAAAGTTTTGACTTCAAGGGGAGATAACTCGAGAAAGAAGTCGAAAATCCAAAAAGTGACTCGTTATGTTCTAAGTTGAGTCACAGGCCATCATCCCTGAACATTTCATGCGAATCGGCCCAGTGGTTACTTCAGAAAGCTCTGGACAAAAAAAGTACTAATAATAACTAGGATTGCCAAGGCAATACTTAGGTCTTCAAGACTTCTGCTTGACCTGGAACTCCATGTTGGACTCAGGGTTATACATCTGTTTCTCTGCTTTAAAATGAGCTATCAAACGTGTCTCTATCTTGAGTAGTTTTTTTACAAAAATTCCCCAAAGAAGGTACCCCTCTGAAAACGGAAAAATCACAAATTAATGGACCCCTACATTACATTTCTCACGATTAAGACAAAATGGTTAATATTTTCATACTAAGGTGTAACATAGAAAATGTTGTGCTTTAATTTCCACTTAAGAAGATGTAATCATCATTTAGATTGCATACATAATTAATGCGTTATGCTGTTCTGAATATTCAAGAAAATACTCAAAAATGCTTAAATTTGAACCCCTTAACATCGCTGGCGATGTTCGATCCTTAACTATCAACTTTTTGATGAAAGCGGTCAACATAAAAGTTGTTCTTCTTGAAATTGTGCATACGTTGGTGTATGCAAAATTTCAATAGCGTAAGAAGTTAAGCAATAATGATCCTTTAAACATGGCTGAAAATGGCAACTTCTGAAAAATGGCAATCTTCTATGACTTGTCACACATAAACTATGATAGAAAAATGTTTGAAATTTATTCCCCTTAAAAAAGGACATCTCTACTTCACGATGATATATTAAACATAATTGTATCTTCAGTGGTTTACAATGGAAAATTCTACAAAGAAAGTACCCCTCGAAACGTCTCAAAATCCCAAAATCTTACATTTTGGGGAATATGTCCAAATTGTGCCTAAACTATAAATTTTTACATGATAATGATATGTTATGAAAGTGTTGAGCTGGTTATTATAAAGAGATTGCAATATATAACTTTGACATAGCTTGATTTATAACAGAGTTATGCCTCTTTGAACATGCAGTAGAAAAATTAACATTTAAAAAAAGACCATTTTCAAGGGCAGATAATACCAATACTAAGTGGAAATTAAAAATTCGAGTGCCAACGATCTTTCAGGAATTCATTTTGCTTTTAAATGAGATATCATATATAGCTGTATGTATTGCCCTGATTTAGGAGAAGATTTTTGAAGATGCGTACCCTCAAAACCGCGAAATTTCACAAAATTTTCAGTTTTTTCGAAATAGCACAAAATCTATATATACGGCCGAAAAAATGTCACTAACTTTTTTTGTGGGGAATGTTGTTGCGCACATTTTGGTGAAAGTTTTAAGAAAATATAATGATAAGTATTCGAGCTATGAAGGTGTAAAGTTTTAACTTCAAGGGGAGATAACTCGAGAAAGAAGTCGAAAATCCAAAAAGTGACTCGTCTTTTTCTAAGTTGAGTCACAGGCTATCATCCCTGAAAATGTCATGGGAATCGGCCCAGTGGTTGCCTCAGAAAGCTCTGGACAAAAAAAGTACAAATAATAATAAGAATAACTAGGATTGACGCGTCAATACTTAGGTCTTCAAGACTTCTGCTTGACCTTGAACTCCATGTTGGACTTAGGGTTATTCGTCTGTTTCTCTGCTTTAAAATGAGCTATCAAACATGTCTCTTTATCTTCAGCAATGTTTTATTCATAATCAAATCACCGAAGAACATAACCCAAATCACGATAAGGCAATGGGTCACGTGAAGGGAACTTTAAAGGAAATCCATGTCATTGTTCACCTTATAAGTATTAGATTTGTTTATATATATTGAAACAATAGGCATAACATAATTGGGTCACCGGCAATCCCCAATGTCATCTCTTTAGCAAGAGTCTAACATTTTTCACACACAAAAGATACTCAATAAAAATAATTACATTCAAGCCAGGCATAGTGCCAAGTCATCTTGATTGCAGGAGTCCAACATTTATACACATACAAGTTATTCAATGAAAAAGCTGCAGTCAAGACAAGCGTAGTGCCAAGTCATCTTGATTGCACGAGTCTAACACTTATAAACACAATCTTTTTGGGTCACGTGAAGGGAACTTTAAAGGAAATCCATGTCATTGTTCACCTTATTCATCCACAAACTGTACAAACAACAGCAATTGTTAATTATCACACATTAATGATATTATTAGTATTAAATTTGTTTATATATATTGAAACAATAGTCATAATATTATTGGGTCACCGGCAATCCCCAATGTCATCTCTTTAGCAAGAGTCTAACATTTTTCACACACAAAAGATACTCAATAAAAATAATTACATTCAAGACAGGCATAGCGCCAAGTCATCTTGATTGCAGGAGTCCAATATTTAAACACACAAAATATTTCAATCAAAAAGCTGCAGTCAAGACAGGCATAGTGCCAAGTCACCTTGATTGCAGGAGTCCAACATTTAAACACACAAAATATTTCAATCAAAAAGCTGCAGTCAAGACAGGCATAGCGCCAAGTCATCTTGATTGCAGGGGTCCAAAACATACAAAACATTTCTATCAAAAAGCTGCAGTCAAGACAGGCATAGTGCCAAGTCATCTTGATTGCAGGAGTCCAACATTTAAACACACAAAATATTTCAATCAAAAAGCTGCAGTGAAGACAGGCATAGCGCCAAGTCATCTTGATTGCAGGAGTCCAAAACATACAAAACATTTCTATCAAAAAGCTGCAGTCAAGACAGGCATAGTGCCAAGTCATCTTGATTGCAGGAGTCCAACATTTAAAGACACAAAACATTTCTATCAAAAAGCTGCAGTCAAGACAGGCATAGTGCCAAGTCATCTTGATTGCAGGAGTCCAACATTTAAACACACAAAATATTTCAATCAAAAAGCTGCAGTCAAGACAGGCATAGCGCCAAGTCATCTTGATTGCAGGAGTCCAACATTTAAACACACAAAATAGTTCAATCAAAAAGCTGCAGTGAAGACAGGCATAGCGCCAAGTCATCTTGATTGCAGGAGTCCAAAACATACAAAACATTTCTATCAAAAAGCTGCAGTCAAGACAGGCATAGCGCCAAGTCATCTTGATTGCAGGAGTCCAACATTTAAAGACACAAAACATTTCTATCAAAAAGCTGCAGTCAAGACAGGCATAGTGCCAAGTCATCTTGATTGCAGGAGTCCAACATTTAAACACACAAAATATTTCAATCAAAAAGCTGCAGTCAAGGCATAGCGCCAAGTCATCTTGATTGCAGGGGTCCAAAACATACAAAACATTTCTATCAAAAAGCTGCAGTCAAGACAGGCATAGTGCCAAGTCATCTTGATTGCAGGAGTCCAACATTTAAACACACAAAATATTTCAATCAAAAAGCTGCAGTGAAGACAGGCATAGCGCCAAGTCATCTTGATTGCAGGAGTCCAAAACATACAAAACATTTCTATCAAAAAGCTGCAGTCAAGACAGGCATAGTGCCAAGTCACCTTGATTGCAGGAGTCCAACATTTAAACACACAAAATATTTCAATCAAAAAGCTGCAGTCAAGACAGGCATAGCGCCAAGTCATCTTGATTGCAGGGGTCCAAAACATACAAAACATTTCTATCAAAAAGCTGCAGTCAAGACAGGCATAGTGCCAAGTCATCTTGATTGCAGGAGTCCAACATTTAAAGACACAAAACATTTCTATCAAAAAGCTGCAGTCAAGACAGGCATAGTGCCAAGTCATCTTGATTGCAGGAGTCCAACATTTAAACACACAAAATATTTCAATCAAAAAGCTGCAGTCAAGACAGGCATAGCGCCAAGTCATCTTGATTGCAGGAGTCCAACATTTAAACACACAAAATATTTCAATCAAAAAGCTGCAGTGAAGACAGGCATAGCGCCAAGTCATCTTGATTGCAGGAGTCCAAAACATACAAAACATTTCTATCAAAAAGCTGCAGTCAAGACAGGCATAGCGCCAAGTCATCTTGATTGCAGGAGTCCAACATTTAAAGACACAAAACATTTCTATCAAAAAGCTGCAGTCAAGACAGGCATAGTGCCAAGTCATCTTGATTGCAGGAGTCCAACATTTAAACACACAAAATATTTCAATCAAAAAGCTGCAGTCAAGGCATAGCGCCAAGTCATCTTGATTGCAGGAGTCCAAAACATACACAACATTTCTATCAAAAAGCTGCAGTCAAGACAGGCATAGCGCCAAGTCATCTTGATTGCAGGAGTCCAACATTTAAACACACAAAACATTTCTATCAAAAAGCTGCAGTCAAGACAGGCATAGTGCCAAGTCATCTTGATTGCAAGAGTCCAACATTTATACACAAAATATTTCTATGAAAAAGCTGCAGTAAAGACAGGCATAGCGCCAAGTCATCTGGAGTCCAACACGTGTACATACATTGAAAAAGCTGCAAGAGCTATACAGAGTTTTGTTTTCAATTTTCTTTTTCATTATTGGTTCGGTAACCACGATTTACAAATAATTTCACACAAGGCCACGTGGTGAGAGGCCACACTTGCGATCTTACATTTCTTCTCTTGCAACCACGTCACATAAAAAAACTAAAACACTGGTATTTTTTTTTTCAATTTTGTATTTCATGATTGGTTCGGTAACCACGATTTACACATAATTTCACACAAGGCCACGTGGTGAGAGGCCACACTTGCGAAATTACATTTCTTCTCTTGCAATCACGTCACATAAAAAACTAAAACTATAAAACTGGTAGCTCTTTTTTTCAATTTTACTTTTCATTATTTGTTCGGTAACCACGATTTACACATAAGTTTACACAAGGCCACGTGGTGAGAGGCCACACATGCGATCGAACATTTCTTAACATCACATGAAAAACAAACTACAAACTCACGAAAATGTTAACTCAAATCATTAGCTCAACCTATCAACATGTTCACTTTAACACCTTCATGTTTGCTGTAAAATGTAGGCTCCATGTTGTCAGAAATGTTCTCTCCTCAACTCAACCTATCAAAATGTTCACTTGAACAGCTTCATGATGGCTGTAAAATGTAGGCACAATGTTGACAGAAATGTTCTCCACATTTCTAGAATATACATGATCTATGATGGTGTCCTCTTCAGTAGTTGCCTGTGAAACATGCTGTATAAAGTCGAAACTTTCAAGCAAATCTAAAACAGACGACGATGTCCTTATATTGTCGTTGAAATCACCAAGCACCAACAAGCCACAACTGTATCTATTAATGAGACTTGAAATCAGATCTGTCAAGTTCTCTTTGAATACAGAGATCTTATATATTGGAGGCCTGTATATTACAACAAGGACTAAGTTAATCTGTGACAGATACAAGCAGACATGTTCTATATTACATATTCGTGTTACACGTTGTGCTTCCACATCATCTTTCACAAAAATACCCACTCCACCATGCAACTGAGATTTCAAATTTGAAAACATGTTGTTGGAAGAATCATACGACGACTCTCTGTTCTGGTGATAGAACGAGAAAGACTGCAGATATTCTCTACCAACATTCCGTTGGGATAACCATGTCTCAGTAAAGCAAATGATGTCAGCCCTCATAAAACGTTCATCACACTTCAGACAATTTAAATGAGCGTCTAATCCTTCAACATTGTGCAACAAGATTGCAAGTTGGTTCACGTCGTCTGAACTGAAGTGTGGTTCTGGAACAAAAGTCTTCATTTTAGATAAGGCATCGCTAACCAGCTCATTGCTAAATATCTTTTCTGGGTCGAATTTCTGAATTATCAGACCTTCCAACGATTTAACACGACTTAATGCCACATACGCCTGTCCTGGTGTTCGAATTCCATCAAATGATACAACAGCATTGTCAAATGTCAACCCCTGAGTCTTATGGACAGTGCATGCCCATGCAAGCTTCAATGGAAACTGATGCCGAATGCCAGATCCGTTCTTAGCAGTCTCTTCCTGCCTGATAATGGGAGTACAGACAGTTGAAATATTGTTTGGGAACCGAGACGTTTTTCTCAAGTTTTCTCCCACTTTTGAGTTATCAAATGAAACGAAAATGGTCTCCAACGTATCTGTATTCACTTTTTCCTGTAGGTGCACAACTGAACCAAAGACTCCATTGACAAGGCCATCAGCTGTATCAATGTTCCTGGTCAACATGACTCTGGCACCAACTCCAATATGAAGAGTCTTTGGAAGAGCAAACGTTCCACATCTTGATTTCTTTACGGACACACCAGTCTGCTTTTGTTTGAAAATATCTTCAGCTGGAATAGTTTTAATCTCAGCACATACTTCATGTAGTTTCTTAACATTGAATTCGTCAACGTGACGATTTTGTGAAAAAATGTGAATACAATCACGTTCCTCTCCAGTTTCACGACTCTGAAGGGTTGTCAAGTCTTGGGGTAGCAAGGGAGTTTTACGAACTCTGACGCGAAGTCTATTAAGGCATTCAGCAAATGTTTTGTTATTTTGTCTCATGATCTGAGACAATTCAGCCATCACGAAGTTATCATTGAAATAATCAATGCCAAGTTTTTCAGAGAACAAAGGTTTTCCCTTAACAGGTGGTAGTTGGTAAAAATCACCAACAGCGAGAACGGATATATTGCCAAATGGCCTATCTTCCGATGTCTGTTTGATTTGCCGCAATCTCCCATGAATATAAGTCAACAATTTATGATCGACCATGGAGATTTCATCAATTATGACCAACTGTAAACTTCGAAACTTACATCGAAGGGTGTTTATTTTTTCTTCGCTCAGTGGAACATAAGGTAAAAATGCATCAATGCCAATGGAAAGGGAGCTGTGAATTGTTTGTGCATCAATATTAAAGGCGGCAACGCCAGTTGGTGCCGTAAGTAAAACCGAAATATCATCCGGATTTTCACGTAGAGTAGCAAGAAGTCTGTTGCATTCATAGTTGATTGCCTTTATCAACATAGACTTTCCAGTCCCACCAGGACCATGAAGACACAAGTGAAATGCATTTGGTTCCTTTCCATTCCGTTTCTCAAGGGCCCATTGTCTGACCTTGTAGAAAATGGTTCTTTGCTCTGCATTTAATGACTGCAAAAGTTTGTGAGCATCACTTTTTGGTAACACGGTTTTGACAATAGTTGTTGACAATGTATTTTCATTATGTTCTCGGCTGATTAAGTCAGGAATGTTTCCTTCGTCGTTGTCATCTTCAAAGTCAACGGGTTCAACGGACTGTTCACATTCATGTCGTTCAAGTTCAGTTTCAGGACAAATCTGTGCCCAGGCGTCTTCAAGGGAACCAGCATTTTGTAAAACCGTTTCAGCGAGTTCAAGCTCATCAGAATCCTTTTCAAACTTGTTTCGATTTTCATCAACAATGACCTTGACAGATTTAAGCACATTGTGAATTTTTACAGCCCCTATAGAATAGAATGTTTCAAAAGACTCAAAGTTTGAAGGTTTCAATTGGGCATTAAACCTGTATGGTAAAAATAATTGCAGGATGCTTTGGTAGTACTTTTCGGAATTTTTACTTTTTGAAAATCGTGGATAGCGTACAACAGCTGGTTGACTGTTGGTTCTTTTTTGCATATAACCACAATTATTTTGAAGTTCTAAAACAGGAGTTCGACGCTTGGAGCTGTCAACACGCGATATCTCCGAAGGAGATACGATTCTGTATTCAGAGCAGAACTCAGCTAGGCACAGCTGATCCATATCAGGCCCTTCAGGTCTGTTTATGTAACGGTCAACAATACTTGTGGTCCACATGTCATCTTCATTGATGTCACCAGAAGCATGTTTCTGTTTGATGGTCTGAATTGGCAGGCTCAGGCGAACATTTTCTGTACCTACAGGAATAAACTGTACTTTACGAGAGGATTGCTTCAAATGTAAATTGCAAACCCGAAATACAGCTTCCTGTGCACTAACCTCTCTGTGCGTAAGATATGCAAATCCAATTTTTTTAAGTGCTTCTCTCGCATTGCTGTTTTCTTCACTGCGAGCTTCCTTTTCAGTTTGACTTAAAAGCATGCCCATTTCCCGTTCAGCTTTGCTAATATACGAAATAATGTAGACAACGCAAGAATATGCATCTACAACATATTGGATATCCATGTTGGCATTCCAACATTTTAATAAATGTGGATTGTATTGGTTTATCCAAATATCACTTGGTCGTCTTTGTAGCACAACACTTGTTTTCTTTCCCAAGGCTGCACAAGCTTCTTGAAAAAGTGATTGTGATATATGAAGAGCTTCAAACAGTTCATCACTCGATTCATACATCTTGTCATCATCGTTGATCTCATCCCAAATACTTTTCAAAATTTTTTCTGCAGTTTTACTAGACATTTTATGTGTCCTCTGAAGTTCACTCAAATCTGGATTACCATCTTTATCTTTTGGCAAATCATCAACTGTTTTAGTTTCTTCCTGTGTTGTATGACAAACAAATGTATCACAAGATGGCGGTCTTGGAAAATTGAATCTACAATTTTTTCCAGTTTTCCTGCATGTTTTCGAATGTCTTTTGCTGTGTTTCTGAACACTGTCAACAATTGGGTAAAGTTCATCATCAACATCAGGCAACTCGCATGAAACAAATGTGTCTACAAATTCAACAACACTTTCATCGGAATCTTTAGAAATTTTAGGCGCATTTTCAATCCAAAACAAACAGTGTGTATGAGGTGATCCACGTTGCTGAAACTCGACACGATAAAAATAATCTATTACCTTGCCGATTGGGGCTGCAGGGGACATGATAACTTCATTTAAAAAATAATGAAATCGTTCATCAAACATCCTTGCTGCAGTTACAGGATTTCTTCTCAAGATTAAACATTTACTGTTCCAGTCAAGGTCTTCAGCACGTCTGTTGTCACCAGATTCACGAAGAATACATTCTACAATCTCAGCCCATCTAAATTCGGCCGACGAGAAGGAACAGAACCATGTCGGAATGCCTAATTGTCTGATCATGGCAAATATATCCTTTTGGACTGCCTGCCAGAAGGCAGGCGTCCCGCGAATAGGTTTCAAAAACTTGTAACCTTCATCATGGTGTAATAAATCAGTTAAGGATTCTTTGTCAGTTAGATTTTTAGAGGATACATTTTTTCCTATACCTGCCATACCCTTTCTCAAAGAGATTGAAACGTTTGATTTTACTTGTTCCAACTCCGACAGATATTGGGCATAAAATATGAAGTCTGTATTGTTCGCAAATCTGTTGTCAGCATGTAAGAGTCTAGTATTGAGATATCTCCCCAATGTCAACCTTTCTTCCCTTCGATCGTGAAACGTCGGTGACCCTTTGGGAAACAACACTGGGAAGCATTTGGCTTCGTTCGTTTCATCCGATGAAATAGGGGTTGGAGTTGCACCTTCACATGGGGCAATATTAATGACATTGTCAAAATTATTGTCGAGAATATGTTGCCCAAAATCCACTGGTTGAAGACATGTATCAAGTAGTACTCCATTTTCATCATTCAGTTGAACATCTGCTTCAGAAGCAGGAGTTTCAAATTGAGTACTGTCAGATCGAGAGGTTTCAGCTTCACATTCTACTACCACATCATTACCTTCCATGTCACGATCATTCAGGTTGATCCAGGCATCATTGAAGGTGATGTCTTTGTAGTAAATGTTATTAGCTGTCAAATACGACAGGGCCTCTCGGATATGCTGAGCATTCACAAATTTGTACTCATGGTGACCTTTAAAAGACAATTTCCGTTTTAATTTGACACGGATGGTCTCATCATTTGATTCAGACCTTGGTAAAGCGGAAACAGTCTTTTTCACATTAGATGGAACACATACGGTTGGACCGTGCACACCATTTTGACCCCCTTTTGGCAATGCAATCATTTTCGTGAAGGGAATGTTGAGAGAAACAAGATGTTGTTCTAAATCATTCAAACATTCGAGTTCAGGTGGAATATCATGCAGTTTCAAGTTATTAACGACAGCTTCGGGGGGCATCTTGCAAAGTTTCAACTTCCTGTCACAGGTATGACAGATCCATAACTTGCCTTTAGGTCCTGCAGATATAGGGCAGGGATTGCTGCATTCATCGATACATTTATGCAAATAATTATCTGTAATGCAAATATCGGCCAGGTTTGGAGTTTTATGATAACTCACTTTGGAACATTTTAGAACTTGCTTCTTAAACAATCTTCGATTGCATACAGAGCAAACATATTCAGGGCCCTCAGCGATCATCTTTTTGAATCGAGTTATCACATTCAAAAGTTTCTGCCTAGAAGCATGTATCTGTTTTTTTCGTAATTTGCTTCTCTCTATTACGCCTTTTCTATATCGAGGACTAGTTCTGTACCTTGCTGAAATGGCAGACTTTTTTGCGTTTCGAAAATCTGGTTGGTTTTTGTATTTGGAGGCGCTTGCCTGCTTGCTTGCAGATTTAAGAACTTCTCTAAATTGTTCATTAGACTTGTATTTGTTCACACTTGCAGATTTAACAGATTCTCTAAATTGTTCATTAGACTTGTATTTTTTCACACTTGCAGATTTAACAGATTCTCTAAATTGTTCATTAGACTTGTATTTGTTCACACTTGCAGATTTAACAGATTCTCTAAATTGTTCATTAGACTTGTATTTGTTCACGCTTGCAGATTTCACGGATTCTGTATATGCAACAGAGTCTGAATACATCAATTTAGTTCGTTTACGTAGTTTCAAACGATACTCTTCATTTGTTGCATATTTTTCTGCAGCTTTGACATTTCGACCTTTGGGACTAGGACCATCAAGCTTTCTTTTCTTCCTAATTTCTGCCATTCTTTCCCGTTGTTCAACTTGTTTAACAGAAAGTGCTCTTTTCCTTTTGTTGAAGAAAACTAATCTGTTACACTCAATCTCATTTAGTGTTACCATTTCAGAATCATTTGAATCTGATGACGAGGTTTCACCATCAAGTTGAGTAATTGACATAGTATCAGCGGATTTGCTTTGCGTAGTGTTCTCCATATTGAAACGCATTTGATTACCAAATGATTTGATGTTTTTGTTGAGAAATGGCATCTTACCAGGTTTCTGATTTTGTAAAGTTCTCGAGATTGCAGGGTTGTTTTCACAACTTACAGAAGCTGGAGTAACTTCAAACAAAGTGTTTTGATTCGCACCCATGGACAAGGCTAGACGGATACAGTGTTCATATACAGCGTGAACACTGCGATACTGAATGAGGACACTAGTGCCATCAACACTCAGTACACCTTGTTGATTCCGAGAGTGCGAATCAAACACGTAATAACTGCCTTCAAAGTGAATAACAGAAAAAACTGCTTGGCAAAAGTTGACAAAACAAGAAGCTCGATCTTCTAGAGCTTCATCTAGAGCTCTTTCAAGAGTAATTAGGTCACCAAATTGCAACATTTGCTCGCCAGGCAATATATAACCAGCACGTGGTTGATCTCGAACGAGAGTGTATGTCGTGTTTAACGCATCAAGATACTCTGGCAATTCTGTCACCAACAGATAGCCATCTGTCATTGTTGACGATCTCTGAAGGTGGCCATAAAGTTCATCACCATTCGCGAGAACTGTGTCAAGGTCAACACTAGTCCACTCGTTCAACCATTTCGCCTTGCTGTACATGATCGACATGAGCGCATTGGCACAGCATTGTTTCCCAGAATTTAGGCCGAAGATCTCAACAGCACCCTGGTGGTAGCTTCCACAAATTGACATTTGATTTATCAAAAATTCACTCTCATTTGTGTTCTCATAATTGGAGCTCGAATCGACAGATTCTAAAGAAATAACAGAGATATCTTCAGTTCCTTCTAGGATATTTTCAAAATCGGATGCGACATCAAGGGAGATAGTCTTTGAATTACTCTTCTTCAAATCATGGTATTTTTTTAAATTCTGCGACCTCTTCCAATTTTTCTTGCGAGGCATTTTGAAATGTCTTCACACAGACGGATAAACAATTACAAAAATAGGCAAAGGCTGGATAAAAAATCAATACATGTCAACGAGTCAGCAAAATGAAACACCAAGGTCAAGGTCGCTAGTTTTCAGAGAACAAAATATATCAATTGGAATTTTAACTGACGGACGATAAACTAAGACCAATCAAGGTAAGTTTCGAGTGACGGATGGACAAACGGGCGATCAACTAAGACAATTAATCACTGGCAAGATGGTCCAGGCATCAATATAGTTTTAGGGTGGCAGACAAAATCGATGTATATCAATAGTCGGCAAAAGAGCCACTCAAAGGTCAAGGTCGCTGGTGTTTATATTAGAAAAGACGATGAATAAATGGAGTTTCGAGTGAGTGACGGACGGACAGACGGACGATCAACTGAGACGACAATAACCACTGGCAAGACGAGCAATGAATAGAACGTTAGTGTGACTGACGGACGAGCTACACGTAAACAGGCAGTGGATTACTTGTGAAACAGGAACACGGACAATGGCTTGCAATTAACAGTTATTACATTTCGACAGACAATTTGAAAAGTCTTTGATGTATCTGAACTCCTAAAGAGTCAAGTATTTGAATTTAATTCCAGCAAAGTTGGCACAGACAAAATCGATGTATATCAACAGTCGGCAAAAGAGCCACTCAAAGGTCAAGGTCGCTGGTGTTTATATTAGAAAAGACGATGAATAAATGGAGTTTCGAGTGAGTGACGGACGGACAGACGGACGATCAACTGAGACGACAATAACCACTGGCAAGACGAGCAATGAATAGAACGTTAGTGTGACTGACGGACGGACGGACGAACTACACGTAAACAGGCAGTGGATTACTTGTGAAACAGGAACACGGACAATGGCTTGCAAATAACAGTTATTACATTTCGACAGACAATTTGAGTGAGTAAGTTATTGTTTAACGCCGCTTCGGCAGTATTGCAGCCATTAGCGGCGAGACAGACAATTTGAAAAGTCTTTGATATATCTGAACTCAAAGAGGCAAGTATTTTAATTTAATTCCAGCAAAGTTAGCACTTATCCCATACAAACTTAACTTGTTGCTTATTGAAATTTGTTACGAGATGGCGAACACGTCGTCTATCAGCTTCAGTGAAAGGAGTGGTAATGATCAGTGTTCAAGCTAGCAACTCCTCGGTATCAGGCTTCCGCGAAGCAGGGTGCGTTTGATTAGAATTTTTCGCAGCTGTTTTTAGGAATGTACGAACATTGTCTATACATCAAAATTATTAAATATAAGATAAATCTATGAAAATAGCAATTGTGATAATGGTGATGAAACTCCAATGAACCAATATTAACATCTTCTGTAATTGTTTAAATTCTACATCCACTGAATTTAAAGGTTTCCTCTATTAGTTTCATAATTCGACAATGGGTCAATGCATAGAAACATGATCGTGTTGCCAAAATCAAGTAATCTTCTTCAAAGAAAATAGCCCACCATGTTAAAAATCAAGCGATTTCATTGGTTTATCATCGTTTTCCGCGAAGTACACTGCGTTCGGGTGACATGTTTTACGCAGCTAGGAACACGAAATTGACATTAATTTAATTGAAAAAATAAACATTTAAATATTTTTGAACAACACCTTTTATTTGATTTCGTTCTGAAATAGATATTTTTACCCAGGGTAATAGAAAAAAATTATTTCACAAGCACTTTCTGTGTGCATTGTGGATCGAACTTATTGATTTATTGATGATATATATGTATGTACATATTGTCCCTGAGATTAAATTAATACGGTAGATATGCCGTTTGCGATGTTAATTATTCATCTGATTTCTACACTGCATTTAGCTTTACTACTTCAAACATCCGAAGGACACATACTTTCCAAATATTCATTGACGTTCTAGTATTTGCATTATTTGTTTTAACTTCAGTTATCTTACCTGGTACACGCTAGCAAATACTTAGCTTAAACCACACGTTAAATGTAAATTACGTTATACGAGTACCTCAAGAAGCGTTCGTAAAATATTCAATAAAGCACCGTATCTTATTAGGAGACACATGTTTTGGTCCCAACGTTATTTCATTCATTATCATGACAAAATGATTAAATATTTAAAATGAGGTCAGACATGAAGATGTTGTGCTTTGACTTACACTAAAATATATATAATCAGCATTAAGATTGGATACATAAGTACTGCGTTATGTTTTTCTGAATAATGAAGAAAAGACTAAAAAAAGCTGAACT
The DNA here is from genome assembly GCA_936450465.1 of Gibbula magus. NCBI lineage: Eukaryota > Metazoa > Mollusca > Gastropoda > Trochida > Trochidae > Gibbula > Gibbula magus. The sequence continues at coordinate 28,875,322 of OW388297.1, forward strand.
TGGAAGGGCATATAACTGAAATTCGAGGAGGAAATTCGAAATTCGGGCATGATCACTTTTTTCTACATTCTTTTAGCTTTAAGATGAGCTATCACACATAGCTGTATGTATTGCCGTGATTTAGGAGAAGATTTTTAAAGACGCGTACCCTCAAAACCGCGAAAGTTCACAAAATTTTAAGTTTTTTCGAAATAGCAAAAAATCTATTATTACGGCCGAAAACCGCTATATGCCTAATCGATGGGGAATGTTTGTGCCCACATTTTGGTGAAAGTTTTATTAAAATATGTTGATTAGATTTGGAGCTATTGAGGTTTAAAGTTTTGACTTCAAGGGGAGATAAGTCAAAAAAGAAGTCGAAAATGAAAATTCGGCCGACGTACAAGGCTAGTTTTTGATGCTGGCTATTATCCCTGAAAATTTCGTGGAAATCGATTCAGCCGTTACTTCAGAATCGCGCGCACAAAAAACGTACAAATAATAATAATAATAAAGAAAAAACCGGATAATAACAATAGGTCTTCCAGACATTCGTCTTGAAGTCTTCCAGACATTCGTCTTGAAGACCTAATAATAACTAGGATTGACGCGTCAATACTGCAGGTCTTCAAGACTTCCGCTTTGACCTTTGGGCATGGAAAATTGGTAAACAACATTTTTGGGCTTTGCACTTCTCAATAATAACTACGGGAAGGGTTTCGAAGCAACTTGTAAAAGCAGTAAAAAAAAAAAATTTTTTTGGGGCTCAAAATTTGTTTGGCCTGAAAGCATGATTTTTCGGTGCTACGTGGTGGCAGAAACATGGCAAGACAGGAAAATACACTTTTGGAGTCTGTACCTCTCAATAAGAACTAAGGACACCGATTTGAATTTTTTTTTAACACCAGGAAAAAAAAAAGGCGTTTTGCTCCGATTCGAGTCAAACCTTGATTTTTCTGATGCTGGCGGGATTAGAAAGTTGAAAAATCCAGGTTGCGCTCTGGACTCTAAAAAAAAAAAAAAAAAAAAAAAAAAGTAAAAAGACCTCCATATATGTATGGCATTGATGCAGACAGGCAGGCTTCACTTGGTTGTTTTCTTGTGTCTATTGATTGAATCAGTTCGTCAGCATTTATATGAGCTATCAAACGTGATTCTATCTTCAGTAGTTTTCGAACAAAAAATCTCCAAAGAAAATCCCCTGAAAATCGTCAAATGTCTTCATGTCGACATTTTGCTTTAACGGTCAACTTTTACATGATCACATTCTGAAGTGAAATTGTTAAACCACAACTTGTGAACAGATTGCAAAAAACAGAATTCGAATCAGAGTTTCCCTTAGCGAGTTATGTCCCTTTGAACATAGAGCCGAAAAACGCCCTTTTTAAAAATGACCATGTTCAAGGACAGATTATTAAAGTTCCAGGTGGAAATTTGAAAATCGGGCTTCTACAGGCCCTCTGAAATTTATTTGACTTTCACATGAGCTATCGCATATAGCTGTATGTCTTGCCGTTAATTAGAAGAAGATTTCCAAAGACGCGTACCCTCAAACTCGCGAAAGTTCACGGAATTTTCAGTTTTTTCGAAATAGCAAAAAATCTATTGTTACGGCCGAGAACCGCTATAGGCCTCATCGATGGGGAAAGTTGTTGCCCACATTTTGGTGAAAGTTTTGTGAAATTATCTTGATTAGTTCTTGAGCTATTAAGGTTTGAAGTTTCAACTTCAAGGGAAAATTACTCAAGAAAGAAGTCGAAATTCAAAAATCGGGCTCCGTTATGAGCTAAGTTGGGTCACAGGCTATCACCCCTGAAATTTTCAGAAAAATCAGTCCAGCCGTTATTTCAGAACTCAACGGACAAAATCGGTACAAATAATAATAATAATAACTAGGATTGCCAAGGCAATACTTAGGTCTTCAAGACTTCTGCTTGACCTTGAACTCCATGTTGGACTCAGGGTTATACATCTGTTTCTCTGCTTTAAAATGAGCTATCAAACATGTCTCTATCTTCAGTAGTTTTTTTACAAAAAATCTTCAAAGAAGGTACCCCTCTGAAAACGGAAAAATCACATATTAATGGACCCCTACATTACATTTCTCACGATTAAGACAAAATGGTTAATATTTCCATACTAAGGTGTAACATAGAAAATGTTGTGCTTTAATTTCCACTTAAGAAGATGTAATCATCATTTAGATTGCATACATAATTAATGCGTTATGCTGTTCTGAATAGTCAAGAAAATACTCAAAAATGCTTAAATTTGGACCCCTAGACATCGTTTGCGATGTTCGAGGCTTAACTATCAACTTTTTGATGAAAGCGGTCAACATGAAAGTTGTTCTTCTTGAAATTGTGCATAAGTAGGTGTATGCAAAATTTCAATAGCGTAAGAAGTTAAGCAGTAATGATCCTTTAAACATGGCTGAAAATGGCGAGTTCTGAAAAATGGCAATCTTCTATGACTTGTCACACATAAACTATGACAGAAAAATGTTTGAAATTTATTTACCTTAATAAAGGACATCTCTACTTCACGATGATATATTAAACATAATTGTATCTTCAGTGGTTTACAATGGAAAATTCTACAAAGAAAGTACCCCTCGAAAAGTCTCAAAATCCCAAAATTTTACATTTTTGGGAATATGTCCAAATTGTGCCTAAACTATCAATTTTTACATGATAATGATATGTTATGGAAGTGTTAAGCTGGTTATTATGAAGAGATTGCAATATATAACTTTGACATAAATTAAGTTCTAACAGAGTAATGCCCCTTTGAACATGCAGTCGAAAAAGGAACATTTAAAAAAGGACCATATTCAAGGGCAGATAACTCAAATTACAGGCCAAAATTCAAAATTCGGCTCACAGCAAGCTATGGAGCAGGTATTCAGCTTTCAAATGAGCTATCATATATAGCTGTATGTTTTTCCCTGATTTAGGAGAAGATTTTCAAAGACGCGTACCCTAAAAACTGCAAAAGTTCACACACAATTCAGTTTTTTCGAAATAGCACAAAATCTATATATACGGCCGAAAAAATGACATTAACCGTTTTGATGGGGAATGTTGTTGCGCACATTTTGGTGAAAGTTTTAAGAAAATATATTGATTAGTATTCGAGCTATGAAGGTTTAAAGTTTTGACTTCAAAGGGAGATAACTCACGACAGAAGTCGAAAATCCAAAAAGTGACTCGTTAAAATCTAAGTTGAGTCACAAGCTATCATCCCTGAAATTTTCATGTGAATCGTCCAAGTGGTTACTTCAGAAAGCTCTGGACAAAAAAAGTACAAAAAATAATAATAATAATAATGAAGAACACGGATAATAACAATAGGTCTTCCAGACGTAGTCTTGAAGACCTAACTAGGATTGCCAAGGCAATACTTAGGTCTTCAAGACTTCTGCTTGACCTTGAACTCCATGTTGGACTCACGGTTATTCGCCAGTTTCTCCGCTTTAAAATGAGCTATCAAACATGTCTCTATCTTCAGTAGTTATTTTACAAAAATTCCCCAAAGACAATGACCCTTTGAAAATGGAACAATCGCTTAATAATGAACCCCTACATGACCTTTCTCACGATTAAGACAAAATGGTTAATATTTTCATACTAAGTTGCAACATAGAAAATATTGTGCTCTACTTTCCACTTAAGTAGATGTAATCATCATTTAGTTTGCATACATAATTATTGCGTTATCTTTTTCTGAATATTCAAGAAAATACTCTAAAGTGCTTAAATTTTGACCCCTTGAGAACGTTTGTGATGTTCGAAGCTTAAGTATCAACTTTTTGATGAAAGGGTTCAACTGAAAAGTTGTTGTTCTTGAATTGGTGTATCCGAAGGTGTAAATAGAATGAAATTATCTTAATTAGTTAAGCAGTTATGATCCTTTGAACTTTGCTGAAAATGGCGATTTTCGAAAAATAACAAAGTTCTATGACTTGTCACACGTAAGGTATGACAATCAAATGCTTGAAAATTATTGTCCTTAATAAAATGATATCTCTCCTTTAACATAAGCTATTAAACATGTTGGTATCTTTAGTGGTTTAAGATCTAAAATTCTTCGAAAAATATGCCCCTCAAAATCACGAAATTTCATACATTTTGACAAATGCGACAATTGTGGCCTAACTATCAACTTTTACATGAAATAGATCTGTTATAGACATGTTAAGTATTGTTTTTTGGTCAGATAGCAATTAGTATCATTGTCATATCTTCATTTCTTACAGAGTTATGCCCCTTTAAACATGAGGCCGAAATTCGGTTATTTTAAAAATGACCATGTTCAATGACGGATTATCAAAATTCTAGGATGAAATTAAAAAATCGACTTCTACAACCCTCTGAAGAATTCATTTATCTTTAAAATAAGCTATCATACGTATCTGTACTCATAAAAATGAAGGACGAGAAGGTTTTCTTAGACGCATACCCTAATAACCGCGAAAGTTCACCAAAAAATCAGTTTTTTCGAAATAGCAAAAAATCTATATATACGGCCGAAAAAATGTCACTAACTTTTTTTGTAGGGAATGTTGTTGCGCACATTTTGGTGCAAGTTTTGAGAAAATATATTGATAAGTATTCGAGCTATGAAGGTTCAAAGTTTTGACTTCAAGGGGAGATAACTGAAGAAAGAAATAGAAAATTCAAAATCTGTCTCGTCTATTTCCAGAGCTGGTCACATGCTATCATCCCTGAAAATTTCATACGAATCAGTCCAGTCGTTAATTCAGAATCTTCTGGACAAGAAAAGTACAAATAATAATAAAGAATAATAATAATAAAAATCAGGATAATAACAATACGTCTTCGAGACATACGTCTTGAAGACCTAATAATAATCTCGACGATAACAATAGGTCTTCAGACATTCGTCTTGAAGACCTAATAATAATCTCGACGATAACAATAGGTCTTCAGACATTCGTCTTGAAGACCTAATAATGAAGAACACGGATAATAACAATACGTCTTCATGACTTACGTCTTGAAGACCTAATAATGAAGAACCAGGATAATAACAATAGTTTGAAGTTTCAACTTCAAGGGGAAATAACTCAGGAAAGAAGTCGAAATTGAAAAATCGGGCTCCGTTATGAGCTAAGTTGGGTCACAGGCTATCACCCCTGAAATTTTCAGAAAAATCAGTCCAGCCGTTATTTCAGAACTCAACGGACAAAATCGGTACAAATAATAATAATAATAATAATAATAATCTCGACGATAACAATAGGTCTTCAGACATTCGTCTTGAAGACCTAATAATGAAGAACACGGATAATAACAATACGTCTTCATGACTTACGTCTTGAAGACCTAATAATGAAGAACCAGGATAATAACAATAGGTCTTCCAGACGTAGTCTTGAAGACCTAACTAGGATTGACGCGTCAATACTTAGGTCTTCAAGACTTCTGCTTGACCTTGAACTCCATGTTGGACTCAGGGTTATTCATCGGTTTCTCTGCTTTAAAACGAGCTATCAAACATGACTCTATCTTCAGTAGTTATTTTACAAAAAATCTGCAAATACAATGACCCTCTAAAAATGGAACAATCGGTTTAATGAACCACTACATGACATTTCTCACGATTAAGACAAAATGGTTGATATTTTCACACTAAGGTGCAACATAGAGAATATTGTGCTTTAATTTCCACTTAAGTAGATGTAATCATCATTACGTTTGCATGTATAAGTAATGCGTTATGTTGTTTGTAATATTCAAGAAAATACTCAAAAATGCGTTAATTTAGACCCCTAGACAACATTTGCGATGTTCGGAGCTTAACTATCAACTTTTTGATGAAAGAGTTCAATAAATGAGTTGTTGTTCTTGATCCTCCATAAATATACAATGTATGTGTCTTCTACAAAGGAATGTTTCATGATCAAAGTTTAAAATGCATATTGTTTTCACTCTTACATGATATATGCTATTAGCTAAAAGACGATGTGCTTGAATACCACAAAGGCCCGTGTAGATGGAAACATTATTTGGATTGCTTACACAGTGAAGGAGTAAATTGCTCTGAATTTTCAGAACATGTATATGTTGTTGTTTTTTATCCCTAGACGCAGGTGTCAATGCTTGAACTAATGTTTTACTTAAAACCATGCATTAATTAGTTTGTAAACATAGTTAGTGCGTCATGTTCTTCTGAACATTATGAAAATACTGAAATACGTATTTTGGACCCCTATTTGCCTATTATACCTGAAGAAGCGTTGGTAAATTATTCAATAAAGCACCGTATCTGATCATATGAAACATGTTTTGGTCCCAACATTATTTCCTTCATTATCATGACAAAACGATTAAATATTCAAAATAAGGTCAGACATAAAGATGTTGTGCTTTGATTTACACTAAAATATATATACATAAGTAATGTGTTATGTTGTTTGTAGTATTCAAGAAAATACTCAAAAATGCGTTAATTTGGACCCCTAGCAAACATTTGCGATGTTCGGAGGTTAACTATCAACTTTTTGATGAAAGAGTTCTATAAATGAGTTGTTGTTCTTGAATTTGTGCATCCGAAGGTGTAAATACAATTTCATTATCTTAATTATTAAGGCAGTTATGATCCATTAAACTTGGCTGAAAATACTCAAAAATGCGTTAATTTGGACCCCTAGACAACATTTGCGATGTTCGGAGCTTAACTATCAACTTTTTGATGAAAGAGTTCAATAAATGAGTTGTTGTTCTTGAATTTGTGCACCCGAAGGTGTAAATACAATTTCATTATCTTCATTAGTAAGGCAGTTATGATCCATTAAACTTGGCTGAAAATAGCGAGTTCTGAAAAATGGCAATCTTCCATGACTTGTAACACAAAAACTATGACAGAAAAATGCTTGAAATTTATTCCCCTTAATATACGACATCTCTACTTCACGGTGATATATTAAACATAATTGTATCTTCAGTGGTTTACAATCGAAAATTCTACAAAGAAAGTACCCCTCGAAAAGTCTCAAAATCACAAAATTTTACTTTTTTGGGAAAACGTCCAAATTGTGTCGATACTATCAACTTTTACATGATAAGGATATATTGTGGAATTGTTTAACTAGTTATATGAAAGAGATAGCAATAAGTAACTTTGACATAAGTTCATTTGTAACAGAGTTATGCCCCTTTGAACATCCATCCGAAAAACGCCTTTTTCAAAAAGGCCCATATTCAAGGGCATATTCCTGAAATTGGAGGACGAAATTCAAAATTCGGGAAAGATCATGTTGTTGTCCATTCATTTCCCTTTCAGATGAGCTATCACACATAGCTGTATGTCTTGCCGTGAATTTAGAGAAGATTTTTAAAGACGCGTACCCTTAAAACCGCGAAAGTTGACAAAATTTTCAGTTTTTTCGAAATAGCAAAAAATCTATTATTACGGCCGAAAATTGCTATAGGCCTGATCGATGGGGAATGTTGTTGCCCACATTTTGGTGAAAGTTTTATGAAAATATCTTCATTAGATTTCGAGCTATTAAGGTTTAAAGTTTTGATTTCAAGGGGGGATAACTCAAGAAAGAAGTCGAAAATCAAAATTCGGCCGACGTACAAGGCGAGTTTGTGTTACAGGCTATCATCCCTGAAAATTTCATGCAAATCGGTTCAGCAGTTACTTCAGAATCCGTTTAACAAAAAACGTACAAATAATAATAAGAAAATATAGTCGCAAGCGACTTTAAACGGATTCAGCATATATATGATTCATTTCCTATTAGGTACATTATATCAGCAGTCATTCCTGAAAGTTACACGATTATGTGGAAATGTGTTAAGCTACAGCAACCTATCCCTGTCCATCATGTAAAACGAAAGTAGGATTTACCCCCTTTGTTAACAGTTCAAAATAAAGTCGCAATTGATCAAGATAAAATGCTTATATCTCATTGGTTATGTTAATTATCAAACTAATAATGTTTTCCCCATATAGAGTAATCCTTTCCCATTTCAACGAGGTATCAAACAACGTGCTATGATTTTGCATTGTTGAACTTGCACTAACAAAGATATACTACAAACGTGGCGATTGTCAATTTAGAAAGAAGGCAGAAACTGTCCCAACTTAAAATACCCGTAACTCATTGGTTATGAACACCACTACTGTACTTATTTTATTTTTTGTAATTTCAACTTAGGTTGATGTAGTCATAATTGAGATTGCATACATGGTTAATGCGTAATGTTCTTTTGAATATTCAGGAAAATACTAAACAATGCTTATTTTCGGACCCCTATTCCACTTTTCCGATGTTCGAACCTAAACTATTAACATTTTGATGAAAGGGTTCAACATAAAAGTTTTTATTCTTGAAATTGTCTATTCGCAGGTGTGAATAAAATTTCAATAGCATAATTGGTTAAGCAGTCATGATCCTTTGAACATTGCTGAAAATGGCGATTTTTGAAAAATGACAATGTTCTGTGACTTGTCACACATAAAGTATGACAGATACGCGATTGAAAATTATTATTCTACATTAGAGACATGTCTACTTCACAGTGAGACATAAAACATTATTGTATCTTCAGTGGTTTACGAAGGAAAATTCTCCAAAGTAGGTACCCCTCGAAAGGTCTCAAAATCACAAAATTTAACTTTTAAGGGATTACGTCTAAATTGTGCCCAATCGATCAACTTTTACATGATCATGATATGTTATGGAATTGTTAAACGAGTTATGATAAAGAGATTGAAATAAGTAACTTTGACATAAATCAATTTGTGACAGAGTTATGCCACTTTGAACATGCAACCGAAAAACGCACTTTTCGAAAAGGTTCAAATACAAGGGCAGATAACTCGAATTCTAAGCCAAAATTCAAAATTCTGTCTCGATAACTTTTTTACACGTTTATCCAGCTTTCAAATGAGCTATCACACATAGCTGTATGTGTTGCCGGGATTTAGAAGAAGATTTTTGAAGACGCGTACCCTCAAAACTGCGAAAGTACACAACAAATTCAGTTTTTTCGAAAAAGCAAAAATTCTATTATTACGGCCGAAAACCGCTATAGGCATAATCGATGAGGAATGTTGTTGCGCACATTTTGGTGAAAGTTTTGTGCAAATATCTTGATAAGTTTTCGAGCTATTAAGGTTTGAAGTTTTAACTTCCAAGGGGGATAACTCACGAAAGAAGTCGAAAATCCAAAAAGTAAAAAAAATAGATCTAAGTTAGGTCACAGGCTACGATCCCTGAAAGTTTCAGAGAAATCGGTCAGGCCGTTAGTTCAGTACCGCGGTCACAAAATCGGTGGAATAATAAAAAAAAAAAACACGCCAATAACAATAAGGATTCAGCCTTATGGCTGAATCCTTAAAAAAACCGGATAATAACAATAGGTCTTCCAGACATTCGTCTTGAAGACCTAACTAGGATTGACGCGTCAATACTTAGGTCTTCAAGACTTCTGCTTGACCTTGAACTCCATGTTGGACTCGCGGTTATTCATCAGTTTCTCTGCTTTAAAATGAGCTATCAAACATGTCTCTATTTTTCAGTAGTTTTTTTACAAACATTCTGCAAAGACAATGACCCTCTGAAAATGGAACAATCGCTTATTAATTGACCCCTACATGATCTTTCTCACGATTAAGACAAACTGGTTAATATGTTCATACTAAGGTGTAACATACAAAATGTTGTGCTTAAATTTCCAAATGTTATCATCATTAAGGTTGCACACATAAGTAATGGGTTATATTATTCTGAATGTTAAAGAAAATACTCAAACATGCTTAAATTTTAACCCCTAGACAACATTTGCGATGTTCGGAGCTTAACTATCAACTTTTTGATGAAAGGGTTCAACATAAATGTTGTGAACTTGAAATTGTTCATCCGACGGTGTAAATACAATTTCATTATCTTAATTAGTAAGGCAGTTATGATCCTTTAAACTTGGCTGAAAATGGCGATTTCTGAAAAATGGCAATCTTCTATGACCTGTCACACATAAACTATGACAGAAAAATGTTTGAAATTTATTCCCCTTAATAAAGGACATCTCTACTTCACAATGATATATTAAACATAATTGTATGTTCAGTGGTTTACAATCGAAAATTCTACAAAGAAAGTACCCCTCGAAAAGTCTCAAAATCACCAAATTTTACTTTTTTTTAAATATGTCCAAATTGTGCCAAAACTATAAATTTTTACATGATAAAGATATGTTATGGAAGTGTTGAGCTGGTTATTATAAAGAGATTGCAATATATAACTTTGACATTAGTTAATTTCTAACAGAGTTATGCCCCTTTGAACATGCAGTTGAAAAAGGAACATTTAAAAAAGGACCATATTCAAGGGCAGATTACTCAAATTACAGGCCAAAATTCAAAATTCGGCCCACAGCACGCTATGGAGCAGGTATTCAGCTTTCATATGAGCTATCATATATAGCTGTATGTATTTCCCTGATTTAGGAGAAGATTTTCAAAGACGCGTACCCTAAAAACTGCGAAAGTTCACACAAAATTCAGTTTTTTCGAAATAGCAAAAAATCTATATATACGGCCGAAAAAATGACATGTACCTTTTTGATAGGGAATGTTGTTGCGCACATTTTGGTGAAAGTTTTAAGAAAATATATTGATTAGTATTCGAGCTATGAAGGTTTAAAGTTTTGACTTCAAAGGGAGATAACTCACGAAAGAAGTCGAAAATCCAAAAAGTGGCTCGTCTGTTTCCAGAGTTAGCCAAAGACTATCATCCCTGAAATTTTCATGCGTATCGGCCCAGTGGTTACTTTGGAAACCTCTGGACAAGAAAAGTACAAAAAATAATAATAACTAGGATTGACGCGTCAATACTTAGGTCTTCAAGACTTCTGCTTGACCTTGAACTCCATGTTTGACTCTCGCTTATGCACCAGTTTCTCTGCTTTAAAACGAGCTATCAAACATGTCTCTATCTTCAGTAGTTATTTTACAAAAATTCTCCAAAGACAATGACCCTCTGAAAATGGAAAAATTACATATTAATGGACCCCTACATGATCTTTCTCACGATTAAGACAAAACTGTCAACATTTTCATAATAGGGTGTAACATAGGAGATGTTATACTTTGATTTCCACGTTAGTAGATGATATCATCATTAAGATTGCATACATAATTAATACGATATGTTCTTCTGAATATTCAGGAAAATACTCAAATATGCTCATTTTCGTACCCCTAGACATCGTTCGCGATGTTCGAGGCTTAACTATCAACTTTTTGATGAAAGCAGTCAACATAAAGGTTTTTCTTCTTGAAATTGTGCATACGTAGGTGTATGTAAAATGTCAATAGCATAAGAAGTTAAGCAGTTATGAACCTTTCAATTTTGTTGAAAATGGCGATTTTCGAAAAATTACAATCTTCTATGACTTGTCAGACGTAAACTATGAAAGACACATGCTTGAAAGTTATTGTCCTTAATGACATGATAACTCTCCTTCAAAATGAGCTATTAAACATGTTTGTATCTTCAGTTGTTTGCGATCGAAAATTCTTCTAAAAATATGCCCCTCAAAAGTTCTCAAAATCGCGAAATATCATACATTTTGACAAATGCGATAATTGTGGCCTAAATATCGACTTTTACATGATATAGATCTGTTATGGAAATGTTCAGTAACGCATTGTGATCACATGGAAATACGTATATTTGAAATATCTTCATTTCTTACAGAGTTATGCCCCTTTGAACATGAGCCCGAAATTCGGTCTTTTTAAAAATGACCATGTTCAATGACGGATTAATAAAATTCTAGGATGAAATTAAAAAATCGACAACTACAACCCTCTGAAGAATTCATTTATCTTTAAAATAAGCTATCATATGTAGCTGTACTAAAAAAATTGAAGGACGAGAAGGTTTTCTTAGACGCATACCCTAAAAACCGCGAAAGTTCACCAAAAATTCAGTTTTTTCGAAATAGCAAAAAATCTATTCTGCCGGCCGAAAAAATGTCATTAACCTTTTTGATGGGGAATGTTCTTGCCCACATTTTGGTGAAAGTTTTGAGAACATATATTGATTAGTATTCGAGCTATGAAGGTTTAAAGATTTGACTTCAAGGGGAGATAACTCAAGAAAGAAGTCGAAAATGCAAAAAGTGACTCGTTAAAATCTAAGTTGGGTCACAGGCTATCATCCCTGAAAATGTCATGTGAATCGGCCCAGTGGTTACTTCAGAAAGCTCTGGACAAAAAAAGTACAAAGAATAATAATAATGAAGAACCAGGATAATAACAATAGGTCTTCCAGACGTAGTCTTGAAGACCTAACTAGGATTGCCAAGGCAATACTTAGGTCTTCAAGACTTCTGCTTGACCTTGAACTCCATGTTGGACTCTCGATTATTCATTAGTTTATCTGTTTTAAAATGAGTTATCAAACATGTCTCTATCTTCAGTAGTTTTTTTACAAAAATTCTCCAAAGACAATACCCCTGAAAATTGAAGCATCGCTTATTAATGGACCCCTACATGATCTTTCTAATGATTACCACAAAATGAATAATTTTTTCATAATAGGGTTTAACAAAGAAAAAGTTGTGCTTTAATTTCCACTTAAGTAGATGTAACCATCATTTAGATTGCATACATGAGTAATGCGTTATATTTTTCTGAATATTCAAGAAAATACACAAAAATGCTGACATTTTTACCCCTAGACAACGTTTGCGATGTTCTGAGCTTAACTATCAACTTTTTGATGAAAGGATTCAACAAAAAAGTTCTTGTTCTTGCCTTTGTGCATCCGAAGGTGTAAATACAATTTCATTATCTTAATTAGTAAGGCAGTTAAGATCCTTTAAACATGGCTGAAAATGGCGAGTTCTGAAATATGGCAATCTTCTATGACTTGTCACACATAAACTATGACAGAAAAATCTTTGACATTTATTCAGCTTAATAAAGGACATCTGTACTTCACAGTGATATATTAAACATAATTGTATCTTCAGTGGTTTACAATCGAAAATTCTACAAAGAAAGTACCCCTTGAAAAGTCTCAAAATCACAAAATTTTACTTTTTTGGGAATATGTCCAAATTGTGCCAAAACTATCAGTTTTTACATGATAATGATATGTTATGGAAGTGTTGAGCTGGTTATCATAAAGCAATTGCAATATATAACTTTGACATAAGTTAATTTCTAACAGAGTTATGCCCCTTTGAACATGCAGTCGAAAAAGGAACATTTAAAAAAGGACCATATTCAAGGGCAGATAACTAAAATTACAGGCCAAAATTCAAAATTCGGCCCACAGCACGCTATGGAGCAGGTATTCAGCTTTCATATGAGCTATCATATATAGCTGTATGTATTTCCCTGATTTAGGAGAAGATTTTCAAAGACGCGTACCCTAAAAACTGTGAAAGTTCACACAAAATTCAGTTTTTTCGAAATAGCAAAAAATCTATATATACGGCCGAAAAAATGACATCAACCTTTTTGATAGGGAATGTTGTTGCGCACATTTTGGTGAAAGTTTCAAGAAAATATATTGATTAGTATTCGAGCTATGAAGGTTTAAAGTTTTGACTTCAAAGGGAGATAACTCACGAAAGAAGTCGAAAATGCAAAAAGTGACTCGTTAAAATCTAAGTTGTGTCACAGGCTATCATCCCTGAAAATTTCATGCGAATAGGTCCAGTGGTTACTTCAGAAAGCTCTGGACAAAAAAAGTACAAAAAATAATAATAATAATAACTAGGATTGCCAAGGCAATACTTAGGTCTTCAAGACTTCTGCTTGACCTTGAACTCCATGCTGGACTCCCGGTTATTCGCCAGTTAGTATGCTTTAAAATGAGCTATCAAACATGTCTCTATCTTCAGTAGTTATTTTACAAAAATTCTCCAAAGACAATGACCCTCTTAAAATGTAACAATTGATTATTAATGGACCCCTACATGATCTTTCTCACGATTAAGACAAAACGGTTTTTTATATTTTCATACTAAGGTGTCACATAAAAAAACTTGTGCTTTAATTTCCACTTAATTAGATGTAACCAACTCTCCCTTTGAACATACAGTAGAAGAACACACTTTTAAAAAATGACCATGTTCAAGGACATATTTTTAAAATCTTAGGAAGAAATTCAAAATTCGGCCAAAACAGTCCTCTCAGGAGTTCATTTATCTTCAAAATGAGCTATCACACATAGCTGTATGTATTGCCGTGAATTAGGAGAAGACTTTTAAAGACGCATACCCTCAAAAACGCGAAAGTTCACAAAATTTTCAGTTTTATCGAAATAGCAAAAAATCTATTATTACGGCCGAAAACAGCTATAGGCCTAATCGATGGAGAATGTTGTTGCCCACATGGTGGTGAAAGTTTTGTGCAAATATATTGATTAGTTCTCGAGATATTAAGGTACAAAGTGTTGACTTCAAGGGGAGATAACTCACGAAAGAAGTCGAAAATCAAAAATCGGCCAAAACAGTCCTCTCAGGAATTCATTTATCTTTAAAATGAGCTATCACACATAGCTGTATGTGTTGCCGTGAATTAGGAGAAGATTTTCAAAGACGCGTACCCTCAAAACCGCGAAAGTTCACAAAATTTTCAGTTTTTGTGAAATAGCAAAAAATCTATTATTACGGCCGAAAACCGCTATAGGCTTAATCGATGAGGAATGTTGTTGCCCACATAGTGGTGCAAGTTTTGAGCAAATATATTGATTAGTTTTCGAGATATTAAGGTATAAAGTTTTGACTTCAAGGGGAGATAACTCGCGAAAGAAGTCGAAAATCCAAAATCGGGCTTCGTAGTGCACCAAGTCAGGCTACAGACTATCGTCACTGAAAATTTCATGAAAATCGGTCAAAGGGTTAAGCGGGAATCTTCTGGACAAAAAAAGGGTCAAATAATAATAAAAAAAAACTAGGATTGCCACAGGCAATACTTAGGTCTTCAAGACTTCTGCTTGACCTAGAAATTCCTTTTGGACTCTCGGTTATACATCTGTTTCTCTGCTTTAAAACGAGCTATCAAACATGTCTCTATCTTCAGTAGTTTTTTTTTAAAAATTCCCCAAAGAAGGTACCCCTCTGAAAAAGGAAAAATCACATATTAATGGACCCCTACATTACATTTCTCACGATTAAGACAAACTGGTTAATATTTCCATACTAAGGTGTAAGATAGAAAATGTTGCGCTTTAATTTCCACTGAAGAAGATGCAATCAGCATTTAGATTGCATACATAATAAATGCGTTATGCTGTTCTGAATATTCAAGAAAATACTCAAAAATACTTAAATTATGACCCCTAGACATCGCTTGCGATGTTCGAGGCTTAACTATCAACTTTTTGATGAAAGCGGTCAACATAAAAGTTGTTCTTCTTGAAATTGTGCATACGTTGGTGTATGCACAATTTCAAAAGCGTAAGAAGTTAAGCAGTAATGATCCTTTAAACATGGCTGAAAATGGCGAGTTCTGAGAAATGGCAATCTTCTATGACTTGTCACACATAAACTATGACAGAAAAATGTTTGAAATTTATTCACCTTAATAAAGGACATCTCTACTTCAGGATTATATATTAAACATAATTGTATCTTCAGTGGTTTACAATGGAAAATTCTACAAAGAAAGTACCCCTCGAAAAGTCTCAAAATCCCAAAATTTTACATTTTTGGAAATACGTCTAAATTGTGTTGATACTATCAACTTTTATATGATAATGATATATTGTGGAATTGTTTAACTAGTTATACGAAAGAGATAGCAATAAGTAACTTTGACGTAACATCATTTGTAACAGAGTTATGCCCCTTTGAACATATAGCCTAAAAAGGATCTTTTAAAAAAGGTTCATATTCAAGGGCATATTCCTGAAATTCGAGGACGAAATTCAAAATTCGGAAAAGATCAAGTTGTTGTACATTCATTTAGCTTTCGGATGAGCTATCACACATAGTTGTATGTATTGCAGTGATTTAAGAGAAGAATTTTGAAGACGCGTACCCTTAAAACCGCGTAAGTTGACAAAATTTTCAGTTTTTCTGAAATAGCAAAAAATCTATTATTACGGCCGAAAACCGCTATAGGCCTAATCGATGGGGAATGTTGTTGCCCACATTTTGGTAAAAGTTTTATGAAAATATCTTCATTAGATTTCGAGCTATTAAGGTTTAAAGTTTTGAATTCAAGGGGAGATAACTCAAGAAGGAAGTCGAAAATCAAAATTCGGCCGACGTACAAGGCTAGTTTTTGTTACAGACTATTATCCCTGAAAATTTCGTGCAAATCAGTTCAGCCGTTACTTCAGAATCGCGATCACAAAAAACGTACAAATAATAATAAAGAAAAAACCGGATAATAACAATAGGTCTTCCAGACATTCGTCTTGAAGACCTAAAAAAAAACACGATAATAACAATAGGTCTTCCAGACATAGTCTTGAAGACCTAATGAAGAACACGGATAATAACAATAGGTCTTCCAGACGTAGTCTTGAAGACCTAATGAAGAACACGGATAATAACAATAGGTCTTCCAGACGTAGTCTTGAAGACCTAACTAGGATTGACGCGTCAATACTTAGGTCTTCAAGACTTTTGCTTGACCTAGAACTCCATGTTGGACTTAGGGTTATTCGTCTGTTTCTCCGCTTTAAAATGAGCTATCAAACATGTCTCTATCTTCAGTAGTTTTTTTACAAAAATTATCCAAAGAAGGTACCCCTCTGAAAACGGAAAAATCACATATTAATGGACCACTACATTCTATTTCTCACGATTAAGACAAAATGGTTAATATTTCCATACTAAGGTGTAACATAGAAAATGTTGTGTTTTAATTTCCACTTAAGAAGATGTAATCAGCATTTAGATTGCATACATAATAAATGCGTTATGCTGTTCTGAATATTCAAGAAAATACTCAAAAATGCTTAAATTTGGACCCCTAGACATCGCTTGCGATGTTCGAGGCTTAACTATCAACTTTTTGATGAAAGCGGTCAACATAAAAGTTGTTCTTCTTAAAATTGTGCATACGTTGGTGTATGCACAATTCCAATAGCGTAAGAAGTTAAGCAGTAATGATCCTTTAAACATGGCTGAAAATGGCGAGTTCTGAAAAATGGCAATCTTCTATGACTTGTCACACATAAACTATGACAGAAAAATGTTTGAAATTTATTTACCTTAATAAAGGACATCTCTACTCCATAATGATATATTGAACATACTTGTATCTTCAGTGGTTTACAATGGAAAATTCTACAAAGAAAGTACCCCTCGAAAAGTCTCAAAATCCCAAAATTTTACATTTTTGGAAATACGTCCAAATTGTGTCGATACTATCAACTTTTACATGATAATGATATATTGTGGAATTGTTTAACTAGTTATATGAAAGAGATAGCAATAAGTAACTTTGACATAAGTCCATTTGTAACAGAGTTATGCCCCTTTGAACATATAGCCTAAAAACGCTCTTTTAAAAAAAGGTCCATATTCAAGGGCATATTCCTGAAATTCGAGGACGAAATTCAAAATTCGGAAAAGATCAAGTTGTTGTACATTCATTTAGCTTTCGGATGAGCTATCACACATAGTTGTATGTATTGCCGTGATTTAAGAGAAGATTTTTGAAGACGCGTACCCTTAAAACCGCGAAAGTTGACGAAATTTTCAGTTTTTCCGAAATAGCAAAAAATCTATTATTACGGCCGAAAACCGCTATAGGCCTAATCGATGGGGAATGTTGATGCCCACATTTTGGTGAAAGTTTTATGAAAATATCTTTATTTGTTTTTGAGCTATTAAGGTTTAAAGTTTTGACTTCAAGGGGGGATAACTCAAGATAGGAGACGAAAATCAAAATTCGGCCGACGTACAAGGCGAGTTTTTGTTACAGGCTATTATCCCTGAAAATTTCGTGCAAATCGGTTCAGCCGTTACTTCAGAATCCGTTTAACAAAAAACGTACAAATAAATATAGTCGCAAGCGACGACAAAAGGATTCAGCGCATATTTGATTAATTTCCTAGTAAGTATATCATATCAGCAGTCATTCCTGAAAGTTACACGAAGATCTCTATAAGCATTAAGCTCCAGCAGCCTCTACCTGTCCATCATGTAAAACGAAAGTCGGATTTAACAACAACAATCAAAATGGCGGCTAAACCACGTGACTTTCGAATTCGTTGTGATTAACTTTTCTGCGTGCATTGTCATTGTGCATCTTTTAAAAAAAGTTGCAAGTCTCTAGGTGAACTATGAAAACAATTCCCATGTTAAAAATCGAACTTTAGAATCGTACTGGACCTTTAATGGTTTGATTGATTGGGCCCAAAAGCTCCGCTGCAAAACTACATGGTAAGGGCTATCAGCCTACAAAGTTTGGTTGCAATAGTCGGATTCCTTCTGGCAAAAGTCGTGTTTACAAGATCCGTGGTAGAAGAACAAAGGAATTGCGACTTTTACACAATCTATGGGCGTGACCTGCATCCTTTGTTTCTGTTGATCAAATTGTGTGAATAGTTTCGCATGAATAGCGACGAAACCGTACATCTTACAAAATTGTTATGATTGACTTTTTTGTCTGTAGTGTTACTGTCTATCATAGTTAAAAAAATTTAACTCTCTAAGTGCATTTTGAAAATTCCCCCCATGTTAAAATTGTCAGTGTTATTTATCTATAATTATGTACCCGTTCTCAAAAACCGGAAATGACTGTTTAGCGTCGATTTTATTGTTGATTCGTATAGACAATAGTACTATCTTACATTTCTTGGAAAAATCTTGAAATTTTCGATTAAATCTTATGAGTTATCTCCCTTTGAAGTTTGCGATTTTAAAAAATTGTCGGACTTTGAAAGATCACTGTGCAAAAAGTATAGCGAATTTGCAAAAATCCGTCTGATGACTTTTGTTAGCAATATATCAGCTACGTTATGTGAAAATATGAGCTTTCTAATACTTGTATCTTCAGAGGAGAAGATTGTCAAAGGTGCATGGGGTCGGGAAATTTTGAAAAGTGTCTAAAATCAAAATGGCGGCAAAACCACGTGACCAACGAAATCGTCATGATTTACTTTTCTGCTCGCACTGTCAATGCGCATCTTTTAAAAAAGGTTGCAAGTCTCTAACTGCATTTTGAATAATTTTCCCATGTTAAAAATCGAAACTTTGAATCGAACTGGATCTTTAACGTTTGTGTCGATTGGGCCCAAAAGCTTATTTTGACTAGTTCGTAGTAAGAGCTGTCATTTTGCAAAGTTTGGTTGCATTAGCTCTTTTCGTTTGGCCGAAATCGTGACCACGCGGTCGCTGGAAGAATAATAATAATAAATATAGTCACAAGTGACGATAAAAGGATTCAGCGCATATTTGATTAATTTCCTAGTAAGTATATCATATCAGCAGTCATTCCTGAAAGTTACAGGAAGATCTCTATAAGCATTAAGCTACAGTAGCCTCTACCTGTCCATCATGTAAAACGAAAGTCGGATTTATCAACAACAATCAAAATGGCGGCTAAACCACGTGACTTTCGAATTCGTTGTGATTAACTTTTCTGCGTACATTGTCATTGCGCATCTTTTAAAAAAAGTTGCAAGTCTCTAGGTGAACTTTGAAAAAATTTCCCATGTTAAAAATCGAACTTTAGAATCGTACTGGACCTTTAAATGGTTTGATTGATTGGGCCCAAAAGCTGCGCTGCAAAACTACATGGTAAGGGCTATCAGCCTACAAAGTTTGGCTGCAATAGTCGCATTCCTTCTGGCAAAAGTCGTGTTTACAAGATCCGTGGTAGAAGAACAAAGGAATTGCGACTTTTACACAGTCTATGGGCGTGACCTGCATCCTTAGTTTCTGTTGTTCAAATTGTGTAAATAGTTTCGCATGAATAGCGACGAAACCGTACATCTTACAAAATTGTTATGATTGACTTTTTTATCTGTAGTGTTCCTGTCTATCATATGAACAAAACATTAACTCTCTAAGTGCATTTTGAAAATTCCCCCCATGTTAAAATTGTCAGTGTTATTTATCTATAATTAAGTACCCGTCCTCAAAAACCGGAAATGACTGTTCAGCGTCGATTTTATTGTTGATTCGTATAGACAATAGTACTGTCTTACATTTCTTGGAAAAATCTTGAAATCTTCGATTAAATCTTATGAGTTATCTCCCTTTGAAGTTTGCGATTTTAAAAAATTGTCGGACTTTGAAAGATCACTGTGCAAAAAGTAAAGTTAATTTGCAAAAATTCGTCTGATAACTTTTGTTAGCAATATATCAGCTACGTTATGTGAAAATATGAGCTTTCTAATGCTTGTATCTTCAGAGGAGAAGATTGTCAAAGGTAGATGGGTTCGGGAAATTTTGAAAAGTGTCTAAAATCAAAATGGCGGCGAAACCACGTGACCAACGACATCGTCATGATTTACTTTTCTGCTCGCACTGTCAATGCGCATCTTTTACAAAAGGTTCCAAGTCTCTAGCTGCATTTTGAATAATTTTCCCATGTTAAAAATCGAAATTTAGAATCGAACTGGACCTTTAATGGCTGTGTCGATTGTGCCCAAAAGCTTATTTTAAGTAGTTCGTAGTAAGGGCTATCAGTTTGCAAAGTTTTGTTGCATTAGCTCTTTTCGTTTGGCCGAAATCGTGACCACGCCCTCGCTGGAAGAATAATAATAATAATAATAATAATAATAAATATAGTCGCAAGCGACGACAAAAGGATTCAGCGCATATTTGATTAATTTCCTAGTAAGTATATCATATCAGCAGTCATTCCTGAAAGTTACACGAAGATCTCTATAAGCATTAAGCTCCAGCAGCCTCTACCTGTCCATCATGTAAAACGAAAGTCGGATTTAACAACAACAATCAAAATGGCGGCTAAACCACGTGACTTTCGAATTCGTTGTGATTAACTTTTCTGCGTGCATTGTCATTGTGCATCTTTTAAAAAAAGTTGCAAGTCTCTAGGTGAACTATGAAAAAAATTCCCATGTTAAAAATCGAACTTTAGAATCGTACTGGACCTTTAATGGTTTGATTGATTGGGCCCAAAAGCTCCGCTGCAAAACTACATGGTAAGGGCTATCAGCCTACAAAGTTTGGTTGCAATAGTCGGATTCCTTCTGGCAAAAGTCGTGTTTACAAGATCCGTGGTAGAAGAACAAAGGAATTGCGACTTTTACACAGTCTATGGGCGTGACCTGCATCCTTTGTTTCTGTTGATCAAATTGTGTGAATAGTTTCGCATGAATAGCGACGAAACCGTACATCTTACAAAATTGTTATGATTGACTTTTTTGTCTGTAGTGTTACTGTCTATCATATTAAAAAAAAATTAACTCTCTAAGTGCATTTTGAAAATTCCCCCCATGTTAAAATTGTCAGTGTTATTTATCTATAATTATGTACCCGTTCTCAAAAACCGGAAATGAATGTTTAGCGTCGATTTTATTGTTGATTCGTATAGACAATAGTACTGTCTTACATTTCTTGGAAAAATCTTGAAATTTTCGATTAAATCTTATGAGTTATCTCCCTTTGAAGTTTGCGATTTTCAAAAATTGTCGGACTTTGAAAGATCACTGTGCAAAAAGTATAGCGAATTTGCAAAAATCCGTCTGAAGACTTTTGTTAGCAATATATCAGCTACGTTATGTGAAAATATGAGCTTTCTAATGCTTGTATCTTCAGAGGAGAAGATTGTCAAAGGTGCATGGGGTCGGGAAATTTTGAAAAGTGTCTAAAATCAAAATGGCGGCGAAACCACGTGACCAACGAAATCGTCATGATTTACTTTTCTGCTCGCACTGTCAATGCGCATCTTTTAAAAAAGGTTGCAAGTCTCTAACTGCATTTTGAATAATTTTCCCATGTTAAAAATCGAAATTTAGAATCGAACTGGACCTTTAATGGCTGTGTCGATTGTGCCCAAAAGCTTATTGTTAGTAGTTCGTAGTAAGGGCTATCAGTTTGCAAAGTTTGGTTGCATTAGCTCTTTTCGTTTGGCCGAAATCGTGACCACGCCCTCGCTGGAAGAATAATAATAATAATAATAATAATAATAATAAAACACGCCAATAACAATAAGGATTCAGCACTTTAGTGCTGAATCCTTAATAATAATAATAAAACACGCCAATAACAATAAGGATTCAGCACTTTAGTGCTGAATCCTTAAATATAGTCGCAAGCGACGACAAAAGGATTCAGCGCATATTTGATTAATGTCCTAGTAAGTATATCATATCAGCAGTCATTCATGAAAGTTACACGAAGATCTCTATAAGCATAAAGCTCCAGCAGCCTCTACCTGTCCATCATGTAAAACGAAAGTCGGATTTATCAACAACAATCAAAATGGCGGCTAAACCACGTGACTTTCGAATTCGTTGTGATTAACTTTTCTGCGTACATTGTCATTGCGCATCTTTTAAAAAAAGTTGCAAGTCTCTAGGTGAACTTTGAAAAAATTTCCCATGTTAAAAATCGAACTTTAGAATCGAACTGGACCTTTAATGGTTTGATTGATTGGGCCCAAAAGCTCCGCTGCAAAACTACATGGTAAGGGCTATCAGCCTACAAAGTTTGGTTGCAATAGTCGGATTCCTTCTGGCAAAAGTCGTGTTTACAAGATCCGTGGTAGAAGAACAAAGGAATTGCGACTTTTACACAGTCTATGGGCGTGACCTGCACCCTTTGTTTCTGTTGATCAAATTGTGTGAATAGTTTCGCATGAATAGCGACGAAACCGTACATCTTACAAAATTGATATGATTGACTTTTTTGTCTGTAGTGTTACTGTCTATCATATTTAAAAAAAATTAACTCTCTAAGTGCATTTTGAAAATTCCCCCCATGTTAAAATTGTCAGTGTTATTTATCTATAATTATGTACCCGTTCTCAAAAACCGGAAATGACTGTTTAGCGTCGATTTTATTGTTGATTCGTATAGACAATAGTACTGTCTTACATTTCTTGGAAAAATCTTGAAATTTTCGATTAAATCTTATGAGTTATCTCCCTTTGAAGTTTGCGATTTTAAAAAATTGTCGGACTTTGAAAGATCACTGTGCAAAAAGTATAGCGAATTTGCAAAAATCCGTCTGATGACTTTTGTTAGCAATATATCAGCTACGTTATGTGAAAATATGAGCTTTCTAATGCTTGTATCTTCAGAGGAGAAGATTGTCAAAGGTGCATGGGGTCGGGAAATTGTGAAAAGTGTCGAAAATCAAAATGGCGGCGAAACCACGTGACCAACGAAATCGTCATGATTTACTTTTCTGCTCGCACTGTCAATGCGCATCTTTTAAAAAAGGTTGCAAGTCTCTAACTGCATTTTGAATAATTTTCCCATGTTAAAAATCGAAATTTAGAATCGAACTGGACCTTTAATGGCTGTGTCGATTGTGCCCAAAAGCTTATTTTTAGTAGTTCGTAGTAAGGGCTATCAGTTTGCAAAGTTTGGTTGCATTAGCTCTTTTCGTTTGGCCGAAATCGTGACCACGCCCTCGCTGGAAGAATAATAATAATAATAATAATAACTAGGATTGACGCGTCAATACTTAGGTCTTCAAGACTTCTGCTTGACCTAGAACTCCATGTTCGACTTAGGGTTATTCGTCTGTTTCTCCGCTTTAAAATGAGCTATCAAACATGTCTCTATCTTCAGTAGTTTTTTTTACAAAAATTCTCCAAAGAAGGTACCCCTCTGAAAACGGAAAAATCACATATTAATGGACCCCTACATTACATTTCTCACGATTAAGACAAAATGGTTAATATTTCCATACTAAGGTGCAACATAGAAAATGTTGTGCTTTAATTTCCACTTAAGAAGATGTAATCATCAGTTAGATTGCATACATAATAAATGCGTTATGCTGTTCTGAATATTCAAGAAAATAGTAAAAAATGCTTAAATTTGGACCCCTAGACATCGCCTGCGATCTTTGAGGCTTAACTATCAACTTGTTGATGAAAGCGGTCAACATAAAAGTTGTTCTTCTTGTAATTGTGCATACGTAGGTGTATGTAAAACTTCAATAGCATAAGAAGTAAATCAGTTATGATCCTTTGAAGTTTGATTAAAATTGCGATTTTTTAAAAATGACAA
Source organism: Gibbula magus (assembly GCA_936450465.1). Taxonomy (NCBI): domain Eukaryota; kingdom Metazoa; phylum Mollusca; class Gastropoda; order Trochida; family Trochidae; genus Gibbula; species Gibbula magus. The sequence continues at coordinate 28,899,476 of OW388297.1, forward strand.
ACTTCTATGACTTGTCACAAAAAAACTAAGACAGATTTGAGCTTGAAAAATATTGTCCTTAATAAATGACGTTTCTACATCACCATGATCTATTTAAAGTCTTCCTATCTTCAGTGGTTCATTATCAATACTTCCCCAAAGGATAAACACCTCAAAAAGTCTCAAAATCCAAATATTTCACTGTTTTGGGAATATGCTCAAATTATGCCCAAACTAATAACTTTTACATAATGATGTGTTATGGAATTGTTATACAAGTTATTATAAAGAGATTGAAATAAATAACTATGACATAAATTAATTTGTAACAGAGTAATGCCTCTTTGAACATGCAGCCAAAAAAAACCTTTTTCAAAAAGGTCCATATTCAAGGGCATATTACTGAAATTCGTGGACGAAATTTAAAATTCTTTCATGATCACTTTTTTCTACAATCAATTAGCTTTAAGATGAGCTATCACACATAGCTGTATGTATTGCCGTGATTTAGGAGAAGATTTTTAAAGACGCGTACCCTGAAAACCGCGAAAGTTCACAAAATTTTCAGTTTTTTCGAAATAGCAAAAAAACTATTATTACGGCCGAAAACCGCTATAGGCCTAATCGATGGGGAATGTTGTTGCCCACATTTTGGTGAAAGTTTTATTAAAATATCTTGATTAGATTTCGAGCTATTGAGGTTTAAAGTTTTGACTTCAAGGGGAGATAACTCAAGAAAGAAGTCGAAAATGAAAATTCGGTCGACGTACAAGGCTAGTTTTTGTTACAGGCTATTATCCCTGAAAATTTCGTGCAAATCGATTCAGCCGTTACTTCAGAATCGCGCGCACAAAAAACGTACAAATAATAATAATAACTAGGACTGCCGCGGCAGTACTTAGGTCTTCAGACTTCTGCTTGACCTTCACCTCCATGTTTGATCGAAGAATGTCACTTATACTATTCTGTAAAAACTACTAATGTTACATGTATCCCCCCTCATACCAGCAAAACTTTGAAAATTCCCAACTTATATTATTAATCAAAATATCAAGAAAACCACGTGACCTTCATTTTTGCCATGATTTACTTTTTGTTTTTATTTGTACTGTGCATCTTTAAAAAAAATTAAGTCTCTAGGTTGATATTTAAAATTTGCCCTTTCCAACGAATTTATCAGCTTTATGTTTTTGTAGAACCGGTATACTGTCAATCTTTTACAACAAGTTGGTAATCTGTAAGTGGATTTTAAAAAATAATACTATACAATAAGACAGTCTCTAGTTCCATTTGGAAATTTTACACTTGATTAAAATAACAAATTTGTTTTAAAATCTTTCACCGATGCCTGCAGTGTCCTAAGAAGAAATTACAATTTCCGCAAGCTCCTGCCAAGGTGCATGCAGCCATAAGCAGACCAAGCGTCAAAAGGAAGGAAATGTTGAATTTTAAATATTTGTAAACTACTACGAATACATCAGCATTATTTATTTGCATGAAATACTATTGTGATTCTTTTAAAACGAGTTGCATGTCTTTAAGTAAATATTTAGAAACAATACGATGACAATAATTACACTAAATAGATAAGATGCCAGGTTCCCGCAACCTCTTGCCAATGAGCATGCTGCCAAAAAATAGATAAGATGCCAGGTTCCCGCAACCTCTTGCCAATGAGCATGCTGCCAAAGGCATGGCCTCGAAGTGAAATGATGATAATACATTAAAATAAAGAAATTATAAATAGTGGCTGAACCATATGAGCAACGAATTCGCCCTGATTTAAAATTTTGATCACAGCGATATTAGCTATCTTTAAATTAAATTACAAGTCTCTTGTTCTTTTTTGAAAATTGAAATTCGGTTGAAGAGAAGACTCTTCCACAAGCTCCTGCCAAGGTGCATGATGCCATAAGCAAACCAGGCGTAAAAATGAAGGAAATATTGAATTTTAATTATTTGTGAACTACAACGAACATAACAGCTTTATTTATTTGCAATGAACTTCATTTTGATTCCTTTAAAACAAGTTGCAAGTCTGAAAGTAGATATTTAGAAATAATACAATGACAATAACACTCATGAGATGAGATGCCAGTTTCCCGCAACCTCTTGCCAAGGAGCATCCAAAGGCAGGGCTTCCAAGTTAACCGATGAAAAAACATTATAATACAGAAAATGTAAATGGCGGCTAAACCATGTGAGCTACGAAGTCGTCATGATTTACAATTTTGGTCACAACGATATAACCTATCGTTTAAATGGAGTTGCAAGTCTCTAGGTCTATTTTGAAATTTTTGCCCATGTTAAAATTTAAATTTTGAAAAATGTCATTTTTTTCAAAATTCCTACAGACCGGAAATGACTGTTCGCACGCCATTTTATTATTGATTCTTGTACACGACATATGTATCTTCCTTCCCTGAAAAAATCATAACGTTCCCGTCCTAGGTCTTTTAGTTATATGCCCTTGAAGTTGGCCATTTTTCACTTTTTTCCGATTTCAGACAAATTTGAAAGCTCACTGTGAAAAAAGTATAAAGATTTCGCAAATTCTGATTCGTATCGTTTTGAGTACAATGCATCAGCTACTTTGTGTGAAAGTTTCAGATCTGTAGTGCCAGAATGTTCAGAGGAGAAGATTTTTGAAGATGGGTGGGGTCAAAAACGCTGAAAATTCACTAAAAACGAAATGACGTCTAAGTCATTTGACCCACGACTTCACTATGATTTACTTTTTTGTTCACAATCTTATTGCGCATCTTTTAGAAAAAGTTTCAAGTCTCTAGATGCATTTTGAAAAAATTTCCCATGTTAAAATTCGAATTTTCGAAGGGCCGTAACTCAAGAACCGGAACCGGAAGTCGGGATTTTTTTTCATCTGTATCAATTTCAGCCCAGAGGCTAACATCCCTGTTAATTTCATGAAAATCGGGTCGCCCGTTTTTTCAGTACAGCTGTCACAAAAATCTCGGAAATAATAATAATAATAATAATAATCAGGATAATAACAGTAGGTCTTCCAGACTTTCGTCTGAAGACCTAATAAAGAAAAAACCGGATAATAACAATAGGTCTTCCAGACATTCGTCTTGAAGACCTAATAACTAGGATTGACGCGTCAATACTTAGGTCTTCAAGACTTCTGCTTGACCTTGAACTCCATGTTGGACTCTCGGTTATTCACCAGTTTCTCTGCTTTAAAATGAGCTATCAAACATGTCTCTATCTTAAGTAGTTATTTTACAAAAATTCTCCAAAGACAATGACCCTCTAAAAATGGAACAATCGGTTATTAATGAACCCCTACATGGCCTTTCTCACGATTAAGACAAAATGGTTGATATTTTGATACTAAGGTGCAACATAGAAAATATTGTGCTTTAATTTCCACTTAAGTAGATGTAATCATTATTACGTTTGCATGTATAATTAATGCGTTATGTTCTTTGTAATATTCACGAAAATACTCAAAAATACGTTAATTTGGACCCCTAGACAACATTTGCGATGTTCGGAGCTTAACTATCAACTTTTTGATGAAAGAGTTCAATAAATGAGTTGTTGTTCTTGAATTTGTGCATCCGTTGGTGTAAATACAATTTCAATATCTTAATTAGTAAGGCAGTTATGATCCATTAAACTTGGCTGAAAATGGCGAGTTCTAAAAAATGGCAATCTTCCATGACTTGTTACACAAAAACTATGACAGAAAAAATTGTTTGAAATTTATTCCCCTTAATAAAGGACATCTCTACTTCACGATGATATATTAAACATAATTGTTTCTTTAGTGGTTTACAATCGAAAATTCGACAAAGAAAGTACCCCTTGAAAAGTCTCAAAATCACAAAATTTAGATTTTTGGGGAATATGTCCAAATTGTGCCGAAACTATCAATTTTTACATGATAATGATATGTTATGGAAGTGTACAGCTGGTTATTATGAAGAGAGTGCAATATATAACTTTGACATCAGTTAATTTCTAACAGAGTTATGCCCCTTTGAACATGCAGTCGAAAAAGGAACATTAAAAAAAGGACCATATTCAAGGGCAGATAACTCAAATTACAGGCCAAAATTCAAAATTCGGCCCACAGCACGCTATTGAGCAGGTATTCAGCTTTCATATGAGCTACCATATATAGCTGTACGTATTGCCCTGATTTAGGAGAAGATTTTCAAAGACGCGTACCCTAAAAACTGCGAAAGTTCACACAAAATTCAGTTTTTTCGAAATAGCACAAAATCTATATATACGGCCGAAAAAAAGTCATTAACCTTTTTGATGGGGAATGTTGTTGCGCATATTTTGGTGAAAGTTTTAAGAAAATATATTGATTAGTATTCGAGCTATGAAGGTTTAAAGTTTTGACTTCAAAGGGAGATAACTCACGAAAGAAGTCGAAAATCCAAAAAGTGACTCGTTAAAATCTAAGTTGAGTCACAGGCTATCATCCCTGAAAATTTCATGTGAATCGTGCAAGTGGTTACTTCAGAAAGCTCTGGACAAAAAAAGTACAAAAAATAATAATAATAATAATAATAACTAGGATTGACGCGTCAATACTTAGGTCTTCAAGACTTCTGCTTGACCTTGAACTCCATGTTTGACTCTCGCTTATGCACCAGTTTCTCTGCTTTAAAACGAGCTATCAAACATGTCTCTATCTTCAGTAGTTATTTTACAAAAATTCTCCAAAGACAATGACCCTCTGAAAATGGAAAAATTACATATTAATGGACCCCTACATGATCTTTCTCACGATTAAGACAAAACTGTCAACATTTTCATAATAGGGTGTAACATAGGAGATGTTATACTTTGATTTCCACGTTAGTAGATGATATCATCATTAAGATTGCATACATAATTAATACGATATGTTCTTCTGAATATTCAGGAAAATACTCAAATATGCTCATTTTCGTACCCCTAGACATCGTTCGCGATGTTCGAGGCTTAACTATCAACTTTTTGATGAAAGCAGTCAACATAAAGGTTTTTCTTCTTGAAATTGTGCATACGTAGGTGTATGTAAAATGTCAATAGCATAAGAAGTTAAGCAGTTATGAACCTTTCAATTTTGTTGAAAATGGCGATTTTCGAAAAATTACAATCTTCTATGACTTGTCAGACGTAAACTATGAAAGACACATGCTTGAAAGTTATTGTCCTTAATGACATGATAACTCTCCTTCAAAATGAGCTATTAAACATGTTTGTATCTTCAGTTGTTTGCGATCGAAAATTCTTCTAAAAATATGCCCCTCAAAAGTTCTCAAAATCGCGAAATATCATACATTTTGACAAATGCGATAATTGTGGCCTAAATATCGACTTTTACATGATATAGATCTGTTATGGAAATGTTCAGTAACGCATTGTGATCACATGGAAATACGTATATTTGAAATATCTTCATTTCTTACAGAGTTATGCCCCTTTGAACATGAGCCCGAAATTCGGTCTTTTTAAAAATGACCATGTTCAATGACGGATTAATAAAATTCTAGGATGAAATTAAAAAATCGACAACTACAACCCTCTGAAGAATTCATTTATCTTTAAAATAAGCTATCATATGTAGCTGTACTAAAAAAATTGAAGGACGAGAAGGTTTTCTTAGACGCATACCCTAAAAACCGCGAAAGTTCACCAAAAATTCAGTTTTTTCGAAATAGCAAAAAATCTATTCTGCCGGCCGAAAAAATGTCATTAACCTTTTTGATGGGGAATGTTCTTGCCCACATTTTGGTGAAAGTTTTGAGAACATATATTGATTAGTATTCGAGCTATGAAGGTTTAAAGATTTGACTTCAAGGGGAGATAACTCAAGAAAGAAGTCGAAAATGCAAAAAGTGACTCGTTAAAATCTAAGTTGGGTCACAGGCTATCATCCCTGAAAATGTCATGTGAATCGGCCCAGTGGTTACTTCAGAAAGCTCTGGACAAAAAAAGTACAAAGAATAATAATAATGAAGAACCAGGATAATAACAATAGGTCTTCCAGACGTAGTCTTGAAGACCTAATGAAGAACACGGATAATAACAATAGGTCTTCCAGACGTAGTCTTGAAGACCTAACTAGGATTGACGCGTCAATACTTAGGTCTTCAAGACTTCTGCTTGACCTTGAACTCCATGTTGGACTCTCAGTGATTCGCCAGTTATTCTGCTTTAAAATGAGCTATCAAACATGTCTCTATCTTCAGTAGTTATTTTATAAAAATTCTCCAAAGACAATGACCCTCTGAAAATGGAAAAATCACGAAAAAATGGACCCCTACATGATCTTTCTCACTATTAAGACACAACGGTAAACATTTTCATAATAAGGTGTAACATAGGATATGTTATACTTTGATTTCCACGTAAGAAGATGATATCATCATTAAGATTGCATACATAATTAATACGCTATGTTCTTCTGAATATTCAGGAAAATACTCAAAAATGCTCATTATCCTACCCCTAGACATCGTTCGCGATGTTCGAGGCTTAACTATCAACTTTTTGATGAAAGCGGTCAACACAAAAGTTTTTCTTCTTGAAATTGTGCATACGTAGGTGTCTATGAAATTTCAATAGCATGAGAAGTTAGGCAGTTATGAACCTATCAACTTTGTTGAAAATGGCGATTTTCGAAAAATGACAATCTTCTATGACTTGTCACACGTAAACTATGACAGACACATGCTTGAAAGTTATTGTCCTTAATAAAATGATGTCTCTCCTTCAAATTGAGCTATTAAACATGTTTGTATCGTCAGTGGTTTGCGATCGAAAATTCTTCTAAAAATATGCCCCTATGGCTCTCCTTCAAATTGAGCTATTAAACATGTTTGTATCGTCAGTGGTTTGCGATAGAAAATTCTTCTAAAAATATGCCCCTACAAAGTTCTCAAAATCACGAAATTTCATACATTTTGACAAATGCGATAATTGTGGCCTAACTATCAACTTTTACATGAAAAAGATCTGTTATACAAATGTTAAGTAACGTACTGTGATCAGATGGCAATAAGTATCTTTGACATATCTTCATTTCTAACAGAGTTATGGCCCTTTCAGCATGAGGCCTAAATTCGGTCTTTTTAAAAATGACCATCTTCAATGAAGGATTATTAAAATTCAAGGATGAAATTAAAAAATCGACTTCTACAACCCTCTGAAGAATTCATTTATCTTCAAAATGAGCTATCACATTTAACTTTATTCAAAGAATTGAAGGAAGAGAAGGGTTTTTTAGACGCATATCCTAAAAATCGCGAAAGTTCACCAAAAATTCATTTTTTTCGAAATAGCAAAAAATCTATTATTACGGCCGAAAATCGCTATAGGCCTAATCGATGCGGAATGTTGTTGCCCACATTTTGGTGAAAGTTTTATGAAAATATATTCATTAGTTTTTGAGCTAATGCGGTTTGAAGTTTTGACTTCAAGGGGAGATAACTCAAGAAAGAAGTCGAAAATCCAAAATCTGTCTCGTCTATTTCCAGACATGGTTACATGCTATCATCTCTGTAAATTTCATGCGAATCAATGAAGCGGTTAATTCAGAAAGTTCTGGACAAGAAAAGTACAAATAATAAAGAATAACTAGGATTGCCACAGGCAATACTTAGGTCTTCAAGACTTCTGCTTGACCTTGAACTCCATGTTGGACTCTCAGTGATTCGCCAGTTATTCTGCTTTAAAATGAGCTATCAAACATGTCTCTATCTTAAGTAGTTATTTTATAAAAAATTCTCCAAAGACAATGACCCTCTGAAAATGGAAAAATCACGAAAAAAAAACCCTACATGATCTTTCTTTAAGCAGTTATGAACCTTTCAATTTTGTTGAGAATGGCGATTTTCGAAAAATTACAATCTTCTATGACTTGTCTGACGTAAACTATGAAAGACACATGCTTGAAAGTTATTGTCCTTAATGACATGATAACTCTCCTTCAAAATGAGCTATTAAACATGTTTGTATCTTCAGTTGTTTGCGATCGAAAATTCTTCTAAAAATATGCCCCTCAAAGTTCTCAAAATCGCGAAATATCATACATTTTGACAAATGCGATAATTGTGGCCTAAATATCGACTTTTACATGATATAGATCTGTTATGGAAATGTTAAGTAACGCATTGTGATCACATGGAAATACGTATATTTGAAATATCTTCATTTCTTACAGAGTTATGCCCCTTTGAACATGAGCCCGAAATTCGGTCTTTTTAAAAATGACCATGTTCAATGACGGATTAATAAAATTCTAGGATGAAATTAAAAAATCGACAACTACAACCCTCTGAAGAATTCATTTATCTTTAAAATAAGCTATCATATGTAGCTGTACTCAAAAAATTGAAGGACGAGAAGGTTTTCTTAGACGCATACCCTAAAAACCGCGAAAGTTCACCAAAAATTCAGTTTTTTCGAAATAGCAAAAAATCTATTCTGCCGGCCGAAAAAATGTCATTAACCTTTTTGATGGGGAATGTTCTTGCCCACATTTTGGTGAAAGTTTTGAGAAAATATATTGATTAGTATTCGAGCTATGAAGGTTTAAAGTTTTGACTTCAAGGGGAGATAACTCAAGAAAGAAGTCGAAAATGCAAAAAGTGACTCGTTATTATCTAAGTTGGGTCACAGGCTATCATCCCTGAAAATGTCATGTGAATCGGCCCAGTGGTTACTTCAGAAAGCTCTGGACAAAAAAAGTACAAAGAATAATAATAACTAGGATTGCCAAGGCAATACTTAGGTCTTCAAGACTTCTGCTTGACCTTGAACTCCATGTTGCACTCTCGGTTATTCGCCAGTTATTATGCTTTAAAATGAGCTATCAAACATGTCTCTATCTTCAGTAGTTATTTTACAAAAATTATCCAAAGACAATGACCCTCTGAAAATGAAACAATCGCTTATTAATGGACCCCTACATTACATTTCTCACGATTAAGACAAAATGGTTAATATTTCCATACTAAGGTGTAACATAGAAAATGTTGTGCTTTAATTTCCACTTAAGAAGATGCAATCATCATTTAGATTGCATACATAATTAATGCGTTATGCTGTTCTGAATATTCAAGAGAATACTCAAAAATGCTTAAATTTGGACCCCTAGACATCGTTTGCGATGTTCGAGGCTTAACTATCAACTTTATGATGAAAGCGGTCAACATAAAAGTTGTTCTTCTTGAAATTGTGCATAAGTAGGTGTATGCAAAATTTCAATAGCGTAAGAAGTTAAGCAGTAATGATCCTTTAAACATGGCTGAAAATGGCGAGTTCTGAAAAATGGCAATCTTCTATGACTTGTCACACATAAACTATGACAGAAAAATGTTTGAAATTTATTTACCTTAATAAAGGACATCTCTACTTCACGGTGATATATTAAACATAATTGTATCTTCAGTGGTTTACAATGGAAAATTCTACAAAGAAAGTACCCCTCGAAAAGTCTCAAAATAGCAAAATTTCGTATTTTTGGTCAAACGCGTCAATTGTGGCCGAACTATCAACTTTTACATGATATAGATCTGTTATAGAAATGTTGAGTAACGTATCTTCATCAGATTCCATTAAGTATCTTTGATATATCTTCATTCCTAAGAGAGTTATGTCCCTTTAAACATGAGGCCAAAATTCGGTCTTTTTAAAAATTACCATGTTCAAGGACAGATTCTTGAAATTCAAGGAAGAAATTCAAAATTCGAAAAAGTCTACCCTCTTCAAAATTCATTTATCTTCAAAATGAGCTATCACACTTAGCTGTATGTATTTCGGTGAATAAGAAGAAGATTTTCAAAGACGCATACCCTCAAAATCGCGAAAGTTCGCAAAATTTTCAGTTTTTTAGAAATAGCAAAAAATCTATTATTACGGCCGAAAACCACTATAGGCCTAGTCGATGGGGAATGTTGTTGCCCACATTTTGGTGAAAGTTGTATGAAAATATCTTGATAAGTTTTCGAAATATTCAGGTTTGAAATTTCAACTTCCAAGGGGGATAACTCTAAAACCAGGTCGAAATTCAAAATTCGGGCGACGTACAAATCTAAGTTAGGACACGGGCTACCATCCCTGAAAATTTCATGTAGATCGAACCAGCCGTTACGTGGGAAAACTTGGAACAAAATAGTACAAATAATAATAATAATAACTAGGATTGACGCGTCAATACTTAGGTCTTCAAGCCTTCTGCTTGACCTAGAACTCCATGTTGGACTTAGGGTTATTCGTCTGTTTCTCCGCTTTAAAATGAGTCATCAAACATGTCTCTATCTTGAGTAGTTATTTTACAAAAATTATCCAAAGACAATGACCCTCTGAAAATGGAACAATCGCTTATTAATGGACCCCTACATGACCTTTCTCACAATTAAGACAAAATGGTTAATATTTTCATACTAAGTTGCAACATAGAAAGTATTGTGCTTTAATTTCCACTTAAGTAGATGTAACCAACTCTACCTTTGAACATACAGTAGAAGAACACACTTTCAAAAAATGACCATGTTCAAGGACATATTTTTAAAATTTTAGGAAGAAATTCAAAATTCGGCCACAACAGTCCTCTCAGGAGTTCATTTATCTTCAAAATGAGCTATCACACATAGCTGTATGTATTGCCGTGAATTAGGAGAAGACTTTTAAAGACGCGTACCCTCAAAAACGCGAAAGTTAAACAAAATTCAGTTTTATCGAAATAGCAAAAAATCTATTATTACGGCCGAAAATCGCTATAGGCTAAATCGATGAGGAATGTTGTTGCCCACATAGTGGTGAAAGTTTTGTGCAAATATATTGATTAGTTCTCGAGATATTAAGGTACAAAGTTTAGATTTCAAGGGGAGATAACTCGCGAAAGAAGTCGAAAATCAAAAATCGGCCACAACAGTCCTCTCAGGAATTCATTTATCTTTAAAATGAGCTATCACACATAGCTGTATGTATTGCTGTGAATTAGGAGAAGATTTTCAAAGACACGTACCCTCAAAACCGCGAAAGTTAAAAAAAAATTCAGTTTTATCGAAATAGCAAAAAATCTATTATTACGGCCGAAAACCGCTATAGGCTTAATCGATGAGGAATGTTGTTGCCCACATTTTGGTGAAAGTTTTATAAAAATATCTTGATAAGTTTTCGAGATATTAAGGTACAAACTTTAGATTTAAAGGGGAGATAACTCGCGAAAGAAGTCGAAAATCAAAAATCGGCCACAACAGTCCTCTCAGGAATTCATTTATCTTTAAAATGAGCTATCACACATAGCTGTCTGTATTGCTGTGAATTAGGAGAAGATTTTCAAAGACACGTACCCTCAAAACCGCGAAAGTTCACCAAAAATTCAGTTTTTTCGAAATAGCAAGAAATCTATATATACGGCCGAAAAAATGACATTAACTTTTTTTGTGGGGAATGTTGTTGCGCACATTTTGGTGAAAGTTTTAAGAAAATATATTGATTAGTATTCGAGTTATGAAGGTTTAAAGTTTTAACTTCAAGGGGAGATAACTCGCGAAAGAAGTCGAAAATGTAAAAAGTGGCTCGTTAAAATCTAAGTTGGGTCACAGGCTATCATCCCTGAAAGTTTGAAGAAAATCGGTCAAGCCGTTAGTGCTGGAGCGATGACACAAAAAATCTGCAAACAATAATAATAATAACTAGGATTGACACGTCAATACTTAGGTCTTCAAGACTTCTGCTTGACCTTGAACTCCATGTTGGACTCAGGGTTATTCGTCTGTTTCTCGGCTTTAAAATGAGCTATCAAACATGTCTCTATCTTCAGTAGTTTTTTTACAAAAATTCTCCAAAGAAGGTACCCCTCTGAAAACGGAAAAATCACATATTAATGGACCCTTACATTACATTTCTCACGATTAAGACAAAATGGTTAATATTTCCATACTAAGGTGCAACATAGAAAATGTTGTGCTTTAATTTCCACTTAAGAAGATGTAATCATCAGTTAGATTGCATACATAATAAATGCGTTATGCTGTTCTGAATATTCAAGAAAATAGTCAAAAATGCTTAAATTTGGACCCCTAGACATCGCCTGCGATCTTTGAGGCTTAACTATCAACTTTTTGATGAAAGCGGTCAACATAAAAGTTGTTCTTCTTGAAATTGTGCATACGTAGGTGTATGTAAAACTTCAATAGCAGAAGAAGTAAAGCAGTTATGATCCTTTGAAATTTGATTAAAATTGCGATTTTTTAAAAATGACAAACTTCTATGACTTGTCACAAAAAAACTAAGACAGATTTGAGCTTAAAAAATATTGTCCTTAATAAATAACGTTTCTACATCACCATGATCTATTTAAAGTCTTCCTATCTTCAATGGTTCATGATCAATAATTCCCCAAAGGATATACACCTCAAAAAGTATCAAAACCAAAATATTCCACTGTTTTGGGAATATGCTCAAATTACGCCGAAACCATCAACTTTTATATGATAATGACGTGTTATGGAATTGTTAAACTAGTTATTAGGAAGAGATTGAAGTCAGTAAGTTTGACATAACTTTATTTATAACATAGTTATGTTCCTTTGAATGCGAGTCCAAAAAATTCAATTTTAAAAAAGTCCATTTTTCAAATCGCTGTATTCTGATAACCGTTATCAATACAGTTTTGGTTTTAGGTATCGTTTACACAGTGGCTATTCAGCTTTAAAATGAGCTATCACACATAGCTGTATGTATTGCCGTTATTTAGGAGAAGATTTTTGAAGACGCGTACCCTCAAAATCGCGAAAGTTCACCAAATTTTCAGTTTTTTCGAAATAGCAAAAAATCTATTATTACGGCCGAAAACCACTATAGGCCTAATCGATGGGGAATGTTGTTGCCCACATTTTGGTGAAAGTTTTATGAAAATATCTTGATAAGTTTTCGAGGTATTGAGGTTTGAAGTTTCAACTTCAAGGGGAGATAACTCAAGAACCAGATCGAAATTCAAAAAAATGGCTCGACAAAATCTAAGTTGGAATACTGGCTACAATCCCTGAAAATTTCATGCAAATCGGATCAGCCGTTTTTCCGGTAGGAGGGCCACAAAATCGTACAAATAATAATAATAATAAAAAAAAACACGATAACAACAATAGGTCTTCAGACATTCGTCTTGAAGACCTAACTAGGATTGACGCGTCAATACTTAGGTCTTCAAGACTTCTGCTTGACCTAGAACTCCATGTTGGACTTAGGGTTATTCGTCTGTTTCTCTGCTTTAAAATGAGCTATCAAACATGTCTCTATCTTCAGTAGTTTTTTTACAAAAATTCTCCAAAGAAGGTACCCCTCTGAAAACGGAAAAATCACATATTAATGGACCCCTACATTACATTTCTCACGATTAAGACAAAATGGTTAATATTTCCATACTAAGGTGCAACATAGAAAATGTTGTGCTTTCATTTCCACTTAAGAAGATGTAATCATCATTTAGATTGCATACATAATTAATGCGTTATGCTGTTCTGAATATTCAAGAAAATACTCAAAAATGCTTAAATTTGGACCCCTAGACATCGTTTGCGATGTTCGAGGCTTAACTATCAACTTTTTGATGAAAGCGGTCAACATAAAAGTTGTTCTTCTTGAAATTTTGCATACGTTGGTGTATGCAAAATTTCAATAGCGTAAGAAGTTAAGCAGTAATGATCCTTTAAACATGGCTGAAAATGGCGAGTTCTGAAAAATGGCAATCTTCTATGACTTGTCACACATAAACTATGACAGAAAAATGTTTGAAATTTATTTACCTTAATAAAGGACATCTCTACTTCACGATGATATATTAAACATAATTGTATCTTCAGTGGTTTACAATGGAAAATTCTACAAAGAAAGTACCCCTCGAAAAGTCTCAAAATCCCAAATATTTATATTTTTGGAAATACGTCCAAATTGTGTCGATACTATCAACTTTTACATGACATTGATATGTTGTGGAATTGTTTAACTAGTTATATGGAAAAGATAGCAATAAGTAACTTTGGCATAAGTTCATTTGTAACAGAGTTATGCCCCTTTGAACATATAGCCTAAAAACGATCTTTTAAAAAAAGGTCCATATTCAAGGGCATATTCCTGAAATTTTAGGACAAAATTCAAAATTCGGAAAAGATCATGTTGTTGTACATTCATTTAGCTTTCAGATGAGCTATCACACATAGTTGTATGTATTGCCGTGATTTAAGAGAAGATTTTTGAAGACGCGTACCCTTAAAACCGCGAAAGTTGACAAAATTTTCAGTTTTTCCGAAATAGCAAAAAATCTATTATTACGGCCGAAAACCGCTATAGGCCTAATCGATGGGGAATGTTGTTGCCCACATTTTGGTGAAAGTTTTATGAAAATATCTTGATTAGATTTCGAGCTATTGAGGTTTGAAGTTTGGACTTCAAGGGGAGATAACTCAAGATAGAAGACGAAAATCAAAATTCGGCCGACGTACAAGGCGAGTTTGTATTACAGGCTATCATTTCTGAAAATTTCATGCAAATCAGTTCAGCGGTTATTTCAGAATCCGTTTAACAAAAAACGTACAAATAATAATAAGAAAAAAAAACCGGATAATAACAATAGGTCTTCCAGACATTCGTCTTGAAGACCTAACTAGGATTGACGCGTCAATACTTAGGTCTTCAAGACTTCTGCTTGACCTTGAACTCCATGTTGGACTCTCGATTATGCATCATTTTCTCCGCTTTAAAACGAGCTATCAAACATGTCTCTATCTTCAGTAGTTATTTAAAAAAAATTCTCCAAAGACAATGACCCTCTGAAAATGGAACTTTTTCTTATTAATGGACCCCTACATGGTCTTTATCACGATTAAGACAAAATGGTTAATATTTTCATACTAAGTTGCACATAGAAAATATTGTGCTTTAATTTCCACTTAAGAAGATTTAATCATCATTTAGATTGCATACATAATTAAGGCGTTATGCTTTTCTGAATATTCAAAATACTCAAAAATGTTTAAATTTTGACCCCTAGACAACATTTGCGATGTTCGGAGCTTAACTATCAACTTTTTGATGAAAGGGTTCAACAGAAACGTTGGTGTTCTTGAAATTGTCCATCCGTAGGTATAAACACAATTTCAATATTTTAATTAGTTAAGCATTTATGATCCTTTGAACCTTGCTTAAAATGACGATTTTTAAAAAAAAGACAAACTTCTATGACTTGTCACAAAAAAACTAAGACAGATACGAGCTTGAAAAATATTGTCCTTAAAAAATGACGTTTCTACATCAACATGATCTATTTAAAGTGTTCCTATCTTCAGTGGTTCATGATCAATAATTCTCAAAAGGATATACCCCTCGAAAATGCTCAAAATCACAAACTTTTACTTATTTGGGGAATATGCCCACATTTTGCCCAAACTATCAACTTTTATATGATAATGATATGTTATGGAAGTGTTGCATTAGTTATAAGAAAGAGACTACAATAAGTATCTTCGACATAACTTTTTTCATAACAGAGTTATGCCCCTTTAAACATGGAGCCCGAAACACGCCCATTTTAAAAAGGACCATAATCAAGGGCAGATTACTCGAATTCAAGGTCCAAATTCAAAATTCGGCTACAGTACTTTTTTTCTAAATTCAATTAGCTTTCAAATGAGCTATCACACATAGCTGTATGTGTTGCCGTTATTTATGAGAAGATTTTTGAAGACGCGTACCCTCAAAATCGCGAAAGTGCGCAAAATTTTCAGTTTTTTCGAAATAGCAAAAAATCTATTATTACGGCCGAAAACCGCTATAGGCCTAATCGATGGGGAATGTTGATGCCCACATTTTGGTGAAAGTTTTATGAAAATATCTTGATAAGTTTTCGAGCTATTGAGGTTTGAAGTTTCAACTTTAAGGGGAGATAACTCAAGAAAGAAGTCGAAAATCCAAAATCCGTCTCGTCATCATCTAAGTTGGGTCACTGGCTATCATTTCTGAACGTTTCAGAACAATCGGCCCAGCCGTTAGTTCTGAATCAGTGGCACAAAATCGGTATAAATAATAATAATAATAATAATAATAATCAGGATAAAAACAATAGGTCTTCAGACATTCGTCTTGAAGACCTAACTAGGATTGACGCGTCAATACTTAGGTCTTCAAGACTTCTACTTGACCTAGAACTCCATGTTGGACTTAGGGATATTCGTCTGTTTCTCCGCCTTAAAATGAGCTATCAAACATGTCTCTATCTTCAGTAGTTTTTTTACAAAAAATCTCCAAAGAAGGTACCCCTCTGAAAACGGAAAAATCACATATTAATGGACCCCGACATTACATTTCTCACGATTTAGACAAAATGGTTAATATTTCCATACTAAGGTGTAACATAGAAAATGTTGTGCTTTAATTTCCACTTAAGAAGATGCAATCATCATTTAGATTGCATACATAATTAATGCGTAATGCTGTTCTGAATATTCAAGAAAATAGTCAAAAATGCTTAAATTTGGACCCCTAGACATCGTTTGCGATGTTCGAGGCTTAACTATCAACTTTTTGATGAAAGCGGTCAACATAAAAGTTGTTCTTCCTGAAATTGTGCATACGTTGGTGTATGCAAAATTTCAATAGCGTAAGACGTTAAGCAGTAATGATCCTTTAAACATGGCTGAAAATGGCGAGTTCTGAAAAATGGCAATCTTCTATGACTTGTCACACATAAACTATGACAGAAAAATGTTTGAAATTTATTTACCTTAATAAAGGACATCTCTACTTTACGATGATATATTAAACATAATTGTATCTTCAGTGGTTTACAATGGAAAATTCTACAAAGAAAGTACCCCTCGAAAAGTCTCAAAATAGCAAAATTTCGTTGTTTTGGTCAAACGCGTCAATTGTGGCCGAACTATCAACTTTTACATGATAATGATCTATAGTGGAATTATTTGCCTAGTAATTGTTAAACGAATGCAGTAAAAAAATTTGACACAAGTTTATTCCTTACCGAGTAACCTCCCTTAGAAGACGTAGACCAAAAACGGAGTTTTTTTAAATGACGAATTTCAAAGGTGGATTGCGTAAATACAAAGATGAAATTTAAAAATCGGAAGATGTCACGTTATGGAGCAGCTATTCAGCTTCAAAATGAGCTACCACATGTAACTGTATGTATTGCCGTTAGTGAGAAGAAGATTTTCAAAGACGCGTACCCTAAAAACCGCGAAAGTTCACAAAAAATTCAGTTTTTTCGAAATAGCAAAAAATCTATATATACGGCCGAAAAAATACCATGAGCTTTTCGATGGGGAATTTTGTTGCGCACATTTTGGTGAAAGTTTTATGAAAATATCTTGATAAGTTTTCGAGATATTGAGGTTTGCAGTTTCAACTTCAAGGGGAGATAACTCAAGAACTAGGTCGAAATTCAAAAATCTGGCTCGTGCATTTCAAGATATTGTCACAAGCTATCATCCCTGAAAGTTTGAAGAAAATCGGTCAAGCCGTTACTGCTGGAGCGATGACACAAAAAATCTGGAAAGAATAATAATAATAACTAGGATTGACGCGTCAATACTTAGGTCTTCAAGACTTTTGCTTGACCTTGAACTCCATGCTGGACTCTCGGTTATTCGCCAGTTATTATGCTTTAAAATGAGCTATCAAACATGTCTCTATCTTCAGTAGTTATTTTACAAAAAATATCCAAAGACAATGACCCTCTGAAAATGGAACAATCGCTTATTAATGGACCCAATACATGACCTTTCTCACAATTAAGACAAAATGGTTAATATTTTCATACTAAGTTGCAACATAGAAAGTATTGTGCTTTAATTTCCACTTAAGTAGATGTAACCAACTCTCCCTTTGAACATACAGTAGAAGAACACACTTTTAAAAAATGACCATGTTCAAGGACATATTTTTAAAATTTTAGGAAGAAATTCAAAATCCGGCCGAAACAGTCCTCTCAGGAGTTCATTTATCTTCAAAATGAGCTATCACACATAGCTGTATGTATTGCCGTGAATTAGGAGAAGACTTTTAAAGACGCGTACCCTCAAAAACGCGAAAGTTAAAAAAAATTCAGTTTTATCGAAATAGCAAAAAATCTATTATTACGGCCGAAAATCGCTATAGGCTAAATCGATGAGGAATGTTGTTGCCCACATAGTGGTGAAAGTTTTGTGCAAATATATTGATTAGTTTTCGAGATATTAAGGTATAAAGTTTTAACTTCAAGGGGAGATAACTCGCGAAAGAAGTCGAAAATGAAAAATCGGCCACAACAGTCCTCTCAGGAATTCATTTATCTTTAAAATGAGCTATCACACATAGCTGTATGTATTGCTGTGAATTAGGAGAAGATTTTCAAAGACGCGTACCCTAAAAACCGCGAAAGTTCACAAAAAATTCAGTTTTTTCGAAATAGCAAAAAATCTATATATACGGCCGAAAAAATACCATTGAGCTTTTCGATGGGGAATTTTGTTGCGCACATTTTGGTGAAAGTTTTATGAAAATATCTTGATAAGTTTTCGAGATATTGAGGTTTGAAGTTTCAACTTCAAGGGGAGATAACTCAAGAACTAGGTCGAAATTCGAAAATCTGGCTCGTGCATTTCAAGATATTGTCACAAGCTATCATCCCTGAAAGTTTGAAGAAAATCGGCCAAGCCGTTACTGCTGGAGCGAACGCACAAGAAATCTGCAAAGAATAATAATAACTAGGATTGACGCGTCAATACTTAGGTCTTCAAGACTTCTGCTTGACCTTGAACTCCATGCTGGACTCCCGGTTATTCGCCAGTTAGTATGCTTTAAAATGAGCTATCAAACATGTATCTATCTTCAGTAGTTATTTTACAAAAATTCTCCAAAGACAATGACCCTCTGAAAATGGAACAATCGCTTATTAATGGACCCCTACATGACCTTTCTCACAATTAAGACAAAATGGTTAATATTTTCATACTAAGTTGCAACATAGAAAGAATTGTGCTTTAATTTCCACTTAAGTAGATGTAACCAACTCTACCTTTGAACATACAGTAGAAGAACACTCTTTCAAAAAATGACCATGTTCAAGGACATATTTTTAAAATTTTAGGAAGAAATTCAAAATTCGGCCACAACAGTCCTCTCAGGAGTTCATTTATCTTCAAAATGAGCTATCACACATAGCTGTATGTATTGCCGTGAATTAGGAGAAGACTTTTAAAGACGCGTACCCTCAAAAACGCGAAAGTTAAAAAAAATTCAGTTTTATCGAAATAGCAAAAAATCTATTATTACGGCTGAAAATCGCTATAGGCTAAATCGATGCGGAATGTTGTTGCCCACATATTGGTGAAAGTTTTGTGCAAATATATTGATTAGTTTTCGAGATATTAAGGTATAAAGTTTCAACTTCAAGGGGAGATAACTCGCGAAAGAAGTCGAAAATGAAAAATCGGCCACAACAGTCCTCTCAGGAATTCATTTATCTTTAAAATAAGCTATCACACATAGCTGTATGTATTGCCGTGATTTAGGAGAAGATTTTCAAAGACACGTACCCTCAAAACCGCGAAAGTTCACCAAAAATTCAGTTTTTTCGAAATAGCAAGAAATCTATATATACGGCCGAAAAAATGACATTAACTTTTTTTGTGGGGAATGTTGTTGCGCACATTTTGGTGAAAGTTTTAAGAAAATATATTGATTAGTATTCGAGTTATGAAGGTTTAAAGTTTTAACTTCAAGGGGAGATAACTCAAGAACTAGGTCGAAATTCGAAAATCAGGCTCGTGCATTTCAAGATATTGTCACAAGCTATCATCCCTGAAAGTTTGAAGAAAATCGGTCAAGCCGTTAATGCTGGAGCGAACGCACAAGAAATCTGCAAAGAATAATAATAATAACTAGGATTGACGCGTCAATACTTAGGTCTTCAAGACTTCTGCTTGACCTTGAACTCCATGCTGGACTCCCGGTTATTCGCCAGTTAGTATGCTTTAAAATGAGCTATCAAACATGTATCTATCTTCAGTAGTTATTTTACAAAAATTATCCAAAGACAATGACCCTCTGAAAATGGAACAATCGCTTATTAATGGACCCCTACATGACCTTTCTCACAATTAAGACAAAATGGTTAATATTTTCATACTAATTTGCAACATAGAAAGTATTGTGCTTTAATTTCCACTTAAGTAGATGTAAGCAACTCTCCCTTTGAACATACAGTAGAAGATCACACTTTTAAAAAATGACCATGTTCAAGGACATATTTTTTAAATTTTAGGAAGAAATTCAAAATTCGGCCAAAACAGTCCTCTCAGGAGTTCATTTATCTTCAAAATGAGCTATCACACATAGCTGTATGTATTGCCATGAATTAGGAGAAGACTTTTAAAGACGCGTACCCTCAAAAACGCGAAAGTTCCAAAAAAATTCAGTTTAATCGAAATAGCAAAAAATCTATTATTACGGCCGAAAATTGCTATAGGCTAAATCGATGAGGAATGTTGTTGCCCACATAGTGGTGAAAGTTTTTTGCAAATATCTTAATTAGTATTTGAGATATTAAGGTATAAAGTTTTAACTTCAAGGGGAGATAACTCGCGAAAGAAGTCGAAAATGAAAAATCGGCCACAACAGTCCTCTCAGGAATTCATTTATCTTTAAAATGAGCTATCACACATAGCTGTCTGTATTGCTGTGAATTAGGAGAAGATTTTCAAAGACACGTACCCTCAAAACCGCGAAAGTTCACCAAAAATTCAGTTTTTTCGAAATAGCAAGAAATCTATATATACGGCCGAAAAAATGACATTAACTTTTTTTGTGAGGAATGTTGTTGCGCACATTTTGGTGAAAGTTTTAAGAAAATATATTGATTAGTATTCGAGTTATGAAGGTTTAAAGTTTTAACTTCAAGGGCAGATAACTCAAGAACTAGGTCGAAATTTGAAAATCTGGCTCGTGCATTTCAAGATATTGTCACAAGCTATCATCCCAGAAAGTTTGAAGAAAATCGGTCAAGCCGTTAATGCTGGAGCGAACGCACAAGAAATCTGCAAAGAATAATAATAATAATAATAATAAGAAACACGATAGGAACAATAGGTCTTCAGACTTTGTCTTGAAGACCTAATAATAAGAAACACGATAGGAACAATAGGTCTTCAGACTTTGTCTTGAAGACCTAATAAGAAACACGATAGGAACAATAGGTCTTCAGACATTCGTCTTGAAGACCTAACTAGGATTGACGCGTCAATACTTAGGTCTTCAAGACTTCTGCTTGACCTTGAACTCCATGCTGGACTCCCGGTTATTCGCCAGTTAGTATGCTTTAAAATGAGCTATCAAACATGTATCTATCTTCAGTAGTTATTTTACAAAAATTCTCCAAAGACAATGACCCTCTTTAAATGTAACAATTGATCATTAATGGACCCCTACATGATCTTTCTCACGATTAAGACAAAATGGTTAATATTTTCATACATAGGTGTCACATAGACAAACTTGTGCTTTAATTTCCACTAAATTAGATGTAACCAACTCTCCCTTTGAACATACAGTAGAAATACACACTTTTAAAAAATGACCATGTTCAAGGACATATTTTCAAAAATTTAGGAAGAAATTCAAAATTCGGCGAAAACAGTCCTCTCAGGAATTCGTTTATCTTCAAAATGAGCTATCACACATAGCTGTATGTGTTGCCGTGAATTAGGAGAAGACTTTCAAAGACGCGTACCCTCAAAACCGCGAAAGTTCACAAAATTTTCAGTTTTATCGAAATAGCAAAAAATCTATTATTACGGCCGAAAACAGCTATAGGCCTTATCGATGAGGAATGTTGTTGCCCACATAGTGGTGAAAGTTTTGTGCAAATATATTGATTAGTTTTCGAGATATTAAGGTATAAAGTTTTAACTTCAAGGGGAGATAACTCGCGAAAGAAGTCGAAAATGAAAAATCGGCCACAACAGTCCTCTCAGGAATTCATTTATCTTTAAAATGAGCTATCACACATAGCTGTATGTATTGCCGTGAATGAGGAGAAGATTTTCAAAGACGGGTACCCTCAAAACCGCGAAAGTTCACAAAATTTTCAGTTTTTTCGAAATAGCACAAAATCTATATATACGGCCGAAAAAATGACATTAACCTTTTTGATAGGGAATGTTGTTGCGCACATTTTGGTGAAAGTTTTAAGAAAATATCTTGATAAATTTTCGAGATATTGAGGTTTGAAGTTTCAACTTCAAGGGGAGATAACTCAAGAACTAGGTCGAAATTCAAAAATCTGGCTCGTGCATGTCAAGATATTGTCACAAGCTATCATCCCTGAAAGTTTGAAGAAAATCGGTCAAGCCGTTACTGCTGGAGCGAACGCACAAGAAATCTGCAAAGAATAATAATAACTAGGATTGACGCGTCAATACTTAGGTCTTCAAGACTTTTGCTTGACCTTGAACTCCATGCTGGACTCTCGGTTATTCGCCAGTTATTATGCTTTAAAATGAGCTATCAAACATGTCTCTATCTTCAGTAGTTATTTTACAAAAATTATCCAAAGACAATGACCCTCTGAAAATGGAACAATCGCTTATTAATGGACCCCTACATGACCTTTCTCACAATTAAGACAAAATGGTTAATATTTTCATACTAAGTTGCAACATAGAAAGTATTGTGCTTTAATTTCCACTTAAGCAGATGTAACCAACTCTCCCTTTGAACATACAGTAGAAGAACACACTTTTAAAAAATGACCATGTTCAAGGACATATTTTTAAAATTTTAGGAAGAAATTCAAAATTCGGCCAAAACAGTCCTCTCAGGAGTTCATTTATCTTCAAAATGAGCTATCACACATAGCTGTATGTATTGCCGTGAATTAGGAGAAGACTTTTAAAGACGCGTACCCTCAAAAACGCGAAAGTAAAAAAAAATTCAGTTTTATCGAAATAGCAAAAAATCTATTATTACGGCCGAAAATCGCTATAGGCTAAATCGATGAGGAATGTTGTTGCCCACATAGTGGTGAAAGTTTTGTGCAAATATATTGACTTGTTCTCGACATATTAAGGTACAAACTTAAGATTTCAAGGGGAGATAACTCGCGAAAGAAGTCGAAAATCAAAAATCGGCCACAACAGTCCTCTCAGGAATTCATTTATCTTTAAAATGAGCTATCACACATAGCTGTATGTATTGCCGTGAATGAGGAGAAGATTTTCAAAGACGCGTACCCTCAAAACCGCAAAAGTTCACCAAATTTTCAGTTTTTTCGAAATAGCACAAAATCTATATATACGGCCGAAAAAATGGTATTTACCTTTTCGATCGGGAATGTTATTGCGCAACTTTTGGTGAAAGTTTCGAGAAAATATCTTGATAAATTTTCGAGATATTGAGGTTTGAAGTTTCAACTTCAAGGGGAGATAACTCAAGAACTAGGTCGAAATTCGAAAATCTGGCTCGTGCATTTCAAGATATTGTCACAAGCTATCATCCCTGAAAGTTTGAAGAAAATCGGTCAAGCCGTTAATGCTGGAGCGAACGCACAAGAAATCTGCAAAGAATAATAATAATAACTAGGATTGACGCGTCAATACTTAGGTCTTCAAGACTTCTGCTTGACCTAGAACTCCATGTTGGACTTAGGGTTATTTGTCTGTTTCTCCGCTTTAAAATGAGCTATCAAACATGTCTCTATCTTCAGTAGTTTTTTTACAAAAATTCTCCAAAGAAGGTACCCCTCTGAAAACGGAAAAATCACATATTAATGGACCCCTACATTACATTTCTCACGATTAAGACAAAATGGTTAATATTTCCATACTAAGGTTTAACATAGAAAAGGTTGTGCTTTAATTTCCACTTAAGAAGATGCAATCATCATTTAGATTGCATACATAATTAATGCGTTATGCTGTTCTGAATATTCAAGAAAATACTCAAAAATGCTTAAATTTGGACCCCTAGACATCGTTTGCGATGTTCGAGGCTTAACTATCAACTTTTTGATGAAAGCGGTCAACATAAAAGTTGCTCTTCTTGAAATTGTGCATACGGAGGTGTATGCAAAATTTCAATAGCGTAAGAAGTTAAGCAGTAATGATCCTTTAAACATGGCTGAAAATGGCGAGTTCTGAAAAATGGCAATCTTCTATGACTTGTCACACATAAACTATGACAGAAAACTGTTTGAAATTTATTTACCTAAATAAAGGACATCTCTACTTCACGATGATATATTAAACATAATTGTATCTTCAGTGGTTTACAATGGAAAATTCTACAAAGAAAGTACCCCTCGAAAAGTCTCAAAATCCCCAAAATTTATATTTTTGGAAATACGTACAAATTGTGTCGATACTATCAACTTTTACATGACAATGATATGTTGTGGAATTGTTTAACTAGTTACATGGAAGAGATAGCAATAATTAACTTTGACATAAGTTCATTTGTAACAGAGTTATGCCCCTTTGAACATATAGCCTAGAAACGCTCTTTTAAAAAAAGGTCCATATTCAAGGGCATATTCCTGAAATTCGTGGACGAAATTTAAAATTCTTTCATGATCACTTTTTTCTACTTTTAATTAGCTTTAAGATGAGCTATCACACATAGCTGTATGTATTGCCGTGATTTAGGAGAAGATTTTTAAAGACGCGTACCCTGAAAACCGCGAAAGTTCACAAAATTTTCATTTTTTTCGAAATAGAAAAAAATCTATTATTACGGCCGAAAACCACTATAGGCCAAATCGATGGGGAATGTTGATGCCCACATTTTGGTGAAAGTTTTATGAAAATATCTTACTTAGTATTCGAGCTATTGAGGTTTGTAATTTCAACTTCAAGGGGAGATAACTCAAGAAAGAAGTCGAAAATCCAAAATCGGCGAACGTACAGGGCTAGTTTTTGTAGCAAGCTATAATCCCTGAAAATTTCGTGCAAATCGGTTCAGTCGTTACGTCACAGTGAGGCGCACCAAATCGTACAAATAATAATAATAAGAAAATTGACGCGTCAATACTTAGGTCTTCAAGACTTCTGCTTGACCTTGAACTCCATGCTGGACTCTCGGTTATTCGCCAGTTATTATGCTTTAAAATGAGCTATCAAACATGTCTCTATCTTCAGTAGTTATTTTACAAAAATTATCCAAAGACAATGACCCTCTGAAAATGGAACAATCGCTTATTAATGGACCCCTACATGACCTTTCTCACAATTAAGACAAAATGGTTAATATTTTCATACTAAGTTGCAACATAGAAAGTATTGTGCTTTAATTTCCACTTAAGTAGATGTAACCAACTCTCCCTTTGAACATACAGTAGAAGAACACACTTTTAAAAAATGACCATGTTCAAGGACATATTTTTAAAATTTTAGGAAGAAATTCAAAATTCGGCCAAAACAGTCCTCTCAGGAGTTCATTTATCTTCAAAATGAGCTATCACACATAGCTGTATGTATTGCCGTGAATTAGGAGAAGACTTTTAAAGACGCATACCCTCAAAAACGCGAAAGTTAAAACAAATTCAGTTTTATAGAAATAGCAAAAAATCTATTTTTACGGCCGAAAATCGCTATAGGCTAAATCGATGAGGAATGTTGTTGCCCACATAGTGGTGAAAGTTTTGTGCAAATATATTGACTTGTTCTCGAGATATTAAGGTACAAAGTTTAGATTTCAAGGGGAGATAACTCGCGAAAGAAGTCGAAAATCAAAAATCGGCCACAACAGTCCTCCCAGGAATTCATTTATCTTTAAAATGAGCTATCACACATAGCTGTATGTATTGCTGTGAATTAGGAGAAGATTTTCAAAGACAGGTATCCTCAAAACCGCGAAAGTTAAAAAAAAAATCAGTTTTATCGAAATAGCAAAAAATCTATTATTACGGCCGAAAATCGCTATAGGCTAAATCGATGAGGAATGTTGTTGCCCACATAGTGGTGAAAGTTTTGTGCAAATATATTGATTAGTTTTCGAGATATTAAGGTATAAAGTTTTAACTTCAAGGGGAGATAACTCGCGAAAGAAGTCGAAAATGAAAAATCGGCCACAACAGTCCTCTCAGGAATTCATTTATCTTTAAAATGAGCTATCATACATAGCTGTATGTATTGCTGTGAATTAGGAGAAGATTTTCAAAGACGCGTACCCTAAAAACCGCGAAAGTTCACAAAAAATTCAGTTTTTTCGAAATAGCAAAAAATCTATATATACGGCCGAAAAAATACCATTAAGCTTTTCGATGGGGAATTTTGTTGCGCACATTTTGGTGAAAGTTTTATGAAAATATCTTGATAAGTTTTCGAGATATTGAGGTTTGAAGTTTCAACTTCAAGGGGAGATAACTCAAGAACTAGGTCGAAATTCGAAAATCTGGCTCGTGCATTTCAAGATATTGTCACAAGCTATCATCCCTGAAAGTTTGAAGAAAATCGGTCAAGCCGTTACTGCTGGAGCGAACGCACAAGAAATCTGCAAAGAATAATAATAATAACTAGGATTGACGCGTCAATACTTAGGTCTTCAAGACTTCTAATTGACCTTGAACTCCATGCTGGACTCTCGGTTATTCGCCAGTTATTATGCTTTAAAATGAGCTATCAAACATGTCTCTATCTTCAGTAGTTATTTTACAAAAAATATCCAAAGACAATGACCCTCTGAAAATGGAACAATCGCTTATTAATGGACCCCATACATGACCTTTCTCACAATTAAGACAAAATGGTTAATATTTTCATACTAAGTTGCAACATAGAAAGTATTGTGCTTTAATTTCCACTTAAGTAGATGTAACCAACTCTCCCTTTGAACATACAGTAGAAGAACACACTTTTAAAAAATGACCATGTTCAAGGACATATTTTTAAAATTTTAGGAAGAAATTCAAAATCCGGCCGAAACAGTCCTCTCAGGAGTTCATTTATCTTCAAAATGAGCTATCACACATAGCTGTATGTATTGCCGTGAATTAGGAGAAGATTTTCAAAGACGCGTACCCTAAAAACCGCGAAAGTTCACAAAAAATTCAGTTTTTTCGAAATAGCAAAAAATCTATATATACGGCCGAAAAAATACCATTAAGCTTTTCGATGGGGAATTTTGTTGCGCACATTTTGGTGAAAGTTTTATGAAAATATCTTGATAAGTTTTCGAGATATTGAGGTTTGAAGTTTCAACTTCAAGGGGAGATAACTCAAGAACTAGGTCGAAATTCGAAAATCTGGCTCGTGCATTTCAAGATATTGTCACAAGCTATCATCCCTGAAAGTTTGAAGAAAATCGGTCAAGCCGTTACTGCTGGAGCGAACGCACAAGAAATCTGCAAAGAATAATAATAATAACTAGGATTGACGCGTCAATACTTAGGTCTTCAAGACTTCTAATTGACCTTGAACTCCATGCTGGACTCTCGGTTATTCGCCAGTTATTATGCTTTAAAATGAGCTATCAAACATGTCTCTATCTTCAGTAGTTATTTTACAAAAAATATCCAAAGACAATGACCCTCTGAAAATGGAACAATCGCTTATTAATGGACCCCATACATGACCTTTCTCACAATTAAGACAAAATGGTTAATATTTTCATACTAAGTTGCAACATAGAAAGTATTGTGCTTTAATTTCCACTTAAGTAGATGTAACCAACTCTCCCTTTGAACATACAGTAGAAGAACACACTTTTAAAAAATGACCATGTTCAAGGACATATTTTTAAAATTTTAGGAAGAAATTCAAAATCCGGCCGAAACAGTCCTCTCAGGAGTTCATTTATCTTCAAAATGAGCTATCACACATAGCTGTATGTATTGCCGTGAATTAGGAGAAGACTTTTAAAGACGCGTACCCTCAAAAACGCGAAAGTTAAAAAAAATTCAGTTTTATCGAAATAGCAAAAAATCTATTATTACGGCCGAAAATCGCTATAGGCTAAATCGATGAGGAATGTTGTTGCCCACATAGTGGTGAAAGTTTTGTGCATATATATTGATTAGTTTTCGAGATATTAAGGTATAAAGTTTTAACTTCAAGGGGAGATAACTCGCGAAAGAAGTCGAAAATGAAAAATCGGCCACAACAGTCCTCTCAGGAATTCATTTATCTTTAAAATGAGCTATCACACATAGCTGTATGTATTGCTGTGAATTAGGAGAAGATTTTCAAAGACGCGTACCCTAAAAACCGCGAAAGTTCACAAAAAATTCAGTTTTTTCGAAATAGCAAAAAATCTATATATACGGCCGAAAAAATACCATTGAGCTTTTCGATGGGGAATTTTGTTGCGCACATTTTGGTGAAAGTTTTATGAAAATATCTTGATAAGTTTTCGAGATATTGAGGTTTGAAGTTTCAACTTCAAGGGGAGATAACTCAAGAACTAGGTCGAAATTCGAAAATCTGGCTCGTGCATTTCAAGATATTGTCACAAGCTATCATCCCTGAAAGTTTGAAGAAAATCGGTCAAGCCGTTACTGCTGGAGCGAACGCACAAGAAATCTGCAAAGAATAATAATAATAATAAGAAACACGATAGGAACAATAGGTCTTCAGACTTTGTCTTGAAGACCTAATAACTAGGATTGACGCGTCAATACTTAGGTCTTCAAGACTTTTGCTTGACCTTGAACTCCATGCTGGACTCTCGGTTATTCGCCAGTTATTATGCTTTAAAATGAGCTATCAAACATGTCTCTATCTTCAGTAGTTATTTTACAAAAATTATCCAAAGACAATGACCCTCTGAAAATGGAACAATCGCTTATTAATGGACCCCTACATGACCTTTCTCACAATTAAGACAAAATGGTTAATATTTCCATACTAAGTTGCAACATAGAAAGTATTGTGCTTTAATTTCCACTTAAGTAGATGTAACCAACTCTCCCTTTGAACATACAGTAGAAGAACATACTTTTAAAAAATGACCATGTTCAAGGACATATTTTTAAAATTTTAGGAAGAAATTCAAAATTCGGCCAAAACAGTCCTCTCAGGAGTTCATTTATCTTCAAAATGAGCTATCACACATAGCTGTATGTATTGCCGTGAATTAGAAGAAGATTTTCAAAGACGCGTACCCTCAAAACTGCGAAAGTTCCAAAAAAATTCAGTTTTATCGAAATAGCAAAAAATCTATTATTACGGCCGAAAATCGCTATAGGCTAAATCGATGAGGAATGTTGTTGCCCACATAGTGGTGAAAGTTTTGTGCAAATATATTGACTTGTTCTCGAGATATTAAGGTACAAACTTTAGATTTCAAGGGGAGATAACTCGCGAAAGAAGTCGAAAATGAAAAATCGGCCACAACAGTCCTCTCAGGAATTCATTTATCTTTAAAATGAGCTATCACACATAGCTGTATGTATTGCTGTGAATTAGGAGAAGATTTTCAAAGACGCGTACCCTAAAAACCCCGAAAGTTCACAAAAAATTCAGTTTTTTCGAAATAGCAAAAAATCTATATATACGGCCGAAAAAATGACATTAACTTTTTTTGTGGGGAATGTTGTTGCGCACATTTTGGTGAAAGTTTTAAGAAAATATATTGATTAGTATTCGAGTTATGAAGGTTTAAAGTTTTAACTTCAAGGGGAGATAACTCGCGAAAGAAGTCGAAAATCAAAAAAGTGGCTCGTTAAAATCTAAGTTGGGTCACAGGCTATAATCCCTGAAAGTTTGAAGAAAATCGGTCAAGCCGTTACTGCTGGAGCGATGACACAAAAAATCTGGAAAGAATAATAATAATAATAAGAAACACGATAGGAACAATAGGTCTTCAGACTTTGTCTTGAAGACCTAATAATAATAATAAGAAACACGATAGGAACAATAGGTCTTCAGACTTTGTCTTGAAGACCTAATAAGAAACACGATAGGAACAATAGGTCTTCAGACTTTGTCTTGAAGACCTAATAAGAAACACGATAGGAACAATAGGTCTTCAGACTTTGTCTTGAAGACCTAATAATAATAAGAAACACGATAGGAACAATAGGTCTTCAGACATTCGTCTTGAAGACCTAACTAGGATTGCCACAGGCAATACTTAGGTCTTCAAGACTTCTGCTTGACCTAGAACTCCATGTTGGACTCTCAGTTATTCATCAGTTTCTCTGCTTTAAAATGAGCTATCAAACATGTCTCTATCTTCAACAGTTTTTTTACAAAAATTCTCCAAATAAGGTACCCCTCTGAAAATGGAAAAATCACGTATTAATGGATACCTACATGATCTTTCTCACGATTAAGACAAAACGGTCAACATTTTCATAATAGAGTGTGACATAGGAGATGTTATACTTTGATTTCCACATAAGTAGATGATATCATCATTAAGATTGCATACATATTTAATACGTTATGCTGTTCTGAATATTAAGAATTTTTTTTAAAAAATGCTCATTTTCGGACCCCTATACATCGCTCGCGATGTTTGAGGCTTAACTATCAATTTTTTCATGAAAGCGGTCAACATAAAAGTTTTTCTTCCTGAATTTGTGCATACGTAGGTGTATGTAAAATGTCAATAGCATAAGAAGTCAAGCAGTTATGAACCTATCAACTTTGTTGAAAATGGCGATTTTCTAAAAATGACAATCTTCTATGACTTGTCACACGTAAACTATGACAGACACATGCTTGAAAGTTATTGTCCTTAATAAAATGATATCTCTCCTTCATCATGAGCTATTAAACATGTTTGTATCTTCAGTGGTTTGCGATCGAAAATTCTTCTAAAAATATGCCCCTCAAAAGTTATAAAAATCACGAAAGTTCATATCTTTTGGGCAAATGATAAATTTGTGATTAAACTATCAACTTTTACATGATAAAGATCTAAAACAGAAATGTAAGGTAATGCATCTGCATCCGTTTGCAATAAATAACTTTGACGTATCTTTATTTGTAACAGAGTTAAGTGCCTTGGAACATGATGCCGAAATTCGAACTTATAAAAAAGGACCATGTTGAAGGGCAGATAACCGAAATTTTAGGACGAAATTTAAAATTCGGCCACAAGAGACCCCTTAACAATTCATTTATCTTCTTAATAAGCTATCATAGATAGCTGTATTCATAAAACTGAGGGAGGAGTACATTTTCAAAGACGCATACCCTGAAAACCGCGAAAATTCACCAAATTTTAAGTTTTTTCGAAATAGCAAAAAATCTATTGTTACGGCTGAAAACCGCTATAGGCCAATTCGATGGAGGATGTTGGAGCGCACACTTTGGTGAAAGTTTTGTGAAATTATCACGAATAGTTTTCGAGCTATTAAGGTTTGAAGTTTTAACTTCAAGGGGAGATAACTCAAGAAAGAAGTCGAAAGTCCAAAATTGGACTGAAGTCTGCACCAATTTAGGTCACAGGCTATCATCCCTGAAATTTTAAAAAAGACCGGTCCAACCGTCTAGTCAGCATTTTCCGTACAAAAAATGGTACAAATAATAATAATAATAATAAGAAAAACACGGATAATAACAATAGGTCTTCTGACTTTCGTCTTGAAGACCTAAATATAGTCGCAAGCGACTTTAAACGGATTCAGCATATATATGATTCATTTCCTATTAGGTACATTATATCAGCAGTCATTGCTGAAAGTTACACGATTATGTGTAAATGTGTTTAGCTACAGCAACATATTCCTGTCCATCATGTAAAACGAAAGTAGGATTTACCCCCTTTGTAAACAGTTCAAAATAAAGTCGCAATTTATCAAGATAAAATGCTTATATCTCATTGGTTATGTTTATTATCAAACTAATAATGTTTTCCCCATATAGAGTAATCCTTTCCCATTCCAACGAGGTATCAAACAACGTGCTATGATTTTGCATTGTTGAACTATGCACTAACAAAGATACACTACAAACGTGGCGATTGTCAATTTAGAAAGAAGGCAGAAACTGTCCAACTTAAAATACCCGTAACTCATTGGTTATGAACACCACTACCGTACTTATTTCATTTTTCGTAATTTCCACTTAGGTTGATGTAGTCATAATTTAGATTGCATACATGGTTAATGCGTAATGTTCTTTTGAATATTCAGGAAAATACTAAAAAATGCTTATTTTCGGACCCCTATACCACTTTTCCGATGTTCAAAGCTAAACTATTAACATTTTGATGAAAGGGTTCAACATAAAAGTTTGTATGCTTGCAATTGTCTATTCGCAGGTGTGAATAAAAATTCAATAGCATAATTGGTTAAGCAGTCATTATCTTGTGAACTTTGCTGAAAATGGCGATTTTTGAAAAATGACAATGTTCTGTGACTTGTCACACATAAAGTATGACAGATACGCGATTGAAATTTATTATTCTTCATGAGAGACATGTCTACTTCACGGTGATCCATAAAATATTATTGTATCTTGAGTGGTTTACGAAGGAAAATTCTCCAAAGTAGGTACCCCTCGAAAGGTCTCAAAATCACAAAATTTAACTTTTGGGGGCGTATGTCTAAATTGTGCCTAATCTATCATCTTTTACATGATCATGATATGTTATGGAATTGTTAAACAAATTATTATAAAGAGATTGAAATAATTAACTTTGACATAAATTAATTGGTTACAGAGTTATGCCCCTTTGAACATGCAACCGAAAATCGCACTTTTCGTAAAGGTCCAAATACAAGGGCAGATAACTCGAATTCTAAGCCAAAATTAAAAATTCTGTCTCGATAACTTTTTTACACGTTTATCCAGCTTTCAAATGAGCTATCACACATAGCTGTATGTGTTGCCGGGATTTAGAAGAAGATTTTTGAAGACGCGTACCCTCAAAACCGAAAAAGTACACATAGAATTCAGTTTTTTCAAATTAGCAAAAAATCTATTATTACGGCCGAAAACGGCTATAGACTTAATGGTTGGGGTATGATGTTGGGCACATTTTGGTGAAAGTTTTATGCAAATATCTTGATAAGTTTTCGAGCTATTAAGGTTTAAAGTTTCAAATTCAAGGGGGGATAATTCACGAAAGAAGTCGAAAATCGAAAATCGGGCTACGTTACGATCTAAGTTAGGTCACAGGCTACAATCCCTTAAAGTTTCAGAGAAATCAGTCAGGCCGTTAGTTCAGAACACGTGCCACAAAATCCGTGGAATAATAATAAAAAAAAACACGCCAATAACAATAAGGATTCAGCCTTATGGCTGAATCCTTAATAATAACTAGGATTGACGCGTCAATACTTAGGTCTTCAAGACTTCTACTTGACCTAGAACTCCATGTTGGACTTAGGGTTATTCGTCTGTTTCTCCGCTTTAAAATGAGCTATCAAACATGTCTCTATCTTCAGTAGTTTTTTTACAAAAATTCTCCAAAGAAGGTACCCCTCTGAAAACGGAAAAATCACATATTAATGGACCCCTACATTACATTTCTCACGATTAAGACAAAATGGTTAATATTTCCATACTAAGGTGTAACATAGAAAATGTTGCGCTTTAATTTCCACTGAAGAAGATGCAATCATCATATAGATTGCATACATAATTAATGCGTTATGCTGTTCTGAATATTCAAGAAAATAGTCAAAAATGCTTAAATTTGGACCCCTAGACATCGCTTGCGATGTTCGAGGCTTAACTATAAACTTTTTGATGAAAGCGGTCAACATAAAAGTTGTTCTTCTTGAAATTGTGCATACGTAGGTGTATGTCAAATTTCAATAGCATAAGAAGTTAAGCAGTTATGAACCTTTCAACTTTGTTGAAAATGGCGATTTTTTAAAAATGACAAACTTCTATGACTTGTCACAAAAAAACTAAGATAGATTTGAGCTTGAAAAATATTATCCTTAATAAATGACGTTTCTACATCACCATGATCTATTTAAAGTCTTCCTATCTTCAGTGGTTCATTATCAATAATTCCCCAAAGGATAAACACCTCAAAAAGTCTCAAAATCCAAATATTTCACTGTTTTGGGAATATGCTCAAATTATGCCCAAACTAATAACTTTTATATGATAATGATGTGTTATGGAATTGTTATACAAGTTATTATCAAGAGATTGAAATAAGTAACTATGACATCAATTAATTTGTTACAGAGTAATGCAACTTTGAACATGCAGCCCAAAAACGCACTTTTTCAAAAGGTCAAAATTCAAGGGCACATAACTCGACTTCTAAGACAAAATTCAAAATTCCGGTTCGTCAGAATGTCACACGTTCCTTCAGCTTTCCAATGAGCTATCACACATAGCTGTATGTGTTGCCGGGATTTAGAAGAAGATTTTTGAAGACGCGTACCCTCAAAATCGCGAAAATGCACAAATTTTTCAGTTTTTGCGAAATAGCAAAAAATCTATTATTACGGCCGAAGACCGCTATAGGCCTAATCGATGGAGAATGTTGTTGCCCACATTTTGGTGAAAGTTTTGCGCAAATATCTTAATTAGTACTCGAGATATTAAGGTATAAAGTTTTAACTTCAAGGGGAGATAACTCGCGAAAGAAGTCGAAAATAAAAAAAGTGGCTCGTTAAAATCTAAGTTGGGTCACAGGCTATCATCCGTGAAAGTTTGAAGAAAATCGGTCAAGCCGTTAATGCTGGAGCGACGACACAAAAAATCTGCAAACAATAATAATAATAACTAGGATTGACGCGTCAATACTTAGGTCTTCAAGACTTCTACTTGACCTAGAACTCCATGTTGGACTTAGGGATATTCGTCTGTTTCTCCGCTTTAAAATGAGCTATCAAACATGTCTCTATCTTCAGTAGTTTTTTTACAAAAAATCTCCAAAGAAGGTACCCCTCTGAAAACGGAAAAATCACATATTAATGGACCCCGACATTACATTTCTCACGCTTAAGACAAAATGGTTAATATTTCCATACTAAGGTGTAACATAGAAAATGTTGTGCTTTAATTTCCACTTAAGAAGATGCAATCATCATTTAGATTGCATACATAATTAATGCGTAATGCTGTTCTGAATATTCAAGAAAATACTCAAAAATGCTTAAATTTGGACCCCTAGACATCGTTTGCGATGTTCGAGGCTTAACTATCAACTTTTTGATGAAAGCGGTCAACATAAAAGTTGTTCTTCCTGAAATTGTGCATACGTTGGTGTATGCAAAATTTCAATAGCGTAAGACGTTAAGCAGTAATGATCCTTTAAACATGGCTGAAAATGGCGAGTTCTGAAAAATGGCAATCTTCTATGACTTGTCACACATAAACTATGACAGAAAAATGTTTGAAATTTATTTACCTTAATAAAGGACATCTCTACTTTACGATGATATATTAAACATAATTGTATCTTCAGTGGTTTACAATGGAAAATTCTACAAAGAAAGCACCCCTCGAAAAGTCTCAAAATAGCAAAATTTCGTTGTTTTGGTCAAACGCGTCAATTGTGGCCGAACTATCAACTTTTACATGATAATGATCTATAGTGGAATTATTTGCCTAGTAATTGTTAAACGAATGCAGTAAAAAAATTTGACACAAGTTTATTCCTTACCGAGTAACCTCCCTTAGAAGACGTAGACCAAAAACGGAGTTTTTTTAAATGACGAATTTCAAAGGTGGATTGCGTAAATACAAAGATGAAATTTAAAAATCGGAAGATGTCACGTTATGGAGCAGCTATTCAGCTTCAAAATGAGCTACCACATGTAACTGTATGTATTGCCGTTAGTGAGAAGAAGATTTTCAAAGACGCGTACCCTAAAAACCGCGAAAGTTCACAAAAAATTCAGTTTTTTCGAAATAGCAAAAAATCTATATATACGGCCGAAAAAATACCATGAGCTTTTCGATGGGGAATTTTGTTGCGCACATTTTGGTGAAAGTTTTATGAAAATATCTTGATAAGTTTTCGAGATATTGAGGTTTGCAGTTTCAACTTCAAGGGGAGATAACTCAAGAACTAGGTCGAAATTCGAAAATCTGGCTCGTGCATTTCAAGATATTGTCACATGCTATCATCCCTGAAAGTTTGAAGAAAATCGGTCAAGCCGTTACTGCTGGAGCGATGACACAAAAAATCTGGAAAGAATAATAATAATAACTAGGATTGACGCGTCAATACTTAGGTCTTCAAGACTTCTACTTGATCTTGAACTCCATGCTGGACTCTCGGTTATTCACCAGTTTCTCGGCTTTAAAATGAGCTATCAAACATGTCTCTGTCGTTAGTAGTTTTTTTACAAAAAATATCCAAAGACAATGACCCTCTTAAAATGTAACAATTGCTTATTAATGGACCCCTACATGATCTTTCTCAGGATTAAGACAAAATGGTTAGTATTTTCATACTAAGGTGCAACATAGAAAAACTTGTGCTTAAATTTCCTCTTGAGTAGATGTAATCATCATTAAGATTGCATACATAGGTAATTCGTTATAAGGACATATTTTTGAAACTCTAGGATGAAATTCGGCCGAAACAGTCCTCCCAGGAGTTCATTTATCTTCAAAATGAGCTATCACACATAGCTGTTATATTGCCGTGAATAAGAAGAAGATTTTCAAATACGCGTACCCTCAAAACTGCGAAATAGCCAAAAAACTATTATTACGGCCGAAAATCGCTATAGGCTTAATCGATGAGGAATGTTGTTGCCCACATAGTGGTGAATGTTTTGTGCAAATATATTGATTAGTTCTCGAGATATTAAGGTACAAAGTTTAGACTTCAAGGGGAGATAACTCGCGAAAGAAGTCGAAAATCAAAAATCGGCCACAACAGTCCTCTCAGGAATTCATTTATCTTTAAAATGAGCTATCACACATAGCTGTATGTATTGCTGTGAATTAGGAGAAGATTGTCAAAGACACGTACCCTCAAAACCGCGAAAGTTCCAAAAAAATTCAGTTTTATCGAAATAGCAAAAAATCTATTATTACTGCCGAAAATCGCTATAGGCTAAATCGATGAGGAATGTTGTTGCCCACATAGTGGTGAAAGTTGTGTGCAAATATATTGATTAGTTCTCGAGATATTAAGGTACAAAGTTTAGACTTCAAGGGGAGATAACTCGCGAAAGAAGTCGAAAATCAAAAATCGGCCACAACAGTCCTCTCAGGAATTCATTTATCTTTAAAATGAGCTATCACACATAGCTGTATGTATTGCTGTGAATTAGGAGAAGATTTTCAAAGACACGTACCCTCAAAACCGCGAAAGTTCCAAAAAAATTCAGTTTTATCGAAATAGCAAAAAATCTATTATTACGGCCGAAAATCGCTATAGGCTAAATCGATGAGGAATGTTGTTGCCCACATAGTGGTGAAAGTTTTGTGCAAATATATTGATTAGTTCTCGAGATATATAGGTACAAAGTTTTAACTTCAAGGGGAGATAACTCGCGAAAGAAGTCGAAAATCAAAAATCGGCCACAACAGTCCTCTCAGGAATTCATTTATCTTTAAAATGAGCTATCACACATAGCTGTATGTATTGCCGTGAATGAGGAGAAGATTTTCAAAGACGCGTACCCTCAAAACCGCAAAAGTTCACAAAATTTTCAGTTTTTTTGAAAAAGCAAAAAATCTAATCGGGCGCTCCAAAACCGCTATAGGCTTAATCGATGCGGAATGTTGTTGCCCACATAGTGGTGAAAGTTTTGTGCAAATATCTTAATTAGTACTCGAGATATTAAGGTATAAAGTTTTAACTTCAAGGGAAGATAACTCGCGAAAGAAGTCGAAAATCAAAAAAGTGGCTCGTTAAAATCTAAGTTGGGTCACAGGCTATCATCCCTGAAAGTTTGAAGAAAATCGGTCAAGCCGTTACTGCTGGAGCGATGACACAAAAAACCTGGAAAGAATAATAATAACTAGGATTGACGCGTCAATACTTAGGTCTTCAAGACTTTTGCTTGACCTTGAACTCCATGCTGGACTCTCGGTTATTCGCCAGTTATTATGCTTTAAAATGAGCTATCAAACATGTCTCTATCTTCAGTAGTTATTTTACAAAAATTATCCAAAGACAATGACCCTCTGAAAATGGAACAATCGCTTATTAATGGACCCCTACATGACCTTTCTCACAATTAAGACAAAATGGTTAATATTTTCATACTAAGTTGCAACATAGAAAGTATTGTGCTTTAATTTCCACTTAAGTAGATGTAACCAACTCTCCCTTTGAACATACAGTAGAAGAACACACTTTTAAAAAATGACCATGTTAAAGGACATATTTTTAAAATTTTAGGAAGAAATTCAAAATCCGGCCGAAACAGTCCTCTCAGGAGTTCATTTATCTTCAAAATGAGCTATCACACATAGCTGTATGTATTGCCGTGAATTAGGAGAAGACTTTTAAAGACACGTACCCTCAAAAACGCGAAAGTTAAAAAAAAATCAGTTTTATCGAAATAGCAAAAAATCTATTATTACGGCCGAAAATCGCTATAGGCTAAATCGATGAGGAATGTTGTTGCCCACATAGTGGTGAAAGTTTTGTGCAAATATATTGACTTGTTCTCGAGATATTAAGGTACAAAGTTTAGACTTCAAGGGGAGATAACTCGCGAAAGAAGTCGAAAATAAAAAATCGGCCACAACAGTCCTCTCAGGAATTCATTTATCTTTCAAATAAGCTATCACACATAGCTGTATGTATTGCTGTGAATTAGGAGAAGATTTTCAAAGACACGTACCCTCAAAACCGCGAAAGTTCCAAAAAAATTCAGTTTTATCGAAATAGCAAAAAATCTATTATTACGGCCGAAAATCGCTATAGGCTAAATCGATGAGGAATGTTGTTGCCCACATAGTGGTGAAAGTTTTGTGCAAATATATTGACTTGTTCTCGAGATATTAAGGTACAAACTTTAGATTTCAAGGGGAGATAACTCGCGAAAGAAGTCGAAAATCAAAAATCGGCCACAACAGTCCTCTCAGGAATTCATTTATCTTTAAAATGAGCTATCACACATAGCTGTATGTATTGCTGTGAATTAGGAGAAGATTTTCAAAGACGCGTACCCTAAAAACCGCGAAAGTTCACAAAAAAATCAGTTTTTTCGAAATAGCAAGAAATCTATATATACGGCCGAAAAAATGACATTAACTTTTTTTGTGGGGAATGTTGTTGCGCACATTTTGGTGAAAGTTTTAAGAAAATATATTGATTAGTATTCGAGTTATGAAGGTTTAAAGTTTTAACTTCAAGGGGAGATAACTCGCGAAAGAAGTCGAAAATCAAAAAAGTGGCTCGTTAAAATCTAAGTTGGGTCACAGGCTATCATCCCTGAAAGTTTGAAGAAAATCGGTCAAGCCGTTACTGCTGGAGCGATGACACAAAAAAACTGGAAAGAATAATAATAATAAGAAACACGATAGGAACAATAGGTCTTCAGACTTTGTCTTGAAGACCTAATAATAAGAAACACGATAGGAACAATAGGTCTTCAGACATTCGTCTTGAAGACCTAATAAGAAACACGATAGGAACAATAGGTCTTCAGACATTCGTCTTGAAGACCTAAAAAAGAAACAGGATAATAACAATACGTCTTCATGACTTACGTCTTGAAGACCTAACTAGGATTGCCAAGGCAATACTTAGGTCTTCAAGACTTCTGCTTGACCTTGAACTCCATGTTGGACTCAGGGTTATTCATCTGTTTCTCTGCTTTAAAATGAGCTATCAAACATGTCTCTATCTTCAGTAGTTTTTTTACAAAAAATCTCCAAAGAAGGTACCCCTCTGAAAACGGAAAAATCACATATTAATGGACCCCTACATTACATTTCTCACGATTAAGACAAAATGGTTAATATTTCCATACTAAGGTGTACCATAGAAAATGTTGTGCTTTAATTTCCACTTAAGAAGATGTAAACATCATTTAGATTGCATACATAATTAATGCGTTATGCTGTTCTGAATATTCAAGAAAATACTCAAAAATGCTTAAATTTGGACCCCTAGACATCGCCTGCGATGTTCGAGGCTTAACTATCAACTTTTTGATGAAAGCGGTCAACATAAAAGATGTTCTTCTTGAAATTGTGCATACGCAGGTGTATGCAAAATTTCAATAGCGTAAGAAGTTAAGCAGTAATGATCCTTTAAACATGGCTGAAAATGGCGAGTTCTGAAAAATGGTAATCTTCTATGACTTGTCACACATAAACTATGACAGAAAAATGTTTGAAATTTATTCCCCTTAATAAAAGACATCTCTACTTCACGATGATATATTAAACATAATTGTATCTTTAGTGGTTTACAATGGAAAATTCTACAAAGAAAGTACCCCTCGAAAAGTCTCAAAATCCCAAAATTTTACATGTTTGGGAATATGTCCAAATTGTGCCTAAACTATCAATTTTTACATGATAATGATATGTTATGGAAGTGTTGAGCTGGTTATTATAAAGAGATTGCAATATATAACTTTGACATAAGTTAATTTCAAACAGAGTTATGCCCCTTTGAACATGCAGTCGAAAAAGGAACATTTAAAAAAGGACCATATTCAAGGGCAGATAACTCAAATTACAGGCCAAAATTCAAAATTCGGCTCACAGCAAGCTATGGAGCAGGTATTCAGCTTTCAAATGAGCTATCATATATAGCTGTATGTTTTTCCCTGATTTAGGAGAAGATTTTCAAAGACGCGTACCCTAAAAACTGCGAAAGTTCACACACAATTCAGTTTTTTCGAAATAGCACAAAATCTATATATACGGCCGAAAAAATGACATTAACCTTTTTGATGGGGAATGTTGTTGCGCACATTTTGGTGAAAGTTTTAAGAAAATATATTGATTAGTATTCGAGCTATGAAGGTTTAAAGTTTTGACTTCAAAGGGAGATAACTCACGACAGAAGTCGAAAATCCAAAAAGTGACTTAAAATCTAAGTTGTGTCACAAGCTATCATCCCTGAAATTTTCATGTGAATCGTCCAAGTGGTTACTTCAGAAAGCTCTGGACAAAAAAAGTACAAAAAATAATAATAATAACTAGGATTGACGCGTCAATACTTAGGTCTTCAAGACTTCTGCTTGACCTAGAACTCCATGATGGACTCTCGGTTATTCATCAGATTCTCTGCTTTAAAATGAGCTATCAAACATGTCTCTATCTTCAGTAGTTTTTTTTTTAAAATTCTTCAAAAAAGGTACCCCTCTGAAAATTGAAAAATCACATATTAATGGACCCCTACATTACATTTCTCACGATTAAGACAAAATGGTTACTATTTCCATACCTAGGTGTAACATAGAAAATGTTGTGCTTTAATTTCCACTTAAAAAGATGTAATCATCATTTAGATTGTATACATAATTAATGCGTTATGCCATATGAATATTCAAGAAAATACTCAAAAATGCTTAAATATGGACCCCTAGACATCGCTTGCGATGTTCGAGCCTTAACTATCAACTTTTTGATGAAAACGGTCAACATAAAAGTTGTTCTTCTTGAAATTGTGCACACGGAGGTGTATGTAAAATTTCAATAGCATAAGAAGTGAAGCAGTTATGAACCTTTCAACTTTGTTGAAAATGGCGATTTTTTAAAAATGACAAACTTATATGACTTGTCAAAGAAAAACTAAGCCAGATTTGAGCTTGAAAAATATTGTCCTTAATAAATGACGTTTCTACATCACCATGATTTATTTAAAGTCTTCCTATCTCCATTGGTTCATAACCAATAATTCTCCCAAGGATATATACCCCTCGAAAATGCTCAAAATCACAACATTTTACTTTTTTGGGAATATCTCAAATTTATGCCGAAACTATTAACTTTTATATGATATTGATGTATTATGGAAGTGTGCAGCTCTTTATTAGAAAGATATGGCTACCAATTACTTTGACATAAATCAATTAGTTACAGAGTTATGCCCCTTTGAAATTGCAGCCAAAAAACGCCCTTTCTAAAAAGGACCATATTCAAGGGCAGATTACTCGAATTCTAGGCCGAAATTCAAAATTCTGTTAGCAAATTATATTCTACATTGTCTTGGCTTTCAGATGAGCTATCAAACATATCTGTATGTGTTGCCTTTAGGGAGGAGAAGAAGTTTGAAGACGCGTACCCTCAAAACCGCGAAAATGCACGAAATTTTCACTTTTTTCGAAA
Source organism: Gibbula magus (assembly GCA_936450465.1). NCBI lineage: Eukaryota > Metazoa > Mollusca > Gastropoda > Trochida > Trochidae > Gibbula > Gibbula magus. Next base: position 28,941,601 of record OW388297.1, read on the forward strand.
TAGCAAAAAATCTATTATTACGGCCGAAAACCGCTATAGGCCTAATCGATGGGGAATGTTGTTGTCCACATTTTGGTGAAAGTTTTGTGAAATTATCTTGCTTAGTTTTCGTGCTATTGAGGTTTGAAGTTTCAACTTCAAGGGGAGATAACTCAAGAAAGAAGTCGAAAATCAAAAAAGTAAAAAAATGGCCCCTAAGTTTGGTTACAAGCTACCTTTCCTGAAAATGTCATGCAAATCGGCCCAGCCGTTACTGAGAAAACTGCTGAACAAAATCTGGTACAAAGAATAATAATAAAATAATCCGGATAATAACAATACGTCTTCGAGACATACGTCTTGAAGACCTAAGTTTGGTTACAAGCTACCTTTCCTGAAAATGTCATGCAAATCGGCCCAGCCGTTACTGAGAAAACTGCTGAACAAAATCTGGTACAAAGAATAATAATAAAATAATCCGGATAATAACAATACGTCTTCGAGACATACGTCTTGAAGACCTAATAATAATAATGAAGAACACGGATAATAACAATAGGTCTTCCAGACGTAGTCTTGAAGACCTAATAATGAAGAACACGGATAATAACAATAGGTCTTCCAGACTTAGTCTTGAAGACCTAAAAAAAAAAAAAAAACACGATAAGAACAATAGGTCTTCCAGACTTAGTCTTGAAGACCTAACAATAGGTCTTCCAGACTTAGTCTTGAAGACATAATTACGATCAGCTCGATGATATGTCCGCACTTTATACCAAATTGAATGCAGATGTTTATTATATTTGCAGTGGTGAAATACGGCATTTATCGGTTAAAATGTATCCATATTTTCACTGAGTGAAATATCATGTTATTCTACTCAGGGAAATAACGCTTTCAATCATATGACGTCATTGTAAGAACAGGGTGACTTCATACGAAGAACGCGATAAAGTAAGGCGACCATGGATGCCCGATTCATAAAATGAACGTCATTTACAAAATGTGCAAAACTTCTTAAATCACTCGGTGAGATATGCATGGTATTCGATGAGAAATATCCTCCAACCATGGTTGATGAACCCACGGTCTGATCTGGAAACTAGTTTTGTCAATTTTAAGTGATGGTATTCACTACCTGTTTGAGAATTGATTAATTACCAAAACACTGCTTCTATCTGATTGGTTGAAACTGAATGCAAGTTGAAGACTACTGGGGCATTTTGAGAGGAAAATCGCGTAGCCAGACAGAGTCCCGTAGTTTTAGGTTATTTAAGTTCATCAGAAGAATTTCAAACTACGTCTCACTTCTGCAGACTCTATCACAAGACAGGGTGTGGACAGGATCATAGTTTAGAGCAGTCGGTCACGTCTCATCAGCTGTATGACTTGTAGAGAGCATGCGCAATGGTTGGTGGCACAAATAGGCTTTTGGCAGATCTGACATTCCTTATACATAACCCTTTACGTCGCACATTCTTAATCTATATCACAGCTCAGACGAATCTTATTTTCCACATGAAATAAGACGGCTTGCCCGATACTCGTGTTGTCAAATATACTATATCTTATGACGTTTATGACATTCGATCAATTTAACCGTCTGAAGCTTGTAATAAATCTGCAAGATTTGCTCAACCTGGCTCACATTGTTTCAGTAGGTTGTATATATGCGACAAGGTTGTCTAGCAGTCACAACAAGGCTATTTATTTTCCACAGCAACCTGATTAATGTATTTTTGGAGGTATATGTTACATTACTTTCCGAAGCACAATTAAAGGGACTGTCAAGAGTTTTTTCAAATATATTTCCACGTGTCTGTAAATGGGAAAACACAGTTTAAATCACCATATTGTTATTCTGCAGAATGATGGTTCCTTAGGAAACTGCAACAACACTACAGTAGCGGAAGTAATCAACCATGGATCTGCGCATATTTTGTCTATATCTACAGGAAACTTGAAAGGCGAAGTTTACGCTTGTTGGCAGTTTCGAGAATCATGAATAGATTCGTCACTAACGTTCTATTTATTTTTAGTTGCACATATGATATTAACAAATGCGATAGGACATATTATTTAGCTTCAGTTACATGACTAATTAGCACCTGATCCGGTATTGTATCTGGAAAACCTAATCAGATGGTTCAAAATCAATAATAAGTAACGAAATGTTATTAAGCCCACGCTGTTAATAATCTGTGAAACATTACGCGAGGAGCGCCACTTGGCAAGCGGATATTATCGGACACATAAAAAGGATATGAATAGGGTTTGCGGGCTGCAGTCTACAATCGTTTTACATAATTTGACATAAGCCCAGTAAATGATTGGTGTAGCTCACAGTATTATTACAGACAAGCGTTATCCTGTCAATAAGGCAGCAGTCCTTGCTAACTGGGATACATGCTGATGAATAGCATTGGCTATTCTCCTTTTGCCTTTGGGTATCCGCTTATACCTCAAAATATTTAGTTCTTTATTCCTAATATTGCCATTTCGAATTTTACTAATGTGAACTTTTTGCTACTTATAATTTCAAGTAGTAACCGGTAAACATTAAGTACACGTGTTATGACGAACAACTCTGTCGTTATCAAGCAAGTTGTCAAGTTGAGTTGTGTCGAAATGTCGTGTTCTCAGAATAAAGACATTGTCATCCATCAACACTTGTTCGTACCTGATATCCAGCTTCTAAATGCCAATTAAAAATGTATGCACAGGGTTCCATTCCAAAACAGCGAGCGCTTATAATTGCTCATTGGTTTTTCAATATAGCGTTCAAGTAGCGCTCAAGTAGCGCCCATTCTCTCCTGAACGACACGGTGCAAAACCTCAAAATTCGCTCGCTTTGCTACGTAGCGCTACATTGAGCAATCGCGTTCAAGAAAGGTTTAAAAGTAATCGCTAATTGAGCGGTTACTTTGAAACCTCTCTTGAACATGGCCCTGGTATGTCCTTTGAAAAGCACTACTTCACACATACATCTTATCTATGCTAGTCATTTTACCTATAAAAAACATATAGTTGTTACCGGACTTCCGCGCTCACGGACGCAGACACAGAAGAGAAAGGTTACGTGTATTTTGATACCCAAGCCATCTTCGTTGTGGCAACGAATAACACACCTAATTTTAAGTTCAGTTTTGATAAAAGTAGTTCCGATGTATCGGCCTGATATGACTCTAGGACAAAACTGACTCTAGAATCACGTGCGCTGGCCTCAGACAACTCTAGGGTCATTTGGGTCTGGTGTTAGAGCGTGGCATTCCTCTCTAGCCAAATTTCCTGAATACTGACTATATAGCCAAAAATTCCCCTCGGAGAACAGACTATATATAGTCATGTTTTCTCAAGAAAGCACAGTATATAGTTAGGTTCCATCACCGTACAATCAACTATGTAGCCGACCCCCCCCCCCCCCCCCCCCCCCCCCCCCCCCCTTTATAGTTAGAATTCTGCCTAAAACTGAACACCTTAGGATCGTAAGGGCTTAAGTGCAATATTATATGTAGCTCCCACGAATTGTTGTTGTCTCAAGTGCCTACAGTTGGTCCATGATTTCATCTACAAAAGAAAACATGGACAAACTTGTAATTGTGAACAATGCAGTAAACATATCGATGCTGAATATTCTGTTCAAGAGTACGTTTGCCTGATCATTGATCGGTATAATGAAATCCACTTTTTGCCTTGGCTACTTGGGAATATTTTTCGTATGGATGCGCACTAAAATAAAACTATTGTTAAAACTGTGTTAAGGCAAGCCATTTCTGTTAATGTTCAGATAAGCCTATACTCCAACAGAATTACACAATATTCCTAATTTAAGCTCAAATCATCTCAATATTGAATATTTTTACCTTTATATTGTCACTATAATGAACCGACTAGCATTAAAATGATCAATTTCAGCAAAAAGTACTTCTCACTAAAATTACGCCATTGATAGTGTTTACAATAGATGTAACTCGAACAAACCAGTATATGTGCCTTTATTGCAGCCGTATTCTCAAATATTCAAATACTAATATGTACTTCAAATTCAAAGTACATGTAAGAATATTGATTGAATGCAATCCGTTGATGAATGTAATTGGTTGGGGGCTCAGACGCCGCAGAGCTTATAATCGGTCAATTTTCCTACGCTATATTACAGTTGGAAATTTCAAAAAAACATTACAGCCAATTGCGTGCGTTGTCTTTGTATATTTGCAATTATAATGACCAATGAACAGAGCTGTTGCAAATTATGAACCACGTGACACTGTGGGTAATCCAAAATAATTGGCACAAACAAATGTGAAATTTGATTTGACATATGATTTGATTCAATTTGTTACAGAGTAATGCCCCTTTGAACATGGAGCCGAAAAACGCCCTTTTCAAAAAGGTCCATATTCAAGGGCTAAATACTTTTATTCAAGGTCCACATTTAAAATTCGGTTCCATTACTTTTTTTCGAAATTCATTTAGCTATCAAATGAGCTATCACACATAGCTGTATGTTTTACCGTGATTTAGGAGAAGATTTTTGAAGACGCGTACCCTCAAACTCGCGAAAGTTCAGAAGATTTTCAGTTTTTTTGAAATAGCAAAATATCTATTATTATAGATATAGGCCTAATCGATTGTTGTTGCCCACATTTTGGTGAAGGTTTTATGAACTTATCTTGGATAGTTTTCGAGCTATTGAGGTTTGAATTTTCGACTTCAAGGGCAGATAACTCACGAAAGAAGTCGAAAATCCAAAAAGTGGCTCGACACAAAACCAGTTCAAATCACACGCTAAGCCGTAAAGCAGAAATCCTGCGGACACAATTCGGTGCAAATGATGAATTAAAAAAACACACGATAATAACAATAGGTCTTCATGACTTTGTCTTGAAGACCTTATAATAACTGACCAACTTTTCCCCGTGTTGTTTCCTAGAATTGTTAAGGGAGGCATGTTCAATGCATGTCATGTTTCGTCATTATTATCACTGGGCGTGACAAGCTGGTCTGTTAGTGATATTTTTTAACAAGTCTTCCGCTCTGATCTGATCAATGAACGGTTCGTTTACACACTTTATCAATGTACTTGACAACTTACATTGGGCAAATAATAAATATATAAGTGGAAGTTGACAGGCTATATATAGTTATCTTCTTCATATAATAAGGTTAAACAACATTTCTTTATGTTATCAAGTTATACTAGTAATCATTCATCGGTTTATTTTATTGGTAATTATATTACAGTACTGTCAGTCTGGTCTTACACTTAAAACTTCCACCAGACTAGCAAACACCCAGCTGACAACACTCCATCATGCATTGTCCACCCGTCTGTACATTGAGCACCTATATTCACCAAAAATTACCACCTCATGTTCCATTCACTAGATCTACTCGGGTGCCCCGAAGCATGTTTTTAAGATGATGTTTTTGTTATATAACAGCTACATTAATATTATAACTGACGCTACATTGCTCCTCCCTTGCACAGAGAAATTAATTAACCAGATGTGTGTTCAGAACCGCGAGTACTCGCAAGTATTCCAAAATGATGATTATTTTCAGAAATTATCTTGGGAAGTACTCGCGACCTCAGGTTTCACTTTAGGAGCCGTTCGCAGGTACGCGCGTACACGCCAAGCGAGTACTCGCGATCCTGAACACGCCTCAGAAACCTCAGATTCCTCAACTCAATCATTCATATTTCTACTGCTTAGTGACCAGTTTTAGTTATTAATAATTATATAAACATTTAACAATGAAAACATATCACTTCGACAATTAACCTCTGATTATATCGCATTAATATACTCAAAATTGCCTGAAACGGAACAAAGCATATGTAACCATCTTGACCTGTCCGTCCCGTAGTGTCATCACCCGTCCAGATAAACAACAGTGTTTGGTCACCTTCTGGTTACCACAGCCACTACTGTAGGACACGTGATATTGGTGTATGCAGGCGATGACAGATATCTATGAACGTTCACTCCACAAGTTTAAGTTGGAGAAGTCTCGATTAAACACCAGAGTCCAAACATCCTTGGAAAATCTAAGTAATGTACATTAGAAATTATCAAATTAATTGCGCAAAATATAACAAATAGCTTTGAATACTTTTTCGAAACATACTGAAACATTTCCTCTTAGGTACAAATTTGATGCACTGATTGCTGAAATATTGATAACCTTACTAATATGTCGTTATAAACCATACCATATCCTTGCGACCGCTCACTGTGTTACGTTGTAAGTTTCACATTCTGGCTTCTGGGTTCTTTAAGTCGGACGCTAAATTAAACCTGATTGCACGAAAAGGAGTTGATATATCAAATATGTGACATTGTTGATGAATGATGAAAAGTTTTATGGTTTATCCTTGTTTGAAAACTACATAAGTCAGCTGGATCTTTTTAGAGTTTAAACTTTTAATCCGCTTTCCTCTTACAATGAGGCTTGTGAATGCGTACATGGTCTACTAGCATCCTGGTAATCTCCTGACACATGATCCAGACTACCGACCATTGATTCCTATCGTTGATAAATTGACTCTGACGTTTCTTAACTGGCTGATGACGGATCAATCCTTCTGACTGATGATCATTTGACAAGTAAGAATCAGGTCGTTGAACAAAAACGTGAGGTCACTTGCGTTAAATCGTCAGCAATGTATTTGTCATTCGATCATTTGCACATGACTAGTTCTCACACTTTGCGTGGAAAATCTGTTCGCAAAGTATGTGAAAGTAAAATGAACAGATGTGTTTCTCATTCATGTAATAAGGTTTATGATGACGTGTTACATTCTAACCTGCGTGACTTTAATCCGCGATAAGGAGTGAGAGTAGTTTTTATCAAAACACAAGGGAAACACAATTAGAAAGGGAAATGTCACGACTTGATGTCATGTCACATAGACAAAGACATTTGATATGCGTTTCTGTGCATTACTTCGATATAATAGGAGTGTAGAGTTGTTTTAATAATAAAATACCAATTTAATCAAACAAATTAGAAATGAATTATCTGTGTGGAATTGTTTTTATGCAACGTTTTCGTCTTGATCTATTCTGCCTCTAATTAATTTCGGTTTGTATTGCTCTTTAATTGATTAATTTCAAATGCATGACAGAGTTGTCAATGTAATATTTCAAACAAATCAGTCATGAAATCTTTTTCAAGTTTGTGAAGGAAAATTTACCTTTTTCCATGCATTTTGAAAAATCCTTCAGATTGTATTGAAATTCCGATGAATATGGTATCCGATAGAAAGTAAACACCTTGTGATTAAAACATCCAATATGTCCATCTCATCTCACAATAAGACTTCATTTAATTTATTTGTTTATTTCTAGCAACATTAATGTCCATTTAGTCTTAAACAATACACCCAAAGATGTTAATAATCAACAAGGAAAAATTTTCAAAGAAGACAAATAAGACAAGAAGACAAATAAGAAATAAAATATCTGGATCATAAACAATCGCTGGCTCTTGTCATATTGCCTGATGATCGTTCACTTCATCTGGTTAATGTCCATAAGATAAGTAAAACATAGGTCGTTTTGAGTTTCATTTTATACTGAAAAGTCCACAAACAAACAATACAGCACTATCTTTTATTTATAAAAAAAATGTTTGGGTTTGAGAAACAAGTATTTTTTAATTGAAGATGATTTACTCTGTTTGAGCCAATGAATCACCGACAAAGACAATTTAATCTTTCGCAAAATCAGCATATAACTTACAATTTGCATTGTGTATTCAATCATATATTCCTTCACAGTAAATAGCTGGGTCACTGGTAATAAGAAGTCATGATCGTGACCAACATCCCGAAATCTGATACCCTGAGCTCCCATTGTAGATGCTTGACAATGAATTTACAGATACGTTTTCAACACCTATGATTAAGTAATTGTAACGTGATAAGCAAACAACAGTGATAGGATAGTGAACAAGTGGATGTTAGAGTGGATGTCGTTTACTTCAGATAGCAGCAGAAGCAGCAACTGTTAGCTTCAAAACGATTCAATCGTCCATCGTCGAGCTCTGTCTAGAAAACATAAAGAGGGGATGCTATGTCTTATGAAACATAATTAATATCATTACAGTTTTATAACAAGTAACAATCCTTTATAATCATATATATAAGAAATGGTTAATCTTCAAATATCACTGTTACACTAACATTTGTGTTATATACATATGTGTTTTTTATTCAGTGAAATGATGATATCATTTAATCCAGACAATGCACATAATGAGTTATTATGACCTAGGGCGGATTATCACTCTGACGTGACGTCAAGAACAAATATATGTCTTCGTTGAGTACTATACCAGGGGAGTACCTTTATTTAGGCATTCGTGTGGTAAACATAGTATGAATGAGCACTTATAATATCCACCATATGCAATTGGTTTTCGTTTCAAGCAATATAGAAAACTGATAAATTGTCACAAATGGAACGAAACATTTACCTTGACAGTTTCTTCATTTTGATGCATGTCACTGGCTGGCTGTAACAAAACAATAGTTTTATCCACATCACAGAGTATACGATGATCATTGATTTGTATTTATCACCTTCCCATTAGAAGATCTAAACTTAATCCATTGAATACAACTCAGTTTACAGAAGAGTACAAATTCTGCATTACATTTCAGAAGTGTATAAATACATTAAGCATTAAATGAGTGCTGTTCTTATACACGTTAGAGTTGAAATATGCATCAATTAAACTCAAAGCTTCAAATTAAATATATCAACAATTAAAATCCATGCACATTAAATGTTTTATGTGGACGTACCTCTTCTTTGAACGAGATCCTGTAAAGTAAAGTAATACATGATTGAATTCTAATAACAAATAACAGTTTTATCAAACTTTGCAGGGAAGAGCTTCATACACACATGTGAAACAAGTATACAAGAATACATTTTAAAATCCGATACTTACATGTATCATTTTTGAAAGATACGTAAAATTTAAGAGCAAATTTGTGACTGAAAAGGCAAATAAAATCCCAGCTCCTGTGATTAAATGATAATAGCGAGTTGAGAATAGGATACTCACGGCGTTGAATATACCAGACATTCTTCAAATGTTTGATAGCAAAATACTACCGATTCTAACAGATAACAGCGTGCAAGAGATTTCTTCAACTAGCAATTAAAACGCCTAATTATGCTGTCTTGGGAGAATGTGGATGCTTTTCACTATTTGTGAGAGAGTAGTCAAATATTGGCTTAAGATAACCAGAATGTCTGTACTCAGATACATGTATGTCAAGAAATCTTACAAAATGTCTTTACTTTATGATTCAAATGGTAAGGTAAACTGGGTTACTAAAGTCAGGCATATGCTGTGCTCAAACGGATTTATGTACGTATGGGCAAACCAGGGAGTAGAGAACATAAACGTATTTATCAGTGAATTCAAACAAAGAATGAAAGATGTGTTTATATCAGAATGGTATGCTTCAATAGATAAAATATCTAAACTCCAAAACTACAAAAGCTTTAAGGATAGATTCGAATCCGAATCCGAATTCACTACAAATAAATAAATGTTGAAGTACTGATGCTAATTTTCGATGTGGTAGAGTCCCACTTGAAATAGACACTGGGAGGATGAATGGCATAGAACGTAAGCATAGATTTTGCAGAGTATGTCAATCAGGGGAGATAGAGGATGAATATCATTTTTTACTTATTTGTAAACCACATCAGACATCAGAAAACAATACACAAATGTCACAGTAGTCTTCAACAGTTCATTGATTTGATGTCAAACCATTATGATGAAGTCATTAGGAAGTTGTGTATGTATATATAGCACGCAATGATATTTCGAAATATTCTAATTCCATAAGCACCATGTTTGTATTGTATACGCATGTGCAGAATATTGTAATAATATTGTATTCTATGTTTTTATAGGCCGTAGGCCTAAATATCAACCGCAATAAGAACTTGCAATGATAATATAAACAAAGGCGGAAAACTGATAAATTATAAACATTACTCTGGCAAAGGGATGACATGTTTGATAATCAAGAGCATTTCGTTATTGTGGAACAATTAAGAAGAACGTACGGATGTACAAATACGATCCATTGAATGCTACTGTACATTCACAATATATATTAAAAAGAAACTCCGAACACCAACTCTACCTTACGTATTGCAGAATATTGTAGGAAAACCAGAAGGATGTAGAGATATTTATGACACTCATATATTTGAAAAATCTATTTTTAAAAATCACTTTAGCATACTTGGGAAATGGCAAAATGAATTAAATGAATCCACTGAGAACAACACTTGGGAGACGATAGAAAATTACAATTTAAATCCTATAATAGCGTGAAACTCACTTGGTTCCAATACAGCATAATACATAGGTTTCTACCAACAAATGATTCAGCAAAAATGAAATATAAAGACACTCATATATGCACATTTTGCAAAATTGAACAGGATCAACATTACGCTTATTTTATGAGAATATCTGTGGAAATATGAGGAAAATACCGAACAACAATAATATTCTTAGTAAATCGTTTATTTTAGAATATCTGGAAAAGAGAAGATATGTTATAAACTTGATCATATCAATCGTTAGATACGGTATCTACAACATAAACCAAGGAGATAAAATACCAAATTAGAATCATCTTAAAGAAGATATCAAAACAGTACACTACATTGACCGCTATAACGACTACTGAGAGTGCAAGAATCATATTTTCAGAAGTTCTGGTCCATATGCCATAATCTTTTCTGAAATATATTGCTCACTATATAATTGCCAACTGTCATTTTTATGAACTAACCTGATTGTTAAAATGCCTGTTTTCAGACTCTGAATGTATATGTATTTTATATGTTTTTAACATGTGTATATAGTAAACTTTTTAAATGAATTGTGATGATGGAGATTCAAAAAGATTTTAAAAGTTTTAAAAAATAAAGTACCCCTTCTCCTATTCGTTTCTTTGTCAATCTTCAGAAATTTCGAAAATGATGACTGTAGATCGTATCAATTATTTCATGTTTGGTAAGGTTTTCAATACACAAGTAACTAACTTCGTACCTTGCTTGTAAAGCTACCATTGACGACGGTAACAACATCAAGTATAAAATAATCATGATTAACGCAAACGATGACGAGTTTGCGAAGGATTTGAGAACTTCAACTGTTTCAGTTTGAAGACGACAGAAGTACCAGTTTGCTGGATTAAGTATATCAAAGAACAAGAAGATTTTCTGGATAACAACTTCTTTAATGTGAATTTTTCACATTAATGAAGTTGTTATCCAGAAAATCTTCCTGTTCTTATGTATACCACTTCTAAATACCCTTCAAAGACCTGAAGTATATCAAAGTTTGAAATAACATATTTTTAACTTCATTGAGCGTCTAGCCATACTCTAGTGAGTTTTCAGTACCTCTGATCTTGAGGACAGCAGTAACAGCAGTAACAAGGAGAACGACGGCCACGACTACGAGGAATGAACCGCCGATGTAGATGATGTAGGGCAGCAAATGTCGGGGAAGAAGACCAACAGGTGAGTTGGAAGGTTCGAATCCAGCTGTAACAATCAGCAATTTGAATATATATGGACCATAATTTAGGAATTAATCCTTGGAATATTATATATGGTAGGATTAATTTTTCTACTGGTGTTAGTCATCAATCGTCTTTTTGTATCAAATAAAAATACTTTCGGGTTTGGACTCACTGATCAAAGATAGTTTGGTGCTGCAAAGGCTTGTCCATGATCGGATTCGACCCCTGGAATCCACCAATGTTGTGGAGACAGAACACGTGTATGTACCGATGTCAGACTCTGTAGCGTTTGTGATCGTCACACTTGACTGGTTACCCATAAACTCCAGTCCCCGGTGCCAAGTCAATGTGGATGAATTCAGAGCGTGGCTGACAGAGCAGGACAATGTAACATCATTGTATTCATCAATAATGTACTCCTGCTGACATACAATTGTAGGTCTGGCTGAAAAGAAAATGTTTTGTAACATATGAAATGTGTTTGATCGCTTTGAATGACACCGCCTTTCTCTACCAAGTGCAGGTGAATATTATTAGATACAATAATTGTTCTTACATATCTTATCTTTGCAAGCTGCTTTAAGCTTTTGGTATCCCTAAAATATTTAATGTTCCCTAAAAACTGTTCCATCTATCTATCTGTTCTCAAGTTGATTCTCCGCGTACATTGTTGTTAAAAAGGTAAAATTTATTTCAGGCAAAAACTCTACAACCACAATGACAGTAAGAGAACTAAGGGTATCCTCACACAAAACTCTGACAGAGACAAACTGGACCCCCTGTCCTTCAGTGGACTCTCCGTGTGTCACATCCATCCTGTTGCTGAGTTTGACGAGGTAGAGTCCAGTATCAGCAGGTCGGGTGTGAGGCAGGACAGGAGGACTGGTGGTCTGGAGGAGGGGTCCAGTAGAGGGGGACACTCGTCTCCAGGTGTACAGATGAGGGGCCGGGACACACGGATCTGGCAGACTCAGGTGAAGGTCTTCGTCTTCAAACACCAGCAGCTTACCCGACTGAAGAGGGAGTGGGGGGCCTGGGAGAGACGGGTGGATAATAATCAATTATGTAATAAACAGGTGTCATGTGCGAGATATTAAGAAAGAAGTGTATACAAACTTAAGGGAAATTAAGCTTAGATCAATCTTTTTCTATAACACAATAATTGTGAATGTTGTGCAGGTTATTTCACAGATTTTATGATTGAAATTTTCTATTGATTATTGTCCTTGTTTGCTTAGGTTGTGGTCTAGGGGAGATAACTCTACAAGGTTAATGCACGTTCAGTAAACGACACATGACTTACATATGTTACTTTTCCAAGTCACTTTGTGTCAAACAATTAGGTTACGTTGATAGATAGAATAAATAACTATTGCAGAATATAAGGAAAATAATATTGATGCATATTGTATAATATTTCTGTGTAATACTTTAATGTATACGTTTGCAAGCTGACGTAATGTCCTAAGTAATTGTTTTATTAAAGGTTAATAACAGAACAGATACTGCACTGAATGTAAACCAACTAAGGTAAACTATTTGGTTATTTCATTGATGTTAAAGAACATGGTAAATGATTTTAATTTCTTTATCGTTCGGTGTTAGAAGATAGTTTTGTTGACATTTCATGTTTAGAAAAGAATTCATGTCAATATCTTGTTCAGTCGTGACTTGTCATGCTGGATCATTGAAGAATAAAACTAGGACTCTAACGAAGCTGTAATGTAATCATTATTGAGCAAAGTAGCAAAGTAAGGATTGTAAATACCGGAATAACAAAGCGTGACTGTACAGTGGTTCACAAACCACAGAAGAACTTACATTCTGCACGTTTGTTGTTTCATCTCAGACCTTTGACTAATCACATTTCATCTTCAATGCTCATTATCTGCACTTACATGCAAAACAAACTTAGCCATATAAAAAAAAGAAATTTCTATGTGAGAGTGATATATACGACTGAACAAGACAAGTAAGCTAAATCTGAAATTTAAAAATATTACCTTTTAATATTTCTGAGAAACACCTGTTTAAATAAACCGTCGTTTTCGAATCTCCTTAACCAGACGTGATAATCAAGTCAAAAAGGGGCTGTTTGGCTTGTTTTATGATGCGTCAGTTCAAATTATGTCCCTTTTCTGGCCTCTTTGTTAAAAAATTTCTATGGAGACCAGAACAGATTTCAGAATGATTTTTGAAGCAAAGCGCTGGCATCATATCATCTTTTAGAGTACACCAATTCTCATTAAATAATAAAATTAATAGATTTTGAGATAGATGACGGTGCACGAAGTTCAAATTGTTTCCATTGAATCCACAAACAAATTCAGATCAAGTAATTGTCACAAACGTGACCATGTCCCCCGCCGCGATCAAGAAATGAGCTAAAAGGATGGACACACAGCTTGTACCGAGTAGTGACCATTACATGTTTGATTCAATTGTTATTATATCGGGCTAAGACCTGTTCAAAGTCTCGTAGTGACCGAAATCTTCTCCAAATGAAGACTGGTACCAAATGATGACTCTAGTTGCAGTGGTTCATGAGATACCCCTTACGAGATTTTATCCAAAAATAATTCTCGTATTGACTTTGAAAATGAGGCCAAGGTCACCCAAATCGACTGGTGTCTGCGTATTCTCCACTGAAGACTGGTACCAAATTTGAAGACTCTAGGTGCAGCAGAAACGGGACAGACGGACGAACGGACGGACGGACGTAGAGAGCTGAATACTGTATTTATATACAAATTGAAGTAGCAAAAGGCAGCACTCCACCATTAGGTCTAACCTCATACAAAATCTCATAAAATAATAGTGCATAGATTTCGAGTTACAGGCCGGAAAAGGTCCCCACCCCGGTTATGCACTAAGTTCAAATTTTGTCCTGGAAACAAGAAATAGTATAAAAGTCAGAATAACCGAAGCAGCAAAAGGCATAATTAAAGTGTCATCGTCTAATGTGTGAAATTGTGAGGACATTTTGACTCAACATTTCTTAATCGAAAAAAAATCTATTCCGACAGCAGTTTTTGGTTGTATACTCTCTTAAAATGTAGAAACCTTTCTTTTGCAGGTGGGTATACATGTAGCTTTCAAAAACCAATAGGTTTTAACATGTAGCTTTCAAAAATCATACGTACGCAACACGGTAACATTGGAGAAGCACGAAGCTAATCTGGACTCGGTCCTCCCCATGGAGTCCACCAAGGTGCTTGTGACGTCACACTTATACTTCCCAGCATCAGTTGTGTCTATATTTGTCATGATAAATTGCACTCCCTTGTGAGTGATGACGTCATCGCGTGACCACATGATACGGGAAGGGGAGGGAACTGCGTCTATGTGACAGGACAAGGTTAGAGAAGAGTTTCTCCTCACCACGTAGTTACTACAACTCACTTCCGGACCATCTGAAATATCGAGATACCAGTTTTTATGGGATTAAACAGTGTATGATCTACATTTAATGTCATGGTCTTAATGTATGTGTCCTGTAAACATTAAATTGAAAAAACTGAAAAGTTTGCTGACAACTGAACTAGTTTGTGTTATTGTTCTTGCGCTTATTTACATATTAAGTCAAAACACTATTGATGCATATATATGTGTAAATATAGTTATGTATATATAAAGAAGAATGACTTGCTTGTCACGTGAAGTAAGATTATATATAGAAAGGAGTAAACATCAAATGGTTTTGACTGTATAACTCTTTTTTAATACAATGAGCTCATTTGAAAAGCCTGATACACTGGTCGATCATCGTACAAACATAATATGCATCTAAACATACAATTGAACAATTAGTTAAATATCCATGTTCACCCACACAGAACAGTTAAAGCCACGTGTTGTAGTCCCCTTCCGTGTCTCATTCCGGTGTTGGTGAGGTTCATCATATTTGTAACCTCGATGATGTAGCTCCCGCTGTCCTCTCTGGTGATGTTGCTAATTACTGGCGGTGTGATATCAGTGAGGAAAGTTGTTCCCCGGCCCTCCTTCCTCCATCTGTAGCTGCTTGGCAAGGGGAGACAATCAGGGGGAACACTGAGAAGAACATCACTTCCCTCGTAGACGATCTTGGAGGCGGATACATCAAGAGGTGGAGGATCTGGACAGGATGAGACAGTCGGTGACATGTGTGAAGACACTTGTTAGCGTCAACACTAATAATGCTATTACATATGTATGTTTTAGTCGTTAATCTGATGGAATAATGTTATATTAATACTAATAGTTGTTAGTTGAGTAGTTGTTTTTATGTACACTGTGGTATGTAGCACCATGAGCACAATTAGCCAAACATCAAACATCCTAGTATGGTCGTTTATAGGTTATGGTCCGAAAAGTCTCCATTAGGACCAAGGCGAGAACTAGTCCACGCCAAAAAAGAAATCTTTGAGGACAGTATCTAACTTAAATAGTCAGTTCGAACAATGATTCGGATTCGTTTCTAAACATCAATTCAGAGCCGATTTATTTTCGTTCAGATTGTCAATGGGTCATCGCTGTTGATATGACTGAGATACTATTACTTAGATATATTTTTCAGTTGTGATGAAGGAGAACAAGTTTTATGAATAGTCAACTTCTTAACGTCACATCTATTATTATAAAAAATGTGACTACCCATATATGTAGAAGGTTCTACATCGCTTGAATGCTAATTGGGGGTTCATGCACACTGTTGGAGGTACTGCAGGGCTTGATATCAAACATGTTTACACATCTTTCCTTTTAAAATCCCTGTAAGTACTTACATAGTATGTGCAAATTGAAGTTACAAGAAGCCGACCCTCTGCGCTCCTCTCCTATGTCATCAACCATCACATTGCCTGCTGTAAACTCGTACACGCCTTCGTCTGAACTTTTAGCATTAATGAGATCAAACGTCTCGTATTGAACAAAACCTACACGAATCTTTTCAGGTTTGATCATCCTTCCAGTCGTGTTAGCGACTCCTGATGCAACAGAACTGTTGTCTCCATCAGTCATATACCCTGATCCAGATCCTGAACCGGAAAGTTCTCCTGATTGTTCAACTGCCCACAAGTTACCATCTTCATTATTTCCAGAGTTTGAAGAGCCAAGTTCTAAACTTGTTTCAGAAGCATCTCCTGAACCGCTTTCTGAGACACCCATTTCATAAGCCTGCGATAATTTAATAACTGTTTCAGACTTTGAGTTGTCATCCTCATTGTTGTTTGAATCATAGATATGCTCAATCTCGATAGCAGTACTGCCAAATTCAACATTTCCAGAGCTCGAGGAGCTTGTTTCTGAATCATCTCCTCTTTCTGAGACAGTGAGTTGATGTTGCCATGCTCTTTCATAAACAGTTCTAGGCATTGAATGAAATCCCTCAGAATTGCTGGGACCATACATTTCTTTTATCTCAATAGCACCACTTCCAGATTCAACATAGCCAGAGGTCGAAGAGCCAAATTCTTTATTCGTTTCTGAAAAATCAACCCTTTCAGAGACAACGAGTTGATGTTGCCTTTCAGTAACTGTTTCAGACTTTGAGTTTAAGTTATCCTTCTTTATTGAGCCATATATCTGTTGAATCTCAATACCGCCACCTCCACTAGAAGAGCCTCTGAGTTGATGATGCCATGCTAACTTGTCAATATCCCCACTTCCAGACTCACTTTCGCTGTTGATCATTAAATCATTTCCTACTGGTTCAGCACTTCTAGAATTCATCTTACTCTTAACATCAATAATATCGATGTCGGCAATTTCTGATTCAGATGTGTCCTGTCCTGAAGACTGAGCAATGTCAGCACCCGAATCTATAACTCGCTGTTTAAATGCGTCAAATGATTTAAGTTCTGTAGAGCTGACTCTCCTCTTTCCTCTTGACAGGGTTGAATGAACCTTCATTGGAGTCATTGTATCCGCGGACCCTTCTACGGCGTAAGCTGAACTTCCAAATTCGCTTTCTCCAGAGTTTACCAACCCACTGGTTATCTCCAGCAAACCACTTTCTCCGCTAGCAGTTTGTTGATCTTGTGATTCATGAAGATCATCTCCACTGCTTTCACCAGAATAAACCATCCCATTACCCTTTGTAACAGAAAGACCAGATCCGGTCTCAATATTTGAGTAAGTTTCCATTGGTACTGTCGAAATTGAAGTGTCCAATCTTCTTGTTGAAACTTCCATTAGACCCTCCTCCTTAAAATCTGGAAGATGTGTCTCCTCTGCCTGACTGACCGTGTGTTCTTCCATAAGTGTTGAACTTGGCTCAGTGACATCAACAGATGCGAATCCCGTGTCCACCTTAGCCCTGCTGATACGTCTCCAGCTTACAGTACTCGGTTCCGGGTTCGACTCCACCCTAGCTTCAAGTGCTGGTGTTGATCCCCGCAGAAAGTACACATCCCTTGTGCAGGTCATCTCGGGTCCAACTGAAATAAATGTACTAATAGGAATGTGATTTGAAATAATCATGATGCTATATAAGTATCATTTGTCAATAAACAAGAAAAAAGTGAGCATGGCTCACATACCCCCGCCATCCGCTACCTGTCCATTGAGAATTATAGATGTGAAGGGTACTATGTTTAAAAAACTGCTTCAAGCATCATAATATTGTCCAAAATAATTTTAGAAACTGACTGAGCATCACACCGGTAATTGGTATCAAGTTCAATTACAGATTCAAGGGCTGGTTTTCGAACTCGATAAAGAGTGAGTACTCACAACCAAAATTTCATTCACCTAGGTTGAACAGTATCCGAGAAAACTTGTCCCAATGAACACAATAAAACTAAGTCTAAAAAGTTATGTTTCCATGGAAACGACAACAAATTTAAATCTTAGAAAATTGAAAATTGTCTATGCGCGATCGGAAGAACATGCTTAACAACTGTACAAAGTTTGGTTGATGTACCTTTGACGGTTTTTGAGAAAATTGACCGGACGGAAGGACGGACGGAATGAGCGCTATATACCCCCGCTACGAAGTATAATAGGAAATAATGAAATGAAACAACATGAGCTGCCTATTATAACAAATGAAAACGTTGCATTGTAAATGAACCAAACGAACTACATGCAAGTCCACTGTTGATTTGATTTCAAAAACACATTAGTCAGTTTACAGCAAATACAATGTATTAAAGAATTCCACTGTAACCAAATTGTACGGATAAACGAGGTCCAACTGTATTAAATAATAGCAAATATACTAATAATGTCTTTGGTGACTCTTAATATCAACTTAAAATTTCAATCTGAATGTAAATAATCTCCCCGCAGCAAATCAATGTCTGTATTAAACATTAAACTGGAGAACATAAAAACGTACATAGAACATCAACAGTGACAGTCTGCACTCCGCGTCCCTCCTTGGGTTGCCCGTGTGTGATATTGAGGGTGTTGAACATCTTGATTATGTACATGCCGGATTCGTTCCTGGTGATGTTCTGCAATACGGGAGGTGTGGGAGAGTCTCTGAACTGAGTTGTCTCCCCTTCCTTCCTCCAGCTGTACACGTGAGGTGGCGGAGCCGACTGCGGAGGCAGACTTAACGTCACATGACTGCCCTCAAACACAGGCATTAGGTAGGTGACTTCCGGTGGTGGTGGGTCTAAAACCAAATTATGATTTAAGAATGCGGAAAGTGTCGTTAGAGATTGAATAAGTATTAAAAAAAGTGAAAACAAGCAAAAAAGTGAGCGTGGCTCACTAATACCCCCGACTGTTACAGTTTGACATTTTTATTTTATTTTTTAGAGAGAGGTGTCTGCACACCTAAGGATTGATAAGCAATGCAATGTAATTGCTAAGATTAAACTGTTTGTGAAAATGGTAGGACAAGTCTCGATCTTCATGTAAAAAAGGTGGTTTAAGTCAAAATAGGAATAATAGTAACTTGAAAAGGTATGGGTAACATAATACACTACTGCTATTACCACTCATTTCAACTTTATTTTGGAAATTAATCCATCATAATGATTCATTCGAGTGACTTTAAACAACAGGTACATGGAAGCACATCCCTGAAGGCACAGTGAGAGATATACAGCAGTTTATGGCTGAAAGGAAAGAAAATTTAACTTTTCCCAAAATATAACCAGTGGAAATATAAAAAAGTAAAATCAACAAGAAGTAGCTTTTGATGAAAGTTACATGAAAAAGAATATGATGAGGTCAACAAATCACAACACAGAAGTAGCTTCATTCATTCTAGCTATGATAAAGTAAAAAAATATAAAAAATCGCAAAAAAAATCAAAAAAAATCACCAAATCGTGTTACATTTTGCAATGCATCTTTCCTAGTGGTGAAGAAGACATGTGCCAAATTTGAAAAGGATGAG
This sequence comes from Gibbula magus, assembly GCA_936450465.1. Lineage (NCBI taxonomy): Eukaryota > Metazoa > Mollusca > Gastropoda > Trochida > Trochidae > Gibbula > Gibbula magus. Next base: position 28,961,492 of record OW388297.1, read on the forward strand.
ATGAATAGTTTTTCTTTAATCGATCGGACAAAAAAAGCTCAGAATTTGACTAAGTTAAAAAATACAAAAAAATCGCCAAAAATTCAAACATTCACCAATTCCGTTTACACTTCGCACTGCACCTCTCCTAGTAGTGAAGAAGACATGTACCAACTTTGAAAAGGATGAGATGAATAGTTTTTCTGTAATCGATCGGACAAAAAATGTCTTCGGACGGAAGGACGGACGGACGGACGGACTGAATCATTGGTATTACTATATACCCCCGACCTTTTTAGGTCGGGGGTATAATAAAATTAAAGTTTAGAATAAGAGAATTATCTTTCGGAAAAATATGTGCTTTGATTAAGGTGCAGGTTAGGTTTTGTGCAAATGTCTATGTGAATGTCCATACATGTATGTTTGTGGTGAAGTTGTACATGTGTGATAAATATTTGTCAATGTAAAGGTTAGCTTATTGGTGAAGCTTATCAAGGTGGTGACCTATTAGCTATGTATATCTGAGACCTGGGTAATGCTAGTTTAGTCTTTGCGTGCACCCGTTCGTGTAAAAGTGTTAAAAACCACAACAAATTCAAATGATCTTTATTTCTGTATTGCAATCGTATCATTATGGTTATGGTGAGAAATAAGGATTGTTTGTAGGTAAAGTGGTGTCAATGAATATGTTGTGGATTCAGGTTTAGAATTACGGTTATGTCAATGGTAAGGTAAGTCTATATCATGGACATTTATCTTTGAGCAATTCGTTAAATGAATAATATGAGAAATGATTTCAGATATTGTATTAAAAAGTTAAGAATGGTTTACGGTAGCTGTACGAGAAACATTATATAAATATATATTATTATATAAATCACTTACAGACAACTTCAGTTGACATACTGCACGACATGTTTCCAACTTCTCTGACTCCAAATGAATCTTCCATTACATTTGAAACACTGCATGTGTACACCCCGTTCTGGCTGACCTGCATATTATCTAACGTCAAGAGTGCTTTCTCCGTTTTCAGCGTACTGTTGGAACCTGACCAGTACCACGTGACCAGATGAGGTCTCGGGAAGGATTCAACTTGACAGGTGAGATTCACGGAGGAGTTCTGGAGGATCACGTGGTGTTTCAAACAAGTCACTTCCGGTGCATCTGTGAGAACATTGACATGATAACATTGTTAAGATTAGAAAAAATACAAACAACTGACAGAATACCGATCTTCTAATCCTACTTACACAGAACCTTCACACTGATGAACTGCATTCCCTGTCCCTCCCTGTAGACTCCTTGTGTAATGTGCAGCTTGTTCCTGACCCGGATCATGTAGCTCCCAGCCTCGGATCTCTGGATATTTGTCAGCACCGAGGCTTTATCTGACCATTGATAGGCTGACAATGAATCCCTCAACTTCCACTCGTAACTGTAGGGTTGAGGGAAAGAGGACACTGGCTGGCTCAGTGTTGCATTGGAGCCTTCGAACACAGTGATTGTGGCAAACAGCAGAGGCGGTGGTGGATCTGAAATATTGATGTTAATACACATCATCAATATTTGATTGTACCTAACGTGCGTACAAAAGGCGTGAGAACATAACATAACGCATACACCTTTCTAGTTTTAAATCAACTAGTGGTACAGAGGCCTAGTCATTTGGATTGCTTGTCATTTTGTTATTATCCAATGGCCATTTTTCAGTTTTGCTTATAATCAAACGGGTTTAAACGATTAACAAACTCACAGACAACAGTGACATTGACTCTGCAGGATCCAGTTCCGATTGGTATGCTTATGAATCCCAATCGATTGTAGGCTGTACAGTCATACTCTCCACTGTCAGACACATGCACGTCTGTTATCTCGAGATGATGCTGACTTCTATTTTGTATCAGTTGACCATGCTTTGACCAAGTTACAAACGATGCTGGTGGGTATGAGTCTACTTCACATTGCAGTTGAAACGTCGTGTTGATGAGGAGCACTTGGGGTGTCTGACAGAAAACCTCAGGAGTGTCTGCAAATTAAAAGCAGAAGCGTCACAGTTTAAAAAATCAGAGAATTTGATACCTGAGACAATAAAGAATTGAATTCGAGTGTGTGTCTTTGCCATTGAAAATGAATGATGTTAAAGTATCATTAAAATTCCATGGAACGGAGCGAGCTTGCAGCAGAATTGAGAAAGTAGTTCCGTTATAATTAACGTTCACATGACGTTAAAAAGGTTCAAACACGTATGAACGATTTCTTTTCACAGGATATATTAAACCAGTAAATCTGGACATTGTAAGGGTTGTATTCATACAGCAGACTGTGTAAGGGTTCTACACATACATCAAACAGTGTAAGGGTTATATACATACATCAGACAGTGTAAGGGTTCTATACATACATCAGACAGTGTAAGGGTTCTATACGTACAGCAGACAGAGTAAGGGTTCTATATATACAGCAGACAGTGTAAGGGTTCTATACATACATCAGACAGTGTAAGGGTTATGTACATACAACATAAAGTGTAAGGGTTATATACATACATCAGACAGTGTAAGGGTTATATACATACATCAGACAGTGTAAGGGTTCTATACAAACATCAGACAGTGTAAGGGTTATATACATACATCAGACAGTGTAAGGGTTCTATACATACATCAGACAGTGTAAGGGTTCTATACATACATCAGACAGTGTAAGGGTTATATACATACATCAGACAGTGTAAGGGTTATATACAAACATCAGACAGTGTAAGGGTTATATACATACATCAGACAGTGTAAGGGTTCTATACATACATCAGACAGTGTAAGGGTTCTATACAAACATCAGACAGTGTAAGGGTTGTATACATACATCAGACAGTGTAAGGGTTCTATACATACATCAGACAGTGTAAGGGTTATATACAAACATCAGACAGTGTAAGGGTTATATACATACATCAGACAGTGTAAGGGTTCTATACATACATCAGAGAGTGTAAGGGTTCTATACAAACATCAGACAGTGTAAGGGTTGTATACATACATCAGACAGTGTAAGGGTTCTATACATACATCAGACAGTGTAAGGGTTATATACATACATCAGACAGTGTATGGGTTGTATACATACATCAGACAGTGTAAGGGTTCTATACATACATCAGACAGTGTAAGGGTTCTATACATACATCAGACAGTGTAAGGGTTCTATACATACATCAGACAGTGTAAGGGTTATATGCATACATCAGACAGTGTAAGGGTTCTATACAAACATCAGACAGTGTAAGGGTTATATACATACATCAGACAGTGTAAGGGTTCTATACATACATCAGACAGTGTAAGGGTTCTATACAAACATCAGACAGTGTAAGGGTTGTATACATACATCAGACAGTGTAAGGGTTCTATACATACATCAGACAGTGTAAGGGTTATATACAAACATCAGACAGTGTAAGGGTTATATACATACATCAGACAGTGTAAGGGTTCTATACATACATCAGAGAGTGTAAGGGTTCTATACAAACATCAGACAGTGTAAGGGTTGTATACATACATCAGACAGTGTAAGGGTTCTATACATACATCAGACAGTGTAAGGGTTATATACATACATCAGACAGTGTATGGGTTGTATACATACATCAGACAGTGTAAGGGTTCTATACATACATCAGACAGTGTAAGGGTTCTATACATACATCAGACAGTGTAAGGGTTGTATACATACAGCAGACAGTGTAAGGGTTATATACATACATCAGACAGTGTAAGGGTTCTATACATACATCAGACAGTGTAAGGGTTCTATACATACATCAGACAGTGTAAGGGTTCTACACATACATCAGACATTGTAAGGGTTGTATACATACATCAGACAGTGTAAGGGTTCTATACATACATCAGAGAGTGTAAGGGTTATATACACACAGCAGACAGTGTAAGGGTTCTACACATACATCAGACAGTGTAAGGGTTGTATACATACATCAGACAGTGTAAGGGTTCTATACATACATCAGACAGTGTAAGGGTTATATACAAACATCAGACAGTGTAAGGGTTATATACATACATCAGACAGTGTAAGGGTTCTATACATACATCAGAGAGTGTAAGGGTTCTATACAAACATCAGACAGTGTAAGGGTTGTATACATACATCAGACAGTGTAAGGGTTCTATACATACATCAGACAGTGTAAGGGTTATATACATACAACAGACAGTGTAAGGGTTGTATACATACAGCAGAGGGTGTAAGGGTTCTATACATACAGCAGACAGTGTAAGGGTTATATACATACAACAGACATTGTAAGGATTCTATACATACATCAGACAGTGTAAGGGTTCTACACATACAAGAGACAGTGTAAGGGTTATATACATACAGCAGACAGTGTAAGGGTTGTATACATACAGCAGAAGCTGTAAGGGTTCTATACATACATCAGACAGTGTAAGGGTTCTATACATACATCAGACAGTGTAAGGGTTCTATACATACAGCAGACAGTGTAAGGGTTGTATACATACATCAGACAGTGTAAGGGTTCTATACATACATCAGACAGTGTAAGGGTTGTATACATACAGCAGACAGTGTAAGGGTTATATACATATATCAGACAGTGAAAGGGTTCTACACTTACATCAGACATTGTAAGGGTTCTATACATACAGCAGACAGAGTAAGGGTTATATACATACATCAGACAGTGGAAGGGTTATATACATACAGCAGACAGTGTAAGGGTTCTATACATACAGCAGACAGTGTAAGGGTTGTATACATACAGCAGACAGTGTAAGGGTTCTATACATACAGCAGACAGTGTAAGGGTTGTATACATACAGCAGAAGCTGTAAGGGTTCTATACATACATCAGACAGTGTAAGGGTTCTATACATACATCAGACAGTGTAAGGGTTCTATACATACATCAGACAGTGTAAGGGTTCTATACATACAAGAGACAGTGTAAGGGTTATATACATACAGCAGACAGTGTAAGGGTTCTATACATACATCAGACAGTGTAAGGGTTCTATACATACATCAGACAGTGTAAGGGTTCTATACATACATCAGACAGTGTAAGGGTTCTATACATACAGCAGACAGTGTAAGGGTTCTATACATACAGCAGACAGTGTAAGGGTTGTATACATACAGCAGACAGTGTAAGGGTTCTATACATACAGCAGACAGTGTAAGGGTTGTATACATACAGCAGAAGCTGTAAGGGTTCTATACATACATCAGACAGTGTAAGGGTTCTATACATACATCAGACAGTGTAAGGGTTCTATACATACATCAGACAGTGTAAGGGTTCTATACATACAAGAGACAGTGTAAGGGTTATATACATACAGCAGACAGTGTAAGGGTTGTATACATACAGCAGAAGCTGTAAGGGTTCTATACATACATCAGACAGTGTAAGGGTTCTATACATACATCAGACAGTGTAAGGGTTCTATACATACATCAGACAGTGTAAGGGTTCTATACATACAGCAGACAGTGTAAGGGATGTGTACATATATCAGACAGTGTAAGGGTTCTATACATACAGCAGACAGTGTAAGGGTTATATACATACAACAGACAGTGTAAGGGTTGTATACATACAGCAGAGGGTGTAAGGGTTCTATACATACATCAGACAGTGTAAGGGTTCTACACATACATCAGACATTGTAAGGGTTCTATACATACAAGAGACAGGGTAAGGGTTATATACATACAGCAGACACTGTAAGGGTTCTATACATACAGCAGACAGTGTAAGGATTCTATACATACATCAGACAGTGTAAGGGTTCTATATATACAGCAGACAGTGTAAGGGTTCTATACATACAAGAGACAGTGTAAGGGTTATATACATACAGCAGACACTGTAAGGGTTCTATACATACAGCAGACAGTGTAAGGGTTCTACACATACATCAGACATTGTAAGGGTTCTATACATACATCAGACAGTGTAAGGGTTCTATACATACAAGAGACAGTGTAAGGGTTATATACATACAGCAGACACTGTAAGGGTTCTATACATACAGCAGACAGTGTAAGGGTTCTACACATACATCAGACATTGTAAGGGTTGTATACATACATCAGATAGTGTAAGGGTTCTATACATACATCAGAGAGTGTAAGGGTTATATACACACAGCAGACAGTGTAAGGGTTCTACACATACATCAGACATTGTAAGGGTTCTATACATACAGCAGACAGAGTAAGGGTTGTATACATACAGCAGACAGTGTAAGGGTTCTACACATACATCAGACAGTGTAAGGGTTATATACTTACAGCAGACAGTGTAAGGGTTCTACACATACATCAGACAGTGTAAGGGTTATATACATACAGCAGACAGTGTAAGGGTTCTACACATACATCAGACAGTGTAAGGGTTCTATACATACATCAGACAGTGTAAGGGTTCTATACATACATCAGACAGTGTAAGGGTTCTATACATACAGCAGACAGTGTAAGGGATGTGTACATATATCAGACAGTGTAAGGGTTCTATACATACAGCAGACAGTGTAAGGGTTATATACATACAACAGACAGTGTAAGGGTTGTATACATACAGCAGAGGGTGTAAGGGTTCTATACATACATCAGACAGTGTAAGGGTTCTACACATACATCAGACATTGTAAGGGTTCTATACATACAAGAGACAGGGTAAGGGTTATATACATACAGCAGACACTGTAAGGGTTCTATACATACAGCAGACAGTGTAAGGATTCTATACATACATCAGACAGTGTAAGGGTTCTATATATACAGCAGACAGTGTAAGGGTTCTATACATACAAGAGACAGTGTAAGGGTTATATACATACAGCAGACACTGTAAGGGTTCTATACATACAGCAGACAGTGTAAGGGTTCTACACATACATCAGACATTGTAAGGGTTCTATACATACATCAGACAGTGTAAGGGTTCTATACATACAAGAGACAGTGTAAGGGTTATATACATACAGCAGACACTGTAAGGGTTCTATACATACAGCAGACAGTGTAAGGGTTCTACACATACATCAGACATTGTAAGGGTTGTATACATACATCAGATAGTGTAAGGGTTCTATACATACATCAGAGAGTGTAAGGGTTATATACACACAGCAGACAGTGTAAGGGTTCTACACATACATCAGACATTGTAAGGGTTCTATACATACAGCAGACAGAGTAAGGGTTGTATACATACAGCAGACAGTGTAAGGGTTCTACACATACATCAGACAGTGTAAGGGTTATATACTTACAGCAGACAGTGTAAGGGTTCTACACATACATCAGACAGTGTAAGGGTTATATACATACAGCAGACAGTGTAAGGGTTCTACACATACATCAGACAGTGTAAGGGTTCTATACATACATCAGACAGTGTAAGGGTTCTATACATACATCAGACAGTGTAAGGGTTCTATACATACAGCAGACAGTGTAAGGGTTCTATACATACAGCAGACAGTGTAAGGGTTCTATACATACATCAGACAGTGTAAGAGTTATATACATACATCATACAGTGTAAGGGTTCTATACATACAGCAGACAGTGTAAGGGTTCTATACAAACATCAGACAGTGTAAGGGTTATATACATACAGCAGACAGTGTAAGGGTTCTACACATACATCAGACAGTGTAAGGATTCTATACATACATCAGACAGTGTAAGGGTTCTACACATACATCAGACAGTGTAAGGGTTCTATACATACAGCAGACAGTGTAAGGGTTCTATACAAACATCAGACAGTGTAAGGGTTCTACACATACATCAGACAGTGTAAGGGTTCTATACATACATCAGACAGTGTAAGGGTTCTACACATACATCAGACAGTGTAAGGGTTCTATACATACATCAGACAGTGTAAGGGTTCTATACATACATCAGACAGTGTAAGGGTTCTATACATACATCAGACAGTGTAAGGGTTCTATACATACAGCAGACAGTGTAAGGGTTCTATACATACATCAGACAGTGTAAGGGTTATATACAAACATCAGACAGTGTAAGGGTTCTACACATACATCAGACATTGTAAGGGTTCTATACATACATCAGACATTGTAAGGGTTGTATACATACAGCAGACAGTGTAAGGGTTCTATACATACAGCAGACAGTGTCAGGGTTGTGTACATACAACAGACAGTGTAAGGGTTGTGTACATATATCAGACAGTGTAAGGGTTCTATACATACAGCAGACAGTGTAAGGGTTCTATACATACATCAGACAGTGTAAGGGTTCTATACATACATCAGACAGTGTAAGGGTTCTACACATACATCAGACATTGTAAGGGTTGTATACATACAGCAGACAGTGTAAGGGTTCTATACATACAGCAGACAGTGTAAGGGATGTGTACATACAGCAAACTTTGAGGTTGACGATCTGTAGACCGCGACCCTCTCTAGGATCTTCCTCTGTGAGGTTCATCTGATTGGTCAGTCTGATGACATAATCTCCAGCATCTGATCTCTGGATCTTGTTGAATCTGGGTGGCGTTGTCCACATTTGAAAGACGTCATCTCCTACTTTCTTCCATTCATAGAGATTTGGAGGTGGGTTCGAATTCACATAACATATCAGACTAAATGTTTTACCCTCTAGCACTCGGACAGTGCGTCTCGTTAAGATTGGAGGTGGGTCTGACAGAAAAATGAAAAGATGCATGTTTAGATTTCAAGGATTATCAAGTGACATAGTAGAAAGCCAGATAAGCATGGGCAATCTATGATAGGAATGTTAAAGGTACATCCATTGTGTTGTTGGGGGTAACATATTCCAAACGTAATAAATGTTTTTACTTTATTAAGAAGTACTGACTGTTACAGAAAACAACCATTTTGATGATAGTCCAGTTAGAATATTGACGGTATGAAGGTAAAAGAAGTGATTTCTGATCGAAAACCAGACAAGGCATCGGGATTTGCGCACGCCAATGAGTCAAACGTAATTTTGGAATCTTATTTATAAGAGACAAAATGACAAATTTTCGTTGATATTTTTTGATAGTTCAAATAACTACTGTGCATATCAATGGGACGGGTAGTTTGGTTTCTACACATTCATAATGATGTTACTCAATTTTAATTGGAAACTAATAATTATGATATATTTGGCGATTTGAGATGAATATGCAAGCTGAGTGAATATATTTGTACTGTAAACAGCTCATATAATGTGGTGGAATGGATTAAAGACAAATGACAAATTATGAAACACAATGGATGGACCTTTAAATGAAGCACAGTAACCCATTGATTACAGTTGGTTGCTGTTAGCATATGGTAACATTTATATCGTATCATGATATATATATATATTTATATATATAGTATTCACTGCCTAGAACATACGAGTGGGCAACCTGGTCAATACGTCAAAACATGGGCCGATACAGGAAGAACAGAGCTAATAAGCACTACTCTCAACATGCGCACTACTCACCAACACTATCCGTTCACTAATTTTGTTTGTAAAGAGGATTTTCGTAATGTCAATGAAAACAGTTTAATTAATAAATTGCCATGAATTATGAATTATTCTATTGGCCAAGTTAAGGTCATGTTATTGGCTTTCGAGTGCGTCTCGTGCCGATACAGATCTCGAAATGTAAAGTTCTGGGTCGAAACGGAAATATTTGATTAACGTAACTGGCGACAGAACACTCACACAAGACTGTTATCTTCATACTGCAGCCTCCAGTTCCTGATTGGGATACGCCTTCAGAATCTGTCATATTGTTGGTGGCCTTACACATATACATCCCTGACGTAAGTCTTGATGGATCCGTCAATGTCAGGTAGTATGGACTCCCTGTCTGCAGCTCTCGCCCTTCTCTTGACCACGTTATATTTGATAATGGGAAGGAGCTCACTGCACAGCTAATGTTAAAGGACTGATGTTCCAAAACAGCATATTCTTGTTTACACAGCACAGTAGGGGGATCTTGAGAAAACAACAGAACACAAAAACAGCATTAACAATGCTTGAAAATGAGGTGCAAATAGTACATAATTACAGAAATATGGTTTCATTAATCCTCTTTATAAGATATAAAGTATAAAGCATTTCAAAAGACGAAATATTGTTGTGAGACTACATCTGTATCAGATATAACCGTACTAGAATAGTTACATGTAAGCGTGGATAAAGGTTGCATTGTTACAACAGATTTAAACCTTCAACCTACACAGTACTCTGACTTTCACCATCTGCACCCCATGACCCTCTCGATCTCCACTTCCGGTGATGTTCATCTTGTTTGTGACTCTGACTATGTAATCACCAGCATCTGACCTCACTACGTTGTTGATTTTAGGTGGACTCATTGAAGATATAAATGTCGACGAGGAAACGTCTTTCCTCCATAGATACATATGGGGAGCAGGATGTGATTCAACAGGTACGCCTATGGTCACTGTCATGCCCTCGAATACATCGATAGTTGAAGAGTCGAGAGATGGTGGTGGGTCTAATGAAAAAGACAAATTGCAGATGTTAAAATACTGGGTCAAAATTTTTAAAAAACTTCACAATCGTATTGTAAATGAGATATACAATATAGGAATCCCGTATTGATGTTATGATTTATTTGTTATGATCGGTGAGAATAACTTTGAGTAATCGGGATCGCAAAGAATTATTAAGTGTTGTTACAGAAGGCCCCAAAATGGGGAGTACAAGTCACAATAATATCAGTTTAAACGTTCCTTAGCGTGTATGGTCACACTGTGCATTAACAGCTGCCAAAGAACGCCTACTCATTGATTGTCTGTGATGTATGATAGTTTGTGCCGACAATCGACCTCTGAATAAACAACGGTTATGAAGGACTGGTGATGTAGGACAATTTGATTTGCGTGGTCGACCAGGTCTTTGGCGATCACCAGTGATGCTAGTTTGTTGTAGTCGAGTTTGTAAATTTACTTAGAAACCTATCAGGGAGTTTGTCTATTGTTTCGTAGGTATCTTGTTTTCTCGTAATAACCCCTCATTATTATTTCAGTCGGGTTTTCTTCTAATAATAACTACGTATGAGGTTTTTATTGTGAAAGTAAGTTATTATTTATGATAGTAAGACCTTAAATGAGACTAACTCAACTGACTAACACAACTCAATTCTTGACAATTATTATCGAAAAGTATACAAAGATAACTTTTTCAGAGTGTAGATGGCGGGAATCGAAATCGATACCCGTTTCTCTTTAAACCGGACGCTCTACCTCAACGATACGGAGGAATATGAAAGAACTGTGTGGATTTCATCTATTTACAGTCACACTGTCTCTGCCTCTATATAACGCTAGTCCGGGAGACATACTCTTTATAACGCAGAATTTGGGAATCAAACATTATAAAATGTAAATTTTGACATTTGACAGTTATAACATTAAAAAAAAACCACTACCCCTCATTCTTCTGCTGTAAGAAAACCTCAATATACGATAAGCGCTCACATTTATGTTTTACGGTATCTAAGTTAGATAAAACACTCTACCTCGGTTATGCTTGGATTGTAAAACCCTCGTTAAGAAAGCTTTGGGGAAGTAAGACCTCAAGCTTCGCTGTCGGTCTAACATCCCTCTCAGCTTTATTACCTCGGGTTTTACAATCTCAAGCATAACCTCTGTATCGTGTTTTATACTACACCTAACCAGCATGACGGCTGCACCCAGTTGTCCTTGCAACGACAGTTATTGCTGTTCCTGCCTCCAGCATGTCAATGTTTCATTCAAAAGGCGTGGCATTAGCACTGGCTGTTGTGGTGTGTTTAATTGTTTCTCACGTTATACTGATCGAATGCACGTGCAAAGACAAGATGGAGTAACCATAGGCACGGGGAAAACATTTTGTTGGATGCATGATGTTCGAATTGACTTACATATGTTCCGGGGATCATTAAAACAATATTATAAATTGTGATGACATTGTAATATTTTAACTCAGTATAGTTTGCTGGTCGATATACCTTCATTCACCGTGATACCAATTTCATATATTTATCTGAGTTGAGGTTTGCATATCTCTTAACTTTCGAACAACACCAAAGGCAACAGAGGAAAACTCACATGCCACATGAACGATCACATTACAGGAATCAACTCCAGCGCGGGTCTCGCCCCTGTGATCCACCATGATGTTGGTCGCTGTACATGTAAACTGTCCTGCTGTCTCTACACGCTGAGCTCTGTGAGTCACCAGTTGACTCAGTGTACTGTTCTGGAGGATCTCACTCCCCCGGGTCCAGGTGATGAGGTCAGGAGAGGGTGAGGAGTCCACTTGACACGACAGTGAGAACGATGTGTTCTCCAATACTGTGTATTCTCGAGGACAAACGACTTGGGGTGGATCTATATTAAAAGAGTGCTAACCAGATATTTCAAGGTTACGAAGTTTGTTTGGTCATATTTACAATAACAAAGTGAACTATTTCCGTCGATGGGAAGACATGTTCCACACTCATAATAAATGTAATATATCACCTATATAGAATAATGCATATATGCCTGAAATTACAATAAATATATATTGGTATAAAATGTTAGTGAATTGTAAACAAATAAAATAATGTAATGACTGATGAGGAATGATGTTAAAATGTGAAATATATATCTACATGTGATTTGTTGTGTGATTCCAATGTGAGTAATATAATCATATTTGGTGAATATTGTTTCAATAGAGATAGATGAAAAGTCTCTCTATTTTGTAAATCAAATATAACATTGAATAATTGGTAAAGTTGATCAGATGACTCATAGCAACTATGACTAAAACTATATCTCTAGTAAGGCCGGTAAATTGGTAGAATCACTTAAGCCCCGTTGACATGCACCGTTTGCCTCTAGGAGGTAAATTTCGTCATATAAACGGTACACACATAGGGTAAATATTTGCCCCTTGGGGGGTATTGAGGCAAAATTTTCTCCATCTAAATAGGTAGGGCAAATCTGTTACCCCCGGGGGTATATATACCCTTTGGGGCAAACGTGTCATGTAAACGCTCTTTTCACATTTTCAAGGGGGCAAATCAAGTTCCAATATGAGTACACAGAACTCCGCACCTGCAGTAATACACAAGTACATAAGTTTGACACAATTTATTCAAACTGGGTAGGTAATTTATAATTTCGAGCACCTTGTTGGATACTATTTTTCTTATCCAAGATAATTTCCATGTGTACAAATTGAAAAACAATACGCAAATTCACAATCCTAGCTTAAACTAATTTTACTCATGGTGCCCTGCTGCAGAAAGTGCTCTACTTATGTCCCCTTTTGGCGGATCAGGAAACGATTTTTTTTTGTCGAGGTTATGTCAGCTTTGCCGTAAGTGTAGGCGTTCCCATTGCTCCTGAGCATAGCTCTAAAACTACTTGACGAATCGTACTGCCTCCCCATGTCATATAGATATGTCGTATGGGTATTTCAAATTTAATTTGTTTTCCTTGGAAACAATTTGGACTTTGTCTTTTTGAAGGCTAGGGTTTGTTTCCGGAATATAATTCTAAAACTACGTGACCAATCGTTAGCAAATTGTGTATCCTATATCTCCATATCACCTTCACTATAAATGTGCCTTGTGGGATATTGAGCTGCTTGTCAATTCTTCTTGTCAATGTTTCCGTGGCAATTATTTTGAATTTAGTCTTTTCGAATGGTAGGGTTTGTGCTCAATACATAACTTTTAAGATTGAATTATTTTGCTTTTGAATTGGAGGAAGGGGAGACATATTTTTGTAAGAGTAAACCGCTTTGTAGGTACCCTCCATATTCACTACAATATATTCAATAATAATTTCTGACAAATATATAGCTTGTTTTTATTGTAAATATTGTCGCAGAATAAGAAAATATTAATATGAGTAAACACTCAGTTTGCAGCAATTCTTTCGCTGCTGAGTTGTGGCAGTTTGTAAGCTCATGGCCATGAAAAATGCGTTCTGTGCCTTGTCGAAACCTGTATATTTGTAGTAAACGATCAACTGTTATATCATATTGAACTGTTATACATATCTGAAATTTGAGAGTTTGTTCTAGGCCGAAATGAAACATCAGTTGTTTATCACATACATTTGTGTGTGTGTGTGTGTTTTTGTGTGTGTGTGTGTGTGTGTGTGTGTGTGTGTGTGTGTGTGTGTGTGTGTGTGTGTGTGTGTGTGTGTGTGTGTGTGTGTTATTGTTAGTGAAGAGCAGATTTCAAAGAAGCATGTCGTCTAAAACTGATACCCTTCTTTGTGGCAACAGAGTAACCAAATGCAAATTTTTTACATAAGATTCTGAAGCTATTTGTTTTTGTGAAGAAGTTGATAATACAAATGTTTTGCGGATGGACACCGGATGTCATGCAATGTTGTGCCATAATTACGTTGGTTTTTCTGGCCACCATTTTCAGAAAATGAGCTTTTTTCCGAAAATATAATTAGTGCTTAAGAAATAATTTGCAAGATTACCCCTGCACTCTTAGCTGCTTTGTAGAGGTGACCATGCTACCAAAGAAGTGTTATCAAGGTAATTCTTGGTGGGATGGTAGCACAAAGTGACTCCTCAGTATTTAGAAAGGTTTGATAATGATGAATACCCCTGTATTTACCCCTATGTCTTAAAACCCATGTAAACGCAAATTGATTTGCCCTTTGCCCCTGTGGGTAAATTCGCCCCCGGGGGTATTTTACCCCTGGGGGCAAATAGGTGTTATGTAAACGCAGCTATAGATATGTTAATAAGGATATAAACTGACTTGCAAAAGAAACGCAACCAAAACATTTTTGGTCCCAAATCAAACAAACGCATATTATAATATTATGTATCGAAAATACATACATTTGGAAGGGTCTTTCAGTGAAAATAACCATTAATTGACGTGACGTAAAGGGTCAATTGTCCAGTTTTTTATCATCAGGTATTTTAGAACATTGAATAGAATAATGATATTTTAAGCTTTAACGGTGTAAGAAGGCTTACAAACACATGACGAAAAAGCCAATTCTCTTTTGTTAATGGTCAAGGATGAAATTGCAAAAGTTGTTCAATGGGTGACCAGTCAGCAGATCAGTTTTTCTATGGCGTGGATAACTTTGGTTCTGCACTCCGTGGCTTGTACACAATGCTGTCAGTTAGTCTGTAAAATTTAGCGAGGCTGGCTATTGTACACTTGATGCAATCCATGATGAGGCATCTTGGTTCAGCGTCGCTCAAACCTGCAGGATGCAAATTGTTCTCTTTTTTTCTGTAACACTCTAAAAAGCCATGTTCGTCGCTTACAATCGAATATTTTAATGCAAAACCTCCATTATGTTGATGTTTCCATGGGCGTAGCTACCTATACGCAGTGTACTCAATTGAGTACACATTTTTTCCCCAAATTTTGTTAACAATTAAAAATTTTAATAGTTCTGTATATTTTTTTAAAAATAGAAGCTGAATATGGTTACAAAAACCGACATTATTGTAATATCTGGACAGCTCTTTCGATCACGGCAAATAGTTTGGCTCTTAGGTTCTTGGCTCCAGTAGAAATGAACTGTGAAACATTATGATATGCTCAGATTTTCTATATCGTTTTAATCATGGTGTAAGGGAGATAACTCCACTTTATTTAGCGGTATGTTGTATGCGCATACGGCCAAAAAGGGGAATAACTCTAATGCTGTTCAGAGTTCCAACATGGCGTCTATCACATTGTAAATAATATAATCATTCAATATATAAAGCAATATTCAAAAGTACTGAAGCTTGAATTATCTCAAAGCGACAATAGAACGTCAAACCAGTGATACACCATTACGAAAGGGGAAAACTTCTTTTATCTTTGGTCAAGATGAAACGTTCAGCGTCGACAATTCAAAAAATAGATACATTTTTTAAACCCGCACCAGCCAACAAAGCACATGATGGTGAGTCTGATGAATGTACAACTTCAAAGTGTGTTCGACCATTTGAGAAAACTTTGGAATCTGTTCCTGTAGAGAAAATCACTAAAAAGCCTTGGACCCCCAAAGTTGCGTCATCGACTGCAAATGAGGATAGTAAGCCAACATGTTCACTTATGCCACCCTCTATGCAGCCAGGTAGTCACGAATATTTTGACATTGGTGTTTTCAAGGATAAGCTAAATATTGCCGATAACATCAAGTAGAATCTGTTGACAAAATCCACCAGTAGTGCATTTCCAGATGTATGTTGTCCATCCAGAAAACTACATGGACATTATCGAAAGTTTCAGAGATCTTGGCTTGTTGATTATGAATGGCTACGCTACTCATTCGCAGAGGATGCAGTTTATTGTGTGTATTGTTCACTGTTTGGACATAAACAATCAGCATTCGCTAAAGATCCGGTGAAAGATTGGTCAAACTTAGGACATCTCATAAGACGGCATTTGAAAGAAGGATCCAAACACTACGACTGTCTTGCGCAAGGTAAAGCCTTTCTGGACACAATGACTGGGAAGTCGAAGTCTGTTATATGCCAAATATCTTCTGCTTATGAAGACAAACTTGAGAGAAATCGCTGTGTGTTGAAGACCTTGCTTGACATTATCATTTTGTGTGCCAAAATGAACATTCCACTGAGAGGACATGACGAAGAGCACAGCAATTTCATTCAGATGGTCAAGTTTCGTGCACAGACTGACAAAGCTTTAGCTCATCACCTGGAACACGCACCCCCAAATGCTAGATATCTCTCTCCAACAATTCAGAACGAGCTAATAAATTTATGTGGCGATCACATCAGGGCCCAAATTGTTGCCAGTTGCAACCAGGCACGTTGTTTTTCTATATTGGCAGACGAGACGACAGACGTATCCACTACGGAACAGATCACACTGTGTGTACGATTCATGGAACAAAATGGAATCACCCAGAAGATCGCTATACGAGAGGAGTTTCTTGGCTTTGTGGAAGCAGCAACAACTACTGGTGAAGACCTGGCGGATGCATTCATTGGCAACTTGAGAAAGTTTGGTGTGAACCTACATTTTATGCGGGGTCAGGGGTACGACGGAGCTGGAAATATGAGTGGCTGCAGACGAGGAGTCCAGGCAAGAATCCGCCAGATATTTCCAAGTGCTGTGTATGTGCATTGTCAAGCACACTGTCTCAACCTTGCTGTTGTCCATGGCTGTTCGAACCCACAAGTTCGAAACATGATGAACACCGTCCAGCAAATATCATTTGCGTTTGACTATTCCGCAAAGCGTTTGAAAGTATTTCAGAACAAGTTAGCTGAAGATGAAGCCTCACAAGGAGCCATGAAAGGGGCTACCAAAATTAAAAAACTATGTGAAACACGCTGGTGCAGTCGTGCAGATGCATTGTCTACATTCAAAGCAGCATTTCCTGTCATCATAGAGGCCCTTGCATACCTTGAACAACATGCTGATGCGAAGGCCAGAGCACACAAGTATTCGGTGTTAAGATTCGACTTCATCGTTATTCTCGTGGCTGTAGAACATGTTTTACAGTACACTTTGCCCCTGTGCAAAAAGTTACAGTATGTGAATACAGACCTGGTCCGGGCATCATCTGAGGCGGCAAATCTGAAGACAGTGATGCAAGGCATCAGAGGTGACGAGAGACAGTGGCAAGAACTGTACACAGAGGCTGTCGAAATTGCTGCAAAGTTCGACATTCAACCCAGCAAGCCACGGACGACAGGACACCAGACCCAGCGAGCAAACACGCAAGCAGACACGCCATCTGAATATTGGAAGCGGGCCATGTTCATACCTTTCTTAGATCACATCTGCACAGAGCTGCAAGATCGACTCCTCATAGACCAGGAAAGGTTTATTGCACAATATCTCATTCCATCAAGATTGGACGAACTGACGCCTCGTATAGAAGCTACAGTGTTTCTGCCATTCAATATGGACATTTCTGCTGACAACCAATTACTTCAGAAAACTGAATTGAAGCGTTGGAAAGCCAAGTGGCAAGATCATCAACCATTACCAGAACATCTATGTGAAACACTAGAGCATGCCGACCCAGACCTGTATCCTTCTGTCAACACCGCACTGAAGACTCTGCTAACAATGCCAGTTAGTACAGCCACCCCAGAGCGTACATTCAGTGCGTTACGTCGAACCAAAACCTGGCTCAGAAACACAATGACCCAAGAGAGACTATCAGGCCTAGCCATGCTGCACATCCACAGAGATCGCAAACTGGACACTGACATCATCATGCGCCAGTTTGCAGGAAATGCTGACCGTAGACTGGCCTTAGTATTCAATGACTAACTCACCAATCATTGACCATGACTTTACTAGAGAGATGGCTTACAATATATGTAGTCCATGTCAGTATTATTGAGAATACATTAAATACCAGTACAAGTATGTGTGACTGTTTTTCTCATTTAGAGTTAATTCACATCACATTCACATTGCGTAATGTTGCGCAGACCACACACTTTGAAGTGAGAATTGGGTTGCACGTATTTTATTTTCATGGCATAAAAATATATTGCAGCTTTTTTTAATGCACAGAAATGATCAAATTTACGAGCAATATGTTGTCACCATTTGAACCTCAAAACCCAGGAAATCGCATTTCAGCCCTTCCTTTCAAAAAAATGTCCTGGGGGGGGATGCCCCCAGACCCCCCTACGTGTCTCGGGCGCGGTGCGCCCTCGATTGAGTACATTCTTCAAAACCCTAGCTACGCCCCTGGTTTCGTACCCAAATTTCATTTGGTTAACTTTGTACACAATCTGACAGTTTTGACCATTAAGTTCATTTTTCTCGAAAATTAGGAAGAAAACTTGCATTTGCGTACAGTCAATGTACATGTTACGTTTAGAAGACATGTTTAAACTTTTTTCAATCGATAGGCTTCGTTCCTCGAAAAAGAATAATTTTTTTGTATTTTGGTGGCGTTTCTTTTGCAAGTCAGTTTATATATGAAATATGCCGCCCCTACTCGGGGAGGCTGAGCTGTAACGCCAGAACGAACACGACGGCGTCGCCATGCTAGATGGCCCGCTCTCGCCATTTAATAAAGACAAGATAGAGAGACACTTGTGTTTTGTCGTTCTGTGAGAGACCCAATCGCCGAGAGCTACATCCCCAGCAGAAAGAAGATATATATATATATATCAAGCAAACCTAAAGGCGATAAATATCAAACATGTTATTGTTTAAAGCGATCTTTTACAAATAAACCTCCACAACTTAACTTAAGTTATCGATTACTGAGCAAATGTGTCAATGGTTTGTAGGAAAGTTTACTCTAGAGTAAAGTTTATGATGCAAAATAAACACTTACAGAGAATAACAACACTGACTCTTCTCTGTATCTTGTAAACATCCTTGATTATAATGTTTTCATGTCTCCTTTTCCTCAATCTTACAATGTATGCTCCTGCATCCGACCTCTGAACGTTGTGTATCACCGGTGTGTTGGATTTTCTGAAGATATCTGAACCCAGCTTCTTCCATTCATACGCATACATGATAGGGTTGGGAGGAGCAGGAAGACTTAGGAAAACATCGTCTCCTTCAAATACGGATACTGTTCTCATTGGAGGTGATGCTGAAGCGAAAAATGTATTGTCAGTAAAACGTCAAGAGTAATGGTAATCTTTAAAAACGAATATGTATATTTAAATAACTATATCCTACTCACAAAGAATCGTAAGGTTGATCTGACATGATCCGTTCCCATCTACTCTCTGCCCTGCCACATCTGTCATCACGTTGGTAGCAGAACAAATGTATATACCTCCATCCATTGGCTTGACGTCCTCTATGAACATGGAGAAGTCTCTTCCAGATTGAAGAGTTCCAGTCGAGTGCAATTTCGACCAACTCATAATATCTGTTGCCGGTTCAGATTGAGCAGAGCATGTAAGGTTGACAGATCCGTTCACAGGAACAATGTAATGGTTCTTACAGTATACCTCTGGAGGGTCTGTGGAGAGAGGAGTCATGAGCAGAGGCGATGTTCAGTTTCAGTATTTTTAAGATAATTTTTAAAAAGGATACAATCTTAGTTTGTGAGTTGAGATATAACTCAAATATCACCACATGATCTTCTGGTCTACATATAATCCTCTGCAATAATTGGAAATAATAATTTGTGTCGGTATTACATAACATGTAAAGTTGTATTCAATGTTTTATGTAAACATAGTTATCAGTCATGTATTCTACTCACAATTGACCCGAACAGTGATGGTCTGCTATCCATGCCCTTCTCTTAGCACTCCTTATACTTGTATCGACCAAATGTGAACATAATTTATGCATAAACACCCTTAAGAAATTAACTCACAATTAACCCTAACTGTGATGACCTGAACCCCGTGCCCTTCTCTTGAAAGTCCCTCTGTGACGTTCATCCAGTTGATGACGTTGATGATGTAGTCTCCAGCTTCTGATCTGTTTATATTTCCTAAGACAGGTGGGGAGTTTGATGACTGATATTCGGATTCTGAGTTGGACTTCTTCCATCTGTACAGATGTACAGGAGGGTTGGAATCAACAAAGGATGCTAATGAGACGTCGTTCCCTTCAACAGCTGACAAGGACTTCCTCTCAAGCTTAGACGGACCATCTGGTGAAAAACCAAATTATATCAACGCTCAAGTGTTACTAATCATTAGATAAATACATTCACTACATTGTCTATCTTGTTTTTTCAATTATCTAAAAAGGTGCTTTATGTAAATAAATATTGAGTAAGCATGTTAAATAGTTACAATGACCATTGAAACAGCGTGATTAAATCACTTAAATTATATTTTAAATTTTCAAACATGCAAATAATCTTACATAGAACAGCTACTGAAGTCAGGCAGGATGCAGTTCCAGTCCGAACAGACATGTGTCCACTGGTTCTTCTCATCTTGTTGATTGCCCTACAACTGTATTGACCGCTCTCGGCACCCTGGATGTTAGTGATCAAGCTAACTATTTTATTTTCGTTCAAATTTGAATCTAAAGTTTTTATAATTTGTCCAGCAGCTATCCGAGACCATGAAAAATAGTTAGGTTTTGGGGAGGCATCCACGAAACAGTTCAGTTTGACTTCAGATCCACGATAAACGGCATAGAGGTCCTTACATGTGAGTTGTGGTCTATCTGAAATGCCAACATACATGTGAAAATGTCATGACACATGATTGTTTGTCAAATGATGAAAGAGTTGAGCCATTTGAATCTGAGGCGTTACCAACGAAGTGAACGTTTCTTTGCAGTGATAATGTCGACATGTTTGAATTATTATATGATAGTTTGTATCTTAAGTAAAATGTTCCGAAATGTCGAAGTCAGCAAATCTATAAAGCAACAGGCTTTAATTTAATACCCGTCTTATAACTTTTGTGAATACCTAATTAGTATCGTCTCTTTTCCATAAACTGTAAAACCATAAACCATTTGTGACAAGATAACTTAATTTTAAATATGCCAGTTGTATTATTGTAATATTTATTGCATTTGTATATCTTTATCTGAACTTACATAAAATGACAACATTGACTCTCCTCTGTATCGTGTGCACATCCTTCATAATAACATTCACAACAGCTTTCTCTCTCAGTCTGATAACGTATTCCCCTGCATCCGACCTCTGAACGTTCTGTATCACCGGTCTGTTGGATTTTCTGAAGATATCTGAACCCAGCTTCTTCCATTCATACGAATACATGATAGGGTTTGGAGGAGCAGGAAGACTTAGGAAAACATCGTCTCCTTCAAATACGGATACTGTTGCCGTCAAAGGTGATGCTGTAATGGTGACAAATATGTATATGAAACACATCAGTTACAAAATCAAATACGTCAACATATTTTATTTTAAAATTTGGAAAGATTTTCAGCTTCATAGTGATTGCTTTTTAAAATAAAAGTTTGAAAACACCACTTACAAAGCACTATCAGCGTAGTCATGCAAACGCCAACTCCACGTTTCCTGTGTCCATCCACGTCTGTCATGTAGTTTATAACAGAACACGTGTAAAGCCCTGCATCATGTTGTGATACATTCTTTATTTGGAAGAGCATCTCGGGTCCAGATTGAAGAGTTGTATACACGCCTTGTTTTGACCACTTGATAACACTTGATGCGGGTTCAGATTGAGTGGAACATGTCAGGTTGACTGATCTGTTCACCGGAAATATGTAATGTCTCGCACACCGAACCTCAGGGTGATCTGTTGGGTTGTGTAAGGGGAATTGATAAAGCAATCAGGGATACAGCAAAATATTGACAAATAGTCATTGGCTCATCCAACTATAAACACATTCATTACTAAGGTCCAAAATGTAATTAGGAAGATGATGGAATGGGTTATTTAGGCCCTGTGACCAATGTTTGGGATAACAATGTGACAAAATACCCACAGAACAGAAGTCTGTACAAACTAGGGCTTTTCTTATCGGAGAAGGAGATGAAAATAAGTTTTTGTGACATAGTTGTAGCCACCGGGTTACATAAGCGACAACATATCTGAAAACAACTTTTCAGCTTGCTATGGGTATGTTAATATTGGAGTAGAAGATGACTGTAGGATTTTAGGCCGTGTCTCCTGTGACCCTTATTTGTGACAACAGGTTCAACGGATTTATAATTAATAATCCCCATTTGCTAAGGATAATTTTTAAGGAGATTTTTCTAGGACTTTTCGTACTGGAGAGGAAAATGAAAATTAAGCCGTGACCAACATGACCCATTTTCAGGGTAACCCAAATCTACAATTACAAATAGCATAAGGTTTTAAAGTGGGGGCCTCTATGACCATTATAAGGCACTACAGAGACACCACATTTACAATTTCCATAATGGCTTAGGAATTTGCACTTGCTGGCCTTTTTCGTTCTGGAGAAGGATATAGTAATTGGTTTAGGTCATGGGACCTGAGGCCCTGATTAGGGCAACAACCAGCAACATGTTTAAAGACGGACGGATGGACGGACGGACGCCGGACACATGCCATACTACGAGCCAAAAACTACCACAAGTTTCGCAAAAGGTAGTATCTCCAATATGGTAGTTAAGGCAGACATGTATGATCTGGAAATGGATGGACAGATTGTCAGAAGGATTTAAACCCGGACCTACAAATATTGATAAATGGTATTCCTTACATAGTACATTGATAGTGATGACTTGAACGCCATGACCATCCCTTGCATATCCCTGGGAAACATCCATCCTGTTGGTGAGAGTTACGATGTAGGTTCCAGTAGCTGATCGAGGTATGTTTCGAATGACGTGTGGATGTGGAGAATTGGCTACATTCAAACCCTGTTGGTGGCTCTGTACACTGTATGTGTAGGGAGGTGGGTTACAATCTGGAGCTATCCCAACAGTGACGTATTCTCCTTCAATCACATTTTGGGATTTGAACACGACTGGAGCTGGTGGGTCTAAGGTGAACAACGGGAACACATTTTCAGATATATTGATGGCAAAACAGCACCTACCTTACAATACTGGTTGATCATGAGAGATATTAAGTTCATAATATCATATCTGAATAAAATATGTTTATCAGTTCATTATTTAATATGTAATAAAACCCAGCTGTGTGTAAAGAACATACATAATATAACAGCAGTGACATTCGCTTCTCCCACTTTATATCCATCTTTGTACACCAAACAGGAAGTCGTCTTGCTGTTATCCTGTCTGCTGAATGACCACATAATGTGTGGAGTACTCCCAGAACGTCTAATCTCTCCATCGAATGACCATTTGAACTCGAACGGAGGCGATATTGTTGTGGTTATTCTACAGTCAAGTCGGGTTTCCACGTTCTCGTAGGTACGAAAGCGATCCATTGTAACTGAAACTGTGAATGTCGATAAAGATACAAGTGAGACATAAATTGTATATACATTTTACTTTAAATAAATCACATATGCAGTATTTTCGACATTTCATTTCAATCAGTGAAGATAAATTAGTTTTGAGAGTATGTTTCATGCTATATTTATGTTAAGGCAAGTTTTATATTAACAGAGTTGAATGCATATAATCTAATCAAAATAGTGATTAGCAAACTGATTCAAACCTTACCAGCGTGACACATGACTCCCACATCCTGAGAGTGACTACATGAACTCCAGGTCGAATGATAACATCTGTCAAGAGAGCTTTCACTTCCATAACACCCAATTCGGGTCATCCAGATCTTCCCTGAGCCTTGTGACAATCCAGCATGAGGAATAGCTTTAATCAAATCCCTGAAGAAAGGACAAGCATGATAATTATCCCCCAAAGCGGGGGATATACTATTCGGCCGCGTCCGTACGAAATGGAATAACTCAAATACTATTCATCATGGGGAGAGAAATGTTCCTAGAGAGTTTTGTGACCTTGACCCTCATTTCAAGGTAACAACGAGACTTTGTCATTTTACCCTCGTCAGCGGGTTATCTCAAGAACCATTTACTGGATTATCTACATATCGTACACATAGCTTCTGCAATGCAAGACATAGGGCCGATTAGATTTTGGTGACCTTGACATTATTCGCAAGGTCACATGGACTTTGAGTTTGTCGACATGTTTAGCTTGTCAGGGGCATCGATACCACAAGAACTGTTCATTGGATTCAAATCATCAACTTACACCAGTGGTTCTTTTAGGGTAAATTCAGGACCCAGTCGTTTTTGCTGATCCTGACATTATTTTTCAATTTTGAAATATTAATTTGCGGCGGGGGATCATGTCACCTCAGTGACAACTACTTGTTATAACTGGAATAAAAAGTACATTTTGTGGCTCTGTAGCTTATCAGACCGAATATTAACGTGGCTATCAATTTAGTTCGTCTTTCAAGAACAATACTTTTAGGGATTTTACTTCGGGAGCAGACGTCAACAGCACAAAACGTTAACTGATCATCGAACAGATGCCGAAGTCATGGTTTTTACTTAACCAAACCACAAGGGGGAAACATAATAGCTTCTCACGTTGGAAGATTTAATGCTCTGCAAACAACTCTTGCATCACTGGAACCAAAACCGTTGTCACAAACAGTTCCCCAGACTCCATATCTATAAACTTCCAAACGTCCTTGATTAGGACCAGGCACCAGTCGTGTTGGAATATCTGCGTTAAATAATAAGCATAGATTAAATTCACATGTTCAATTATTTCAGTGTATTGCTGGTATCAAAGTACTGATGACTACCATTTGTGTTACATGATTTGGTTTAACATTGACATGAGACCTACTTTCATGACATGAGACCTGGACAGTTCTCCTGGATATACATGCCAGGGGTCCCCATCCTCCGTGTGAACATGAGCTGAGAGAAGTTTCATATCCGTTACAATTTAATTCAGTCAGAAGTGGTCTCCCCATTTCCCTGGTATCCGACTTTACCGCTGAATATTCCCTAGAAAAAATAATGTTTCGAAAATAAGCTCATACGAAACATATCTCACTCGAATCACACGCATTGCGTTTTCATTGAATGTAGGCATACACGTAGACAAAATTAGTTATGTGAATATATTTATATAATAATTACATGGATGTAAACTGTTGACAAATTTAGAACATTATCAAAACGTATCAGGACGTAAAAGTACTTGAATACCTACACTTTTAGCCCTAGATCTCTGCAGACCACCTGCCCCTCAAGGTGGGTAAACCCGTCCCCACACACTGTCCCCCACACTCCGTGTCTGTACACTTCTACACGACCTGACCTCGATCCTGGTACAAGCCGGGTCGGGGTAGCTGAACATCGAAGCAATGGTTAATTTTTATACAGAAAGGAGACGTTTCAAGTTTGGAGATTTTAGGTTAAGGACTTTCTCAAATAGGGAACATGAAATGTTAAACATCAATATGTAATGATTGACAGACGAAATACGAAAATGTGCAATATTGTATCAGTTCACTTAACTCACATGAATGGCATTCAATTTCAACATCTTGAAAGCTACAATAGGCCTGCCCCCAGCCATCATGAGTACAACCATCGAGACTCTCCTCTTGACCAGAACATCCAACATTCGTCAACAGAACGCTTCTGCGACGCTGCTCCGAACTATTGGACACGACCATTGCATAAGCTCTGAAATAACAAGCAATGGTTAACATCATCTATGGATCATATTCACATATCCGAGAAAGCTTCTGTTTCTGTATTTGGACAATGGATTTGGCAAATATGTAGTGATGTGCTCTGTTTAAAGAAAGGTATAGGGTGGAACTCCGTCACGCCAACATTTGAGATTTATACATACATAAACATTTCTTTCCATAAAGCATTGGATTGGTAACAAGCTATAAGCTTATATGAATACCGCTCCGATATTTGAGAGCAGGGGTCAAATCATTTCATTGTATGTACTTCAGTGAAAGATGGTGTCCTGACATATATAAGCTTCTTGTGCCCAATGGTTTCGGTGAAAGCTCGTTTAAATGTTTAGGGATAGTCCCTGCCATGCTCATATTAAAAAAGGGACATGACAAAATACAAACACTGTCGTCTCCTAGGTACAAGGTACCTCCCCAGCCATTCAATATTTACAGTCGACGGACGAAGGGCCACAGAGGGTATTCGACTGTACAGTTTCCCAAAAGCTACATTGTGTTCACGTTCACGGTAATTAAAGAAAATAAGTTCTTTTAAATTGTCTCAAACTTTTTGTGTCGGCAGATGAAGCTTTCTTGTACCCTAAAGTACCCTTATTATGATGTGCCATTTGTCTTTTTATCGGGGTGATTTATTGTCGTCTGTCAGATCGTGTTTGCATGCCTGACGAAATTATGTCTAAATGTGTTCATCGCGGCAATGTAGATGAATTGCGTCATTCAATTACATATTTTCTATGCAGTGAGAATACAGATTTTATCATATGATGCCTAACATTTGGGCTCTTTCAAGCTCCCATTTTGGCTAAATCTAAACTGTACGATAAATGGTTCTTGCTGCTGTCTCGGACCGTGACTGCACAGGTTATTCCGCCTTTAAAGAGAGTGACTGCAGCACTGTGATGGGCAACCGCAATTGTCATCGCACAAAATACGTATCGAGTATCATAAGTAATATGCATTATTTGCGAATTTGTTCGTGTATAATTGAAGTCACACTCAACACAAATGGTTAACTTATCATTCAGATATCTGACAAAACAGTTTTTCGCTCAAGTTAACAAGCGGTTTTATGTGGAATAAAAACGTAATGTTCAGCAGATCTTGATTTGCTGTTGAACCCTTAGACGAGTCTTGCATTTTGTTATGACGGAGAAATGTATATTTCCTTCAAAAGAGGGTTCTATTGGGGTACCTTTTTGTGGAAACGAAATTCAAGAGGACATCCCTGTTCAGACATATTAATTCATGCTTATTGCATAATACAGGTGAAACATATTATTGAGGGTGATATTTTACATTTGAAAATTTTATATAAAGCCTAGGACAAATTGGCCAAAAATAAAAACAATGAGAAGTGAAGCGGTTCATCAGCGCTAAGGGCGTTGAAAACTTTGCCATTATTTGTGAAAATTCTATCAATACATAAGAGTATGTTTTAATTTATCTAACGATATAAAAACTTTCATTTCACGTACTGCCAAAAAAGCAAGATGGTGGGCAGTCTACAATATAACTTACATTTTAAATTCTTCACAAAGTGTCACAAGTACGCCAATAAAAGCGAAAGCTACGACGCTCCTATGGGATGGATGCGGTATAATCTTCAGGACCATATACGACACATCTTCACAACGTCACGGGCGTAACGAGAAGATTTTCAAATCATCTCCCTTCGCCCTTGACCTCACGGCCCGCTTTTTCTGCGCTAAGATTTTAGCGTACTGCAGGCTAATCCGATAGGCCAATCAGAAGAAAGCTTGCAATATGAACTTCTATATTTAGACTGGGAAACACCTTTTCTAATTCTTCCAATTTCTCCGCTTATTTTGGGTCGCAAACTGTAGCACACTTTTTGACAGTATTTTGATCAGTCCCGGACTTGTATAAACTTTTAATTGATGCAATAAAATAATTACAATTCGCTTTCATAAACCTGTAATCGATAATCAAAACGTCGAAGCGGACAGCTTCAAAAGCCATAAAGTTGGCACATGGAGTGGACCCACTGTTACGATGTTACTGTTTGATAACTGCCAAACTGGATATATTCATAAATTTCGCGTATGATTTTGCGCATGTTATCAGGTATCGTTTGTTAATTTCACAACATTGCAGCTGGAAGTACGTTGAGTGATTCAATTTAGTTGGTTGTCATAGTTTTTAAAAAGTCATATAAGCTAAAAAAATAACTAGCACATGTTATTCACTCCGAAATCGAACAAATCAAGTGTTGAGTTTGAATGAAACTAATCCTTAATGATTTCACACTATCTTTTTTTACAAAATACAAAATAACGCGTGTGGCATCATGGTATTTCGATTTAACAATCTCAATTATTTAATACTGAACTACATACCGAAAAGACAGGTTGTATAACGTTTTTAAAAACTGTGATTTGATTTCTTGCTTGATAAACTGTGCCTATAACTCTTAATAACTCTTATTTATAAATGTTACAATTAGCACGCTATACTATTTGAAATATTCGTATTCAACGCGACGATTTGTATTCAAATCTTTTAACTTTGTTTGAACGTGGGTATTTCTCATTTGCATATGAACTACATATGTCTCCGTTATAAACTTAACAATCAACTCATAACACTTCCTGGCTCGCATTTGGTCTTCTTATTTAATAAGCATGTTTATGATGATATATGTTCATGTATTTAAGTACTATACGACGAGTATTGCAATGTACAAGAAGAAACGTTTACCCAACGTATGTTTCTAAAAATAACAATTTTAGAATTATCGCTTCTGCAGTACCGAATGTAAACGGTGATTTCATTGGCTGTATGTAAGCAGCTGGTAAGGGGCATAACTCGTGATCACAATAGATGTCGCTGCTTCGTTACACTGTTATCTGGGCTGTTGAGGGCAAGGTAAAAAAATGCATAGAATTTATTTCTATACGTTTTCACCTTGCCGTGGGAAGATGTATACGACATCACTCGGACATAATTCACAACGACATATGAAGATTTGAATGTGTGATTTGTCGTATGAAATTCAATTAACTGTGGCATGTCAATCAAGTCATTTTTGTGAGATAAACGCTGCTTCCAGTCTTGTAAAGATTTCTAGATTTTCACTGTGAGCAACAAGCGATCAGGAATGCATTAGTTGACTGTTTTAATCAGATGAGCAGGTTCAAAGTTTTGAAAGTTTTTAGTCTGAAATTTATTTAACAGTGCTGCAATCCAAAATTCGGTGTCGGACCTTTAGAATATTTGTTGGATGAGTGTCAACAGAATGGCTTGCCCTCGCATCGCCTACACCCCATATCGCCTACACCTCGAAAACACGTAATGCATTAACTAAACACATAATGATTCCATGTTCACCCACATTGTGTAGAATGATAAGTCTATAAGCCATTCATGTATTTGTTCATTATATGAATTAATGACGAGAGCAGATGGACTTTTGAACCGATTCGATGTTTCATAGTAGAACAATTAGTTGTCACTAAGGTGACATGATCCCCGCCGCAAATTAATACTTCAAAATTGAAAAATAATGTCAAGATCAGCAAAATCAACTGTCAAACATGTCGAAAAAGTCAAGGCTCCACTGTGACCTTGAGAAAAATGTCAAGGTCACCAAAATCTAATCAGCCCTTTGTCTTTCCTAGGAGAGGTGCATTATGTAAGATATGAATGGTTCTTGAGATATCCCGCTGACAACCTTTACATGTACATTAACATGTCGAAAAATTTAAAATTCCACTCTGACCTTGAGAATAATGTCAAGGTCACCAAAATCTAATCAGTTCTTTTGCTTTGTGTAAGATATGATGAAATTCCGGTGAATGGTTCTTGAAATATTCTGCTGCCAACCTTTACATGTACATTAACATGTAGTTCCGCTGTAACCTTGAACATAATGTCAAGGTCACCAAAACCTAATCAGTCCGTCATCTTTCCTTGGAGAAGCTATGTGTCAAATATGAATAGAATCCAGCGAATGGTTATTGAGATATCCCGCTGACAAGGGTAAAATGACTAAGTCTCGTTGTGACCTTGAAATGAAGGTCAAGGTCACAAACCTCTGTAGGAACATAACTCTTTCTATGATGAACCTATATGCAAAATATGAAAAGAATCCAGTGAACAGTATTTGAGTTATTCCATTTCGTACGGATGTACGGACGGACGCAGCCGAATACTATATCCCCTGCTTCGTGCTAAACGCACGGCGGGGGATAATAATATGATCCTTGAGTATATATATTTTGACTGTTAATACATGATTGTTGTTACACACTTTGATCTTTGAATGACCAATAACAGTCTCAAAGCCCGAAGCAGAATTAACCTAGTGGCAATGGACGGTCTGTCGCCATCAGTAAAAGGATATATGCAGTATGTATTTAGCCTGAACAATGAAGTAAATCCATTGTAACACGAATGGCTTTTTGTGTCATGCATTATAATCATAACTACCTGTACAGCATTCTCTTCCCACAGAGGTTAGTCCCTACAGTTTTCCGGTTCTACCCTCTGTTACATTACGCTCGATAATGTGTGCAGGAAGGTAGTGTTCTGATTGGTTGCAATTGAATCTAGTTGTGCAATCAACGACGCCGTTGTAAAAGTGACATTTGCCAATGACACGTCATAAACGTAAGGCAAACGTTTTCTCGTTTTACTGTGTTTTCTATGTTTTCCTCGAATTATGCTTTTTGATTTTGTGAAAACTCTCGATCATAAACATAATTATAAAGAAAGAAAACCAAATCAGAGACAAATACCCAAAACAGTTCATTTGCTTTATTTACATCAGACATATTCGAATGACATATGCTAATGAGCAAGACCCTTCAGAGTAAAATGCGTCGATTTATGAAGTTACCCTTTCGACATGTCAAATTGAACATGAGTTCTCATTGGTTAAGAAGCAATGATAGGTTAAGAGATTGCTCTTTCCACCGCCAGGGGACTTTGGTTCTGTTCTCTATTTCAAGCGTAATGTAACAGAGGGTAGAACCGGAAAACTGTAGGGACTAACCTCTGTGGGAAGAGAATGCCTGTACAGTCGAAAATTCAGTTTCTGCAACTCATTGTGTACAGCGCTAGTACAACAGCCATTATAGCGTACAGTTGTGTATTTTGTTGTGTTTCTCCTTAAATATAAAGAAATAAGCATTGTAAAGTCACACTTGACTTCGAATAAGACTTAGTTTATTGTATAAGTTAACAAAAGCTCCGTATGATCATCACTTGTGTAATATAATGAGTTAAACAAGCATGTTCGCGATTGCTACGATAGCGTCAATCGAGCAGTCACTTTAGATAGGCGTTCATGGCAAGACTACACACATTGTCGTTTTAATGTAGTTGCAAATATGTGGGGAAAAGCTTTAAAAACTCAAACTTATAACATTTCAATTGTTATAAGAATAACTCAAACTCACCGTGAACGTGAAGACAGGGTTACTTCTAGAAAACTGTTAAGTGGAAAATTGGTTGTTGAAGGTGTGCAGTACATAGAGAATACTACACGAGGTCTCATTAGATACGAATTATACGAAACGAGTGTCCTTCCGACGGTATCTGACCGAGCGAAAGCGAGGTCAGATACCATAGGAAGGTCACGAGTTTCGTATAATTC
The DNA here is from genome assembly GCA_936450465.1 of Gibbula magus. Lineage (NCBI taxonomy): Eukaryota > Metazoa > Mollusca > Gastropoda > Trochida > Trochidae > Gibbula > Gibbula magus. Next base: position 28,993,263 of record OW388297.1, read on the forward strand.
GTATCTAATGAGACAGAGTGTGGTATTTTATTTATTACACACGTTTTTATACGCGGATTCGTCACGCCGCTTAATTTTATTACCTGTCATAAGGGAAACAATTCCACGTAACCGAAACCGGTTTCAATAACCGAGTGCGTAATAATTGACGTAAACTGCGCTAGAGCTGACGCTTATTTGCAACTCCTATTGCGTATACCTACGTCGAAATAATGTAGTTCATGAGATTCAGTTGAATAAATCAAAAGTGGACTGTAAAAATGAACAAAAAGGTTTACGCAAATGAACTGTATTTGTTATGTTATGTTGTGCAAGGTATTAATTTTTATGCAAACATTCACATTAATCTTATAGTCAACTCTCCTCGCCTCGCCTCGCCTCGCCTCGCAGTCGGTCGGTTCGCCGCTGAAGAGTCGAGACTGTTGGCCTAGTGACTAGCGAAAGCTGACGTTGTTTACTTGTGACGGAATGTTATTAGATATTTCCATTTCCAAGGTTTATATAGGCTTACAATCTACTGAAAGAATGAAGCAACAGTGCCAAAGTTTGAAGTTTGGATGAACAGCAACAGCCGACGCACTAGGACTGTAATCGTCGGACAGTGACGTTGTCGACTCGCGATCGGCATGATGTCATTCTCAACATCGAAGGGCAAGGTCAACGCAGAGTGAATATGTTTGACTAGTATGTCTATCATTGCAAGTAGCAAGTACCATTGCAAGCTGTTCATTACGTTCTTGGTGATGGTTACATGATGTTTGCATTTGACATTCGCCGCATTGGAAACCTTTTGACACCGACAATGAATGTGAGATGTGTCCGGATTTCCATACAACCCTTGAACTGTAAGTAAATACGGTGCGTTTGCCGATAGTTACAGTTATTCGCGATATCAATGCTGCATACTGAACAGATGTGGAACTTTCTAAAAGCATTGACAATCTATGTTGACGCAAATATCTAGCATATAAAGTTATGAAAATGAAATGTTACATGTTTGTTGTTAATTCAAAAGTAGTTCCGTTTCAACTTGACCCTAACTGAGAGGTCATTGGTTATCCGATCAGATCGTTGGAATGCGGGGTCACTTCGTTACGACACAGGTCAACGTGATACGACGTACGAGATTATTATGTCACTAGTTCTACGTTCACCACGTGTGTAATAAAGTCAAATACCCCCTGTGAGGGCGATAGGGGATAGATGACAGACGTTATTCGGTCATCTGAACTGATGAGTTAAATAACCTTCGACAGAAGTCACGACATTCATTTCACAAGATGATTAAACGATACACTACGATGTTAATCCTAGTGCTCTACACGCCACCCTTGCATCCATATGAGAGAAGCCGAGACTGCAGACGCTTCCCCATGTTCCAGCTCGATACAGCTCCAGGCGGCCTCGGCGTGGTCCCGGAGTTAGTCTTGACAGAGCGGCTGAAAAGTTGTGTATTATAATATTGGCAGGAGCAGTAACTACTATTTTGGAAATATCTGTAAAGTAACAATGTTTTTTGTGCCATTGGCAGCGGTGTAGAATCTTAACAACAGTGAAACATGAAACTATTTTTATACACTCTGAAGCAATGACATACACTATAATGTACAACATTTTAAGGGGAGCTCCAAAGTGACACTTACTGCGATGGCATACGACACCAACATCACGACCCTGTGAGCACATTTCATCACCCCAGTCTGAATGGCTGCATTCACTCAAGGAGGATTCATTTCCAGAACAGTTGACTTCTTTGAGCCATGCCTTCACCCCATGTCCATACTGTGAAGTGTTTACCACTTCAGCAAAGACCCTGTAAGTAACGAGGTGTAGGAAAATAGTTAGGTATAGATGTTAGATGATGGAAATGACATTTGTTTCTCTTCTAACATTGTCAAATTTAGCTTTTGTTGTCGATTAATGCCCCTTTTCACTACGGTTGAATTATCACGAATAGCCACAAATAAACATTCGGTAAAATTCGTGAACAGCAATTTCACTTGAACGAAATGTTTACGAAAATTGATAGCTTTTTATGCTGAAACCCTACGATACAGATACGAATTAGTTACGAAAAGTCTTCACGACTATACCCGACTGTTCCCAACTTTTCAGCTACGACTTTGTCAGCATGGGTTGAGGACAATTTGGGGTGAAATTGTCAAAGTCACAAAGTGAGGAGGAACTCCGGACCCGTTCATGACTAACTGCCAACTTTTTCCCGACACTAATCCGACACCACGACTCTGACAAAGACTCATTCCCGACCCGCACATGACTAATAACGACTAGTTTACGACTCGTTCACGACCATGGCGATTCATCACTACCCAGATACAACCCACTTATGAGTCACATACGAATCACATACGAGTTATTTGGCCTTATTGTCGTGTTTAGTCTGGAACACGTCGTCACTGGTCGTCTTTGAGTATTGGTTTGTCGTACGTGAGTTGGCATTTGTCGGGAGTGAGTCGGCAAATATTTTAGGGAAGACCTTTTCCCGACTCACACACAACCATCACGACTCAATATGACTGAATACGACTGACAAGACGACTTAATACGACCCAATAAGAATCAGATACGAACCACTTACGACTACTAGTTCACGACTGAATACGACTTGATGGAATTTCTTGAATTTCCGATCGAAAAGTATGAGCATCGCCCGACTGAAAAAGTCGGGAGTGAGTTTTTGAACATGTAAAACCCACTCCCAACTAAATGTGACGTCCCGACTCTTAAAGGCGCTGTAGCACGTTTTTTTCGCTCAAATAAGTCGATGAAATGTATTTGAAAAATAATGTCAACAATAGTAAAACACCCTTCTCTCATCGGAAAATCAAGTTACAAATGAATGTACATAGTTCCGTAAAGCCATGGGAATCGTTTTCGTCATTCGAAATAATAAAATGTGTTCACAATAAAATGGCCGCCATGCAATTTTGGCTTTATACACAACACAGTTATTACCACTACGGATAATTTGTTTGTGTAATAAGATATTTTACCCTCTAAAGTAAATATAAATGACATAAACTATCATTATAAATGAGAAATTTGAAAAAATAAAATTTGCAAAAAACGTGTACAGCGCCTTTAAAGACTCTTAAAGACTCTTAAAGACTCTTGGAGAGTCAGATATGCTTCAAGCCAACTTAAGGGGACTCAGACACGCCTCATTACGAGTCAGAGACAACTCACTGACGATTTACTGACTATTTTCAGTCGGCAACGACTCGTACCTCAGTGAAATGGGGGTATTAATTCGCGACAGAAAATGATTTGTGAAAATTTTTGGACAAATCAACATTTGTTCACGAATGCCACGAATTGGAGGAATGTTGCCGAATCAACTACGATTCATTTACGACTTCCAAGAATTAATTACGAATTGTCTACGAATGTTGACGAATGTGAAAAATTCTCTTTCGTGATGAATTCGGCTCGTGAAATAGGGGCATAATGGTTAACTCACGATTCTAGCCCCAGTTGTTGACAGACGACCTTCGCGTTGTTGTATGTGAACTTCTGCTGACAGACTGAACCCCACACTCCCAGTCTGTAGATCTCCACTCGTCCTGCTCTCGGACCTGGTACCAGGCGCACTGGCGACACTGCACAGCGGCGATATATAATATTAATGTACATAGATAGTTCACTCGCATTGACTTGATGATTGTAATATGATACTCATATAAATATTTTGGAATACAAAATATAGCTAAACTCACCAGTACCACACTTCACCCCTAAATGTTGTCTGAGTCGGCAGTTCCCCTGTCCCCAGTTTGTGTGTCTGCATTCACTCAGGGATGTCTCGTTACCATGGCATTCGACCTCATTCAACCATGTGGTTCTAGAGCCGCGTCCAGGGGTGTGCAACTGAGCGTATTCCCTGTATAAGAAGTGCTCATATACTGAATTTATAACTCTAGACATGTCAAATATTTTATTGTCTTTACAATATAAATTTGTTTTGTAGTGCCATAAAACACAATGAAGTTACAGAGATCACATTAGAAAATAATGGTCAAAAATAATTATCTAAACAATACTGGTAGCAGCACACAGAGTCACCGAATTGTAACTCCTTATGTAACTCCACATGTCACCTTCTATAACGATAATGTACATAATGAGTGTATACATACATGTGGAGTGATTATATCACATTTGGAATACAGTATCCGTGTTTCTCACAATTTCTATTGGAACCAAATGAAGAGTGAATTGAACATACACAGGTAAACCAAGGGCTCTACAAGCAACACTAGCATCTCTGTATGTAAACCTCCGATCACACACTGCACCCCAGCTTCCATCTCTATAGAGCTGTACACGTCCTTCTGTCGGACCAGGGACAAGTCTATGTGGGGTTACTGACAAAATAGTATGAAGGCCATGAGCATTTCCTTTGACGTTATGAACAGATAACACTGCAGAAAGCTTATGTTGTATTGCTTTAATTTAGTGTGGCATATTTGCCCATTCATAATTCACATGTCCGTCAACTAGGCAACAAAACAGGAAGTAGTAACATCTTGCACTTGTTTAATCTTGTATTTACCCAATTCATATGGTATAAGCAACAACATCATCGGTTACGTGAATTATGTGACATTATGTGATCACATTGCATAAACTCATTACCATCAACAGTTTATGAAAACAGTATTGTCAGGTCATACACTTGGATGTACGCATGCAACGTTTTATATCACTGACAAGTCACCTAGAAACCTACCAGTATGACACTTCACCCCTGCGATTCCTTGGCCACAGTTTCCAGAAGACAAGTAGAGGGAACATGTCCCTAGTGATCTCTCCATTCCCGAACAGCTGAATCTGTTCACCAAGATACTCATCTGGTTGGCTGATTGGTTGTTCACGACCTCTGCATATTCCCTAAAGGTATAATGTATTCAAACTAAAAGACTATTGTAAAAGGTCCGATTGGCTTACGGGTTAGACATCCGTCTATTCATTTCATACAGTTCAACTTTGGATTAAGCTGTAGCAACCCTGCATCCGTTCGTCTATGGTTTCCAAAAGTAGAACCTGCAGATATGCTGGTCGCAATGATTATGAGTTGTAAATGTGTACCATTCAACTCCAATTACTAAAAAAAGGTTCAATCTATTCCACACAAAAACAGAGCTCCAGAAAGCTGATTTCAAGTGTACATCTTTTCATATTTTACCATGCGGCCCCTTGTTTTTTATGAAACATATGTATGATGAGTTAAACACTTGAATACATATTTATCATTTTAAGGTTTACTGATGGGTATTAATTTCAATATCAATTGCAATGTCTAAACAAACTTATTTCCATTCGGGAATTTTACCAAGTTTGATATTAGCAACTATATAGACAGGTTTGGACTATAAATAAGAGAACCTTCTGAAGTGTTCTGGAGGCAGTGTTGCTTATAAATAAGGCTGTTTGTGGTATGGGCGGACATTCTACACAACAGGACCATCGGATCAATTGTCAGTATTTGACCGACATCACTGCCATGTTCGTCGCACAATCTACGCATCCAAGATACAAGACTTATGTGCTTTGTGGTGACTACTGATTGACAGTGATAGCTTTATTTCCATATTTGTGACCCTATCATATTTATAGGATATCTAACTCGTTCCCCTTTCATATCAAGTTTATGTCCCGAGTGAAATAATGTTGTTTTGTCTCGAGCCTTGGAGAGAGACAAACCAAAATTATTTCACGAGGGACAAACTTGATATGAAAGGGGAACGAGTTATATATCCTATTTATTACCAACATGTATTTCATTACGATTTATTGTGTTTTAAAATATATTTCTGTTGTCCCTGTAAATAAACGGAACAGCGGAGTAATATCAATTCTGTCACAGCATCTATATGTTCATAATATTACGACATTAAATATTCACGCTTTTAAAATCAAACCATTCTATAATCCGTGACGTTCGGTATGGCGAAAACAGTTGCACTATTCATGCTGAAGGAATCGTACGTACATGTAATATAACATATCCCTGCTTGAGGACATGAGATAAGAGTTATCCGTCCTTTGAATGACGTCATGTCATGGCGGCCGCCATCCGCATGTTTCTTGCCGTCGGAATGTGTAAACAAGCTAAAACAACCCCATTAAATGTAAGTTTTAGATGAACCTCGCCGTTAAAATGGCTTTCCTGTCGGTTATGTTTACCTTGTGACTATAAATTCACTGTGCACCGTTACGAACACAATGTTGTCACCGAAATACTGAGCGTTTGGTGCAATGTCATTCCCAACGATAAGATTGAGAGCAAGAACTATTGCTGCATTCTAAACTTTGTGCTTTTTAGCTCTGCTCTAGTCATAGTGTATGTGTTGATTATTCATTAAAATCAATCTTTGCGGTGAGTACGAGTTTTTGAATTAACTGAAAAATGAGATAAATATTAATTATAAGTGCTGTCGTAAAATACATGTGAATTCATGAATGAATTCACATTCGTTTTATGAATGAATAAAGTAGTCCAGACAGTGTCAAAGTTCATCGTTAGCCAATCAAATTACTTGAAGGTGTTATGACACATACATGTATGTGCCATAACAGTTTGTTATAACACCCCTTTACGAAGTACCACGTGGGTAATAAATTTATTTATCCTGTTTGAAAATCTGAATTGTTAATCTGATTACTTAAATCAATATAATAATCAGACTGGTTTATGCTTTCATTTGCTTGTTTCCTCAGGGGACTTCATTGGTAAATTTACTAATCGTAACACTTTAAAATAGGAAATATAGTAATTCCATTATAGAAATACAGGTAATGATTTTATGAATGTGATGAATTTCGTAAAGCGTACATATTGTATGTTCTCGATACTTTCAAACCAATCACATTAATTGGAAATAGCGTCGTTGACTATTGTGTGGTATCTTCATGCTTATACAAATATTTTGAGAATTTTGACATTTGAACTCGATCAGAATCCGACCATTTGCCTTTAATAGTAAATATGAAAACATCACATGACACATCACGTGACATCAATCAGGCCGAGCATGCACGTGCAGACGTAAATAACATCGAGAAAGAGAGATGGATTCGAGCCGTAAGAGTGAGTTCATACAATGCATTACGGACAATATTAGCGAATTCAGTATTTTATTTCACGAAAACATTACATGACAGTGTTGATGGAGCCATTACATATCTGAATGATTTCATATTGAAAGCTATGCATGCACTCAGAGAACATCCACGCAGACCCACGAGGTCACAGTGGTTCGATCACGAATGCGAACAAGCAAAACGACATAAGTATAGATTACTGATTAGGTTCAGGAAATCCAATAACTCAACGTGTTGTCAACTTTATTTAAAAGCAAAGAAAGACTTTAAATCACTTTGTGACAGGAAGAAATCAAATCATAAAGATTTATTTTAGCTGAAATTGTAGACGCAGCGAAGAAGAAAGACTCTCGTTCCTTTTGGAAATCTTAAAAAAAATACTGCTTTTGTAGGGAAAACACCTCGGAGAATGTATCCGTTGAAGAATGGTTTAATTATTTCAAATCCCTTCTCGCGGACGATAAGAATAGCACAGATAATCATTTTATGGAGCATGTGGATAGTTACATAAGCAATCATAATTTTAATGATTGTGAGGATTGTGGTACTTCTGATGAATTTCTGGGTAATCATATAACTGATGACGAGATAATATGTGCAGTGAACGGCTTGAAATGTGGAAAATCCCCCGGAGCAGATGGGAACTCATCAGCTCATTATTGCGCCCTTTTATGAGTAGTCTGTTTAATCGAGTTCTCGACACTGGTATCTTTCCAGACTCCTGGAATGTTGGATTGATTGTACCTCTTCATAAATCAGGTGCTAGGGACGATCCAAATAATTATAGAGGTATTGCATTGTTGAATACACTTAATAAAATATTTACTACTATAAAAGATAATCGTATTAATTAAGGCCTGGGTATCAACTCGAGAACTTATATCAGAATGTCAAGCGGGTTTTCGAGAAGAATACGGTACTACTGATCATATATTTACCCTAAATAGCATTATCCATAAGTATCTGCGGAAGAAAGGGGGAAAGTTTTAATGTATATGTGTTGACTTTAAGAAAGCGTTCGATTCCGTCAATAGATCCAAATTGTTATACGTCCTCCTACATTCAGGTATACATGGCAAACTCCAACGCCTATTACAGAATATGTACGCCAGATCCCAAATGAGTGATATATTTGACACATATGCCGGCGTTAGACAAGGTTGCATACTTTCATCAATTCTTTTCTTATTATATGTTGAAGAACTTGTTAAGGAAATATTAGCGAAGGATTCAAGAGGTGTATTTATAAACGAAAATATCAGAGATCTTTCAATATTGCTATTCGCTGATGATGTCGTTCTTTTAGCCTACAATTACAGCGTAAAATAGATACCCTAAATAGTGGAGTACCTTAGCGTCAAATTTGGGGCAATTGAAAAAAAATGGCTTAAAGTATGAAACTTGGCATGAATGATCATTAGGCATGTAGATAATCATTTTTCCTAGGATCCAAATTTTTGGACCGCGGGAACCTGGTCACGTGACTTAAAATCCAAAATGGCCGCCAGATTTTTTTCCAAATCAGGCCTAAGCCAAATAATTAAGTATATGCATGAATTTAGCCAGAAGTTTTTATAGTTTAAGTGAATGTCTACAGAATTCATGTACATCATCATACAAAATCCCTTATTTGATATATTTTATTGCATAGTTTGTAGTTAAAAAGTCAAAATTTAAGTTTTTATAGATTTTCGGCTGTAGCTTTTTAATTGTTCTTTACTTTGTCTGATCTATGAACATTCTTGCATGTTGGGCATGCTGATACACAATCTGGGACATTAGAAGTTTATTTATACGATATCTGATATATATTTATTTAATATGTACACTTAATTTATGAATTTTATGTTTGAAAGTCAACACCTGATTTGTTTTATTTCTAAAGCAACGTGTATGATCAACGACATCGGTATATGTTTATGGATGTATCTTTTTCAAACATATTCAATGTATTTTAAATGTTGAGGAAAATTCAATGGGTCAGGTCATGGTCAATCTTGACAATAGTCAAGATCAATTGTAGTGTCACCATGTTGTAAGAAGCAATGACTGATCGACCAAAACTCATATGTAGCATATTGATGACGCACAAGAATTGACTAAATGTTGTTCGTGGTTAAGCTAACCTAACCTTAATGATGTATTTTCACTTTTATGTGTTGGCGCGTGTTGTTGTTACTCTTGATCTGTATACAACTCACTCGACCACTTTCAATAAAGTTCAGCGATAATGACACGCTTCATGGCTGGACAATCTCGGAGTCTGATGGGTGAATTCCTGTACGCACTGAGACATAAGTTAAGAAATGGTGTAGCCTTTGGCTGGAGACTTGTGCCAAAATGTTCCTCTTTTCACCAGAAGTAGGCCTCTGGATGGTACTTAGTGAAGAATGTTGCATTGGAGGTGACCATCTATAGCACCATATACGACAGTTTAGTTAAACCAGTGTAATACTGTTGGTTGCACCATTAGCATACATTAATGGATGGAAGTTACCGACAATATTGTTATTTTTAAATCAAAGTAACCCAAATAAGAGCCCTCTATTGAAAATCCTTCCCCAAAAGCGATACATAATTAGCACATCTAGTTCATTGATACAGGCAAATATAATAAACATCACACCCTAAAAACATATCTGTTTACTTCTTTCTTAGATTGTTTTGTGTGTAAACACATATTGACCAATGTGGAATATAAATTGTAAATGTATTGACTGTCCAAACAATAATACCTGACTAGCTACAGATACAACTATCCCTATTGTTATTTTAGAGCCGAAATGCATTGTTTAGGCAAATCTAGTTAGGGTTACCAACTGTAGTATTACAAGATATATTTATGATCTAAGATATACATATTGATAAAGTAATCTAAAGTGATACATTGTTTAAAATTATGTGAAAATATTATTGACAACGGCCTATGCAAAAAGTATATATGGCCCTGAAACATAGTTAAAATCTTAAAGATTAAAATTGGTAAAATTCGGTGACACTTTATGTTCTCTCAAATAGAGGAGTATGTGATTGATTACGGTCTCTGCAGCATAACTCGAACTTGTTACATGTTCTACCTGAAATCAAACCGCAGTTGTTATGAGCGCATATAGATATAATTGATGAAGTGAAACAACTCTCGAATAAATGGATCCATTTAAAGGAAGAATAGGGGCGGGATAGCGCAGTGTGGTTAGCGCGTTCGGCTTCGGATCAAGAGGTCCGTGGTTCGAGTCCGGCCAGGGGCACGGCAACTTTGTCTGCAGTATAGAACTGTTCTACACGCAGTAAAGTTTGGGTGCAATGCTACACTGAATGTCAGTGCAGTACCACCCATGGTTCGCTAGTTCCAGCCGTTCCTTACAGGTTTCACCGCAATGCATAGCCACATGGTGTTGCAGGCTTTCTCCCTGCAATAATACTAGCAGCCGTGATATAAGTGAAATACTTTTGAAAGCGGCGTGAAACCCTAACTCACCTCACCTCACCTAAAAGGAAGAACATATTAATTCGTTTTAGGCAATATACAAGCCATGTCCTTTTCAAAGTCGCTAGACACCTTCTAAAGTAGTTAAGTGATATGTTCAGAGACGGTCTGCTGTAAGTAAACACACGTACAAGTACAGTGTTTAGATAGATGTCTAATATATCTCTTATGAGATAACTTTTCAATTACTTTCAGTTGTGTTTATTAATGTTTTCAGAAAGCAGGATTTCTGGATAACAACCGTTTTATTCTAAACATATGTGAATCATCTGTTGAAGAAGTAAGCATACACTCTGAAACAATGTGTATATTCACAATAAAGAATATGTTTCCTACAATATTTGTAAGCTTAGCAATGTGAATGGCATAAACTATACATATACATTCAGAGAAAATGTTATAAACATCTAATTCTTTCAATAAATTTAATAATCTGCTCAGACCAAATCTTATTGATGTTACATTATTGCAATCCTTTGTCATTCATCCCCAAATACCAAATATATAGAAAATTACATGTTTTCAATGAAAATTAAGCACACACCGTGAACCTGTTCAAAAGATGAAATTACAGGTCCCAATTATTGATAAATAATAAATAAGTATTTATATAGCGCTTTATCCATATGTTTTCTGCTCAGAGCGTTGTAAGAGAATGAAAAGTAATTGACAATCTGGCTAATGTTTATGAAAAATGGACACGTTCTCATGTCAATCGTCAGAGCATTCGAGAGCGAAAAAGCACAATAAATGTATACTAGTTACTATTGACCAGTATCAACCGAAGTTTGTCTTTGTACCTGCTATAAAAAAGTTGCCAAAATTACGTTTGACTAATTGGTGCGCACCAGTCGACATATAATGTCTGGTTGTCAGTCACATGTGTTCACATTTATATTGTCACTGTACAGAACTGGTTAGCATTAAAATGATTTTCAGCCAATGTCAGTATTTACTTCTTAATACACTATAATTGACTATTAAATGACCATTGATAACCTTTTGGCATATGTGACTCCAACTCCAATATACTCAATGTTTCTTTCAGCGTTTACATGTATGCTTGGCCTTAACCTTTACCGTGACAGACCCTTACAATGTACCTTTCCAGTTTTATTTAATTGAACAATTCACAATTCTAATATATGACATCTGACATAATGATGATAACCTTGAAATAAAATATCATGTCATCGCTCAGCTGTCTTCCTACTAAATCACATGTTGCTATGGAAACAATACAAAGGTGTTGACTTCTAAATCTAAGTTTTAGAATTATGGGCCTACCGTTTCTGCAAATACTAAACGTGTAACATTTCAAATTCTATATTAACATGACCCAAATACAATAATTTGCATCAATCCTTCGGAGCAGAACTCTAAAATCTCCGCAAAAATTCTAATAAAAAACCCTAAACATTTTAACAAATTGCACTATATGCACTTAAATAGTGAAAATTGTCGCAAACTAGACATTGTAAATTTTAATGCATTATTTTATTTATTTGATATGTACATATTAATTTAATATTGAAAGGGTGTCTTAACTAAATGTATTGATTTCTTTATTAGGGAATAATATAATATTATTGATTTATATTATTTTAACTAATGGAAATTTGGCTGCCATTTTGGATTTTAGGTAATTGAGGCAAAGCAAATTCAGGTGTTGACTTTCAAATTTAAACATGGGAAAATAACTGTACACATTAAATAAATACATATTAGATATTGTATAAACAAACTTCGTATATCCCTCATTGTGTATCAGCATGTCCAACATTCAAGAAAGTTCATAGATCAGACAAAGTAAAAAAAAAAACAGTTAAAAACTTCAACCAAAATTTTTAAAAAACTTAAATTTTCACTTTTTAACTACAAATTATGCAATGAAATAAACCAAATAAGGGATTTTGTATGCTTAAGTACATGTATTCTGTAGACATTCATTTAAAATATATAAAAAAATAGAGCCATGGGCTCTGTAGCTCATCAGGATTTCATTGATTTACTATCTAAAGTTGAATATTTAAGTTATTTAAGTTATTGTTTACAAGCAAAAGATAGGTTCTTAGATCATGACCACTGTGACCCCATTTGGGGTCACGGGGTCACATAATCTACAATTTAGAATCCCCATTGGCCAAGGAGTCTGCACACAACTTTTCAGCTCTCTAGACCTTTTTGAACTGGAGAAGAAGATGAAAATAGGTTTTTAAGTATGTGACCCCTGTGACCCCATTTGAGGTCACGGGGTCACGAAATCTACAATTTAGAATCCCCATTGGCCAATAAGTCTGCACACAACTTTTCAGCTCTCTAGACCTTTTGGAACTGGAGAAGAAGATGAAAATAAGTTTTGAAGGATGTGACCCCGGTGACCCCATTTGGGGTCATGGGGTCACGAAATCTACAATTTAGAATCCCCATTGGCCAAGGAGTCTGCACACAACTTTTCAGCTCTCTAGACCTTTTGGAACTGGAGAAGAAGATAAACATAGGTTTTTAAGGATGTGACCCCTGTGACCCCATTTGGGGTCATGGGGTCACGAAATCTACAATTTAGAATCCCCATTGGCCAAGGAGTCTGCACACAACTTTTCAGTTCTCTAGACCTTTTGGAACTGGAGAAGAAGATGAAAATAGGTTTTTAAGGATGTGACCCCTTTGCCCCCATTTGGGGTCACAGGGTCACGAAATCTACAATTTAGAATCCCCATTGGCCAAGGAGTCTGCACACAACTTTTTGGCTCTCTAGACCTTTTGGAACTGGAGAAGAAGATGAAAATAGGTTTTTAAGGATGTGACCCCTGTGACCCCATTTGGGGTCATGGGGTCATGGGGTCACGAAATCTACAATTTAGAATCCCTATTGGCCAAGGAGTCTGCACACAACTTTTCAGCTCTCTAAACCTTTTGGAACTGGAGAAGAAGATAAACATAGGTTTTTAAGGATGTGACCCATTTGACCCCATTTGGGGTCACGGGGTCACGAAATCTACAATTTAGAATCCCCATTGGCCAAGGAGTCTGCACACAACTTTTCAGCTCTCTAGACCTTTTGGAACTGGAAAAGAAGATGAAAATAGGTTTTTAAGGATGTGATCCCGGTGACCCCATTTGGGGTCACAGGGTCACGAAATCTACAATTTAGAATCCCCATTGGCCAAGGAGTCTGCACACAACTTTTTAGCTCTCTAGACCTTTTGGAACTGGAGAAGAAGATGAAAATAGGTTTTTAAGGATGTGACCCCTGTGACCCCATTTGGGGTCATGGGGTCACGAAATCTACAATTTAGAATCCCCATTGGCCAAGGAGTCTGCACACAACTTTTCAGCTCTCTAGACCTTTTGGAACTGGAGAAGAAGATCAAAATAGGTTTTTAAGGATGTGACCCCTGTGACCTCATTTGGGGTCACGGGGTCACGAAATCTACAATTTAGAATCCCCATTGGCCAAGGAGTCTGCACACAACTTTTCAGCTCTCTAGACCTTTTGGAACTGGAAAAGAAGATGAAAATAGGTTTTTAAGGATGTGATCCCGGTGACCCCATTTGGGGTCACAGGGTCACGAAATCTACAATTTAGAATCCCCATTGGCCAAGGAGTCTGCACACAACTTTTTAGCTCTCTAGACCTTTTGGAACTGGAGAAGAAGATGAAAATAGGTTTTTAAGGATGTGACCCCTGTGACCCCATTTGGGGTCACAGGGTCACGAAATCTACAATTTAGAATCCCCATTGGCCAAGGAGTCTGCAAACAACTTTTCAGCTCTCTAGACCTTTTGGAACTGGAGAAGAAGATGAAAATAGGTTTTTAAGGATGTGACCCCTGTGACCCTATTTGGGGTCATGGGGTCACGAAATCTACAATTTAGAATCCACATTGGCCAAGGAGTCTGCACATAAAATTTCAGCTCTGTGGAATCATTGGTTCTGGAGAAGAAGTCGAAAAAGCGAAAAGTTTACGGATGGACGGATGGACGGATGGACGGATGGACGGACGCCGGACACCATGCCATGCCATAAGCCCATCGGGCCTTTCAGGCCTGATGAGCTAAAAATCTGACTAAATTCATGCATATAATTATTTATTTAGCATAGAACTGATTTTCACGAAAGCATGGCGGCCATTTTGGATTTTAGGTCATTGACCAGGTTCCCGCGGTCCAAAAATTTAGATCCTTGGCAAAATGAATAATTATCTATATGCCTGATGATCAGTCATACCAAGTTTCATACTTTAAGCCAATTTTTTTCAATTTTGACACTAAGGGACTCCGCTAAAATGAGTATTGTTTGAAATGGGACCTTCATATAAATATCAGTAAAACGAAAGTAATGGTTTTTAAAAATGGAGGCAAGATTTCTAATTGTGAAAGATGGTATCTAAATCGACAAAACCTAGATGTGGTTTCATATTATAATATTTAGGTATCATTTTCTCTTGCAGAAATATATTTTCTAGAGCCTGTGAAACGTTATCTATGTAAGCTGAACGAGCTTTACATGACTTGTCATTAAGCGCTTCATTAGTAAATATAAAGAACTGCCAGTTAACGCAACATTAAAGATGTTTGATGGGAAAATCCAACAGATTTTGCTGTACGGCTCCGAGATATGGGGCATTAACATTAACAAAAATATTGAACAAGTACATTCGAAGTTCTGCAAGTTCTTGTTACGTGAACTGCGAACAAAGTTGTTTTATCTGAATGTGGGCGCTTCCCATTATTTGTTAATGCTCGCTGTCGGGTCATTTCATACTGGCTAAGATTGATGAAACATCCAACTACACGATACTCAAGAAGAAGTTATGAAATGCTTAAAACAATAAATTACTGATGATACTAATTGGGTTTCTTTCGTTAGAACTATCCTATTTACTCATGGCTTTGGACATGTATGGCTGGCTCAAAATGTAAATAACACGAACAGCTCCATTCAAGTGTTCAAGCAGAGATGCAAAGATATATACCAGCAAGACTGGTATTATGAAATAACTTCATCAATTTGCGTACGTTTTTATACAGAATTTAAGTATTGTATTAATACAGAAGTTTATCTGTCTGAATTTAAATCATCACAACTTAGGCGTGCGCTTACTAAATTAAGATGTAACGCCCATAACTTCAAAGTTCAAGAAGCACGTTTTGCCAAATCTGTTAACGAAATAAATACCAACTGTCCATTGTGTATTAACTCTCAAGAAGATGAGTACCATGTACTCCTTATCTCTCCGAAATATGCAGAAATAAGAAAGAAATATCTGCCTTATTTTTTCAATAACCAGCCATCAAGATTTGAATTCCGTATGCTTCTTCAAACAGAAAATACTGAACTACTATTTAAGCTGTCCCTCGTGTTGTACCATATATTCAAATTAAGAAAGCTTTTTGATTTTTAAAGTTAACTGTTGATGACATACAGGTTGCGCAAACGTATTTTACAAACTTTATATACTTGTACTATTGGCCTCAGGACCACCTATACGAATAAAAGCTTTCCGTCTGTCTGACATTACTTGCAGATGGACTGTGCTACATATATTTTACCCTGGGTATCCTTTCGATCTACAGACAACTTTCACCGTCGTATAGGTGAAGGAATCTGCACATAGTGCTCCCCATTGCCCCCTTCTGTACACTTCCAAGCGTCCCTCAATTGGCCCTGGGAATATCCGGAATGGTATGCCTGAAATAAACATTAATGTTGTAAGGACATATCTGCATTTTCATTCACTTAAAATTGAACCCGTTTATATACATAAAAAGTTTCACATTGTTTTCAATTCAACATTTGAAGCTTATTAATAAACGCAAAGTAAAATACGTAAATGAGTTACTTTTTACTCACAGGCGAATCTATTTCTGATTAAGATAAATAAGACTTCATTTATGTAATATTTCATTATATGGGCCCTTAAAACGTACTTACTTTTGTAACAAGCTATTGCCACAACATGACTCTGATTACATGTGCTTGTATCCCATCCACCATGGGAGCACTGACCGAGCGAGGACTCATGGCCGTCACAGGAGACGTTACTTAACTTGACAGTTGCTGAGTCTTGTTCCAAGCTGTTTCTTACTGACATGGCATAGTCGCTGAAAGGCGAATTCGTTAAAGGCACTATGTCACAGCACTCTTTTTCTATTAAGGTACAGGGTTTAAATAGCGTAATTCTGTCAACAATACTAAAAACCAATATTCAAAGAAGCTTCCGTGTAAATATTTCCCAACTTAAGCAGGTAATAAGACCACATATAAACCTAAGGTGTCATATTTGTGTCATCTTGGAGGTAATTCTTTTCTCAGGTAAACCTCCTTTGAAGGCCATACAGAACTCCCTTGGGGATTCTATGGAATATCCCTGGCCCTTAGAGTAGACTTTAACGTGAATTGTAAATTCCGGTATAACGTCATTTAATTTCAATCACAGAACAAATCGAAAATGATTCTAAGTTAAAATTTCACACTTGACATGATGAGATTCGAACACTCTACCACGGAGTCACAAAGGACCTGACAATGAAACGTTTAACAACTCTATCTATAGTCACGTTTCCTTAGCCTCAATATAACAATTGTAAGGGAGACATGCTCTTTGTAGAGCGCGATATTCACGAGCTTTTCACGAAAGGCGAACAGTCCCCGGCTTCGTTTGCGCAATACTTTTTTTGTTCACGTCATGGCTATGTCTTTTCATAGGAAACATGTTTCATGATTAATAACCGATTTTGATAAATGTGTCGCCTTTTCCTTCGCTTTATATGACAGATATAACACCCTCCCTCGGTTTTGGTTTAAATTTAAACGCGGGTTCTCCCTCTCCCTCATGTTTACCTCGGGAGAGTGTTATATCCTTTACATAATCAAATTAAAAAGTTCAAATGAATTAATGCAACGTTGCATTGAATCGACACTGGCTCCCTATGGAGTTATCATTCGCAAAGTACTCAAAGTACTTACAGACAGCACCCAGCTTCATAATCAAACTTTCAAGCTATAATTGCTATTTTTAGAATCATACGTTGGGTAAACGTTCATTCTTGTACATTGCAACACTCGTCGTGTAGTCCTTAAATTCATGAAGATATATTATCATAAACATGCTGATTAAAAGAGAAGACTAAATGCGAGCTAGGAAGCTCTATTAGTTGATTGTTGAATTTATGACAGTGATATTTATAGTTCATATGCAAATGAGAAATACCCTCGTTCAAACAATGTTAAAATATTTGAATACACATCGTCGCATTGAATAAGAATATTCAAATTAGTGTAACTTGCTTATTTACAGTTATTTACAGCTTATAACTTATTATTTTAAAAAACTATGACAAATACATACCACTCAACGTACCTCAAACTGTATACATGGAAGTGACAACATGCGCAAAATCATACGCGCAACCTATGAATGTATCCAGTTCGGTAGTCATCATAATAGTGCGTGCTACAGTTTTCGCTGTACGTAGAGGCGTGTTTCTACTCCGTATGCGGCAACTTATCTATTTGGAAACTGTCCGCTTAGACGTTTTAATCATCGATTACAGGTTAATGAAAGCTTATTGTAATTATGTTATTGCATCAATAGAAAGCTAGGCTTCGGATAACGAGGTCCGGGGTTCGAATCCAGGGGCACGGCAACTTTGTCTGCAGTGGAGAACTGTTCTACACGCAGTAAGGTTAGGGTGCAATGCTACACTGAATTTCAGTGCAGTACCACCCATGGTTCGCTAGTTCCAGCCGATGCTCGCATGTTTCACCGCAATGCATAGCCACATGGCGTTGCGGGCTTTCTCCCTGCCGTAATACTAGCAGCCGCGATATAAGTGAAATACTCTTGAAAGCGGCGTTAAACCCCAGCTCACCTCACCTCAATAGAAAGCTAAGAGGTGTACACAAGGCATAATAAGTCCTGGACTGTCCAAACTACTGTCACAAAGTTTGCTACAGTGCCTTTAATGCATAAGCGATTATGTTTCATCAAGCATTATGTGTATCGCCTTTATTTCAAAACGAAAGACCATTCGACGACTTACTATGTTAGTTCTAGAGAAGTGCATACAACTTTAGCTTCATGATAGGTGAAGTTGGCATCACATACACTTCCCCAGACTCCTGTCCTGTACACTTCCACACGACCTTCATCAGGTCCTGGTACCAGTCTCATGGGAGCATCTGCAGTAGAAATACCAAAAGCCTTAAAAAAGGCATGATTGGAGGCATCTTGTTATGGCTAGGAAATAGTTTTAAAAGGATATGTATGTCATATAGAAAAATGTTGACTGCATTGTTGTCATTTTGCATGGGGATAAAAGCTTTCATTACTAATCAAACAATTAGTTGTTCAATTAAAATGTCTCAAATAAAAAATTTGTACCTCGATCGTTTAACTTGTGTGATATAGGTATATACTGTAATAACAATTTACATACATTATTTACTTTTTAAATACAATTCTATCATATATAATCTATTATTTGAAAATAAAAGTGAATATTCAACTTCCCCGATTAAGTTTAACATAGTTTGAAGTATATTATGAATTTAATCAATACGTAGTTGAGAGTTTTGTCATTCGAGCAATAAGAATATGTAAACAGTCAATGCAACCATTTGTTAAACTTTGCTCATCTAAAATATACCTATTCGATTGATTATGAAGCATATTTCGCTTCATCGGTGAAATGCAAGGATGTGGGTTTATTTTAGTCCAAGGTGCTGGATGCTTTCAGTTTTGACATAAATATGGTTCATTCCAATATGTGTTCAAACATGTACATGATTAATGGATACAGTATCACTACATTTAGTACAATACATATGCAAGTCTTATTGACATTGAACAAATTTATAATTTAGGATAAGGTTGACGTGTTGAATGATCACTTATATTATCGAATTGTAGATGCTTGCGTCGCGCGGATAACGTTTGCGTGTTAAGTTTCTTGGATTTTTTTTGCAGTGCGAAATTATGCACTCAATTTGGACATGTCTGCTACATGGTCTTAAATTGAGCAATCTTATGTTTATGAAAATTGAAATTCAAAATAACACAACGCTCGTTTCAATTTTAAGATGTTCAGACAAAATCTCTTTTCGCAGTAAAAAGGGGACAATTATTTCGGATAACCCCCATGGTCACCTGGTTCACACTTGCTACAGTTGTTTGCATTGGTCATATATTTTCCAAAATATAAAGAGGCCAAGCATGATTGGTTGAGAGTTTATTTTGAATATTCCAGCAGTAATAAAGGGTGAAATCCCAACAATGTGTACAGGTTGAGGCGTCTACACAAACCAATAATGTCATGCATGCTCAACATTTGTCTTGCTCTCTCTGGCTATAAGAATGTAATCAGTAAATTCAATGGCTGTGCGTGGATAAGAAATCTGTGCTTGCAGCTAAAATTACATACAAGAATTGCATTTGACGCCGGCTTGTCTCTGACGTTCACATGACGAACTTCCCCAAGTTTTGTTACACTGTTCCAATGACGTTTCGTTTCCAGAACATTGCACATCACGTAACAGCGTGGATTGAGAAATAGTCCGGTGTCCATCAAACACTTCAACATATACGCTGAAAGCAAAACAAATTTACAGTTTTAAAAACTGTATTAAAGTAATATATGTCAAGTTACTAACTCACATCTTGCACTAATTTAGCGATATAATTTCCATTAGTAAGAAAAGGACAGGCTATCATATTCGACAAGGAAACGTGATGTCACTTTGATTCATCAAAAAATTATACTGACGTGTCTAGACCCAGAACCCTGCAGACGACCTGCCCCTCGAGGTGGGTGAAGCCATTCCCACACACCGTCCCCCACACTCCATGTCTGTATACTTCTACACGACCTGACCTTGGCCCTGGCCTAAGGCGTATGGGGGCAGCTGAAACAAAAATGACAAAACTAACTCATTTAAATAACATAAATACCCATGAATATTTTGTTCAGTTGTGTTGTAATGTTGCATTTACTTAAATCTATCTTTCATATAATTGAATTCAGACTTACATATAGGGCAGCGGACACCGACATCGTTACCATGGTTGCAGTTGTGACTCCCCCAGGACCTGTGAGAACATTTGCCAAAGGACGACTCGTCCCCACTACAACCGACATCGTCCAGCCAAATCCTCCCCGACCCTCGGCCAAGAACAGCGTTTTGCACAGCCTGAGCGTATGTCCTGAAATTACATAAAATATGCTGAAGATGTTAAAATAATTGCAAAATATTCAAAATACTTGATAAGCGTTTGCGGGACACCGCAAAAGCAGAGCAGCCCCGAAACTTTGGGTCTCGCCTTTCCCTGTTCCGCCTTCTCGTCAACATAAATAAAATGGGAATCTTTTATGTCAAAAAAATGTTCATTATTCAAGTCATTCTAACAAGTTGAATCATCACTGGGGTCACTTTTCACAAGTTTGTTCTTAAAACCTGTTTCTGATTTCAAAATTGGATCAAAGGATTAACATGGCCTTAACCAATAGTTTCTCCATAGTTGATATATACCAAATAAGAGCCTGACAGCACACAAAATGTTTGAAGTTATCGTGTTTACAATGATTGTTGTAGTGATTTCAGAACTCATGACATTGACCTTTGACCTTGAATGTGAACATGTCAAAATCCCTTCACCAGGTTTATAAGAAAGAAGCTATGTATATGAGGTGTTAATACCTTCTTGGAAAAAAGTTATTTAGTGATTTCAGAACTGGTCACCATGACCCTATCCCGTGACCTTGACCTTTAAAATTCAAGGTCATATAATCAGTGATCACTTTTCATTGTGTATCACAATCATGTAATGATTCAAAGTGTTAATAGTTGAAATAATACATTTTCGCAAAAGCATGCTTAAGTTGTGACCTCACTATGACCTTGACCTTTGACGGATGATAGCGAAAACTTTGGCCTTGAATATTAACATGTCAAACAAATTCCCCAGGGGTATAAGTAGGAACTTATGTATATGAGTTCTCAAAACCTTCTAGGAAAAAAGTTATAGCTAATACAAAATGCGCCGGCGGCGGCGATGGAAACTGCGCAAAAACTTATAGCACCCCCGACTAAGTCGGGGCTGCTTATGAATTGTCATCAACATGTATTATCTTGGTTGGCAAACGAATCAGCTCAAATGATTACGTAAGAAATTGAAATACCACACGCAAAAGGATGGCACTGGGATTTTGGAAAACTAAAATTTCGATTACTTAATTTAACATAATAATGTTCTGGGCAATACATTGAATCATTAGTGTGATCTATATTAGGTATCTACATCATCGTTCATATGAGCAGTAAAACGTGCTTTAGCAGATCTGTTTCCTAATTTTTAGCTTAACCATTATTAATTTTAGTTTACTACGAGATAATGTAAAACTATAATTGTTCATTCGTCCGAGTCAAGCAACTAGGTTTTAAGTGATCGGATCTTAATATACAGTTGTGTAATACTATATACAGAGAAACTGACACCGTTAAACCAAGAGATCTGCAGGCCACTTTTGCATCTTGGTACGAGAAGCTGTGACTGCACACAGTCCCCCATTCTCCTCGATTCTTCACTTCTAGTCGACCATCCCGGGGGCCGGGCACAACACGGCTTGGTACATCTGGTACAACATTTCATATTATGCATTATATGCATACCCTGATAAAACATATCAAGAATACATATCTAATGAACACTATTATCAATGTCAGAACACCTAGTTCATGATCAATTACATGATAAAACAATTAAACAAAACCTCAATGAATGGATCGATTATACAAGATATTAGTTTACTCCGGATCCATGAATAATCATAATAATCATGAATAATCATAAACGTATGTCAGAAGTTTTAGAGGAAAAGTATATTCTTGCGTCACAGCCGCTTCATGGTGTTACAGTAATACATTCGTTTCTTGTTTTCATGAAGTTTACGTTCAGTGTTGTCTGTTCAAATGCTTAATGCAAGGATCCGACCCAAATCATGATGACAACTTCCTTATTCTATGCACACTGTTTCTAAGCAAAATTTAACTGATGGCAATAGGTTGATCGACATTGTTCTATGGACCGTTCATAATTTATCGATATATATATATATATATATATATATATATCGTCATAACCGGCACGTGAAGTCACAGTCCTTTTTGGTTGACGTCACAATGTTAGCCGCACGACTGCAATACCGGATGACCTATTTGCAAGTGAGCGTAACTAACAACGCTTTTCTTGCAATTCAGCGCTATTAACTTCATTGAGTAATAAATAAAATACTTAACTCGGTCCCGTTTGATAACATGTTTATGAAACTCGCTTTCCCTCGTTAAAATACCAAGCCATTCCCTCATTTCATAAACATGTTATCAAACGGGACATCGTTTAGTATTCTAAAGGCGACCCGATTTTATTATGGAAACCCGATATTCCATAACTGACCAACAAGAATAACATAAGTGAGAAGTTCAAATTCTATCTAAAACCTATTTTTATACTTTAACTAAGATATTGACGAAAATTCCAACTTTCTACCCCGCACTGTACGTGAGATACAGAGACCCTTGCCCATGGGCTGGCCCATTGGAAAGTTCGCCCATGGGTCGGTCCATGGGCGAGAGGCTACGAAAGCCTACAAGGGCCAAATTCAATGACAACATTTTTTTTTTAAAGTTGTAGTTTCAACTTTTAAAGTTGTATATTCAAGTTTAAAAGTTGTATATTCAAGTTTAAAAGTTGTTATGACAACTTTTAAAGGTGTAATTACAACTTTAAAAAGTTGTTTAATCAAGTTTAAAGTTGTAATTACAACTTTAAAAGGTGTAATTACAAGTTCAGAAAGTTGTATATTCAAGTTTTAAAGGTGTAATTACAAGTTTAGAAATTTGTATATACAAGTTTTAAAGTTGTAATATGACTAAGTAGATCTGATATATGACTAAGTAGATCTGATATATGACTAAGTAGATATGATATATGACTAAGTCGATCTGGTATATGACTAAGTAGATCTGATATATGATAAAGTAGATCTGGTATATGATAAAGTAGATCTGATATATGATAAAGTAGATGTGATATATGACTAAGTCGATCTGATATATGAGTAAGTAGATCTGGTATATGACTAAGTAGATCTGATAGACGACTAAGTAGACATGATGTATGAGTAAGTAGATCTGGTATATGACTAAGTAGATCTGATAGACGACTAAGTAGACATGATGTATGAGTAAGTAGATCTTATATATGACTAAGTAGATCTGATATATGACTAAGTCGATATGATATATGACTAAGTAGATATGATATATGACTAAGTAGGTCTGATATATGACTAAGTAGATCTGATATATGACTAAGTCGATCTGATATATGACTAAGTAGACATGATATATGACTAAGTAGGTCTGATATATGACTAAGTAGATCTGATATATGATAAAGTAGACCTGATATATGACTAAGTAGATCTGATATACGACTAAGTTGATCTGATATATGATAAAGTAGATCTGGTACATGATAAAGTAGATCTGATCTTTGATAAAGTAAATCTGATACATGACAAAGTAGATCTGATATATGATAAAGTCGATCTGATATATGACTTTTAAAACTTGAATATATAACTTTTAAAAGTTGAATATACAACTTTTAAAAATTGTAATTTCACCTTTACAAGTTGTAATTACAACTTTTAAACTTGAATATTCAACTTTTCAAAGTTGTATTTACAACTTTCAAACTTGAATATATAACTTTTAAAACTTGAATATATAACTTTTAAAACTTGAATATATAACTTTTAAAACTTGAATATATAACTTTTAAAAGTTGAATATATAACTTTTAAACTTGTAATTTCACCTTTACAAGTTGTAATTACAACTTTAAAACTTGAATATACAACTTTTTAAAGTTGTAATTACAACTTTAAAAAAAAAATGTTGTCACTGAGTTTGGCCCTTGTAGGCTTTCGTAAGAGGCTGTTCAAATTTGTGTTACACAAAAATTATTTTCTAATTTTTAATAATGGGTCTAGCAGTAACATATTTTGGGTATTTATGAACTCCCCCCATACAAAGGAAAATTTGTTTCCCATGGGAAATCTGGCCCATGGGCGAGATTTTCCAGGTTCCAGAGCCAGGTTGCCCATGGGCCGGATTTCCCATGGGCTAGATTTCCCATGGGCCAAGGTTGACTTTGGCAAACATATTATGTTTGTGAAATGTTGACTTTGGAAAAAAAATAATGTTTGTGAAATGTTGACTTATTATTATTATTATTATTGATTTATTGACTTTTAAAATATTTATTGACTTTTAAAATATTTATTGACTTTGGTGGAAGTGTTACTTTGATAAAATATTGACTTTGGTGACATGTTGACTTTTAATACATATTTTGAGTTATATGAATTGTTGACTTATGAAATATTCATTTTAGTGAAATGTTGTGTAGTTTAAGTTTAACTTATATAAAATGTTAACTTTGGTGACATGTTGACTTTGAAAAATATATTTTGAATTTAGTGAAATGTTGACTTTGATCTCATATTTACTTTGATGAAATGTTGACTTTTAAAAGGTATTTTGAGTTAAGCGAATTGTTGACTTATGTTGACTTTGGAAATATGTTTTGACTTTGGCGAAGTTTGCTTATATCATGAACTATTAATATTTCTATTGTATTGACTTTGGTTCAGTTTGAAATTTTGACTTTTATAATAGTTCATTAATTTATGGTTTGACTGACCCTTCACACAAGAAATACTTACAACGGGTTGTTAGTCAACGGTATGTGCATCAATTAACATAATTGAATACACATGAGTGTAAATGACACGCTAATAATACGCTAGTAAAGTAAATATATGTATAAACGTTTATATCAAGTAAACACACATTGTGTTAAGTGTAATTCAGCGTCGTGTAAAGTACTTAGACAATAAAGAATAACACTTTTTATTTGTAATCGACATAATTTTTAATAAGGATATTTATTACCGTTACCCCTTCTTATAATCTCTCCTCATATAAACTCTTATTATAGCTCCAATTTTAAAGAAATAACATTAATACATAACACTTCTGAAACTTTTAACTGAAATAGTTTTGAATAAAGATGTTTATAAACGTTATTTCATAAAATCGACATTTTATATATCCTCATTTAACCTCCTATCATCTCTCCATGACATTAAACAAATATAAACTGGCAGGGAAAAGAAAGTGAACACCTCTTTTTAAATCACTATAATTAAAAAACGAAATATGGTAGAAGTTTGAGTTAAGGTATATTGGATAGTTTATTCATTTCGGAATACATTAAAATCCTGAACTTTGACGTTTAATTAGCCACTTTTGCACTGAAGAAATCCAAAATCCAAAAAACACAACCAAACATTTTAGTTCTTTTTATTCCCTTAAGTCGTTCAATTCGTAAAATGTGCCACATATGGATGCCAAATATGGTCGATTCGTGTGTCAGTGCATTATGAAATGCACTGTCTGATCGAGAATTTAAAATGTCTCATGACGTCCCCTGACAGCTGTTTCTGTGTTCACGCAAAACCTGCATCGACGCTTGTTCATAAACTGGAGGTTGTGGTTCGATCCTAACACGCCATTATGGACCGTCTGACAGTTGTCCAATCAGAGACAAGTCTTGAGAAAATAGAAACTATTGTAAAGCTGTAACAAACCGACATTGTCACAGCCATCATGACATAAGCCATACACTAAAGTTCAGCGGCCAGTACCTGTCTATTGAGCAGTCGAAACACTTCGACTCTATCAGTTCACAGTCTACTGGTTCACGTGTGCATAGTGACACGCCCATCTATGGTGGTCGCCGGCAATGACGTCACTCAGAGATGGCGGCGTCTACTTCCTCCTACAGGGCACTTTGCCTACAGTCTTATCAAAACAAAGTTATGCACCAGTGGTTATTGCTAACGCGTTGCCATTGACCTTATATTCCCAACCATGAAATAGACTGTTCCAAACAAGTGTTATTAAGAAATTAGATGTTTTGTGTTTATTTTCAATTATATCGATATTCAACAAAATTGCAACAGAATCTGAAAGATTTTTATAGAAAGAATGCAATTACATTAATGCCTGACCTTGTAATGAATGATTAAATCTGATGATTCTCTCAAACAGTTAGGATTGACTTTACAAAACGATGGCCAGTGGAATATACATATTGATAATATTTTGATTATATCTGGAACAGCTGTACAAATTACTCGGTTTAGTTTTAATCACATACCCATTACGGCTAGTTTTCAGAGTCTTGTCTTGTTTCAATTTACATGATTTGATGATTTATAAGTTAATTTATTTTATTTGTTGATATAATATTCATTTACACTGATTTTTCACATTACAAAAATGGAATATAATAGACAGACACAGACAAGAAATAAGACACAATTAGAAAAAAATCATGTTGGTGAGGTCACATGTATGTCCGATGTTATACTGTGTGTTATTTAATTTAGAATTATCAACTTTAACCGAAAATAACCAGTTTAAGGTCAATCAGTTCAGTATAAGAAAAATACAACCATTCAAAGCCGTGGTCATGATCGAAAACCGGACAATGGATCTGGATATGGGGTGTAGGCGATACGAGGACAGACCATATCAGTACAAGCTACTATTGAGTAGGATGCACTATTTCACTGTTCCATTTCTGACAAATGACTGTCTGGTGAATGGGAGATATGAACCTTCTGTATTTTTTTGCAGATTTTTCTGTTGGAACTATGATAATTTCAATGACTAATAAAACTACAATTGGTCGATCTATTACTATTGCTTAATCGCAGTGACCAGTTAGTTGTGTAATAGCTCGCCCGTCCGGTAATTAGCGTTGATCCGAAAGAACACACACCTAGTATGTCCACAGATGTCGTCAACACATAATCATATGGTCTAGTGCCTTGAGTATCAATTTCCTGTTTATTGTTCCAGCAAATAAAAATAGAGCAATGGGCTCTGTAGCTCATCAGGCTTTATATACGTTAACTAATTCAAAATGTCAAATTCTAGGTAAGAGGTATAACACACAGGAAGCACTTAAATGGAGAAGATGAAATAGGTATTAAGGTCCTTACCCCTCTGAACTATCTTTGAGGCCAGAGATAAAATCCCCTACAAATAAAGTCACACTTGAAGATTTAATTCATTACTGTTGATTCCTTAAAATTACCTCCCCTTAAAGCGCACATAAAATCTCTAGATGAAATATCTTTTCATGTCATGACGTCTCTGACCTATATTTGAGGTCGCAGGATCACGAAATCTACCATTTAAAATCCCCATTGGCAAAGAAGTCTGCACACAACTTTTCAGCTCTCTAGACGCTTTGGAACTGGAGAAGAAGATGAAAATAGGTTTTTGGGGTTGCGACCCCTGTGACCCCGTTTGGGGTCAAGGGGTCATGAAATCTACAATGTAGAATCCCCATTAGCCAAGGGGTCTGCACACAAAATTTCAGCTCCCTAGACCAAGTGGTTCTGGAGAAGAAGATGAAAATGCGAAAAGTCTACAGACGGACGGATGGACGGATGGACGGATGGACGGACGGACGTCGGACACCAAGCCATTCCATAAGCCCATCGGGCCTTTCAGGCCAGATGAGCTAAAATTAAAGTTATTGGTTTGAGAAAACTTACGTTCAAACAAATCTATTCAGATAAATCAATATATTTATGTTCGTGTTGTGTAGTGATAGTAATGGGAACTATTTACGTACTGATGAATCCCATTGTGACATTATCACAATGACTCTAAAATGGTACTTTTAGCAATGGTCAGTAGTTAAGATAACACCAATGATAATGTTTGCATTTTTATAATTACCCATTGAAAGAGGTCGGGGTTGGGGAGTTGAAGTGGAAATGACTACTGCAAATGCAATACACACAGCGGCTTCTGATGTGTGTAGTTGAATTTGGCCGGTATCCGTCGAATGTTCAAAACTTGACTGTGCTGACCAGTCGACACAGGCTTGAGTTTTTTTGTGATACTGGTTGAATCAGAGAGTGAAAGATATTATATGTGCTCTGTACTGGTGTCAACGTAGTATTTATAATTAAAACGCTGTTGGAATGTCACGGTTCGTTAATTAACAGAATGAGGCGGCACGGCTACTAATATAGTTACGGTGTCGCCTCAGGAAGTCGACCTTTTGAATATACTAAAATCTCAGGAGATCGATCCGCGGTAAGCTGTGAAGTTTGGGTTACTTACTTTGGTGCAGGCACTCTCTACTTCCTTTACCGCCCAACTGATAAAGTAATTTACTTAATGCAAAATGATAAGCTCAGTTAATCTTTAGCCGCTATTTTTAGTAAAATGTTTCAACTTCGTCGTAACACAAAACTGTAAAATATGTTAGTATTTCTATTATTATATGTTGTATTTTATCATACATTGTTTTAAGAAGTTGTGCTTTTATGCGTATGTTTTTATGTTTTTTGTACGAGAGAATGATGTGAGTCTTTATTCTCGTGTGAATTGATATATTTTAATGATTATCGTGTCTCGTATACGTAAGCCTGAGGGCTTGGTGCTGTTCTTTAAAATCATGTTTTATATGTCAATAGTATTTATAATACGGCATGTGACACGTTAATATAAATTTCTTCTTCTTCTTTTTTCTTCTTCTTCTAATGACCAACTCACTGTTAGATTGTTGACAGCAGTGAAGGGGTACATGCAAAGTCTATATTAAATATTTTCTTAATCATTTGATTTGTTTACCATTTCGGCCACTCTCTCAATGCGATACACTGTTTTTCCAAAACATCCTACGATTTTGACGGATATTATTAATGAATAGACTTTTCACACACGTGACCTTCCCCTAAGAACATATATTGATTTTATAGATATGAAGTAACGTTTTGTATAGACGTTTCAACAGTTTACTCTCCTATAAAATATTCACTTTATTGAAATGTTGACTCTTGAAATATTTTTTTATTGGCGTTGTTGAAGTTTATATCTAATGTCTTTTTGAAGTTGAACAATAATATCTAGCTAAAGGCGAGTGTTTCAGAAAGTACCGGTAAGTGTAAGTGCTATTGCCCCCAATACATCGGTCACCATGCCTGATTATTTATACACAACTGATTGCAGGTTACAGATATATAAAGATAGAACAAGTGCAATATAATCATGCAACTGTGGTTTAAGTGATATATCAGACTTGTGTATTGACTTCAGAATACCCTACTGTTGAACAAGCGTCCTCTCGGTATTACATAATATGTGTATTCAGTCAACTCATTAAGGCCGACAGGTAATTAATTACCGGTACAATGCCTCTGAATCCTGTTCTTCTTCTTCTTTTCTGATTTCCCACTCGGGCCACTAGGGCTGTGATGCCACAGTCGATAAGGTTTTCTCGAGGAAATTTTTTAAATTTTGAAATTTGGAATAGCCTAGTTTTGGTTAAGCCGGGTTTGGGGAGGGGGGAAGGAGGGGGAGGAGGTATGAGTTGTTAGGTTTGGGATTGAGTTTGTTAATGTTTTTAGATTCGGACCAGGAGGTCCGAATCTTTGAGATAAGTGCCTAATGCTTGGAAGGTATTTTTGTTATTTTTTGGAATTAATATTAGATTAATGTTTTGTGGTGGGATGTTGTTGGCCGTTAGAGTTAGGTTGAGTATTTGGCGGAAGGCCGCATACTGTGGGCATTCTGTGAGAATGTGGTGGATTGTTTCTGCTTGCGGGCAGTGTGGGCATGTGGGTGAAGCTTTTAGTTTGAAGTTATGGAGATGGGAATTTAGTTTAGTATGACCCGTTTGGAGCTTAAATATTGTCCTATCAATATTTTTGTAAAAAAGATTGTGTTTGCCTAGTGGTTTAGGGGAATTTGTTTGGTATGATGATCATTGGTGGAATTTGAGTATTGCTTATGCCATGCCTGCTTTACATAAGATTTTGAAAGGCTTTTTGCCTCTTGTTTCGAATGGTAAAAAGGAAGTGAATTTGGAAGTTTAAGGCCCTCCTTTGCCGCTTTGTCGACTTTTTCGTTGCCAAATATGCCGACATGGGCTGGTACCCATAGGAGTTTCACTGCCTTGTCCTGCTTGTTAAGAGATTGAATGGTATGAAGAATTTTGGAAATTAAACCAGGACGGGTTTTGGTAGATTTGTTATTGAGTGCTTCTAAAGCACTGAGTGAGTCCGAAAGGAAAATAATTTTGTCCTGGTTTTTTAAATTTTTGATGGTTTAAGGCAATTGCGATGGCCATAAGCTCAGCAGTGTAGACCGATCCCTGTGTGACGAGAACGCCAATATAGTAAGATTTCGATAGATTGACCACAGAGAACGTCACCCTTCACTGGCCATGGCAATTCGCTAGTTGATGTAATTACAGGTGGCGGGAATGAGTCATTAAGTATCATGTACCCACCCTAACTTAATTGTTTGTGTATCTCCTACCAGACCATTAGGGATGGCCAACATTTCGACACGTTCAAATGTTCTTATAGATCTAACGCACAGTATTTTATAACATGCTATATTAGAAAGGCAGTAATGAAACTTCAATTATCATGTACTGTAACAGTTTGTGAATTGTAAACACTCAGTCGATTATCGTATCGATGTATATAGGCAATCATATATGACTATCTTATTGTGTTCTGTATAAATCAACACAGAAAACACATACATTCGCTGTTGGAAAACGTTATTTAGTAGCTCCACATGTAAGGTTGTGATGTATGATGTCATTTAAAGGTGCATCCATTGTGTTTCATAACATTTTATTTGGCTTTAATACGTTCCAACACACCATATGTGCTGTTTACGATACAAACAAATTCACTCAGCTTGTATATTCATTCCCAATCGCTAAACATTCATAATTACTAGTTTCCAATTAAAAGTAACATCATTATGCATGTGCAGAAACCGAAAGTGCACGTCCTATTTACATGCACAGTAGTTATATGACCTTTTGAAAATTATCAACCCAAATTTGTTATTTTGTCTGGTTTAAATAAGATTCCCAAATTACGTTTGACTCATTGGCGCGCGCCACACGCGGTGCATTGTCCGGTTTTCGATCAGAAATCGATACTTTTACCTTCATATCGTCAATATACTAAGTCGAGCATCATCAAAATGGTAGTTTTTGGTAACAGTTGGTACTTCTCGATAAAATAAGACCATTTATAACGTTTGTCATATTTGACCCCCAACAACACAATGGATGTACATGTACCTTTAAACCGCTGCCTTTGAAATCTGTCAACTTCAACATAGAATTTTTTACAGAAATATTGATATAATAAAAAGAATATCTGTCAATTCTTGACAAATACCATGTTCACCTCATCTCGGTATTGTATGATAACTTGATAAGATACAAGCTTTCAAATAATTTATTGCAATATGAATACGAAATACAAACGTGTAGCAAGCAATGTTTATGTAACTACATGGACATTTAGATATTATCAAACTTCCAACAACCGTAAACAATATTTGAAACATAATATATGTTGTTAACCGTTAAATATAATGGACAAAGTCGTGACATCTGCCTGTCTATTTTACTTGAATCTCAAACTGTCTTGTAGCAAACCTATTAAACTATTACCACGCTGTATTTACACTTACATTATGCAACATTTTCAACTTAAGATTAAAAACAAAATACATGTAAATTGTTCATTAAGCTCTCAAACAAAATTTTAAATGAACCAGTATGTATACAGTACAGTACTGTATTATCTAATTACCATCACTATTCATCCTATGAGGAGCCAAGTCGCGCTCTTAACGAGCTAAATGGAATATGATAGCCTGGATATACTGGGATAAGTGTGTATTGCAAGGCTTTTCATAAATAATACCCGTCAAAATCGTAAGATGTCTTTGATAAACCCTGTATCGTATTGAGAAAGCGGCCGAAATTGTAAACAAATCAAATGATTAAGAACATTTTAATATAGACTTTGTATGTACCCCTTCACTGCTGTCAACAGACTAACAGTGAGTGGGTCATCGCAATATCTAAGCTGTAGACTAATTGCAAGAGTTCGAATTAATTGAAAATTGGGTACTGGCGAATTTGATAACGCAAAAAATTAGGACATTCTGAATTCATTACATCACTACATTTCTAAAAGTGAAACGTTTCGCTGATTATTGATACAAACGAATAATAAATAGATTAGATCAGTGTTCATAATATTTGCGAAGTAATCTCTTGTTCAAAAGAGGCAATGCAGTATTTTCACGCAAGGGACAACTGAGCACTACCATAAATACATGTATGTATATATGTATGTATGTTATGTGCTATTAAATGATTAAAACTGCTCGAAATCGAATCAAACAAGTGAGGTAAGAAATGGACTGTTTTATTTTCGTAATTGACAACAACCTCGTGCTTTTTGTACACTCATCCATGTAATAAAGGCTTTTTGCTAGATCAGAGCCGTTGAACTGGTAATTGATTACCTGTCGGTCTAAATGAGTTGAAACTTCTGTGATGGGTTAGTTGACCGAATACACTATTTCGTAATACCATGGCACGCTCGTTACCTAGAAATGGTGTTCTGATACACACAAATACACAAGTCCAATATATCATATATCTGTAACCTGCACTTAGTTGTGTATTAATCATCAATCTCGGTGACTGGTGTATTGTGGGCAACAGCGTAGTCAAATTATCTAATATTTACTGTTTGAAACGCGCTACTTTAGCCAGATATTGGTGTTTCCAAAATGTCATTAAATTCAAATGACAACAACGCCAATAAATATGTCACAAAAGTAAACATATCATTAAAGATAAACGTTCACCAAAGTCAACCAATAGTTCCAAAGTCAACATGTCATCAAACTCGATATATCTTTTCAAAGTCAACATTTCACCAAAGTCAATATTTTATTAAATTAAAACTTCCACAATCCAAACAATATTTCCGAAGTCAACATTTCACCACCATTTTAATTTTTTCAAAATCACCATTTCACCAAACTCAATATATATTATCAAAGTCAACATTTCAAACTTTCAATAAAATAGAAATATTAATTTCATGATATAAGCATACTTCATCAAAGTCAATAAATAAACATAACATAATTAATATAAGTCAACAATTCGCTTAACTCAAAATATATTTTAAAAGTCAACATTTCACCAGAGTCAATATGTGATCAAAGTCAATATTTCATAAAATTCAAAATATCTTTTTCAAAGTCAACATGTCACCAAAGTTAACATTTTATATAAGTTAAACTTTAACTACACAACATTTCACTAACATGAATATTTCATAAGTCAACAATTCATATAACTCAAAATATGTATTAAAAGTCAACATGTCACCAAAGTCAATATTTTATCAAAGTAACACTTCCACCAAAGTCAATAAATATTTTAAAAGTCAATAAATATTTTAAAAGTCAATAAATATTGTATAAGTCAATATTTCACAAACATTCAATTTTTTCCACAAAGTCAACATTTCAGAAACATTTTATAACATATACATATCGAAGTTAAAGGGTTCTTTACCGCAAATCAATTTAATAAAACAAGCCTTAAAAAAACTATACGAATTTGATAAACTTATATGTTACTCCAAATGCAATTACTCAAAATTCATGAAATTCTAGCCTGTATGCCATAATCTGTTTAAAGACTAAAATACAATGCAACTTCGGTGAATGTATGATGCCAGGAAAAAAGAACTTGTGCACTTATATACTTTTTGTGAACTTTATGTGAAATTATGTTTGCAGTTGGTCTGTACCAATATTTATAAATGCTTATGTTGTTGACCTTTGTATTATGAATAAGATATGCATTATATGTCTTTTTTTATGAAAAAGAAATGAAATTAAATATTATTTAAAAAAAACCATTTCACAAACATTATTTTTTTACAAAGTCAACATTTCACAAACATTATATGATGCCAAAGTCAACATTGGCCCATGGGAAATCTGGCCCATGGGAAACCTGGCCCATGGGCGAAGTCTCGCCCATTGGAAATCTCGCCCATGGGCCAGATTCCCCATGGGAAACAAATTTTCCTTTGTATGGGGGGAGTTCATAAATACCCAAAATATGTTACCCATTATTAGAAATTAGAAAATTATTTTTGTGTAACACAAATTTGAACAGCGAACTTTCCCATGGGCATGGGTGTCTGTATCTCACGTACGGTGCGATGTAGAAAGTTGGAATTTTCGTCAATATATTAGTTAAAGTATAAAAATAGGTTTTAGATAGAATTTGAACCTCTAACTTATGTTATTCTTGTTGGTCAGTTATGGAATCTCGGGTTTCCATAATAAAATCGGGTAGCTTTTCTATAATATATATATATATATATATATATATATATATATATATATATATATATATATATATATATATATAAATTTATAAGTATCGTTAATATATCTGTCATTTATCTTATCAGCATATCATTGCTTGCAAAAACTTCACTAGTTTTCTATCAGTTTGCTTTATTTCTTTACAATGTATGTTCAAGTTTCCAATATTGTACATTCAATGTCTAGCCTGCAAATATGCAATGCTGTTAGAGCATATGTTTTTTGTCAATAATCAATTAGCTAGTGACAGACACGTTTACATATTTTAAAACTTAAAACTTTGCTTACATAACAAAGACAATCTTCAAAAATGTGATAACGAAATCAGTCAATTTTCCCAATAGAACCCTGTTCCTCCTGACATCATACAAAAGTATATTATTCAGCTCAATAACCTAGACATTATGAAACAGATGAGATTAAGAGATAGGAATATTGCACGAATGGCCAAAAGTAGTATTTTCACAAATATCAATGGAGAGAGCTTTTGGTATCAGCACGTTGAAAAAACTTTTAATGAAAGATATAGACAGATATTCGGACTATTTTAAACAAAGAAAAGGATAAGATATATATTAAATATGATATAATTAAAACATTTAACATTTGAAACAACCCGAGCGAGGGGCACAGACTACTTGAATGACTTATATAGACACTTCTGAGGATGAAATTGAATTATCAGTTGTCAAAGGATTCTTGGGTTCAGGATATTTATTTTCTTGAGTTTGTGGAATTTGCTGCAGACTTTACATTGATATTTGAATCAACCCCGACAGTCTTGTACATTTGGCAGCAATAAAAACAATTTCCAAGCAACAACCTCCAAAGAACAGCTTATATCCCCCCGTGATAAATAAGGAACGGTCCCTAATCCATGTTCCGCCCTTCATCAGTACACAGTGAATGGAAGGGTATAGATATTTCTGCATATGGTGAAAGATGATTTTGTCGTATATATTGAAACCTCTTAAAAATCATGTTCGTACCACAGCGGTCTTCATCCTTCCAGTTCCCACAGTCGTTAACGCCGTTACACACGCTGCTTCGTGGTCTGCATCTGTTGTTGCCACAGTAAAATGCATTGTTGGAACATCTGTAGCCTATATAAACAACCATATACATTTGATTATAATAGTGGACAATTAGACATGCAAATAAGACATATTCTCTAGTTAACAATATTATTATCAAACAAACGTGTCGGGAACACGTTAGCCCGGATCCTCATACTTTACATTTTGTCCAGTAGGTAATAGTTTGTGCATATCACGAACCATTTACGGTATATCACAATCTCCAGATTGTTCGCACAATCTGCAAAGGTTGCCATTTTTAGCTTTTTTTCAGCATATGTTGACTCAAAATCTTCATTGCATAGGACACTCAGTTTACTCAGTTTCCCTGCATCAAAAAAGATAGATATCCAAAACCTTGTCATAAAACATACAGCTGTTCTCATCCTTCCAGTATCCACAGTCATTGTACCCGTTGCACGTGCTGCTCTGTGAAATACAGTGTCCGTAACTGCAGGTGTACTGGTTGTATCGACACAGATTTGGATCTTGAAAAGCAAAATGCAGTGTCATTTTCGATTAAATGTGTGTCCACAAATAATTTTAAAATTTCACATGGCTTTACTAAGTTTGACAAATTAAGCACACTGGATACTATGAGCAAACTTTAAGGCAAAATTCATTTGCAGTTTGTGTAAGACTATGATATGTCGCTGACAATCAATAACATAAAAAGACTATTGTTATCAGATGGTCGTCCTCTTACAGTAACATCTTCTTAGTAGAATGTTGAACTGTTACTTGAATTCTTAATTGACGTCATCTTATAAAGGAAGTTTCATTAGATCAAAGGCTAAATGGATTGAAAATGGTGAAAAACCAACAAAATTCTTTTTGAAGCTAGTTAGCGAAATTTCTTAAACAAAGCAATTACAGAGTTAGAGGATAAAGATGGAGATCTAATTACATCAACCAGTGATATTTTGAAAGAAACTGTGAAGTTTTATAAAAAATTATACTCTAGCCGAGATTGTAGACAAATAGATCTTGATGAATTACTTCCTGAACAAGTAAGTTAAAAACTGGACGATAATGTACAGCAGGGATTGAAGGAGTATTAACTTACGATGAAGTACTTGCAGCTTTAAAAAACATGAAGAATGATAAAAGTCCAGGCCCAGATGGTTTCACAACAGAATTCGTAAAGTTTTTTTTGGCGAGATTTGAATAAATACTTATTAAAGTCACTAAATTATGCCTACAAAACAGGTTCCCTTTCAATAACTCAAACGCAAGGTGTTATCACCTGTATTCTAAAAGAAAACAAATCGAAACGATTTCTAAAAAACTGGAGACCAATCTCTCTGCTTAATGTTTCGTATAAGCTTGCATCGGCAGCAATTGCGCGTCGTCTTAAATCCGTCCTTCTTACCATAATAAGCGAAGAGCAAAAGGGCTTTCTTCCGGGGAGATATATAGGTGAAGTTACACGGCAAATTTATGATGTAATGGAGCATACCGAAACATACCAAACTCCGGGTCTATTGATGTCAATTGATTTTGAAAAAGCATTTGATTCAAATGATTGGAAATTCATACAAAATGCTCTTAAATTTTTATAATTTCGGACCCTCTTTTCGGAAATGGGTTGATATTCTTTATCACAATTCGGAATCATGTGTCCTCATAAATGGATTCCCTTCCTCGTTTTTTAAGTTAAGTAGAGGATGTCGTCAAGGAGACCCAATTTCTCCTTACTTATTTATTCTTTTTACGGAAATATTGACAATATTACTAAAAGCTAACAAAGAAGTCAAAGGTATAAAAATAGGAAATATTGAACATCTTCTAGCTCTATTTGCGGATGACATATCCCTAATGTTAGATGGATCTGAAAAATGCCTCTACGAAGTTCTAAGTACTTTGACATTTTTTGAACGCTTTTCTGGACTTAAGGTAAACGTAGAAAAAACAAAATTAATTTGGATTGGTTCAAAAAAACGAAGTAGACTCAACCTTTGTGAAGACTGGAATTTAGAATGGGTACATTCTTTTAAACTATTGGGAACAAAATTTCATATTGATCTCGAAAATATGATTGAAGAAAATAATATGGATAAGTAAAAAATAACCCATGTCTGTACATCTATTCCATCCCAATCAGATAATGTTTTGCAAGCTTTTCAATCAAAATGTTTTGATTTCATATGGAAAGGAAAACCCGATAAAGTTAAACGTGATATTATTGTAGGTAGTATTCCAAACGGGGTCATTAAAGTTCCACAAATAAAACACTACATGGCTGCACAAAAAATAGCATGGTTAAAACGTTTTTACAACACAGCTAACAAAACAACCTACTTTGTTTTTAATAATGAAATATTACCAACAAATATATTAGAGATGGATTCCAGTTATATAAAGGAGCTTGTTGTTCCAAAGGTAACTAACATTAAGGTAAGATACATAACTAGCATGGAGTATGTATTTATTAAAATGTAAATCTATAAAAAGGGATATATATTCCCAATTTATTTGGTATAATGATAACATAAAAATTAATAAGGAATCCGTTTTTTATAAAAAGATGTACTCAGCTGGTGTAAAATTTGTGAGTGACCTGGTTAATGATAAAGGCATTTTGTTATCATATGAACAATTTATAACTATTTATAAAGTTAAATGTGATCCGGTGACCTTCTTAGGGCTCAAAAATGCAGTTAAGGAGTACATGAATACGTTTGAAAACGAGGAGGGTCATATACCAGAAATTCCCATAATGCCCTACAATCACCGTCAACTTCGGGCTGATCTTAAAGGATCAAAACATTATTACGACATCCTACTAGACAATTCCTTTAAAAAACTTAAATATCATCAGAAATGGGAAGAGATTTTGAACGAAACTTACTCTGATTCTGAGTGGAGAACAATTAATGAAATGCCTTTCAGATGTACCGAATGTACCGAATTGCGGTGGTTTCAATATAGACTTATACATAGAATTTTACCTGTATATTCATATCTCTACAAAATCAGATACATTGACTCTCCTATGTGCCTTTTCTGTAAAGATGGCATTTGTGATATTGATCATTTATTTTGGGAGTGCTCACATATAAACTCTCTTTGGAAAGATATCCAACAGTGGATAAATTCAAATGCACATTTAAAAATAATATTCACCAAGAAAACTATTTTACTTGGATATCTAGCCAAAAACAATGACCCTCTAAATGTAATTATTCTTGTAACCAAGAAACTTATCTTGAATTGTCATAATAAAAAGAGTTATCAAACTATTATGATATAACAAAGGCTATAGCTTATTCCTCATGTCAGCACGACAAATTTGTGAAATTTTGGTCGAGTTGCCACCACTTATTTACGTAATGTTTTGTTAAATAATACTTTTCCTTATGTCCATCCGAATCTTTCTAACAAATGTTTTGTATCAAATGTACCCTGTACCCAATCTGTGAAACCAACGAAGAGTGTATATTTGTAAACCTGTGTATCAAAAAAATGTGGAATAAAAAAAAAAAAAAAAAAAAATCTTATTAATATCAGTCAATTGAGTTTACATTAACATTCACTTCACATAATATGTATAGTACTGATTGTGTCAAATTTCATAAATAGAGCCAGTAGTAATAGTAGTACTAGTTATATGGTAGAAATGGGAGAGGCAAGGGAGAGGGACATTAATTATGCAGCGTGGCTCATTAACAGGTTAATGTAGGCATGACATCATAATCTAGAAAGAGAAAGGAATCATTTGCGAGTCTAGTTAATCATTTTGGAAACAAAACTCAAATTTTCAAATTAAATTCATTCAGTCAGGCAGCAGTATGTTGACTTATGAAGAAGGTTTAACTCGTCAGTTTGAGATTTGAAATATAAATTAATGTGTGTGAAATCTCATTTGTACATAGGTCCTATCTCCATAAGGCTGATCTAAGGACCATGGTTGGAGGCATCTTGTTACGGCTAGAAAATAGTATAAAAAGGAAATGCATGTCATATGTTGCCTACATATAGCAAAATGGAGACTACATTGTGGCCATTTTGGGAATAAATGCTTTGATTACTAATCAAACAATTAGCTGTTTAATTTAAATGTCTCAAATATAAGAATTGTACCTCGATCGAATTTGTGTGACATAGTTATATACTGTATTAACAATTTACATGCATTATTTATTCATAAATAAAATTCTATTATATATTATCTATCATTTGAAAATAAAAAGTAATATACAACTTCCCCGATTTATTTTAACATATTTTGAAGTAGGCCTATATTATGAACTTTATCAAAACGTTAATGAGAGTTTTGTTATTACTGGATTCCAGCAATAAGAATATGTAGACCTATTTTCCCTGAAACATGCAGTCAATCATTTGTTAAAACTTTGCCAATCTAAAATATACCAATTCGATTGATAAAGAAGTAAATTTCGGTTTATTTTGAAAGGAAGGCATATGGAAATATTTTTGGTCCAAGGAAAATGGCCCGTGCTTGGCGCTTTCAGTTTGGACATGGCTCTATTAATATTTGTTGATACATGTACATTCACTGTCATGAATACATTATCAGTATATGTGAGAGATATACCCATACTTTTCCGAGTGTATCGAATGATACCCTACACTTCTCCCCGTGGGGCTCTTACAAGGCGGAGCCGAGTAAGGCTCCAACGGGGAAAAGTGTAGCGTATCATTTGATACACGAGGAACAGTATGGGTATATCTGTCTTATACCCCACTTACGGTCGAGTGTAAGCGGATACTATTTCATAATTTTTCTAAACAAATATAGCTGTAAACAAGCTTGTGTATGAAACGCACAACCCAAATACGGCCTCATCTGTGACAACCCAGAACGGGCTGCATGGTTACCCATGTTTGGAGCTCGACAGCTAATTGATATGGCCCAATGACGGAATAAACAACGCAGATGCACGTGCATCTTGCTGAAATGTACAGCTAACGCTATAAACTGCATGGCTAATGTCAACGTGGCCAAAGTTTAGAGGAAAAAGAAGCAACTTTCAATATGTTAAGACATTTTGCACCCAAAATAAAATTACATTCTTATATAAAAAGAAATACATACATTTGTGATATTATTTCACGCATTATAAGAACCTTATTCATTTTGGTCATTAAGTTTCAATTGGCTTCGTTAGGTCGATCGGCCAGAAAGCAACAGGACACGGGTTCGATCCCAGGTGCCTTATATGTTCATTTGTAATCTGACATTTTATATCAAGTTATATTTTATATTAAGTATCATCACTTAGATTTGGAAATTTAGAAAATTGACTCCATTGTTTCTCAGTTGTTAAAAAGTGTAGGTTAATTAGAAAAGTGTAGGTATATCAGAAAAGTGTAGGTTTATCAGAAAAGTATAGGTATATCAGAAAAGGTGTAGGTGTATCGGCTTATACACCTACATTTGTAACAAAAGAAACCATAGCAACGAGAACGGAAGTGGGGTATAACGACTTTAATACATATGCAAGTCTTTTTGGCATTGAAAGAAATGATAACTGAATGGAAGTTTGGCGTGTTGATTGACCGCTAATGTTATCGATTTGCACATGTTTGCGTTGCTCGTTCTTGAATTTTCGAAAATGCAGTGCGAAATTATGCACTGAATTTGTACTTGTCTGCTCATTCAGGTGTACAATGGTTTTGAACATCTTATCTTTACTAACGTTCAAAATAACGCAACAGTCGTTTAAATTTGAGATGTTTAGACAAAATCTCTTTTCGCAGTAAAAGGGGATAATTATTTCGGATAACCCACATCGTCACGTGGCTCAAAATTTGCTACAGCTGTGTTTATTGGTCATATAATTTTTCCAAAATATGAAGAGGCCAAGCATGATTGGTTGTAGGTTTATTTTGAATACTCCAACTGTAATATGAAATTTCAACTGTGTATACAATAAAGGTTCAGAATAGTGTTTAAGTCTGTAATGTTTAGAGCTAAATATACAAAGTGAAAATGCAGATTAGAATGCTTAATGCGTACCATTCAGGGCATTTTCCTGATTTCC
The DNA here is from genome assembly GCA_936450465.1 of Gibbula magus. Lineage (NCBI taxonomy): Eukaryota > Metazoa > Mollusca > Gastropoda > Trochida > Trochidae > Gibbula > Gibbula magus. The sequence continues at coordinate 29,035,371 of OW388297.1, forward strand.
TTTCTCGAATACAATGTCCCTTTCTGTTATAATACAATTGTATGTAACCTCATTCTCTAAATGTATACAGTAACAAATAAGAAGGCATGTGCCATCGTTATGCTACATTATCAGACTTGTGTAACAGAAATTAAAATATACCATATAATAAATGAAAATCCAAGTCCAAACGAAAACAGTTAAATGTTTTAATCGTTCTTGCGTTAAGACTTGAACATCTCTTAAACTAATATAAAGACTTTGCAATATTGATATTTGAATCCATACTTTGGGTTTGTTAGATATGTTCTGACTGAAATGTACATTTCCGCAATAGTGTTGCCGCATTCACTGGCTCAACTGGGCAACGTTCTGGACGTTCTTGTTTCTCATAGATAGTACTTGAACCAATGTAGAGAAATCCGACGCAAGAGCGGGGTCCACCGCGGCGGGACCGTTAACACATCTAATGACAGAGACGTTTCGTCTCTACAAGAATTTAAATAGTACCGCCATTGTTCCTCTAATCAACATTCCCAACTCGTCCAATTCAATTACTACTGCTTGCAGATTGCACCCCACCATGGTAATTTTAATCAGACCAGGCATCGAGGGTGGGTATCGCTTGTTTTGTTTGTGATTGTTTTGATTGAACGAAGGTTAAAGAATGACCCCACTAGCAGTATTCAGATCGAGACAGGACTCAGAGGGTTGCAACACTTATTTCTTTCTCAGGGAAAATGAAAAGACGTAATGCAGTGGGTTGATTCCTTATATTTCTCATAAATCATCAATAATCTTTGTCGATAACGTTGTTCTGACTCGTGATTGGTTTTGATAACAAACAATATGACTAAACCTGGTGTTTCACATTCTTAGTTTTACATATTTATTACCGTTAAATAATTTAACTGTTAAATATTTTACTGTTACTTATTTTGAGATTTTTCGTCCCTTTAGAGGAATGCATCAAACGAAATGATTTTGTTTCCATTATTAAAGTTGTTATATGCTTGAACCTAAAAGTCTCAGGATATACATATGTTATCGTTATTGTGTGTTCACCTCTGGCCAGACATCGGACTCCCGCAACACGATCATGCCATCCACAGTTTTTTACACCCCAACCTGCATGCCTGCAGGCACTTAGAGACGATTCGGTACCAGAACAACGCACGTTGGCCATCCAGATGCGGCCACTGCCCCTTGATCTTGACGTAGTCTGCACATAGCGTCTAGAAATAAAAAGATTTTAAAAAATTGGAACCACACATCTTAAGTGAGAGATTCCGAGTTCTAAAACAGAAGAAACAAGTGTTTGCCACTAACATGGCAATGTCCCCCGCCGGTGACATTGAGCTAGTAAGACACATCATTGGAGCTACTTGGGTTCATGATATATCGTGTTAATAAGAGTTCAAAAAGTGGTCAAAGTGTTGTGGTGACCTTGAAAATAAGGTCAAGGTCACCAAATCGACTGGCGTCCGCGTCATCCTCCAATGTAGACTGACACCAAATTTGAAAACATTTGGTCGAACCGGTCATAATAAATGGTGATAACAAGAGTTCGAAAAGTGGTCAAAGTGTTGTAGTGACTTTGAAAATAAGGTCAAGGTCACCAAAATCCTCTGGTATCTGCGTCATCCCCCAGTGTAGACTGACACCAAATTTGAAGACTTTGAGTCCAACTGGTAAAGATATATATCGTGTTAACAAGAGTTTGAAAAGGGCTCAAAGTGTTGCGGTGACCTTGAAAATAAGGTCAAGGTCACCAAAATAAACTGGTGTCTGTGTCTTTCCCCAATGTAGGCTTACAACTAATTTGAAGACTTTGGATGCAATGTTTCATGAGATATCGCCTTAACAAGAGTTCAAAGAGTGGTCAAAGTGTCATGGTGACCTTGAAAATAAGGCCAAGGTCACCAAAAGTGACTGGTGTCTGCGTCTTCCCACAATGTAGGCAGAAACTAAATTTGAAGACTTTGGATGCAACGCTTCATGAGATATCGCGTAAACAAGAGTTCAAAAAGTGGTCAAAGTGTCGTGGTGACCTTGAAAATAATGCCAAGGTCACCAAAATTGACTGGTGTCTGCGTCTTCCCACAATGTAGGCAGACATGAAATTTGAAGACTTTGGATGCAACGCTTCATAAGATATCGCGTAAACAAGAAATGCGACGTACGTACGTACGGACGGACGGACGGACGTACGGACACCGCTGAATACATAGTCCCCCGTTCCGCGTTGCGGCGGGGGACAAATAGGAGTGAGCCAGCCGTGGTACAGTGTCCTGTTTCGATAAGAATTATCGACTTTCACCCATATACTTTTGTTTAACTAAATGGAGGCATTTTGAAAACAACCTGGACCTTATTATTTTCAAATCACTGCTGTAGCCACCATTAACATTTAAGATTAGGTATTTATATGCATGCATCATGAAAAGTAAAGTTGAATCAGCATCGACTATGAAACGTCAGGAAAATGACATTGATCTTTTGCAAAATTGTAGATTTTACCACATTTTAATAATTTTAACTTTTGAAAATATATGTATGTTGAAGGTAAGTGAACTTTTTTTAATCACTTACGTCGGTAGCCCAAGTGATCTGCACACGACTCTAGCATCAGCTGAACCAAAGTTATTCGTACACACAGAGCCCCAGGAGCCATTAACGTACACTTCCACTCGTTCTCCAGTGAGGCGGGTGCTCACCACTAAAATATGTCAAACAGTATTTGTCAGTGGGACCACTGAAAACTACCCTCAAACTTAAAGGTTTCACCTTTGAAGTTGCCCCCGAAGCCGCGTCTCTTTGCTAATTTATAAACTGATTTATGTACAGCGATGTATCATTCACAATGTAAAACTTTTGAAAACCCATCAATACACTTATCCTTATGCCTGTCAACTTCTAAAATCTCTCTAAAAGGAGATACCACTGCATCGAAATCTACGCATTCATTTAGTGGGTAATAATGACATGACAACACAGTGATTAAAATATATAACTTGTTGCCGCAAAGATGTTAGTACTTTACTCACGGGAGTATGTTACTTAGTTCTAATAAGCATCATTTGCTCTGTAATCTATTTAAAGTGGAAAAGCCATGCATATTGGGTAAGAGTTATCTGCCTTATAACTGAAAATTAAAAATATAATTCAAGCTAGCCTGGATTCATATGGTTTTTTTGTGGGTCCATTTTGTTGCAGAATAGTATTTCTATCAAATATTGATTTGTTTTCTGCAAATATTCAGATTAATTTAATCTACCATGACATAAATATGAATGTTTAACAGAAAACAAGAACATTTTGTTAAATTTAAATTTAAAAAAAAAAAGATTTTAAAATGTCATGGTAGATGAATATAAGTCTGTTTTTTTTACATGATGATGGTGTGAAATGATAGTGACAAATGCACTTTTTTTCAACATCCACAGCTACATTGGGAGATCATATCTCAAAACCGAGCAAAATACCTTTTTTAGAACAGAAATCGATTAATCATATGTTGTTCATGGATAGAGTGAAATATTAGCAATTTCTTGAGATTTTGTAAATTGGTAAGTGATGAGTGAAAAAGTTGAACATCATATTCACAGCTCTGAAGTATGTTTGAAATATCAGAATTCTTATCAAAAGGGTTTGACTTATGCTTACAGGAGGGACACGCTACCCCGACATCTTCACCATGACCACAGTCATGACTCCCCCAGGGGTTGTGTGAACATTGATCGAGCGATGATTCACTTCCGGAGCACCCAACATTGTCGAGCCATATTGTTCCAGATCCCGAATTGGTGCTCACCACTTTAGCAAATATACTGTAAATAACAGTTGTCGAGATTATATGTATTAGCAATGATAATTATGTGTTTAGAGGTTGGAATCATATGTCAACGTCGTCAAGATTTGAGTTCATGCAAGTGGTTTAACTTTAAGAAAGCAATATTCCTTAACTCCATTTCCTCGCAATTGTTAACAAGTCGTTCTGCTACCGATGAATGCATATCTATGTACCGCATATTTCCTACAATCCAAAGTCAAAGTCAAAGTCAAAGTAGTTTATTTTTAATGAGGCCAAGGGCCCATATACAAGAAATACAATATACAAATACATATTCTGAGCAATATACAAACGCAGTTTTAAAGTGTTTCTAAATATATAAATCTGTTTGTAAATGCATGGTAAATATAATACTGTAAACATTTGATAATATTTTCCTGAGATGTACACAACATTTTTTTTAATTTATGAATAGACGGTGACTTCCAGAAGTTTTCTGGGAGAAACGTTATTCTCTAATCATTGTAAAATTAACATACACGAGTAAAATGATATTCGTCCTCTATCGCAGTGTTGCAGACGGGACATATACGTAAAATATTATCAATTGACTGCCATCTACCTTTGTTACAGCTTAATGGCAGGAGATTACATCTAAATTTGATGTAAGTTGAACGCACCTTGTTGTCTATAACAATATACAAATACCTTTCTGGTTCAAATATGAATTTATATTCTTTATACATCACATATCTGGAGCTATTATTCAAAGTAGACATCCAACTTTGAGAAAATTCATTTATCAACGAGTCCTTAAATAATTTTAAAAAGGCAAATTCAACTGAAGCAAGAGTAAGCATACAATCTATAATAGTTTCACAATAAAGAAAGTGTTATTAAGAAATCATAATTCTAGACTCACGATTCAATTCAAAACGTGAGAAGAAACGACTTCCCTCATTTATATTTAAATTTTAATCGATTGCTAATTTACTGAGATAGATGTGATGTTACACTTATCTTGATTTTATCTATAATCTTTATTATTGATTAACCAAAACTTTTTCTATTAAATATTGTATTTATTTAAGATAACAAATGTGTGAATTACTATAGATTGTCGTGAAAAGTTTATTTGTTCAGTTTGATATTACGAGGGGGAGTCAATAAGTTCATAGAAGTGGATAATTAGATATGTATTATATACCCATTTTATTCACAAATTGGTAAACAAATAAAGTTGCAAACATTTACTGGGACGACGTGCTACGCAGTGATACACTGATGGTTGCTTGACCAGCATGACTCACGATTTGATATCTTAATAATATCTTTATTTTCTCATTTGTCAGCCAAAAAGAGCTTTAAGTGAATTTTCTTTAGTGTGTTAACATAACTAAACCATCAAATTTGCTCTACTATCATCTAATTACAAAGAACTCAAAATAGCGGGGAGGCAATTTGAGAGAATTGGGCACTTTGTGACCAGTTCTTGAAATTTTGCATGATGATAGGTATGGGTACAAGGTTTTCAGAAACCATCGCAAACAATGTGAGATCGCCCTCTGGTGGCCTGTTTGCACAAATCCAAGATGGCCGCCTAAAAAAAAATGAATGGTATATGCAACTGTTTTTGTAATCTTTTCAAATGTGTCATGTTATATATCAAATGAAAGCTCTAATTACAGGCTTTCTAAAACTGTATAGTTTAATAGGGTTAAGTCCTTTCATATTTGTACTATTTTAAGAAAATGTTCCAAAATATATGAAAATTGTTATCGACATCTAAATCTTCATGTATGCTACAATAAGCATTGATTTACATTTATTAAATCAATGATAATTGTTTTTAAAACAATAAGTTGTTATATTTTAAAAAAAACTAAAATGAGAAAATGAGATCCTTAAATTGACTGGCATATGTTGCCCTCCAAGTAGTACAGGAAGTGCACTCATGCCTCCAAAACAAGGTTACACATATGACGTAATTAATTTTGGTGATTTATGCAAAATTTCGATGGAAATAAGGTAACTTCACGAACATGATTTGTTTGACAATTGCAGTTTTAAGAGTACTGAGTTTGTAGGGTCCTCCTCCAAACTTCTGGACTGAGATAATACTTTCCTAATGACTGTTCTTACTGTTCATCTCCAAAGTCAGACCAAGAGCCACAGTTTGGATTTTCCCTATTTTCTATGAGAAGGCATCTTCTATGGCCTGTAACCAAGAGGCAACTGACATTTTAAACCCTGGCCAGGTTCCAGTGATTGTCGGAGATTGCCCCCATCTATATCCAGCAGAAGAAGTGTCAATGGAAGTACCAAGATGAAGTTGGTGAATCCAAAGGGGTGTGCCTTATGGATTTCCTCCACATTGCGATGGCGTCCCAAGAATATGGGAAGCTATTGACTGGATTTGGATGGGAGCGGATGTTTTTCCCCCACGAGAACTTCACGTCTGGTGTTTCAACATTTCTTCTTTGTGGCAGACATGTCAAGCGTACACAGTATTCATATCAGTTGACAAATGCCTGGCTTCATATACTCAAGGTACAAGCATATAATGAGTACTGCCAAGGTAGCTATAGGTCTCATGAATCAAGGTGTACGTCGGAGATAAGTGAAAGAGCTCCTACCACCTGCTACTGGAGAACAATTCAAGATTACCTCCTTACCATATGCTGCTTTGTTCGATGTCAATGGGTTGGTGATTGGCCACTAACTGTAAATGCCTGCACTGACTTGTGCCCATGTTTCATTGCTTTTGGACACACACATTATTCCTGTTGGATGCCTGTCTTCTTGAAAGACATGCCCTCCCTGCCAGAATTCCACCCAGCAACACAGTGACAAAAAGTTCTCCCTCATGGCACATGATCAGAGCCAAGAGCATAGCATAACATTTTTGAAGAAGGATAGTGGAACTAAGGGTCTCTATGGACAGCCAGAGGACAAGGAGGTGAGAAGTGCTGAATTATGAAAAAGGCATTCTCTCAACAACAAAAAAAGAGGTCAGCTTGGAACATGCAGAGTCCTCAGTTGTTGAACCGAAAAAGTTCTGCGAGACCTCAAAGCCCTTCTCAGCCTTGTCAATGACAGTTGTAAATCCCCAACATATGTACCAGATGCAAGCCATGGATGCACACTGCTACTCCACATTGGATGTTCGCTGTGGACCACTGAGCGTGAAGGGGGTTGCACAAACAATGTTGTGGAAACATGATCAGTACTAACAAGATACACATAGCTGACTCATATTTGTATTTTTACCAGTGTATCTTGGACGGGCATAACATATAACTTTCCCTTTAGATTTAGGTATAAAAGAAACTACAAAGTCAATGAGAGTTTTGAAAATTTAATTACTCAAACAAATCATTTGTAAGACATAAAATTGGAAAATTGAACAATTTGATTAATCATTCGATATGGACAAATGAGCATGGGGTCAAAATGTAGTTTTCATTGATATTGGGGGCTTGACAATGCAGCAAATTGAGTCACTAATACCGAGTGTGTCCACCTCTGGCATTGATGCAGGCAAAGACGGGTCTTCAAGCTCACGTAGTCAAGCGTCTGATGCCGTAAGCTGGGACACATCTCCATTCATAGATGAGAGCTTGAGCCATCTGCTGTCGGTTGATTGGAGGGTTTTGTCGACTCCGAATAAGCCTGTCAAGGTGGTCCCACAAATGTTCAATCGGCAAGAGGTCTTGAAATCGAGTTGGCCATGGCATGACGTTGACATTGTTGAAGTAATGAACCATCCTCACAACATATGGTGGAGCAATAGTGTGTTGGAAAGGGCTCCATGTTGTTGCCGTTGCAGAAATGGTAGGACAACTGGTCTCAGTACCTGGTCGATGTACACTGCTATAAGGTCACACTCCGACAGCAATTGGTCATTCTTTCACCTGCCTGCTTATAAATCCTCACTCTTCCATCAGCTCTTGATATAGCAAAACGACTTTCAGAAGAAGAAAGCACTCGACGCCAGCCACGTAGCTGCCAACGTCGTGATTTAGTGGCCCAGCAAAGTCCGTTCCCCAGTATGGATACCAAAGGCAAGGAGTCTTCCAGCAACTGTCCTACGACTTATGGGGTGAACCAATGCCGTTGCCGCTGATGACGTCATCGTCAGGAAGCGGTTCCCAAGATGCAATGTCCTCAGGTACTGGTCTTCCCGCGCTGTCGTTATCTGGGGCCTGCCTGTCCGTGGTCTGTTTGAGGTCTGCCTTGTTTGCTGAAAGCGTTGGTGAATATTCCAGACAGTTACAACGGAGCAACTGAACGAACGTTCTTGCAACGTGACCAGTTGTAGCTCCGACTTGCAGCATTCGAATGGCCCTTTCTCTCTCTGCTGTCGTCAACCTTGGCATTCTTTTGTGGGTTTTTTTGTACTGCAGGTGTCCTTCTTGTGTCTGCCACTGTTTTTATACCCTTCCTGCACGTGCACCCCCCGAAAATGTTAAATCACGAGCCTTTCGCAAAATACCTCAAAGCAGTTATCTGATGTTGCGTTTTGTCTTAAATGTACACCAGACACAATCCGTGCTCTTAATAATACTAGCCAAATAAAGAAATACCTTTATATTTGTCAAGTTGATGAACAAAATATAAAGGAAATTTTGTTTATGCCCATCAGTGTATATCCGTTATTATAAGACATATAACTGACTCATTTTAGTTTAGGTGCACATTACTATCTGATTGCTGGATTTATATATTGAAGAAATAAAATTTCAATTCAATAATTTTGTATATATTTTGTGTTAAATTAGTAATTTGTATACACTGACATATTTAAATGAAAGTGTCGACCATATTCCCGTCTAAAATGCCCTAGAATATGACCTTTGACCTTGAAATGTCATATGTGTGACGTTGTTTTGGAGCCATGAGTGCATTTCCTTTACTACTTGGAGGACAACATACGCCAGTCAATTACAAATTTAGGGACCTCAGATGATTTTTTCTATATATATATATATATATATATATATATATATATATATATATATATATAACAAGTAACATGTATTGTTTTAAAAAAACAATTATTCATGGATTTAATGGATATATATCAATGCTAATTGTAGCATACATGAAGATTTGGATGTCGATAACAATTTTCATACATTTTGGAACATTTTCTTCAAATAGTACAAATATGAAAGGACTTTACCATATAAAACTATACATTTTTAGAAAGCCTGTAATTAGAGCTTTCATTTGATATATAACATGACACATTTGAAAAGATTACAAAAACAGTTGCATATACCATTCATTTTTTTTGCGGCGGCCATCTTGGATTTGTGCAAACAGGCCACCAGAGGGCGATCTCACATTGTTTGCGATGGTTTCTGAAAACCTTGTACTCATAACTATCATCATGCAAAATTTCAAGAACTGGTCACAAAGTGCACGATTCTGCATAATGTTAATATATTCCTCCCCTGCTAAAATAGGAAACAACATTCATCCTTCCGTTTGTCGTGCTTCTTTAGAATGACGTAAACAGTTATGACATCACACTAGTAAACGGTTGTGACGTCACAATGACGAAGCATTGCTAGCGAAGATTTCGGCAATGCTTTCAATTCCCCTCATACTATCTGCCTTGTTCATATGATAATTTGAGTAACATTTTCCCTGCTTGTGTTGTTAATATTAGGCCTAAATCGTACCGTGCAATACGGAAATCGGCCACGGAAACCATATTTCACCTCTCTTTATATCTTAAGTTTACATTGGTATATAATATAAAAAAAACAAAAACAGTACCAAATGGTTGTGATATTGATTCTATTTTTCAATATAATCTCCCTGGACCTGGATGCATGTTGCCCCTCTTTAAAACGGGCTATACCCTTGAAGTATTCTGACTGGCCCCTCAGTCACGCCTCAGTAGCTGCCTTGAATTCATCAAAATGGCGAAAGCTTGAACCACGCTAGTATGATTAAAAATTTGGAAAAAAGATGGATTTCGCTTTTGGCCAGATCTTGACTGTAGGGGGATGGTTAAGTTGTTGCCACATTTTTGAAGTGCAGCCTGTGCAATACGACTCTAGTGCACTGGAACGTTATCATAAAGAAGCATACCTCCAGCAGTCAACATGCCGCACATCTTAATCGCCACTCTAAAATTGCTTTAACAAGTCAGCATAGTAGACTCCTGTTATTGTAGTTTTAGGTTGTTTATAGTTTATAAGTATCACGCCCCTTGAATTCCAGAACAGATTCGCCATGATCTGGCAGCAGAAGGCTGAGTTCTAAACTTCTTGGGTGCAAGAGAGTGCTTATGATTGCATGGATTTTTTGCTTGGGATCAGGATCCCAGGGATTACTCTACGTTTCATTCCCTGCAACCAGACGGGCATGAAAGTTATCGGGATCAGTATTGTAGATGTCCAAAAGCTCACCACTGTGTTCAACTCTCCCGTGTCGATTTTGTGCATTTAAGTTTCGTGGCACCCAACTTGCAGACACCTTAAGGACATGTGAAATGAGAAATGCCACTCTCTGAAGATACACCTATCTCGCCCGTCTTTATTCTACGATCGGACATGTTTAAGCTGTAATCTATAATGGCTCAAACAGGTCTCCCTGACCTTGGGTCATCGTCCAAGCAGCTGCGACCCCGCATTGACTTTTCAATCCTTCCTCGTATAGCAATACTGACATAAATAAAATAAAACTGATTTGTTACAGTAAACATTTTATATTAGAAAATTATTGACCTTAATATGCTTTCATCACAATATGTGCTGGTGACTTGCTGTTTTATTGTTTAATTGTTTCTACAAAATCATATCAAATTAAGCAATTTATTTTGGAAAATAAAGTTATTAAGTCCTCGTTTTACTATGCTACCACGCGTGTACATTAGCGGTCCATTAAAATAAAGATTTGATTTGTCTCAGTAAATGTCAGTCAACATTTAAGCAGCGTACCTTTCAAATCCAAGTGATGTACAAACAACTTTAGCAGCGGCATACCCAAAGTTATCATCACACACAGTTCCCCATTGGCCTCGTCTCTTCACTTCCAAGCGTCCACTTCTGGGCCCAGGAACTAGTCTTATCTGCGAGCCTAAACATGAATAGAACGAGAAGATTTAAGGCTTGTATTCAAAACTACACAATGTAAAAACACACATATTGCTCCTGGACTTTTAGCTCGTTTCAAAAAGGGTTAATCATACAATTGGAATGCTTGATGATTAGAAGTGATGACTGTGCCCTGTTTTTTTTATCAAAACATCACATCAACACTCTTTTCCTTGACCTGCCTGTCTTTGTATCGTAATGTCATTGGCAAGAAACATTCAAACAATAGGTTTGTTTGTATTAATCATCTGTATACAGTCACTTGAGTGTTCACTGTTGTCAACATTGTTGTTAAGAGAGTATTCAGCTAATAAACTGTAGCTCAGATTAACAGTGTTTCTGTCATGGTAGAGTTTCTTCCTACGAGAAACCGCTTATCGAAGGGCTTCTCATGTACCAGGTCCACACGATCCAAATCACTCTCTGCACTTTTCCTTGCTATATATTCAATGATAAGTGCAGCATAAAACATCACCCGTGATCATTATTGAAAAGTATACAAACATTTTAATTTTTTTATAGGACATTTCCAAAAAGAGGAGGCTTACATTTCAACATTATCTTGGGCAAGTGACTTATGTACCATTGACACTTTCAAACATTTTGAATCCGCAATGGTAATCATTAATGCGAGCCAATGGATATCATGTATTTTTCAAATAGTTCAAAAAGTTTGTGCCGTTGCGGACCAACCTTTGCTCATAGTATGCAAAATCTGTCCGCACTGGTGCGCATTCGTACCATGTTAGTTGTCGCTCATGTGTCCCACATCGTCAATCATTGTCCCGTTACAGCACGCACTATCTGCTGATAGTTTGTGCACAGTTTGCGCAGGGGACCGCGCACTTGCGCTATGGTACGCCAGTCAGATATTGGTTACGCCAGTTTACTAAGTTTTAAGCATATGTGACCATTTTGTGAGTCATTTTGTGGCACGCAGTGGCACGCTTCATAGAAATAGTATGTATAAAGGAAAGGAAAGGAAATGATGAAATCCAGAGACCTTGAAGAAAGGAACTTTACTTTGCAAAACGTAAATCTTACAGCAACTGCTGGTCTTCTACTTTTGGAGAAAGATTAAAGTGAACGAAATATTGTTCTGCAATCAAAACCTGACACCGACAGAACGTCTGCCTGCAGCAAGAAAAGAAAAGTAAGGAGACTCTGGGTGAGGCAATGGTTGACAAGGAGACAATATTTTGGCCATTATGACCAGTTATTGTCGGAACTACACAAGGAAGATCGCAGAGGTTATCGGAACTTCCTACGTATCACCCCCGATCCCCGAACCCTGAAGAAATCACACTCCGCTTCTAAGCCAGTCTCCAATAGAATTGTTGAACTTAGCACTATATACAAGTTTCTACCAGAAGTATGTAAAGCTATCGTCAAGGTTTACAAGCCAAAAGTATTAGTTTGTCAAATGTTGTACCTTGATGTTGGAGCGGAAGGTGGAGCTTCTGATGGTGGAACATCGAACAACTGTACGATACATGAAGCTGTTAAGAACAAGAGACCCAGACTGTCTCCACCCGCTTCCCTGCCCTATGATGACAGGCCTGTCCCTTAGCAATAGTTTGCCGACGACGCATTTGCACTGAAAACATGGCCCATGAAACCCTACTCACACCGTTCATTGGATCAAAGAGAGCTACAGCTACCGGTTGTCTCGTGCTCGGCGTGTTGTAGAGAATGCATTTGGGATCTTGTCTCAAAGGTAAGCATGTTGATATGTTTTAAAACTTGGTATAGCTTTGTAATGGCATTGTCTTAATGATGATTACAAGACTAACGTTTTGATATGTTTTGGAAGTATGTGCATTTATTGTGAGTTGTTCATTAACGTTTCTTTGAATCTGTAATTACTATTTTATATTATCCTTTCAGGTTCAGATGTATCTCTTCTACTATGCAACAACACCCACAGACGATCAGTGAGGTAACCATGTGTGCCTGTATTCTGCAAAACCTCATTCTTCAAAGGTTGGCGACAACAGATAGTAACAAAGTAACAAACGACCTTCGGCCTGGTTCATAGAGGGACAGTGAGCCGATGGTAGGTCTGAAGTCTTTGACGCTTCTACCAGAAAGAAAAAGAAAGAACTTCGGGAGTACTTTTATATCCTACTACTACTCATCATCAGCTGGTGCTGTTGCCTGGCAAGAGAATCGAAGATGGTCAATATGCCCGCAAAAGTTATAAATCTTTGTTTAGATGTAGAAAAATCATTTCTGTACCATATACTTGAAGATGATACTAATATTTCTACAGGAGAAACTATGGCAAGGGTTTATATAACACCGGGGTCCAAAAATCCCAAACTCAAAAATTTATATTGTTTTATAAAATTGTCATGTTTTAATCATTTAGGGAAAAAACATAATTCATATCATCACATTGACCAATATTTGCTATAACTGTCGACATTTTACCGACATTATGTTTAATTAATATTTTATTGCAAAAATAATGAAATCTAAATGTTCAAATGTTGACCTCCCTGTCTATTTTAGCCATCTTTGTATAGGGCTATATAGCGGTAATGACATGCCACAAATAAACTAATATACACATCTATATACACACCTTAGAATTCTGTGTAGAAAATTATAAAATTATAATCCAAAAAAGCTTCATTTGTAAAGTGTAGTCATCAAAATCCATTTACAATTTCTAGAATAAACCATTATTTTAATAAAAACTTTGGCCTTCAAACACATCTCATCACTTCTATTTATAGAATCCTCCCGCCAAACAGACTAGACTATTAAGTAATAGAGGAGACAGGTTGTTAGTGCATTTCTTAGTACCCTGTCAAAATATGTTTGTTTGATTTTGAAATTATTTCATGATGAATCACAAAAAATAACATTATTTCACAAGTATTGCCCCTAATCCTGAAATAAACTAAGTCAATGGGAACTTTTATTTTTAGATAAATTTTGATCACCTATCATCCCTCAAGCAAACTAGATCGGCCCTCTCAATATGCCATCATTTGTGTACGTCTATGAGCATGGGGATATTTATAAAAGATTTTTCAAGCAAAGGTTATGTAGAATATTTTAAAGTTCGTAGATTATTGTTAGTCAAAATAATGACTTTCTTGACATTTATTTTTAAAAAATTCTTTTTAATAATTCGTCTGTTGACTCAAAGAGACAGTTCTAAAAAATAGACATCTGGGAAGGTCAAAGCACTGAGTTTGTCTGTCACCTGTACGTTGTCAGATGCAAAATTGTATGTGTTGAAGTATGTCCTATTGGTACAAACGGAAAGGTTGTGTCAGTATATTGTATTTATTGTTATTCAGTATGTTTTAAATATGGTGGGCGGTAATTTAAAAAGGGCAATTTTGAAATATTTGTTCAACTTCAGCAAAATTTAGGGCCGTCGGATCCGTAAACCAAGAAAAAAAAGGTGTGGCCTTACATATCTGTCCCTTGCATATGTAGTGTAAAAATGACTTCTCTACATCTTGTCCAAAAATATGATCCATAATGTGTTCTGTTAAGAAATAGTGCCAACATGAATTTTTCAAAAAATTATGAATTTTACGTAGGAAAGCTTGTATAGTTAAACAAACTTTTTTTCAGCAGCTGTATATATAATTGATAACGTGAACAAAGTCCAGTAAAAAGTAATAAAACTTTTATTAAATTAACATAAAAATAAAATCAAACTGCAAACTCAACCGTTTTCATAATACGAAATTCAGAAATAGCACCAAGCAAATAAGACTGAACACAAACAGAGCGTCTGTGCGTGAAGCAAACCTGAGTATATGAGAGTAAACTATGAGCACCAGTGAGTACACTGTGAGGATCAATGAGTGAACTGTGGGCACCAATGAGTGACACACCTCAAGTGGCGGGAAGAATTCCTGAACACTGCCAGATACCTACATCAACCCATGAGCACCATTGCTGATCTTGTGGTACCGGTAATACAACTTGCGCATCAATGAGTACCCCTCAGTGCCTGACAGTGCATGACATAATTTCCACTGATACTTTTATGCATCATGTACGCATAGTTTGCCAATAGTTTGCGCATAGTTTAATGGTACGCCCTGGAGTGCGTGGCATGAGCTTGGACAAACCAAGGTTTTTGGTCCGCACTGTCACGCATGGCACGCATAGTTTACGACTGTTTCCGTCTTGGTACTAACTTTAGCGTACCAAAGCGTACCACGATTGCGTCATTGTCAAAGGGGCATTTGTGTGTGCCTTTATGCATGCAAGTGTACTGTTCACTCAGCAGTACAATTGAGTACCTGGTATGAAAGTGAAGGCAATGTGAGAGATAACCTTAAAAAGCAGAGATAACCTTAATTGACAGTTAAGTTGAATACTCTCAGTGAGTTGAGAAGGAAAATGGAACGAAATTGGTCCTTACACCAGCGCTTTGAGCATGCCCCTTCGTGGCATGGAGTATAGCGCGGTATAAGTATCCTCAATATTAACAATGCCCATGAGTCTATTTTACCAAACTTATAACAGGCAGAAAGTAAGAATATTTGGGAACTATTAAGTCACAGTGAATCAAACGTGCAAACCAGATCTCTATCCAATCCCAAGGATCCAAGATATCTGCGTCAAACTCTCTGGAGGAAGATCTCCATCCGTGGTGCCTTTCTCCAGGTTCCTCTTGAGAAAAAGTCGAAGGACTGGATGCAGCCCTCTTGCACGAGATGCCCTACGAGTCCCAGCGCCCCATATCATTTGTGCAACGAACACTACACCAGGATGACAAACTTTCTCATTACAAATCATCACACAATGACTACAAACTGCTTCCAGTTTGGAGAAAGAAAGGCAGTTCAGCTATGTCTTCTCCATGTATGACATGGGATGACATACAAACATCTCATGATGACACTCTGATGAAAAATGCCCAGTCACCACACCTACCAGAAACACTTAAGCACTCGAGTAGAATCTCAAGATGTCCTATGTGTCTTGACGAATAGACAGTCACATAATTGTTTTGACATAGTTCCCATTCTAAAGACTTTAAAGTGTGTAACTTAAAGTTACATGTAAGGAAGCATTCATCCAAACAGAGGGCTTTAAAATGACTTGAAGATACTAATTTGTAATCTTAACATATTAAAAGTTCCGTCCTCCCTTTTTAAAGAGCCATCAAGTATGTTAGTGTTTCAAATTCAAAATTATTTTGGAAAATATACTCATAACGTCAATCGCTAAAGAACTCTTCAACATAATATAGGATTAATAATTTCATATCACGATGTAATGTAATTTGGTTTCAAAGACAAGTACAATCTTCGATTAACGCGCGTCAAGGGTATCTGGTGTCATATAAAAGAATTCCCTATAATGCATAAAACGTACTACACAGCGACAATCGTTTCCGAAGCCTTAAAGAGCCATCACGGATGTTGATGAAAATATAAAAAAAAATCCAAAAATCCATCTCCTTGAAATAAATACACTTAATTTTTCCCTAATTTTTCCAACTTAAAATAATCCGAGAAATTGTATTAATTAGTAAAGGTGTTTTCCAGTCTAAATATAGATCAAGTCTATTATTTTCAAGCGCAAAGCATTATGGTCTAGCTCACACACAGTAAACAAAGACACGAAAGAATAACAAAAATATGAGCAATGAAAGATATCGAAATATACTTTTTTTGGCGGTGATTTATTTACTATTTCATTCAATTATGTATTTGCTACATATATTGGAATAATTGTTTTACCCAACTTAGTAGGCCTATTTTTCTTGACTTTTATAAGTAATGAGAGTAAAAATTTGTCATAATTTGCTGGTCTTATCTCAATAAAAAGAACATTAAACAGGAAATAATTTGTATATTCTCAGGACATTTAGAAACATTGTTTGTAAAGCAATCGTCACATTCAGTAATGTGTGACAAGGGTAACTTGCAAGAGAGATACGTGAATCACGTGCAACATATGGGTTGTTATGGCGACTTGTGCTAGGGACGAGCCTTCACGCTTCGGAAGCGCTTGCTGTTTGTGTAGTACGTATTACGCAAAAAAGGGGATTCTGTTTATATACGTCATATACCCTTAGCGCGCGCTAGTCGAAGTAGTACTTCTCTTTGAAACCAAATTGCAATACATTGTCGTGATATGAAAAGTATTTAACATATGCCATGTTGTAGATAAAAGATTTCTCTGGCGAATGACGTTATAAGTATATTTTCCAAAAAATTGAAATACTAACATCCGTGATGGCTCTTTAAGGCTTATCTAAATATAGCGCAAGTCGCCATAGCAACCCACGTGCTGTACTGTGTTCTCTTGCAAGTTAGGCTACCCTTCTTACACATTACTGAATGTGACGATTGTTATATTAACAATGTTTCTAAATGTTCTGAGAATACACAAATTATTAACATTTTACCTGTTTAATGTACTTTTTAAGTGATCAGACCAACAAATTATGACAGCTTTCATTGATTATAAAATTCAAGCAAAATACCTAGTTGGGTAAATATAATATCTGTAGCAAATACGTACATAATTAAATGAAATGGTAAATAAATAAACGCCATAAGTTATATATTTCAATTTATTTCATTACTCATAAATTTTGTTTTTCTTTCGTGTCTTTGTATACAGTTTGTAAGTTACGGCCCCACATAAGTTGAAAATCAGTTTTAGCAGTATATAATTAAAACAATAAGGTATTTTTGCTCGTAAAGACAAATGTCTCCTCCTTCCCCCAATTCATTTTATTCAAAAATATTACCGTTCTAAAAGACAAAGTCCAAAATGTTGCCATTGAAACATAAATTCTCAAAAGGGGAGGTATCATACCACATTTGGTTAGGATTTGTCCAGTAGTTGTGGAGATCTGCTCCGGAACCAAACCCTTCCCGTCAAATATACAAAGTCCAAATTGTAACCATGGAAACAGAAAAAATAGACGGACGGGCGGACGGACAGACCACGATATATACGATTATATGCCGGGGCATAAACATCGTTTACATGACACATTTGCCTCCTGGAGGCAAATTTGGCCCTTGGGGCAAACGGTGCATGCAAACGGGGCTTAAACATCAATCTGACCATAGCTATACGGTTATTTCAGCACTACTAATTTGTACTGCATGTTTTTTTTTATTTTATATGAATGTATTATGCTTCGTTATTTCCTTACATTCCACCTGATGAAGGAGTGAGCATATACTCCGAAACGTCGTGTATTTTCACATTAAAGAAGATGTTATCCAGAAAATGTTCCTGTTGTTATAACCCTATGTTAATCTTTATATCGAAAAACAAATTTCCTAGAAATATTTCGTGAATGCATTATAGCCAACTTGATTATAAAATGTAGATTTGATGACAGAAGATTCTCTATTAGAGGTCCTTTTAAGATTTTAAAAGTTTCTTTGCCTTCTCAAAAACTATATGCCTTAGAAAGCCAACATCTTGAACAAAGGCTATTTTGTCAATAAGGGTTAAAACATGCAGACATACTTAATGAATTTAACTTAGTCACCAGTGGTGGGACCACAGAGTTTCAGCCACTATAACAAGGTGTGGTCCATGAGCAAGACACATTTAGCACCGTTTAGAATTTAGAGGGACAGCTCTGTGCCTCGTTGGGTTAGCCTTCTTTTAGTTCTTCATGCTGCTGAAGCCATTGTACTACGGGTTAATGTCACGACATTGGTCTCATGCACAAACACTTGGTCATTTCGATGATCTTCAGGTTATGATAAGGTCGTAGAGGGTTATTGTAATATCTAGAGATCTATTCAATTTAAGTTGATAATAGAGGTTCAGTTCTCAGTTCTATAATTAAAAATAACTTCAACTCACGACAGCTGTCCTCGTCAGCCCAGTTTCCACAATCATTGTTTCCGTCACAGACTTTTGCTCGAGGCCTGCACTTTGTATTCTTGCAGTGGAAGGCATTGTTTCGACAAGCCCCTGTAAACACAGTAAAATAACGTCAGGAATGCAAACAGCCTTCTCTGGTCGGTCGAATTCATCTTCATCTATGTTCACGTTGTTTGTGGTGGCACATTAAAAACGGATTTTGTAAATACATTCATCTCACCTAGAAACATCATAGAAACTTTAACGTTTCAGGTCAGATTGGTGTTTGTAGTCATGCATGGTTTCAAATGATCTTAGATTGCACGATAAGACAAATCTTATGGATGGTTCTGGGCTACTACTTGCCCATTCTGCAGATGAATAATGTTAGTGATGAAATATATTTATTTATTAATTTATTTATATTTATTATTGTTTATTAATAGATATAAGTCCAGACTGAATTCTAAAATGTCATTATCAATTCAATGTACATCTATTTCTATGCATTGTATCTATGAATGTATCTATGCAATGTATTGTGACGTCATAATTACACTTTATGACGCATCAACCGACTCAACGTCATTCACCTGATGAGACCCGTAATGGTCGAAAGCATGCTTGTGAATAATGATTAAAGCATCGTGATTTCTTCGACAATTGTATATATATATATATATATATATATATATATATATATATGTGTGTGTGTGTGTGTGTGTGTGTGTGTATGGGGTTTCCAAGTGTATGAGACTATCGTGTGGGCACAGACCAAATATTTTAAACGGATAAATGTATTAAATTTTGGACGACAGTTATTTCTATGAACAATGAACGCCTATCGTAGCAAACATAGTTGATGTTTTATGGATTAGATGAAGTTGGTCGTATATACTGGGCAACAACTATAAATAATCGTATTTTTAAATATGGATTTGGCTACGCCTGGATAACTCAAGATGCTGGAAATCCTCAAATATTCAATTCTCAATTCAAACAACGAATAATGGACTGTGATCAATAACAATGGATCGAAAATTTAACTAAAAACTCCAACTTCAAATGTATTTAACATTCAATTCAGCATTAAATATTGAGTTTTACCTTCAATACATTGATAACAAGGCCTTCAGAGAAACTCTAACAAGATTCAGATGCAGTTGCCATAAATTAATGATTGACTCTGGACGTCATAAAAATATCGAAAAAGCAAAAAGATTATGCCCACAGTGTCAACGATTAGGTTTTGATTGTATTGAAAAGAGTATAATTTTGTTGACAATCTTGTAACTTTGTAAATTATGTAAATTATCATTAACCTGTGGAATGATGGTTGAGACAAATGAGTGTATATATTTGAATACGTTATAATCTGAACTTTACACAAAAACTAAACGGGCAGCTGAATCACATGAGAAGAGAATGAAGGCACTTTGGGTAATTAAGCGTCGAGCCCTTACTAATGTCCATAAAAGAGCCCGTTTGGATTGGGATTTGGCTCGACATCATTAGAGTTTGATGACATAGAGGAAGGCACATCGATTAGAAGATAGCCGTTTCCTTTAAACATAACATATTGCCAACATGCTTAGAGGATCAAACATACTGTATATGTGCAAAGAAACATCAAGTAAGCTGCTTTATGTCATGATATTGGAGGCTACATTACATCGTGATCAGAGGCAACTGCATTTGCAACGCATTCGTAGAATCAAGGCTACATGAGAAGGGTCCACGTCATCCGGGCTCTTTGTCATGTCGTTAATTTGTATCTTAACGTCTCATTTAGCAATGTAAAACAGAAAGAATCTCTAGCAAAGCAAAGTTCTATCGTTGATAAAATTTGATGAAATTCCCCATTATGAATCACATGTTTAAAAAGTAATACAACATGTTATCACACGTGACCATTGTGTGTTATCCCATGCTCAATATGTTCAGCTTTACTTTCTGACAGTGTGGTGCTATTCTAATTCCTGACTTGCTGTGATGGCAGTAAGAAATCAAATTAATTTCCATGTGTATAGAACACTCGTGTTCAATGTTCAGTCAAAATTTACGGTGTCCACCAATTTGAAAAAGACATAACCAGTGTGTCATTAACTGTTTACGGCGCAAGTATCTTATTGTCTCAATACCCTGACCTCTCGTCACGGGTAACTCAATCATTGTCAGCGACACACTATTTTAAAAAGAAAGTTGTCCATGTTATGCTGTCTTGACTTGCTCTACTTATGACACTGTGAATAACAGCTATAATGTTTGTTAACTGTGTTCATATCAATATTTACCCCATCGGCTGAGTAAAAAACAAGTTAAACTCACGACAGCTGTCTTCATCGGCCCAATTTCCACAATCATTGTCTCCGTCACATGCAAACAGTACAGGCCTGCACTTTCTGTTTTTGCAATAGAACCCGATTCCTGAGCAGCGTACTGAAACACAATACGACCATTCCCGTTACTTTAAGTCTGTATCCCATTCACATAGTCACGATTTAGTCATTGTTCCTATTACAAAACCAGAACATGTACTTTACCTCACGGTCACACAGTCCACAGATATCATTCTGTAACTCCTGTAAACAGCAGCCTCCTCATCATGACTGGGGTGATAAAGGGTAACTTTTCTTCTTTTCTTGGCACTTAAATGTAAGAGGTGTTGCCAGATACGTACGAGGACACCTAAACAATCGGCCTCTCTGTGTTCACTTTTGCCAATGTTGAACAGTTTCTTTATAAAGGACCCAGCACATGTTTTTACACACCTCGTACATATGTTCTATGATAGAGTAGTCATCCTGACACATTCGGATATAATATCTATAAAACTTAGAATGAAATGATATGTATCTTTCCCCTTGAACATCTTGTATAATGGTACGCCTTGCCGTTTTGTCACTTAAAGGATATTAGTTGAAATAGTGTATACTTTCAAGTCACAATTAATATAATATTTGGATTGCTTGATTCAGATTTTGTTATTTTGTTATGAAGAACGCATTCATTTTAATCTTACAAATCAATGTGTCCAGACATTCATACTGTCATTGTCAATGCTATGCTGAAAAGGGACATCAGTGAGGTTATTCAGTATTGAGTGTGAACCATTGGCATCTTTTTCAACAATACAACAAGTAAAGTCCTTATGATGCAATCGTCTTTACATGATAGGTAGAGTCTCGCAAACGTTACCTTAAACACATTAATACCTACTTGAATACTATGTTTCAAAAACATTTATATGAATTTATTGCTGATTTGGACGTTTTTGGTGGTACAAAAATAAGAGGTCAAACAAAATGTGAATCATGATAATGAAATACAACAGAACCCACGATATTAAAGATATTAAAACATTAAAAGAGCTGCATTTTTAGCTCATTATGGGACACCTTTCGTGTCAAAAGATGGCCGAAAATGTGTTCTACCTGACCCGAAATTTCGCTGTTGGAACATATCTCTCTGTATGTAGAGGCCACCTTCGACTGTCGACTAAATGAGTTAACCATGGGTAGTATTGTGCAGACTTACTTTCTATGTAGTTGAACATAAGTCTACTTGCATGTAAAAAATCCTGTACATCATACAAAAGTGATAAACACTCTGTTTATGAGTCGTAAGATGATGAACATGATTGTCTTAAATAAATAAATGAATAAATATAGACACTCACAACAATTGTTTTCATCCTCCCAGTGGGCACAGTCTTTTAAACCGTCACAGACGTCGCTATTGCTCAAACATCTGCCACTTCTGCATTCATAACCACTGCAGCCAACTGCAGTAAAATATATGAACCAATATAGACGCAAGTGACGGTAAACGGATTCAGCGCATAAATGATTCAACTTATTAAAATATAATCAGTTAATCCATCTGCGTAAAAAGTATTATGAATTGGCGGCTGCAATGAGCAAACTATAATATACAATGAATAAGCTACATTATGTGTAAATATGAGTGTTCCTATGCTGGTATCTTCAAAGGAGAAGATTGTCAAAACTGCTTGGGTCCATAGATTTTTAAAAGTGTCTTAAATTAAATTGGCGGCTTAACCTTTACTCGTTTATTTAGGTACCGTCTTTTAAAAAAGGTTTCAAAGGTGTCTTTTGAATGTTTTCCATTGTTAAAAATTGATTCTTTTAAGGAGGATAACTTAAAAACCAGATCGAAAATCAAAATTCGACCGACGTACAGAGCGAGATTTTGACACGGGCTATCATCCCTAAAAAAATCATGCCAATCGGTCCAGCCGAAAGTTCTAAATCCTTTACACAAAATCGTTGGGATAATAATTTTAAACAAGATGTGTTTGTTAAACACGGATGCCCCCGGATATACCAAAGTTACGGCCAAGGTTAAAGTTTTCTGAATATTGTCCACTGCGGCAAGGTCAAGGTAACAAGGTCAAATATGATTACCTCATCTGAAAGGTCTCATCACAAGGTATGCACATGCCAAGTATGAAAGCCGTAGCTCTGAGCAATCTAAAGTTATGACCAAGGTGAATGTTTTCTGAAAATGTTCATTGCGGCAAGGTCAAGGTCACAATGTCAAATATGATGACCTCATCTGAAAGGTCTCATCACAAGGTATGCACATGCCAAGTATGAAAGCCCTAGCTCTGAGCAATCCAAAGTTATTTCTAAGGTTAAAGTTTTTGTGGACAAACACACAGACAGACAGACAGACAGACAGACAGGCGGACAGACGGAAGAACAGGTGAAAAACAATATACCCCGGAATCTCCGATTCGGGGGCATAAAAACATGCCAATAACAATAACGATTCAGCTTTATGACAGAATCCTTAATTACATCATGAAGTAGCAAGGTCGCAATTAACAAGTAGGACAACACGTACATTTGACAGAAAGTAAAGCAATCCTGTTGGCAACTTGTAAAACTTAAAACTATGTTCATGTTTCTTTTAGGAATATGGAAATATAATGCAAAAGATTAAACATTTTTGGAAGACATTTTTTTTTAAAGTCTGACTAAATTAACTAATATTTGTTTAATTTTGGCGACACCTCGTCATAAATATCGCACCACCCACTGTTTATTACTAAGTAAAATTGGATGGTGAACCTCAAACACATGTTAGAGCACAGTCAAATGCTTTCGTCCAATCATATGATTGTATTGTGGTCACGTGGAATACATTTATATCCCGATAGGTGTACGGTTATCTGGTTGCGTTCGGGTATCATGCTCATAAAACTGGTTCACAGACTTCCATAACAACAACAAACAATGTCAACTGATTGTTTTATTTATGTAGATAATACACATTGAACACTTATTACATTGACAAATGATCTGCTGTGATCTCCCTTTCCGAAAGGATATAGTCGCTTCCTTCGATGGGGGTCTTCTATATTAAGGAGCTTGATATTCCTAAAAGAAGAATAAAAGCATGTAAATAAAGCAAGTAATGTGAAGTCAAGAAGATTTTTCAAGTGCATTTCATGTATATCACGAGTAAGTGAAACAATGACAAGCATCAAACCATGTTTCCAATGTTTAATATATTTTCAACATCGATATAAAAAATAATATTCAGAAGTTATATAGAACGACATAAAAATGTTAGTGTTAGAGTGTTAGAGGATGGAGATGGAGAACCCCTGTATCGTCACACAGCGTCCGAGCGATGTCCAGTACGACGTTGCATTCTTTCCTACAGACAGTTCGAGTACAATAATTTCCTTTGCTACAGTAACCTGAAATAAGGTATATGCAATATAGATGGGATGCACAGTAGCATATCCAACAATAGATATTACAACTCGCATATTAATAAATACAGTTCAACAAACAAGTTAAGGTGTTGGGAAAATATTTGAAATACAAAAAAATAAACCAATTTAATGAAAATTAGTTTGAATTTTTAAAAAATACACATTTAAAAAAGTAAGGAGTAAAAAAGTAAAGTTACCTTTCCTGAATGGATAGTGTACTTGTCCTTGGACTGTCCATGATGAAACCATTGTGTGAACTGATCCATTCTAAAGACCACTCTTCATAGTATTTATTGGCAATGAAATGTATTACTGCTCAATGTTGCTGAATAAAAACGTGCTTAAATCATGCATGTTCGTGATTCAAGCACGGGGGTTTTCAGGGGAGGGTCATGAAAAAATATACAGCCACAAGGGGAGGGTCATGAAAAAAGTACAAGGGGTTGGGGAGGGTCATGCAAAAATAGATCGTAATAAAACAATGTTTGTTACATACTGAAAAATGATTGTAAAGCAGTTGATAAAAAAGCAAAGACAGCTGGATATTCAAAACTGATGCTAGTATTTAAAAAATCCCCATGAGTTCTCTCCTTTGTTCGCGGAAATAAAAGTATAAAAGTAAAACTGACACTTTTTTCCATACAGGTAGTTTATTTTCAAGGCTTTTGTTTCTGTTTGATATATTTTGATAGATACGTATTAAAAGTCACTTTATAAGTTAATAAAGTCAGTCAAATTCATAATCTCAATGATGCAGTTATAAATATGATACAAATGAAATATGATACCTATTAAAACTCCCGAAACCTTTGAAAATTCCTTGATTTTTGCAAACATCTGACAACAGACACACATTTAAAATATATTAAACAGGTACCGGTATATGTAAATGATTTACAATGTCGATATTCCTATGAGGAATATTTGCCGTATTTTGAGCATATATATTTGGGGATATTGTATGGATCATCGTCCAACATCCGTTCATTTTTGACATTCTTAACTTCTCCTCCAAAACCGTTGCATCCCCAAAACTGAATTTCTGTTGGGAAATTCCTTTTACTTTAGGTAAGGGATCATTTGGTCCTGATCCCCCTCAAACATTGAAGTGGCAGGCATATTTCCTAAAACAATCTTCTCAGAAACCACTTTACATAGGAAGCTGAAATTTTCTGAATGACATCTTTGTAACATAGAGACTTAAGTTTGTTCATTTTGTCTTGACCCCCCTCGAATATGGGCATGGCAGAGTGTCCACACTGAAATGTTCTTTCGACAACTAGTAAGTTAAGAAGCTTAAATTTTTAGAATATCAACTTTGTTGGATAGAGACTAAGATTTGTAACTTTCGTTGCCCTGTTCCAATAACATTTGGTCACTTTACCAATTGTCTGTAAAGGTAAATCCAAAAAGTGAATCAAATCTTATTGTCAAAAGTACACTTTATTTTCGAAAAACAATAATTATTTGGGTGGCAGTTGTTCTTCAAAATCAGTTCTCAATATAGCAATCAATTTGGGAGCATTTGCTTCCTGTATTTCAGGGTCAGCTTGAAAATTCATATCTGAATGTAAAATAACCCACCTGTTCTTCAAAATGGTATTGACTATTAGCTAGCTAAAATATGTTCCTGCTTTTATTCATAGATAGAGGTATTTTTAGCAATCTAACTTTTTTAGTGCTCCTTGAAATTTTATTTTGCTCTTAACAATGTGATTTACCTTTTTTACTGCTATAAGTTGTGCTATGTAGAGGTGTATATTGACTCATATTGGAGGGAAGGCGGGAGAAGGGGAAGAGGGGAGAAGGGTCATACCAGGAGGGCTGGAAAGTAGGGTTAACAATGGTTCAGGGAAGCAGTGATATATTTACCAAATACTCATAACATTTGGACAGGACTCATAAAACTTGAAGCTGCGAGTCACCAGGACACAAGGTTTTTTTGGGTTGTAGTTGCCTTATTATTGAGGGACTGACTTTTGTGACTGCTGGGACTCCCACTACTTTGTAGTAGCAAGTTCTTAGACAATGCAGTCATTTTTGTAAATTTATACATGGGGAGGGTGTGAGAAGTTGGGGAACTTAGAAATTATTCTGGTACCATTGTACAAACCTCTCACTGACAAAACAATAGAGGTCACATCTTATTTATGTGTAATACAAATTATTATGAATCTCAAGTTCTGGTTCCTTTCCCCTTTATCAGGAAAATGGTGAACTTTAGAAATATATATTTGTTACTTCTTCAAAATTGTGTGTTGACAGTGGGGATTATAAATTTTGGTGACTCGGTAATGCCTTATCATTTAAGATGTTAATAGTTTTTACCTAAGAGAGATAATGTAATACCTGTAATAATGTGTACCTAATGAGCTACATAGCCAATGAATCTGTTGTTCTACAGATACTTTTAACCCTAAATATAACACATGTTAAACCCATAACTGGTATATATTCTATTAAAAAAAATTCGAGAGAGAGAATCTTTCTTTAAAGTGTCAAAAGAAAAATATGTCCAATGTAGAACCGAATACATCATCAGAAATCCAATTTCAAGACGATTTATAGATGTATGTTGGGGGAGGGTCATGAAAAAAAATACACTAAAATGGGGAGGGCCATTAAAAAAATTACGACAAGCCGGGGAGGGTCATATTTTTATTTTTATGTACAAACCTAAGTAAAACTCCCCCCCCCCCCCCCTGTACTAAATGACCAGTCCCTAATGTACTGCTACTCGTCCTCTATATATTACTAAGAAAAGCACAGTTGACTGTTTATACAGTCAGAAAAACACAAGACCGAAATTGAACACGGTATAATTGTAGCAAACTAAAGTTCACTTAATCAGGATACCATAAAGTGAACTAGGTATTGCTTTTGGATCGTCACAAAATACATAGATAGTATTGTATAGGTGTTTTCAAATCACATTCTATATCAGCCCTGGACCCCAATATCAGCCCGAGAGCTTTAACTCGAGGGCTAATATTGGTAGGGGGCTTATACAGAATATTATGAATACTATGTTTATCATATACATTTACGAAAAAAACCAACTAAGTTAAACATTCATAAGCTTTAATTCCTGAATATATTAATTATCATGACAACACATGTAACTTCAGAAATCTTCTCACGTGTGTTTTTGCCTTACGGTGTTTGGGTTTCACATGTTCTCTGTACCCATTTCGTTTGTTTCAAAGTTTACCTCATTTTCTTACGACAACTGCCGAATCAATGAAGGTGTCACGCCCACAAATCACGGTCTGCAAATAACTGCCGCGTTTTTCAACGGTGTCCGCCATGTTAAACGACAACCTCGTCCCCAGGGCAAACTTCTCACAGTACTAATACGTCTCTCCTGCATCAAACGTCTATCTATAAGAGACGTAATAGCTCTGCGAGGAGTTTAGTTGAACGTATGATGTGCAAAGGGAGACAACTCTTAATTCCCCGTGACTTCGATCGATTTGTTTCGTACGTTACCTAGGGTTCGAGGTTCAAGTCCCTTAACGACGAGCTGATACAGGTTTTGCCCTTGACGACGGGTTGATAAAGGTTATCTGCCCGCCGGGCTGATACAGGGTGTTTGGTAGAGGGTCTATCATACATGCAAAATCGTCGTATTTATAAGGAAGTATATGATAAATACAAGTAACGCACGAGTAAGGTCCGCAATGGTTAGCTTACTCATTAATTGATGCAACCGCCTTGCCCTTAAATAACATGTTCTTTGTTGGCGGATCGGCTGCCATTCATCAATCATTGCATGGGTTAATTCTGTTCTGAACTGAAGAATTCACTGCTCCGTCCCTATATGTACGTCCTAAAATGTTCCACACATGCTCAGCGGATGATGCGATGCTTTTGACGAGGTGAATATTTTGTTGGTATGTAAAGCAAAGTTGTCAGAAGATAGATTATGTATTATGTAAATATGCATATGTACAAATGAGTTTAGTCAAGCAGAAACTTACGGTTTGATTTATGCAAATGTTACATAGCAATCAAAATATTGTACTTACAAAGCCATCCAGATGCATATTTTCCTGCAATTTAAAAAAAAATGATCGGTTTAATGGGGATTTACTCACACGATATTCGAGAAACAATGTCTCTGAGGGTTCTGTATCTTATAAAACTACGCATATCAACTTGATAATCAAAAGGTTCTTACCAGCCAGTAACAAGAGACAAAGTTGGAATATAGTTATCATCCTGGCAGTACTGTGTCAATCTGCTGATACAATGAGTGGTAGTTACCACATCGAAACACGGTTACAACAAGGAAGATGTGTGCGGCACTCAACACAAGTAGAAACCCTAAGGCATCGTAATATATCCTTAAGTGTTGTGTATACCATTTGCCAGCCATCACATTATTCATTAAATCAAAGTGAAACATGTGTTTTAATGTATCTTATGTTTGACAGGAACCAATCATATAATAAATACATATGTTGGCATTTTATAATAATTATCTTAAAACTTTAATCCTGATACACTAATATTTCACAAACTTTATACAGTAATGATATAAACGATTAATCGAACTGTTGATTAAGAATAAAAATCAGTTTAAAATCTTCTTCAAAATATTGAATAATTTGCCTCGTGCAACACAAACTAAATCTGAAATGTTATTACTTATGGAATCCAATTTGATTCAATTATTCCTACCACTTTATGCTCTTGTCCTAGATACTTATGAATACAATGCACTTCTACTTATGATCCGAAGTCCATTGTTTGAAGATACTATCCTCCAACTTCATAAAGCATTGTTTCTGAATAACACTAGCATATGAAGGGAATAATTAAAAAGTACCCACAGCCTCATTTACCCCAATTACTTTTATCAATATTTAACTTTATTTAAAAGTAGCAAGTCTATAACAGCAGAAAGGCTTTTTGACAGGTAAGAGGGTTATGGGGGTAAAATGAATACAACTTATGTAACGATATATGGATAAAACAGGTGTACGCTTCAAATTCTTCAATAAAGTTATCTTGTAAAGGCTCAGATTTCTAAGCATCCCCCAAGTCTTTTAAAATGATGATTATGTGCTACACAAATTGACACAAGAATAGGGAAACGGATTTAAAGAAACTATTGCCCACAAGAAGTTTTAAAGGGGCAGTAACACCAATAGTAAAACACCCTTCTCTCTTTGGAAAATCAAGTTTAAAAATGAGTGTATATGGTTCGTAAAGACATGGGAATTGGGGTTTTTTGTGTAATTTTGAAATAATAAAATGTGTTCACATTAAAATGCTGCGATTTTTGCTTTATACGCAACTCCGTTATAACCACTACCGATAATTGGTTTGTGTAATAAGATGTTTACCCTCTAAAGAAAATATAAATGACATAAACTATAATTTTAAATGTGAAATTTTAAAAAAATTAAATTTTCAAAAAACCTGCTACTGTACAAGTAGCACACCGTTTTTTTTCAAACCTTTTGAACTGCGGGTACCATCCTTGCAGGATATGTGTATCATTGGAGAGAACACCCAGTGTCATCGCTGGTATTCAATCAATTTAATATTTCGCTTTGATTTTGTCACTTTAAATAATATTGATTATGTCACCTTTGTTTTGGATTTGCTTTAACGAATTGTCCATTTCTGAATATGGAGATGACTTAATTGATATATATTTAGTGATCTGATTTCATTGAACCTTTTTAAATATTGGCATGCAATGGGTTATTTATCGTTGACATAAGCTACCGTTATATATGTATGCCAGAATTATTATAAGATGAAATGCATGAATATGTTAAAGTTATAATTGAAAGTGTAAATTAGTTCAATACTTGATGATAAGTTACTGTAATCAGTTTGCAAATAAACAATAATCAACACTGCCCAAATATGTCATGTACATATTATGTCATCTACATGTACTTTTTATTTAGTTTACCATTGCCAAGTTTTCCCAGCATGTCTCTCATCACTGTTAGAGATAATGGTGTCACATATTAATTGATTAATCAAATAATAACAACACTTAAATATAAAGTATTTGAGAAACATAGATTCATAATGTGTGATGATATTTGATTATCTGTTGATATATTGATATATTTGCACAAAGAACGACAGACTTTAATGCAGTCAACACAAAATTCGATAATGTCTGTTCAATAGTTATATAGGCCCTTGAAAAAAGTGGTCTAGAGTCTGTCTGTTGTTGTTGGTTATATGTCCTTGTATTCACATTTTTGTGTAAGCCTTAATAGAGAAAGACGACTTGAGACAATTGACACCCACATATTTTAAATATATATGTCCCAATTGTCAGATGACATCGACGATGAAAACAAATAATTGCTTACTACATTGTGAACAGTTATAACCAGTGTATGGATTATATTGGAATTGCGTTTCCTTACAAGGTTACTGGTAGAAATTAAGAAAAGAAGGATAGCCAATATGTGAATAAATTCGGAAAAAAGGTAATAACCTAAAACATTTTTGTGAAGCCTCATTTGCTAAAAGATGATCGGATCGGTTCAATTTAAACCATAGTATCATTATTGTGCTATTTCAACAGATGCATGATATATTGATTAAATAAACTGTCATTAATACAAAGTCGTTAATAAGTTTTTGTTTTATTTAGATTTTTTTAGGATATATTTTATATAAATTAGGTGATATAAAACCGATTTAATTACCAAGATTGTCGAAGAGAGTTTATTATAGATATTAGAAATATGTCATTCATGTTTAGTTTCAATATGGCTTAATTGCAAATAGATACGTTGAGCAAACCAAAGTAATTAATATATGAAATGAATTGATTCATTATTGGTAATTAATATACTTTCTTAATGATAATGTAAGAGCCAATCCATTGTTCAAAATGCATGAGAGGAAATTTAATTCTCATTTAACAAATTCAAAAAGGATTTAATGACTCAGTTGTCAAAAATATTGAATAAATGTGTGTGTCATATGCATCATTAATTTTATTAAAACTAAAACAGATATAGGCAACAACCTTATTTTTTGTGATCAAAATTTGAATTCATGTTTCCATCTGCTTAACATCTTATGATTCTTATAGTTATTCTTAATTATTCTGCCAATGTGTGATAAGTATCGACTGTTCTTTTGATGATTTACAACATGCTGTGGCTTTAAACTATTGTCTATCTATCTATTCGTATGGTACTGCGATTCATTGTCTTTCTCAAACTTCATAAAATAAACACTCCTATTTATGGATCATAAATGATTTAATGTTTCAAAGCCACTAAAACAATATATATATATATATATATATATATATTGCACGGTGCCAAATCATTCTGATTTTGCAAAAAAAACGTTTATCAGAGTGATTAGAAGCTACTAATACACAATGTAACACACACTATAAATCTAATGATTGATTGGCTGGATATTGGAAAAACTCTTGTTACAGTTTGCCTTTACATCATATAATTATTTTCAACGCCATTATATTGTGGTGTTGGTTAGTCCCGTTAAAACGATTGAGGGAAACTACGTTCATTCTTTCAAACTTTTTTTTGATACCGATCTGATCACTAATCCTTGGTCGACATTTTCGAAGCTGTCTCAGCACTAAGATAGTCGTAAGCTTATGTTAATGTATGGCACTTACGACTATCTTAGCGCTAAGAGAGCTTCGAAAATATGGGTCCTGGTCATTAAACAGGTTAATTGGCAGTCACCAATCAAAAGAGCAACGATATGAATCACTGACCGAGAGTCAGTGTCTCTGAGTACAATCAAGACGGGTGTTTGTAGAGCTGAATAGCTTTATTATCATAGAAGATGGACATTTATACTTTTAATCCCTGGGTAGTGTTTAATCTGTGTTGTTGTCAAATGGCAGTTCACCGTGACTCACCTTGGGTTCCGGACTGTACTTCCCTTACATACAATTGGTACCGCGTGAATAGTGAACTATGAAGGCAATGTTTAATGGATTTACTTTGCTTTATTCTAGGAAAATCTCGAGAGAAAATAACGACGACTTAGTTGAGTGTTTATTTTTATTTCTCTTTGCAAAAAGCATTATATATTGAAATTTAGAGTAAAATTCTGAATATAAGTCTTTGAGAATTGGTTAAAATAGGTACATGTAAGATGTTTTTTAGTCGTTAGAATTTTTAGAAGAACAGGTTTGTGTCTTTTTATATGATTAACACCATAGCCGGATGTCTCATAACGGCACATTTAGTAGTCTCATAACACCGAAGTTGTCTGTTTCATAACAGCAAAGTTAGATGTCTCATAAGGACATATTTCGATGTCTTACTGCTTGATGTGTCAACACAGAACGAGTTATTGACACATAACAACATGGTTGATGCATCATTTCAGAACTGTTAGAAGTCTCATAGTAACACAGTTCAATGTCTCATAACAGGACAGTTGGGAGTCTCATAAAGACATATTTATATGTCTCATAACAAGAACGATAGATGTATCATAACAGGATAATTAGATGTTTCTTTACAACACAGATGGTGTCTCATAACAAGATATCTGGATATCACCTAGCATGACAACTGGATTTCTCACAGAGGGAAATTTGGATGT
The DNA here is from genome assembly GCA_936450465.1 of Gibbula magus. Taxonomy (NCBI): domain Eukaryota; kingdom Metazoa; phylum Mollusca; class Gastropoda; order Trochida; family Trochidae; genus Gibbula; species Gibbula magus. The sequence goes on from OW388297.1 coordinate 29,068,417, forward strand.
CTCAAAACAACACATGTTTGAGGTATCATATCAATAGAGTTGATGTCTCATGACAACACAATTGAAGCGTTATAACAATATTGTGAGGTGTTTCACTGTTGTTATGTCTCATTGTTGTGTTACGTGGGGTTCTTCATTCATCTTAGGAGGAGAGGCGAGGTTACAAAATCGCACTTTCGGATGTCTAATAACAGACCAATTTGACACAGCTGGATGTTTCATAACGAAACAATCGAATGCCCCATAACTAAATAAACGGATGTCTAATAACAGCACACTTTGATGTCTCATTACAACAAATCTGGATATCCCATGACTAAACAATTGGATGTCTCATAACAGGGTTGATGGATGTCTCATAACAACACAGTTAAAGGTATAATACCAACACAAACGAGTGTATCAGCGAAATAGTTGGATGTGCCACTTATGTATGGCTCATAACATGACAGTTAGATGTCTCATAACATGTATGTTATAACATGACAGTTAGATGTCTCATAACATGTATGTTATAACAGGACAGTAAGATGTCTCATAACATGTATGTTATAACAGGACAGTAAGATGTCTCATAAGATGTATGTTATAACAGGACAGTTAGATGTCTCATAACATGTATGTCTCATAACATGACAGTAAGTTGTCTCATAACATGTATGTTATAACAGGACAGTTAGATGCCTCATAACATGTATTTTATAACAGGACATTTAGATGTCTCATAACATGTATGTTATAACAGGACAGTTAAGTGTCTCATAGCATGTATGTTATAACAGGACAGTTAAGTGTCTCATAGCATGTATGTTATAACAGGACAGTTAAGTGTCTCATAGCATGTATGTTATAACAGGACAGTTAGATGTCTCATAACATGTATGTCATAACAGGACAGTTAGATGTCTCATAACATGTTTGTTATAACAGGGCAGTTAGATGTCTCATAACATGTATGTTATAACAGGACAGTTAGATGTCTCATAACATGCATGTTATAACATGACAGTTAGATGTCTCATAACATGTATGTTATAACAGGACAGTTAGATGTCTCATAACATGCATGTTATAACATGACAGTTAGATGTCTCATAATATGTATGTTATAACAGGACAGTTAAGTGTCTCATAGCATGTATTATAACAGGACAGTTAGATTCTCATAACGTGTATGTTATAACAGGACAGTTAGATGTCTCATAACATGTATGTTATAACAGGACAGTTAGGTGTCTCATAGCATGTATGTTATAACAGGACAGTTAGGTGTCTCATAACATGTATGTTATAACATGACAGTTAGATGTCTAATAGCGTGTATGTTATAACAGGACAGTTAGGTGTCTCATAACATGTTTGTTATAACAGGACAGTTAGATGTCTCATAACATGTATGTTATAACATGACAGTAAGATGTCTCATAACATGTATGTTATAACAGGACAGTTAGATGTCTCATAACATGTATGTTATAACAGGACAGTTAGATGTCTCATAACATGTATTTTATAACAGGACATGTAGATGTCTCATAACATGTATGTTATAACAGGACAGTTAAGTGTCTCATAGCATGCATTATAACAGGACAGTTAGATTCTCATAACATGTATGTTATAACAGGACAGTTAGATGTCTCATAACATGTATGTTATAACAGGACAGTTAGATGTCTCATAACATGTATGTTATAACATGACAGTTAGATGTCTCATAGCGTGTATGTTATAACACGACAGTTAGATGTCTCATAACGTGTATTATAACAGGACAGTTAGGTGTCTTATAGCATGTATGTTATAACATGACAGTTAGATGTAATATAATATGTATGTTATAACAGGACAGTTAAGTGTCTCATAGCATGTATGTTATAACAGGACAGTTAGATGTCTCATAACATGTATGTTATAACATGACAGTTAGATGTCTCATAACATGTATGTTATAACAGGACAGTTAGATGTCTCATAACATGTATGTTATAACAGGACAGTTAGATGTCTCATAACATGTATGATATAACAGGACAGTTAGATGTCTCATAACATGTATGTTATAACAGGACAGTTAGATGTCTCAAAACATGTATGTTATAACAGGACAGTTAGATGTCTCATAACATGTATGTTATAACAGGACAGTTAGATGTCTCATAACATGTATGTTATTCCAGGGACACTCTAGTGAGGGGTCCATTGGTAGAGACATGTACAGTTTAGGTGGCACAGATAAGTATAAGATGGATCCATAATGAAGTAGGTTGAGGTACAAAACGTGTTAAGAATAATTACCAAGCTCAAGCGTTTTCTTAAAGTTAGATAAGGTATAATACATATACTCACCTGCAAAAGAAACATCCCCACATTTTTAAAAGATTATACTATGAAATGCTGCTGTCGGACAAATTAAATGGTGAATGCATCTGATAGACACACATCTGGTAACGAATTGCTCAGAATAACATACACTAAAGCATAATACTTTTATTCGGATGTCTGTGCACATACACTAAGGGCTCTGAAAATGTTTTTTAAAGATTGTTTTTGTCAGAATGTTAAGCATCTAAGTTAAAAATGCATAAAATGTAGAAATGGAATTAATAAAATATGCTGTTGATATTCTTCTTGGAGTTCCATTTGTTGGCTGTTGGACGTCATAAAACAAACGAAAAAACCCTCTTTTACTCTTCTATCTCGCATCAGGAAGGATTTTTCAAAATGATGATTTCTGAAAACGTGACTTTCTCAGAAATATGAACAGATATGGTTTTTAAAATTCAAATTTAGTTTAGTTGGCTTCTGAAGACATGATGGACCTCTGTTGCAGTCATAGGTATCGCTCGTGGATTGACATATATTGTACTTTGTATTTTTCGCATGTGTTTTTAGTACGAGATACAATAAGAGACTTTTCATAAATTGTTAACATTATGTCTGCTCTCTTGGATTCATTCGACCAACCATAATGTCTTGACATCATATCCTGTAGAAACCTATGTGAACAACACAGGTATACATGTTTGGTTTTCATAGAAACCAAATAAATAATAAATGGAGCTTAACGAGTTTAATGGGTGCAAAATACGAACGGAATGGCATAATGGCTTTGAAAGGCAAAGAGCAATAAGGTGGAACAAAGTGTCTGTGCATAATAAATCTACCTTAAGATATCGAGTTGCTCACGTTGATGCTAACATTTTACGAAACGACACAGAAACGTTGAGACGTAAACTTCTTCAGACAGAGATGGTCGATGTAATGAGTTTAAAGTTATTCCTGCTGTTCTGTTTGACACGTGTTACCAACCAATGTCCACAGCATTTCATTCATGGGAAAAAATTCAACGGCTCAAGTTTCAAAACAATCTTGAAATGCCGACTGTATCCGTGTGCTGCAGAATGTGTAGCATATTCTAACTGTAGGTCTGTGAGCTTTGACAGGAATAACATGACGTGTTTCTTACACTTGGAGGATGATTCTGGACAAGCTGACAACCTCCTTATTGATCCTGACTTCTCATATTCTTCAATTAAGGTCTGGGACAATGTGAGTATATCTTTCGCAATTATTATTCCTTGCCACTACTGCCAAAGTATGGACATCTGCAAAACCAACATGTCTATTGAAAAAGAATTTGAACTTTCTTTGATATTTTGAGTGAATTTAGTCATTTGAATTGAATATAATGTTTTTCATTCAAAGTCTATACCTTACTGTAAATAAGGACAGTTTCATATATTTCTATAAGCTTTTTACCCGTTCGATGCCAACTTATTAAATATGTTAGGGAAATATTTTATTTCATCACAAATTTAAGCCCGAGGAAGACTCTCCCCCTACAGAAATGTACGACACTGTCCTCATTTGCTTAAGAGAGTAATGATTTTCAATGGTGAATGACGATTGGCGAATAAATTTGCATTTATTATTCAAATGCAACAGACACGAAAAGGCAAACAGAAATAAAATTTGATATTTGCTATACAAAATTCCTTAACATGTTTAATAATAAGTCATCACACTAATTAATATAGAAATTATGAAACTGTCCTTATTTACTTAAAGAGCCATCAAGGATGTTAATGAACATATCTGAAAATTGCCAAAAATCTATCTCCGTGAAATATATTCACCTAATTTTTTGACAGATTTTTTCAACCCAAAATATGCCGAGAAATTGCACTAATTAGTAAAGGTGTTTTCCAGTCTAAATATAGATCAAGTCTATTATTTTCAAGCGCAAAGCATTGTGGTCTTGCTCAATCACTGTATACAAAGACACGAAAGAAAAATAAAGTTCATGAGTAATGAAAGAAATCGAAATTTAAATTTTTGGCGGTTATTTATATACCATTTCATTTAATTATGTATTTGCTACAGATATTAAAATAATTGTTTTACCCAAATAGGTATTTTGCTTGAATTTTATAATCTATGAGAACATATTTTGCCATAATTTGTTGGTCTTAGCTCAAAATACGTACATTAAATAGGCAATAATATTCTCAGGACATTAAGAATCAGTGTTTATAAAGAAATCGTCACATTCAGGTATGTGTGACAAGGGTAACCTTACTTCCAACAGAAGCACATGCAGCACGTGCAGCACGTGGGTTGCTTTGGCGACTTGCACTAGCGACGAGTCTTCAAGCTTCGCAAAGGCGTATTTGTTGTGTAGAACGTTTTATGCAATAAAGGGAAATCTGTTTATATGACGTTAGATACCCTTGGCGCGTATTACTCGAAGGGGAACCTATCTTTGAAACCAAATTTCATTACATTGTCATGATATGAACATTATTTATGTCACGTTGTAAAGAAAAGATTTCTCTAGCGATTAACGTTATAAGTATATTTTCCACAAATAATTTTGTATTTGAAACACTAACATCCTTGATGGCTGTTTAAGAGAATGGCAAATGATTAACGACCAAAGACGAAAAGCAAAAACATTTGATAGTCGTCTTTCAAAGGCAAATAGCCAAAAGAAATGTGGGTCCTAGTTGTTCTGAGTTTTTCAAATGTCGGGGAAAATGTCTTCCTACTAATTCAGACTTCTCCAAGAGCAAATCCACTGGCTTAAATTGGTGATAAAATAAAATATTTCGGCATCAAAATGTTCAATAGCTTACATAAATATATGGAACTGTACTGATTTTTCGTAGATCATATTGAGTTTGAAAGTTGAAGACGCAAGATGGAAAGCAAAACATTTTGATATTCATCATTCATTTTGCAACACATTACGAAAGATAATTAGCAAATAAATTGCTTTTTGTCATTCAAATATGTGAACAATATGAAAAACAAATAAATTTGCTTCTCGTCCTTCGAATAACAGTCTGAATACTGAATAAACTATTATTTTCTTGTACTATGATGTATCATTACCGACTGTTGGTACTTTCTACCTCATTATATGAGATAGCAATGGAATTTGTCGAGGAAAGAGAGATAACTTTTGTTTTATTCAACGCGAAATTTGTAAATAAATAATAATCATAAATCATTTTAAGCTTTTTAGGTTAATTTTATTAAGCTTATTACTAAATCGTTTGTATTTATTCATTTTGATTCAATATTCTTTACCACTTTATATTATTTTATAGTAATGACATTTTTCAGATCGTACTAGGACCATGTCAGAAACACTCATGTGACCAATACCAACAATGTGTTGTCAAGAGAAATCAAAAGAGATGTATCGGTATGTACCTTGAAGCTAGCGAAGACACAATAATGAAGGCGTGTCAATGTGTACATGTACGTTCATATTAGGTTGTAATGTTTAATATACTTGCAACGACCTTTGAACCAAGCAAATGTTTCACTTATCAACTACTGGGTTAAACAGAATATTATATATTTTACTTCAGGGAAGAAAACAATACTTTCACGTGGTAAACAGACCACAGCAAGCAGTTATCTTGGATCCAAACCTGGCAACGCTGTGGATGGCAACAGGGATCCAAGGTGGGGTTCTGGTTCTTGTTTCAATGTCCGTAGATCCGGAGGTTGGTGGCAGGTGGACCTGGGAGTTTCTGCCTTCATCACTGATGTCCTGATCGTCAACCGAGAAAATGATTGTTGTAGTATGTAGCCTTAAATCAGTCTTCTCATTGCTCTTCATTTTTATCTAACCAGTTGGACTGTTTTCTGCAGTTCTTGTGTATTGCAAATTAATGTGATTGCTTAATCTTATTGCAATAGGTATATCGGAATATTGAAAAGAAAAGTAAAGTGGAAATTGATAGACCTAGTCCCTTCATTAGAACTGGCTTCAGCCCAGCAAATAACCATTTTATTCTAAATTATCTCAATGTAGTAGGTAATGTAATTAAATGTAACATCTAAGATTACAACTCAAGTCTAGTTGCCACAGCTACTTCGGTCGCAGGCACAATAACTTATTTACATGTTCATATTGTAAGAGCCTAACAGTTAAATATAGTTGAATTTACTGGTATATAGCCAACATGCTGTGTACTAAGTATGTGTTGTCACAAGTATCAACACGTTAACGGAGATATTGTTGGTTTGTATATTGTCATAATATTTATTCATAAAGGTAGCACAATAACCATATTCTTTATCACAGATCAGAGATTACGCAACTTTGTCCTTGAAGCATTCAAAGAAGACCCGAGTATTGATTCTACAACAGAAGCTCGTGTGTGTTACAGACACCCGGATGAACCCCTTGCTGCTGGTTCAACAGTCACATTTAACTGTACAACTCCCGTGGTAGGGCGGTATTTCCGAGTGTCCATACCTAATTCTCTTGATGATCAAAACCGTATTCAGCTGTGTGAAGTTGAAGTGTACGGTTGGCCTATTGACTAGCCGAGTGTATATGTACAGCTGCGAACAGAAAGTTTATTCATCTACATGTTTATCATAGTGCAAATATCATGTAAATTGACGTAAAATTATATCATATCAATCAGTATATACCCATGAGTAAAACAATCATTTTCAAAGGCATCCTGTGATATTCTTGAAAATTCAAATTTTGTTAACTTGGAATAAAAGTGTTTATATTGGATATATGAGGACAAATTCATCACAAATACATTGAATAAGTATAAGAGGAAATATATTGTGTATGTTAGACCCAATAAATCACTTACTGAATATTTTACTGAAGAACACAACACTGCAGTTAAAAGTATTGACCCCTGGTCACTTCAAAGAGCTGCCAAAATTATAACTGTTTACTATGAGATATCAAATCAGATTATTTTATCAAAAAATGCAAATGATCGGTTTAGTTTTCGAGTTTATGTGATGCTTCACAGACACGCCAATTTAAATGGTTTTTGCACTTAATTACACCAATGAGTGAACAACATCCGGTACGCAGTTGTAATTCAAAAGGGATAGTGGATGTTTCTAATTCACATGTTGAAATCATTTCTTTAAAACATCTCAAGCACGGCACGTCTCCTGGTCCTGATGTTGTGTGTAAGGATCACTTAATGTGTCCTGGTATGTCCCTAGTATTTCAGCTGTGCGTGTTGTATGATACATGTACCTGGGTTTAAACAATATTGGACATATCATACCAATATATGAATATCTTCTGCCCTTTCAATTATCATGGGTTAACCTTCACATTATCCAAAGGTGAACTTCATCAGCATTTCATTTAGTCTAGAACTAACAAATGGTTTGCAATAATGTAACTATATGTAATTCTGTATAGTCATCACCTAAAATTCGAGTTTGAAAGAATCCTGGAGCTGACACAACCGGAGCGACATTGACAAAGACGGTATCATCCCTAATGTGTGCTGGCAGGTCCTCATTATTTCAGCTGTGGGTGATGTATGATAACATCTGAAGTATGTGTATATACATGTACATGGGATAATACAATATTGGGCATATGATACCAATATGTGAATATCTTCTGACCCTTTCAATGCAATTATCATGGGTTAACCATCGCATAAGCCATAGGTTAACTCGGTATCAGTATCGCATTGTCTGGAACTGACAGATGGGTTTCAATAATATCACGTTAAAACCTCATATTAGAGTTTGAAAGCATCATAAAGCTGTCTCCTAAATTGTATAATATTGGTCTAAATGATAGCATCTGGAGATTGTTGCAAAATGGCTACTACAGGGACCAGTGGTTTCAGCTTGGCTATTCAATTTAAAAATCAACGATCTAATACATAAAGCGAGGTAAGGGTTTAAGCTACATTTCGGTTCAGACTAATAGTAAAATTTTTAGCCCCTTTAAATTCTAGTTCAGCTTCATGTCAGTAAATGTGTCTTATTTCTTAGCTTAATGTCCATCCCTCTAAAGTAATTTGTTATGTACGCTGGAGTTTTGTAATACGTATGATAGAACAATGTCCCCATGTTAAAAGGTTTACAGACAGGATAGTATGTAACCTATAGTTAACCTAATCCCTCTTTCCTGCTTACATAGGGAATAGTGCATTCCAACCACGTGACTTATAGAATATCTAACGAGCTTCCCCTTTCATATCAAGTTTATGTCCCAAGTGAAATAATTTTGCTTTGTCTCGAGCCTTGGTGAGAGACAAACCAAAATTATTTCACGAGAGACATAAACTTGATATGAAAGGGGAACGCGTTATGTATCCTATTTATAACCAACATGTATTTCATACGATTTATTGTGTTTTAAAATATATTTCTGTTGTCCCTTTAAAGGAACGGAACAGCGGAGTAATATCAACCCTGTCACAGCATCTATAAGTTCATATTACGACGTTAAATATTCACGCTTTTAAAATCAAACCATTCTATGATCCGTGATGTTCGGTATGGCGAAACCAGTTGCACTAGTCATGCTGATGGAAGCGTACATAATATAACATCTCCCTGCTTGAGGACATGAGATAAGAGTTATCTTTCGTCGTCGTCGGAATGTGTAAACAAGCTAAAACAACCTCATTAAATGTAAGTTTTAGATGAACATCGCCGATAAAATGGCCTTCCTTTCGGTTGTGTTTGCCTTGTGTGTATAAATTCACTGTGCACCGTTACGAACACAATATTTTCACCGAGATACTGAGCGTTTGGTGCAATGTCATTCCCAACGGCAAGATTGAGAGCAAAAACTCTTGCTGCATTTTTAACTTGGTGCTTATTAGCTCTGCTCTAGTCATGGTGTATTTGTTAATTATTCATTAAAATCTATCATTACGGTGAGTACGAGTTTCTGAATTAACTGAACAATGAGATAAATATTAATTATAAGTGCTGTCGTAAAATACTTGTAATTTCATGAATGAATTCACGTTCGTTTTATGAATGAATAATGTAGTCAAGGCAGTGTCAAAGTTCATCGTTAGCCAATCAAATAACTTGAAGGTGTTATGACACATATGTGTCATAACATTTTGTTATGAAACCCCTTTACGAAGTACCACGTTGGTAATAATATATGGTTATAAACTGTATGGAACAGCTTGACAAACACAATAATTGAATATGTTGTACTCAACACAGTGGTGCTTCTTCAGAAATATACACATGCATCTCACACGAGTCTAGGTATTCTGGGTCTACAATTGAGAGAGTGTGCAGAAAAAGTATAATTTTTATTAAAAAGTTTGATATTAATTATGAATCAATATATTTTTTTAGAAGTTTGAGAAAATTGTAACTTTGAAATTCTTCAATATAACAGAATCGCAGAATATAATGTTCTTTATGTCTGATTTTATTAACGTGTGTCACTCTCAATTAGTTTGAAAGCTTTCTGTTTATTAATTCACTGTTTTTTTGTTTTATTGTAACAATATTTATATTCTTTGAGGCAATAAATACGATCAATATATATATATATATATATATATATATATATATATATATATATATATATATAGAAAAAATAAAATGTTCGAAGAAATTACGATGATTTAATCAGATTCACAAGCATGCTTTCGACCATTACGGGTCTCATCAGGTGAATGACGTTGAGTCGGTTGATGCGTCATAAAGTGCATTATGACGTCACAATACATTGCATAGATACATTCTTAGATACAATGCATAGAAACAGATGTACATTGAGAATGAAATTACATTTTAGAATTGAGTCTTGGCTTATATTTATTAATAAACAATAATTCTTTTTCTGCCAAGCAATTAGATTCAGTTGAATCAACTTTGTATATTGGAAAAACAGAATATTTATTTTTTCCACATAGTTCAAGATGTGCACTAAGAGGGATAGTACGATTGTGTTTTTGTTTAATTTGAGAACGATGAAGATTCATTCTTCTTTTTAATTTTAATTCTGTTTTCCCGATGTATATTTCTTGACATCCATGACAAACAATCATATAAACAACATTTTTTGAATCACATGTCATGTTTCTTTTTACAAAAAACATTTTATTTGGTGGGATACTAACCGATGTGCCCTCAATCAAAATGTTACATGTCGCGCATCGTTTATCACCACATTTTCTAACCTGGGGGGTTTCTGTAATGGAGTCAAATTTGGAATTAGTCAACATTTTCCTTAAATTTCGGGGTTGCCTTTGACTATTAATAATCCGATAATTTTTCAAAATTCGTGCCATCTTTTGGCTTTGATATAAAACAGGCATATGTTGATTAACCAATTTCATCGCATTATTATGACTTGGATTAAACGTAGTGATCAATGGGAGACAACTCTTATCTGAAATTGGAATTTCAGTTTCACTGGTTCCTGGATTGGGAGCGTTTGCGCTATTGTTAGCAGGAGAACTGTCTCGTTTATTATCAGCGGCTTCTCTTAGTTTTATTTGGTCTAGACTCAGTGCCCTAGTAATACTGTCATCTATTAAGTTAATTGGATAGTTTTGATTGGTCATCGCATTATTATGACTTGGATTAAACGTAGTGATCAATGGGAGACAACTCTTATCTGAAATTGGAATTTCAGTTTCACTGGTTCCTGGATTGGGAGCGTTTGCGCTATTGTTAGCAGGAGAACTGTCTCGTTTATTATCAGCGGCTTCTCTTAGTTTTATTTGGTCTAGACTCAGTGCCCTAGTAATACTGTCATCTATTAAGTTAATTGGATAGTTTTGATTGGTCAGAAACACCTTTAACTCCTTAAGACGCTGTTCTTTGATGTTATTTTCTGAGACTATAGTACAGATTCTCCTTGCTAAACAATATGGAATATTACGTTTAGTATGTCGGGGATGGCAAGATCTAAAATCCAAATATTGATGTGTATCAGTACTTTTGTAAAATATATCAGTATTTACAATGCCTTCAGAATCTAATTTGACTTTAACATCAAGAAAATTGATTTCACACTTACTTTTTTCCATAGTAAATGTAAGGGAAGGATTAAGAGAGTTAAGGATATTGTGAATGTCATGTAGATTTTCTGCCGAGACATTCAATATTGCAAAACAATCATCTAAAAATCTTTTCCACATATTTTCTACGTGTTCTTTTGTTTCCTGTCCAAGTTTATTACCCACTTTTTCATAAAATAACTTTTCTAGATATCCCAGAACTAAGGTTGCATAAGTAGGCGCAACTTTGGTACCCATGGCAACTCCCTTTTCTTGTGAAAAATAGCAACCATCAAAGTAGAAAACATTATTGTTCAGACTTAACTTTAAAGCATCTATTATAAAGTTTTCTGAAAATCTATCCAATACGTCCTGTCTAAATTCTTTTATCCAATATGTAATGGCTTCAATGCCAAGTGAAGTATCAATGTTGCTGTATAAACTGCCTACATCAAAACTGACTATAGTAGAATCTTTGGCCACTTGTGTTGGTAGATTACATAGGAAATCTATATCATCTCTGAGGTAACTTTTGACATGTTTACACAAAGGTTTAAGAATTATATCTAAATAATTGCTTAGACGTTGAGTACAACTTTCGGGTCCCCCAACTATCGGCCTAAATGTTAAATCTTCTGGATTAACAATATTTATTACTTCTTTGTTTTCACTTAATACTTTTTCTTGAATAAGTTTACTTTTGTGTACCTTGGGTAGCCCGTAAAAGTTAGCAGTTTTGGATTCAAAATTGGTTAAGTAATCCTTTTCCTTATCTAAAATTTCATTAGAGTAATGTTCAATTAACTTCTTAACTTTGTTACAAACAGCCTTTTCTTTAGTTGCAGATGATTTTTGATAATATTCTGTATTATTCAAAATGGACATGACTTTGTCGCAATAATAAGAACTGTTCATTATAACTATAGCCCCTCCTTTATCCGCTTCCTTAATTATAATATCTGTATTATTAGAAAGATCGCGGAGAGCTTTCAATTCCCCTTTAGTTAAATTAGAATTCTTTTTGTTAACATGAACAGGATTGTTTTCAATCCTTTGACAAAATTCATCTAGATATTTATCTCTGTTGTAAGGCGGGTTAAATTTAGATTTATTTCTGACTAAATTTTCATCCCTTATATTGCAATCTTCCTCATCATCCCCTTCAATGTCACTTTCGTCAGTAGCAAAAAATTCTGCTAGTCGTAACTTTCTTGAAAAAGCTTTCATATCTAATTTGGTATCATTTGAATTTGGTTTGGGAGTTGGGGTAAATTTTAGACCCCTTTTCAAAAGTTTAATTTCATTTTCAGAAAGGGGATGGTCAGACAGATTAATGATTTTTGGGTCTACCCTTTTGGAGGTTTCCAGTTCCCCGGATAACCGTTTTTTCTCTGGGAGCGTCCTCTTTCTAAAAAATACTTATTAACTGCTCTACCTACAAAGGTTACATTGTTATTGTCATTTTCATTTACATATTTACAGTCTTTCTTTTCAACAGTCTTTTGTTTTCTCACTGGTACTGGTGTTTATTAGAATTATTGTTTATTAATAAATATAAGCCAAGACTCAATTCTAAAATGTAATTTCATTCTCAATGTACATCTGTTTCTATGCATTGTATCTAAGAATGTATCTATGCAATGTATTGTGACGTCATAATACACTTTATGACGCATCAACCGACTCAACGTCATTCACCTGATGAGACCCGTAATGGTCGAAAGCATGCTTGTGAATCTGATTAAATCATCGTAATTTCTTCGAACATTTTATTTTTTCTATATGAGACCTGGGAGTTGGAAGATGTTTTAAACTGTTTTTCTATATATATATATATATATATATATATATATATATATATATATATATATATATATATATATTCTGTATTAAACACCAGTTATTGTTTTTTGGCCTAATGAGGGTTTCATCTCACTGATACATTTCACTCAATTAAAGGACAGGTTACATCGTTAACATTTACGGTACACATTTATGTGTGTGTGCGTGTGTATGTGCAATGTCGTACAGATGACGTGCATGTGCATACTATTCAGAATGATTGATATCGAGAAATGTTTAATGTCAATTGAATTGGTCGACAAATATCAGGAAAGTTCACATTAGTAACGGCAACATTTTTGTATAAAAGTATACGCCACCGTGTTCATAATATAACAATTTAAGGTCTGATATGATACCCACGGGCGCCAATCCCTCAGTATTACTCCCTTGGTAAGTGTTACTATTAGCCAGCCATGCTTGTCTTTTCCGCGGACTCACTATCAATAGATAACACTTGTTTGTAGTGATACCGACATTTCCAGGAATCGTAAAAAGATTTAATGTCCAAACCCTGTGACAGGATGGTAGTTTGAAAGAAAACAATCAGTGCATCCCCTTTTTATGTTTCTGTTAATTTCCACAACTAATTTTCTGAGATATTTTATTAGGTTCTCTCTGCTTACGGTATTATCCTGGTTATTCAACCACGAATATATAAAAGCATGGGGTGAGTAAAATAAAACTAGTAATCATAGATTTTTTCTAACAGCTTTGCCCTTATGAAAGGTAATTATTTAGATTATTGAAAACTAATGGTTTTCCTCTTTACTTTCTTAATTCATTGTGTACAATTACACATAACAGAAAGTTCGAAAATACTACAATTAGTTGTCAAAAAGAGCAAATATTATTTTTCCATTGCATACAACACCATGTGCGGAAATAGAACGTGTAATCGTAAATGTCACTTCCCTTTCTCTAATGATGATTGAATTACTCACAGAACCAATATCACACTGTGGCAACTTTGTGTGATCATAAATACAGACCGAGTCATACAAAATACACACAAGGGGTCCTCAGTGAACCTGCGATTCACTCTTAAAAGTACTCTTGCATTTATTCCCTGACATACACAATTAGATTTCAGATACAAATCTAAAAAATGCAAAAAGAAAGAAGACAGAGTCAAAATCAGAAGATGTTTATAGTATGAAAGAAGGGGGAACTTCATAATAAAACTCCGACTATTTTTAGAAACACATACGTTGGGTAAAGTAAAAAAAACTTGGTCTTGTCTGTATATTTTATTGTGTAGGTTTCGCTCCGACCAATGCTTGGTCAATAATTGATTCATTTGAACTTTTTAATTTATTACGTGCTCATGTTGAGACACATTTACAAGACAACTATTGTAATTAATGCTTTTTAGTATTTTTCACAGAAATTACGCTATTTAAACTCATTATTATCAGAAGAAGTGTGCTGTAATATTGTGCTCTTAAGGATCAGCATAACTTCCCACTGAGAACACCTAATCATTTTCTATTATGATATCGTCAGGTCCGGGAAGCTTCCCGTTTTTACTTTGACTGATAGTGTTGAGTTTTTACTGTTCAGAAAAAGGAAGTACAAGTTGATATATTTCCAGATGGAACTCTTTATTAAGATTTTCAACTTAAGTGTTATCTTCGTATACATAATCTTATATAATATCATTTGAATACATGTTTTTAAACGCGATAAACTTGAATTGGCTGTTATGCAACAAAAGGATCTGGGTGACAGTATACCCTCATAGGTTTGATGTCAAAATTTCGACTCAGTTTTGTGCAATGTTGGTTGGTACAGGTTGTTTGATTGAAAGTATATCATACATGCAAATCTTTGTATCTTTAAGCAAGTTTATTGATCTTATGAGACCTGAAACACGGGATAACTGAAATCGCCAGTTTACAAAGATATAAGAAACGAAAATGATTTATAATACATGTAGTTTTGAGTTCCCGCGAAAACAGGATTTGTTAAATAAATGAGGGTAAAACTATTTCATACGTAAGATTAAGGCGATTTTAAAAGAGTTTTGTTGTTAAATCCAGTTCTTCAAAAGCTCAAGTTGGAAATAGACCGTGAAGTTTGGTTTTAAGTAATAATACATTGTGTATAATGTAATACCGGTATAATTGGTTTAGATAAATTTAAGGACTATACATATAGCCAGGTTGTGACAAATGAAGTGACAAATATGATTTAGAACATGTGCACATTTACATTCCAGCTGATGAAGGAGTGCGCATATACTCCGAAACGTCGTATATTTTCACTTTTAAAAAGTTTTTATCCAGAAATCTTCCTGTTTGTATGACACTTCTTAATAGCCTTCAAGACGTGCACATGTTAAGTTATTATCTTCTTTCAATTACCTTTGAAAAATATTAAGTTAATAGTTCCTATCTGTATCATCAGTTGCCATGTATGCAGTCGGTGAGGCGAGGCCACAAGCTAAGTAATTATTGTTTAAGATATTTAGCGATAAAGATACCGGTCTTTATAGAATCTTGTTAGGTCTTTATAGAATCTTGTTACGGAATTAACGGTCCAATTTAACAATTCGATGGATGTTTGTAACAGCAGACTTGATCAATTTCCTGTTTTATGAATCACATCATTTCCGCACTGCTAACTTGCAGGCTTTTATCACCATCATTATTCTCCAAACCACTTGATGCAATACCGGGTAAAGTAGTTAATAAATCTCAGTCTATGTCTTGAATAAGGTCGTATTTCACGTTGTTACACCATCCCTTGTACATTTATTGGAAATGAAAAAAAACGAAATGCCGACAAATTGCAATATGCTTGAATGGTTCGTCAGTTTAAAATAAATGTGGTTTAAGTCCTTTTCATTTTTAAAGCAAATAATTGCCCTCGGTTATGAACCATTGTAAAGAAACAAAAGAAAAACTACATTTAAAATAATATGTTGGATGGTATTTGCTTCATATTCATGCAATTGAAAGCGTCCGCTCGATATGTCTAGATGTCATTTCATCGACGAAATGCTGTACTGAAGTCAGTTACACGACTTAAAGAAACCTAAGAAACTACTTGGTAATTGGCCACACAGGCATCTGGAATTTACTGATGATCTCCAAAACGGTATGTCAACCATTGACAGTATCGTAGGCGTAAAGATGCATTTGTGCATTTTTGTCAAGAGCAGACAATGGTGGGACAGGTGAACTAGTTTAGGTGACAGATGCTAGAAGGTTAGAAATATACCTATATATCTATATAATTACCAACGAATTCCAGTGTGTTCTTTGTGTATCATCAATCCTATATCAATGATTCAATTTCCGATTAGCAAATTAAAAAAAACATTGTAGTTTATATAATAAACTGCTTTATATTACAGAATAAGATTTGAACTTATTACTTTATATTATACTGAATACAATTTGAACTTCCTACTTTCTATTATACTGAATACAATTTGAAATTGCTACTTTCTATTATACTGAATAAACTTTGAACTCCCTGCTTTATATTATACCGAATGTGTTTATTTCTGAAAATCCTATTTCTTACAGTCTCCTTTTCCATATTTAATAAAATGGGGATATTTTCAGAATAAACACTTTTTGTCTGAGTGTAAGACTAAATTATTTTGAGAACAATCTATTTAACAGTCTTTAACATCAAACAATATAAACAGTGGTGAGCTACAGAGCCCATAGCTCTACTTTTGTTCAGTTTTTCGAAAATTCGTGAGTTTAACAACATAAAGAAAATTAAATACTCCCCTTTTTTGTCAGTGTCATGCGAACGCTTCGTAATGTTGCTTTTACTCACACGAGTATATTCACTTACATTGTGTATGTGCAAATTTGCCCATAGGAGTAAATTTAGTGCATGCAAACAGGGTAAACTTGTGTCCGAGAAGGTTAATATTTTTCAATTAATTCAGTTAGATAGGAAGGAGCGCTTTGATTGACGCACTTATAAGTTAAAACACTGTATTGTGTAATGGACTCAAGCCTGTACATGGAGCCAGTAGAGGGAGATTAGCACTGGTGTTATATGAGCAGACATTGAACATATATTTACATATAGAATTTTTCCTCTACTAAATTTGATTTTTTTTTCAACAACGAAATTGACATTGAATACCATATCGCATATCGATATATATTTTAATAAATAAATGGGTATCTCGACAATTCTCAACAAAGTAATTCTACATGTACGTCATGCTTAGGAGTTAACAATTACAATATACTTTTCTACAGGAGCTTTAATTTCAGAATGCATGTGTAATGTTGACTATTCACTAATTACATATATTATTCTTTCAAAAGTGAACCTACAATCTCTATCATACTATGTTTGATCTATGGAGATATTACTCTAGGGGGATATGGAAATAATAGAAAGGATTACCGAATTTACTTTGGCATAGAATAGTCTACTCCGATACGATACAATATCACAAGCCCTTGTGATCTAAGTGTGAAATGAGACTCGGAACAATCACTTGACATTACAACTTGAGGACGTCCATGCTCTTCAACTCACTGCAGTGTTTGCGTGTGGTTAAACCAGGAAGTCATGGCGGAGATAAATAACGCATGACCGACGTGATAGCTCAGCAGCGTGTATGTGGTGAGGAATGTAGACTTTTCAGACACTTTCAAAAGTACTTCTATTGTAACATGGCTATGAATACTATTTCAGAGAGGAAGTTTGTATCAGCTGTGATGAAATTAAACGTGGTGACACTAGCGAGTATTTATGGTGGCTGTAGTCATGAATAGACTCTTGGGATGTCTACAGAAGTGATGGTGACTGAACAATGTATCTCAGGACTCGTATATAACATTAAATACACTCTTCACTAAGTTTAGTCCTTAGTTAAACTCTAATTAAATATAACGGTGTTGAGGCCGGACGAATTGAATAGTTGCGAGGAAATTAACTAAAATTATACTGAAGATCGTGCTTATTTAATAACTTTATTTTGGTGAAATGCATGTCAGTTTGTCGACGCTCCATTACTGAAAATAATTAGACGGGATAACAATAGCATAATGCCACAAAGGTATGATATATCTCGAAAAAACGTATTAAACATACGCGAGTCATTATCTTAAATGACAACCTTCAGACTCCGCATATGCAGTGGTCGACTTCGAGAATAACAAACCAGGTACGAGTGATTACAGGAAATATGCACGACTCGAAATGGTGTTAACACTAAACAAAAAAAATTGCAATTGACATTTTAAAAGTTGTAGTCGGACGGCACCTGAGATGAATATGCAAGTTTTCAATATGACAATCGACAACCTATTGACTACCCATTTAGGTTGTCATTCTCAAGTATAATAGTTGTCAATTTGCCAATAAAAAAGTTGTACTCAGACGGTGCCTTAGATGAATATGCATGTTGTCAATTGGACAACTGACAACATATTGACAACCCATCTAGGTTGTAATTCTAGGGTGTGTATGGTCAAATTCTTGTCATACATTGCGAAAAAGTTGTTGGTGATAGCAAAGTTTTTATGCAACAATTTAAACTTAGGCTCTCTGATATTCTAAAACAATCATGGTCTGCAAATGTTCATAATCTGTCATATTCATTTCCCTACAAGCATTTTCAATCAGCACTACATGTATGAGTCTGTATTTACTGAAAAGTTGACAATATTAACTGCATTGAAGATGAAATTCACATTCTTTTTTATAGTAAACTGTATGAAGTTGCCAGAAATAAGTTAATTGCTCCATTGTTGTACAATACATCAAACACACATAATTTGATCTACATTCTTAGCAGTAAATTAAAGTTATTATCATGAATGTTGTTAACTTTTTAAAATGTGTATGTAAAACTAGAGCTGCAAATTGTAAATGTGCACTTGTTCCATATTGCAATGTTATTGTATTTTGGGCCTTTGGCCTTATACTGAATAAAATGTCTGTCTGTCTGTCTGAATTATTTATTAGATAAAACAAGAATATCAAACCATTTCCTTTTTTGGTACACTATTTTACCAAAGGACATCACATATCCCACATGTATTATCATTTCATTGCTGAGGTTCTCCTTTACTGGATAGAATGATGGATAAACATCGGACTTATCCTTCTGCATTTAATTTTGAAATTACACTGTATTTGATAGTTTTTTCCCAGGTCTATTGGTGACTTTCAAGAGCATATTGTCTAAGAGCGTGTGTTTTTGCTGAAGTTTGGTGGTATTCCAGATTATAACAGTAAAACACCGCTATGTACATTGCCAAGGCTTCTTGCAAATTACAGCTCATGGGTGACTTTCCTCCCTTCAGACATGACAGTAAACGTGGCATTCAAAGAGGTCTCCTTCATTTCCCTCATGGATGATGAAGGAGGGCACTGTCCTCGGAACCTGTAACAACATGACGTTAACACATTAGTTCCATATTGAAGAAAATATTAACAGACCACGAACAGATTTAAATTAGATACATTAGTAGGATTACTCTTGAATATCTGGTTCGTGTTTTGTATTCCATGGGCTGTACACAAAGACACCTGAAGTAAATTGGTAGTGCTCACGTATGTATTACATACTTCACAATCCTTTCCGAAAAATGTACCCACTTCTTCTGTTAGAAGACCGGGAATGTAGCACACATCCGATATTTATGAAATTATTTTAGTGTGGTAATCGTAATTTAACTTATTTACGAAAAGAATTATTCATTTTATATAATATTATGATATTGGATAATGACCTGTTTTGATATATAAGATATATAATAAATCATTCAATATAAAAGATTAAATGATGATTACATCAATTTACACATTACAAAAATTGGTAAGATACTACTACTTATGTCCGTGAGACATCATTATTTTAGATCGCATTATTTGTATTTGTTTGATCAGAATTGAAATTATTTAATACACGACTTAATTCGAGTCGATCTGTTGTAAGGCTCATCTTCCTCAATAAACCTTCCACAACAGGTTTAGCAGTCGTTGTCGTTCTAAGTAGTTTGAAGACGCCTTTCGACATCTACGCAATGCCTGCTAAAATCGTCGGTTTGAGTTCTTGTTCCGTTATGCGCCTGTACTAGCAAATATGCAATATTGATTTATTTACATTTAATAAATAGAAAGAGATTTATTCAGTAAGAGAATAAATATGTAATAGCTCTGCATGTAAACATAATGTTAGTATTTATTTCTTCCAAACCACTTTATATTAGTGTAGGATACAAATATGCAAGAACTGTTTCATCCAGTCTAGTTATAAGAAAAACAAGTATTTGCCACTAACATGGCAATGTCCCCCACCGTTAACATTGAGTTTAGTAAGACACATCATTCGGTCAGGTGTCAGTCACCTTGAATATAATGTCAATGTCATCAAAATCGACTGCCGTCTGCGTCACCCCACAATGTAGACTGACACCAAATTTGAAGGATGTTGGTGCTTGGGTTCATGAGATATTGCGTTAAAAAGAGTTCGAAAGGTGGTCGAAGTATTGAGCTGACCTTGAAATGAAGGTAAAGGTCACCAAATTCGACTGGTGCCTGCGTAATTATATAGGCCGTCAAACATATTAAGACATTATGTCCAATCGCTCACGAGATATCGTGCTAACAATAGTTCGAAGAGTGGTCCAAATGTTGCGGTGACCTTGAAAATAAGGTCACGGTCACTAAAATCGACGGGTGTCTGCGTCTTTTCCACATGTAGACCGTCACCAAATTTGAAGACTGGATGCAACACTTAATGAGATATCGCGTTAACAATAGTTCGAAAAGTGGTCAAAGTGTCGTGGTGACCTTGACAATAAGGTCAAGGTCATCAAAATCGACTGATGTCTGCTTCGTTCAATGTAGGCCGACACCAAATATGAAGACTTTGGATGCAACGCTTCATGAGATATCGCGTAAACAAGAAATGTACCGTATGGACGCCCGCCGCTGAATATATAGTCCCCCGTTCCGCGTTGCGGCTGGGGACAAATGCATTTTAAAACTAGAAGAGCGTTTGCGGGACACCGCAAAAGCAGAGCAGCTCCGAAACTTTGGGTCTCGCCTTTCCCTGTTCCGCCTTCTCCTCAGCATAAATAAAATGGGAATTTTTTTGGACAAAATGTTTTTCATTATTCAAGTTATTCTAACAAGTTGAATCATCACTGGGTTCACTTTTCACAACTTTGTTCTTAAAACCTATTTCTGATTTCAAAATTGGATCAAAAGATTAACATGGCCTTAACCAATATATCATGACCTTGAACTTTGACCTTCAAGGTCACACCATCAATGATTACTTTTCATTGTGTATAACAATCATTTATAAACCTAGGTCGGATTCTGTCTGTTGTTTTGTAGGTATCTTCTTTTCTTGGAATAACCTCTAAAGAGGTCTTACTTCCGAGAATAACCCGGTATGAGGTTTTACTTTTGAAAGTAAGACCTGAACCTAAGGTTTTTTTTAAAGTAAGACCTGGAAATGCACTTAGAATAATTTTTCAGACTTGCAACGCAATAGCCAACAAGCAGCAATTATTATCGAAAATTATACACAGTTAAAAATTTCCAAGTTGAAATAGCTGGATTCGAACCTGGCACTCTTCGCTCTCTAAACTGGCGCCTTAGACCGCTCGGCTATGCAGACCGAGATGATGAGTGGAGTTGAATTACTACATTTATAGTCATACCTTCTTTGCCTCGATATAACGCAACCGAGGGCGACTCTTCGCTCTCTAAACTGGCGCCTTAGACCGCTCGGCTATGCAGACCGAGATGATGAGTGGAGTTGAATTACTACATTTATAGTCATACCTTCTTTGCCTCGATATAACGCAACCGAGGGCGACATACCCTTTATAAAAACACGATTTGGGAATCAAAATTATAAAATGTAAATGTTTACATTTGACGTTTATAAATAGGAAGAAAACATTCCTCCTTCGTCTTCTGCTTTTAAAATGGTCTAAGCGGAGGAATAAGGCCCTTTGAGCGTCCGAAACTATAACTCGTAAATTTTGATAGTTGACGGTTTATAAGCTGGAGAAAACACTCCTCCTCGGTCTTCTGCTCTGAGAATAACCTCAAGGTCGGGATAGCCCCTCGGGCTAACGCCCTCGGGGCTTTATCCCTCCCTTCAGGTTATTCTCAGAGCAGAAGACCTCGGAGTCATGTTTTCTCCTTAACGCAATGACTCAAAAGTGTTCATTGTTAACATAAGGCATATTCACAATAGCACGCTTAAGTTGTGACCTTGCTGTGACCTTGACCGTTGACAGATTTTAGCAAAAACGTTTTCAAATCTTGGTCTTTCTCCATAGTTGATATATACCAAGTTAGGGCCTGATAGCACATAAGTTGTTGAAGTTATCGTGTTTACAAGGATTTTTGTAGTGATTTCAGAGCGCATGACTTTGACCTTGAATGTGAGCATGTCAAAATATTTCCCCAGGTGTACAAGAAAGAAGCTATATATATGAGGTGTTGATACCTTCATGGAAAAAAGTTATTTAGTGATTTCAGAACTGGTGACTTAGACCCTATCTCGTGACCTTGACCTTTAAAATTCAAGGTCACACAATAAGTGATCACTTTTCATTGTGTATAACAATCATTTAGAGATTCAAAGTGTTAATAGTTGAAATAAGACATTTTCGCAAAAGCATGCTTAAGTCGTGCCCTCGCTGTGACCTTGACCTTTGACGGATGTTAGCGAAAACCTTTTCAAATCTTGGCCTTTCTCCATAGTTGATGTACACCAAAGAAGAGCCTGATAGTACAAATATTTTTCAAGTTATCGTGTTTACAAGGATTTTTTTAGCGTTTTCAGAACTCGTGACCTTGACCTTGGACAATCATCCACCAGGTTTATAAGAAGAAAGAAGCTATGTATAGTTGAAATAAGACATTTTCGCAAAAGCATGCTTAAGTCGTGCCCTCGCTGTGACCTTGACCTTTGACGGATGTTAGCGAAAACCTTTACAAATCTTGGCCTTTCTCCATAGTTGATGTACACCAAATAACAGCCTGATAGTACAAATATTTTTCAAGTTATCGTGTTTACAAGGATTTTTTTTAGCGATTTCAGAACTCGTGACCTTGACCTTTGACCTTGAATATGAACATGTCAAAAAAATTCCCCAGGGGCATAAGTAAGAAGTTATGTATATGAGTTCTCAAAACCTTCTAGGAAAAAAGTTATAGCGAATACAAAACGCGCGTGCGGCGGCGTCGGCGATTGAAACTGCGCAAAAACTGATAGCAGCTCCGACTTAGTCGGAGCTGCTAATTATGTGTAATATTTCTAAAGGCATTGTGGATAGTATTGACAATGGGGGCTTACA
Source organism: Gibbula magus (assembly GCA_936450465.1). Lineage (NCBI taxonomy): Eukaryota > Metazoa > Mollusca > Gastropoda > Trochida > Trochidae > Gibbula > Gibbula magus. The sequence continues at coordinate 29,091,875 of OW388297.1, forward strand.
GAGTGAACTTCACGGAGATATCCGTATATATATTGCATCAAGGAAATAGCTTCTAGAGGCCTGACTTGGGAAACCTCCTTTGTCGAGGATCCAAAGAACGTGCCGTGGCAAGACCTCGGGTAATTTGTACGGAGAACGCCATGGAACACTTGATATCCGGCTAGTACTGTTACATAACCGATGTTTATTATCCAGCAATAAAGTAACCATTAATCACTGAAACATAGACTGTTCAATAAATCTGTGTGTGAAAACGTATATCTCATTCTCATTGTTAATAGATATTTCTATTTCACTCAAGGACATACAAATGGTGGTCGACATAGTCATGTATTATTTACCATTGAAAGCCATTCGTTTCCACATATACGTTACATTTATTTTGGTATATATATATATATATATATATATATATATATATATAAAAATTTGGTATATATATATATATATAAACTATAGCTTTCTTTATTTCTTTTTTTAATATTGACGTCACGTGAAATGCAATGTCCTGCTTCTTTCTTGGTCACTAAAATCAAGATCAATAATTTAAGAGGATTATATCATATATATAGTAAAAATAGTGAATAGTAAATACATAGTAATTTCACCTTCTAGACAGCTGAAATCGTGTGTACAAACTTATTGACCAATGGGGATTCTAAATTGTAAACTTGGTGAGCCTGTGACCCCAAATAGGGTCCCATGGGTCACAACCTTAAAAACCTATTTTCATCTTCTTCTTCCGTACCAATGACTCTGGAGAGCTGAAATGTTGTGTGCAGACTCTTGGCCAACGGGGATTCTAGATAGTAGATTTGGTTACCCCTGTGAGGGTCATAAGGGTTATAACCTAAAAAAAACTATTTCCATCTTTACTCAAGAACATAACATATGTTCGACCTGTGATAAATTCTCCTGGAAAATATACATTTTGAAATGAATTTAGTTTATTGTTTTAAACCTGTGAGCTACAGAGCCAATGGCTCTATTTATCAACTTTGCATATCTCAATCATTGTGTACCAGAGACTATTTTCTAACAAAGTTTTTGTCAGAGCTGTTCATGTTCAGGAAGGTATTCATTTGGGGGTTTACGTGTGCCTTTTAGAAGTTGATGTGGATTTATATGCATATTTTATGAACGTGTTGTTCCTTCTTTTTATATGTCTAAAGGAAATTATTCATAAGATACTTTTTGCTAGAAACATTTATGATCTATGCAAAGTTTATGCAATTCTATCAAATTTTGTTATCATGAACCTTGGGTATAGTTTTGCTTATATTGATAATCTTGATGTTCATATATAATTTCATATCATAATATTCATATATATCATCACCTAAAAATCTAGCTGTGTCCTTTGAAAAGTTTGTTTTAGACATGTTGATATAGTTTTTAATCAATATCACTTCCGTCTTTCTCTTAGGCCAACAGCAATAAGTATGGTTCATTTGCTCAAATTATAATTAATCTTAATAATTAAAGGAGAATAGAAGCTCTGCTCACTGTTGCCTTGTTTAACATAATGTTGATTGGATTCAAATGCTTATTGGATGTCTACATCATACACATGTGCTGTGTCAGTGTATATTTGAGTGCTATACAAAAGCATGTGTCACCTGCTCTGAAAGTAATTGAAACAACAAACAAATTATGTTTATTGAAATGCCACATGGTGCACAAACAAAACTTGATTTCACTTCTCTATGTAAATAGCCAACATTTCTAGTCATATACTTGCCGATGACTAAGAACAACACACCAAGTGGTGTACCACTGAGAATGAAACAACATTAAAATTTTCCAAATTGAAGGTCATCTTCATGAAAGCTAAAACACACGACGCATCCTGCAGAGTATGTGTGACCATTGACTCGTACTGACTGACACTGATAGACCTCAGTTTCTCAGTTAGTAGGCTTGAAGGGTCAATTGTACCTGGTGATCAAGGAACATCATTTTCATCGTACTTCCACGACGATGCTCATACTCACTTTCATCCAACAGAAAGGATGTCGATTCTGCCCACAAACATTGGTAGTGCTGGTGACGATAAGATCATTCATCTTACAGCTTGAACCATCACATACGTCTCGCATTTTCCCATCACTTGAGTGATGCGGATTCATGACCTGGGTGAAAACATCATCATGCTGAAGATGAGATTTAAGACTGTCTAGTATTAGTACAATTGAACATTGTCAGGTTTTTCATCAGGTAAATAACCGACAGCATGTTCAACTGGTTGTACAAGGGAAATGTACTTCTGACGTAGATCAATGATCAATGGGCAAGCTGACATTGACGTTTGCTGGTTTCCCGTAAAGGTAATAACTGTGGTGCATATTGCCTTTGTAAATCAATCGGGGTTGGGCTTATTGTGTTTGGATATGAGCATCACCCGGTCCGTCAGCATCTTCAATAATATTCTCGTTCTCATTATCAATATCTTCGCTTTGAACCTTCTTTGAAACTTGTGAACTGTGCTTTGATTTGATGTGCCTCTTGAAAACCCTAATGCTCGTAAATTTAGCTTGGCAAGATTGTATACCGCAAGTAGACGAAAGCTCGGGTGAAAGGAATGAATTGTAATGTACAACTGAACACAAGAATATACACTAGCTTAATTATCACCCATTTCACATTAAAAATATAATACAAACCAACAATATTTAAATCAAACTTGTTAAAATTTGTAATTGATAATTTTACCAATGTATTCAGTCAGTCCATTTAAAAGTGCAGTCGGGTCATATATAGTGTGTTTAAAATTTTAGAATGTAGTTATTTTAAAAACATGTTTGATAAACGTCTGTGTTTTTTTAAACTGTTTATTACAACTACTGTTTTCGACCAAAATGCCTGTATGAATATATATCAGACTTCAAATATCATAGGGATGTCTAGCGGAGTGTTGGTCTATAATTGAGTTTAATCCTAAACGCTGTCAAAATAATATTTTTTTCGTTGAGGGTGAATTTGTTTTGTTTGTCTTTAAAGAGATATTTAAACATATCATTAACATATTACATTTGAAGGAATGTACATCTAAACTAGAAAAACGTAATATGTTTCAAGGGATGTAACTCTTAATAGACAAAAACTCTTAAAACGGAGGCAACTCTTAAATGATGTCAATAGATTAATGGATTGTCAAGTTGAACTGGAGCGTCTGTAAGAGCGAACGGGCAGATGAATTCCATCGTCATGTCCTATACTTTTGTAAGGTAAGGAACTACCTTTCATGTTCAAAGAGTAACAAAGTAGCCACCATCTAAACTTTTATATCGGTAGGCCTTTACGAAGGGAAAACGTATTGGCAGAAAGATTCTGTTTTAATTAATGAAATATTTCCGATACACTGTCATTAATTTTTCTTTGTGAATAGTCAGTTGTCTTGCAGCAATTTGGTAATTTAAAATGATTCCCATTGCGTTTATGATTTCGATTAATTTACTGTCCAAATAAGGAACAGAACTGAGTCTGTGCTCTATAAATAATATATCATCATGAACAACATGATCAATTGTACTTACATTTATTTGTTCTCTGATGATTTTATTTCGGTGGATTTATTCACAAATAAGTTTTATCAATTAAATTGCCCTGATGATATGGACGCTTTTTGAGTAATACTTTGCAAAGACAATAGTTTGAATACATTTTCCACAGAAATGAGGTCAGGTTTAGGAAACTTGTCTAGTATTTTTAAAAAACAACAATGATTAGGTTGAATTTGTTTTGGTAAAATGAGGACGACGACGAGACAGACGACAATAGTATTAAAGTATTCTATAACCTTTAGGTCGAATCATGGGTTTATTTAAGAAATAGAAGACGAGTTGGAGTGTATTATCGTTGAATAAAACATAGCAGGGAGCATAAAACACGAAGGGCGCAGCCCTGAGTGTTTTATGCTCTCTGCTATGTTTTATTCTACGATAAAGCACGACAACGACTCTTCTATTTTTTATATGAGATGCCTTCAAATAGTTACTCGCTTTTATATAAAAACCGTGGAGATATTACGTTGTTTGTATAAACTATATTTTGAAAATATTAATGCCTCCCGTTGTAGAACATATCCACTAGCATTGAACAATAATCAACGTGACGTAACATATAAGGTCATTTGCTAAGCGATGCTCAAACTGTCGTCAAATCACGAGCATGTTTTATTGTATCATAAAGCACGCTGTGGGTCCCATTGACCGCCTGTGTTTTATTGCCGTGGGTATCTTATATTAGTTATTAAACGAGATATTATGTCACCTGGAATATTTTTTCGGCATAGGGTTGATACCTATGTATAAGAGTAGAACAAGGCTGTATATTAAATATATGGATAATATACGTAAACGTTACGATTTTGAAGCAAATTTATGCCGGCAATTCTAAGGAATAAAAATCTTACTATTAAAAGGTCTATTGTTCAAAGTTTCCATTTGATTGTAGTCTGTTTCTGCAAACAACGATATCTCCGGTTAAAACATGAACACGTAATTGAGAGAGATTGTTTATTATGTCGAATACGGTAAATATTACAAAGATAAGTTTCACGAGACGTTTCTCTTAACTTGGAAAACTTGAACGTTTCAAGGGACGTAACTCTAAATAAAGTAGCTTTTCAAATTGAAACAACTCTAAAATGTTGTCAAAAAGATTGTGGATTGGTTGGACTGGGGCGTGTGAAAAATCGAATGTTTGTAAATATCCAAGCCCAACGTGTGTTTCACTACTTTCATCTTAAAAGAGTACGTAACAACCATTTATGTTAAGTTTAATCAAACTGCATTGTTGACCTAATCGAATTTCATTGAAATGACTTGCAATTTCGAACACGTAATTTTTCACACTTGTCCTTAAACATACATTCATAAAAATGTTAATTCATTGTCTCTCAACATTTACGTGTATGGATGTCGTTATGTACTTCAGTATACTTACTATAAACGGGGATTCTTTTAAATCAGCGCTGATGTTCTTGTGACGTTGCAATTGACCTTCAAATAGTGCAGCAGGAAAAAGAAATGACAGCAACGCATGCGCTAAAGAATTGACAACCTTTTATCGTCAATATTTTATCAAACTAATCAAAATGACAATGCTGGTTGTCAGCTAGCATAACTTGAATATTGACAAATAATATTGAAAAATTGTGGGCATAATATAAACCCCATAACAATTCATTTTAAACAAAGAAATCAAACTTTAATAACAGTTTTTAAAAAAACGGAGAAATTAATATAAACTGTGATTGTCGTGTTGACAACGAAGACTTTTCCATCTTTACCGTCATACAAACAATGGCAATAAGTAAGTTGTCAGAATAGGACATGTCAGCAACACATGCGCTAAAAAATGACGACCTGTTGTTTTCAATATTATATAAAAATAATCAAAATGACAATACTGGTTGTCAGTTAGCTTTAGCAGCCTTTTGAAATCAAATTTAGTAGGCATAAACGAAAACCATAACAATGCATTTCAAACTCAAACTCGGGCTTTAATAAATAGGAAAAAAAACGTTAAACACATTACGGAACCACATATGACTATGGTTGTCACATTGACAACGAGATATTGTCCATCATGACAATGCAGATTGTCATACTACTACTGACAATATATTAGTTGTCAACGTACAACGACAACGTATTTTTTTTCAGTGCAAAGTCGCGAGCCTTGGCGAGCGACTGACATCAATTCGACGAGTGCATATTTCCCGTATTCACTCGTATCGAGTTGGATATTCTATATATTACCAATTACATTAGATTAAATACACATTTACGAACGACAAACGTTTCTTTTGTGAGACTGTAGTAAGTGATATTGATCAGCTGATTTGTATTCATGCTCGTGTTACACCGACCATCTCCCGTGGTCAAACACTATACAAATAGTTCTTTAATAAAACGACGGGAATTGTATATGGTTAGTCTATTTTGATAACCCATAACATAGTTTTGATTATGACGCACATTTACATTAAAGTATCTGTATCATGTACGATCATGTACGATCATGTACGATGCAACCTCAAATTATTTCAAAGTACATCATTTCGTTTTACTGCAGTACCCCACAGTACGAATGACTGACATGTGCGTGTGACTGAACGAATAAGCGTTGAGCCGAAAATTGGACAAACCTGTCAACTTTTTTAAACGTCAACGGTTACAAATAGCAATGTCCAGAAGACGAATCTACAACGAATGCATATCAAATTTGTATGCGAAGAGGGTCAACCAATCTGAGGTTTGATGAACATTTCGTCTCAGGAATGTGGATTTAAGCCCCATTCACGTCATGTCCGCCGTAGGTCCACACAAAAGAACGATAACTAATCGGACGTTTACTGACGGTGAAGTCAGAGATGAAATAAAAGATAACAACAACGAAACATAGGACCCAGGAATTGTGTACCTATGGAAATATATATATATATCATGATGGATTCTGAATGTAGATACACTGTGTGCAAAGGAATGCCCTGGTGAAAGATTCTTTCGATCGTGGTTGAACTGCAGCCCCGATGTCAAACGTGAAACGACTGGCTTGATCTCATTCTGGACACTTATTCTGATTCAGAAACATCTATTGTTCTGAATCTAATGTTGTGTCTCGTTGATGTTAGGTATATCTAATTATTTATTGATTGAAACTTCTGGTGTCCGGAACTGTTTATGGTTTTACTCTGTTGGCAGCCATTTTTATTTACAAACAACGACGACAATGCGAAGCCGTTGATATTCTAATACATAATCTTCAGTAACTTGTCTTTTTAATGATTAGTGACAATGTCGATAAATCCACCTTTTATAGTTTCGTATATACAACCTTTAATAAACTAAATATTTTTATATTCTTGATCTGTTTTTATTCTTAAAATCGAGGTGTGTGACGGTGAGTTGGGCACGTTCTATTTATAAATTAAGTAAGTAAGTAGTACCGTCAACTAATCGTCGTGTCATCCTCTGGCGGATTCTCTCAAAACGTGGCGGATTCTGGAGAATTCAGAAGAATACGGCAAGCGGATTCAACCACGTTTTGTCCTGTGCAAGTGACCAATCAACGTTGAGAATCACTAAAGAGCACATGTGCGGATATCACACAAATAATCACTTGTTTATGCTAAACCGTATGGGTAATATAGAATTAGAATTAAACAATATGGTCAGTGTGATCACTGCCAGTATGTCAGCTACAGACATTACATGCCATGTCACGTGAAGGGACAGCACAATCTGACTATTTTTTGTTATACACGTTTCTTCAGGTCTTTGAAGGGCATTTAGAAGTGGCATACTAATAACAGGAATATTCTCTGGATTACAACTTCTTTAATGTGAAAATACACGACGTTTCGGAGTACATACTCAATCCTTCATCACATTCCACCTGATGAAGGAGTGAGTATGTACTCCGAAACGTCGTGTATTTTCACATTAAAGAAGTTGTTACCCAGAAAATCTTCCTGTTCTTCTTTAATGTGAAAATACAGAATGTTTTGGGATGTATCTTCTCTTCATCAGGTGGCAGTTGTTATCCATAAAATCTTCCTGTTTTCACCGTTCTTCAGTTATGATATCAACAGTCATCAGCATAAGATCAAAAGCACCATAGCGTAAACGAGAGGAGTGGACCGGAATATCCTTACTTATCGATATCTTAACGTTCGTCCGTTTAATAATTATCAGAACCTATTGGATAAATTAATCTCTATAACTTTACAAATAAACGTCCAGTACAAATTAAACAGCTGTTCAAGTGGTATTCAATTGTTTCCCAACATAGTTACTTAAAGCTTCTATTATTTGCAGAAGTTTTTGCTTCAAATACATGTACTATTTACGACCTTCAGCAACAATCAATGAATAAGAAAACTGTTGAAAACAACCTGTCCTTCATAAAGATAAACCCAGATTTACTGTATTTGAAAGGAAGCAAATTGTCGAGAAAGGAAAATGATATCAAAAAAACAATAACATGGAGACTACCACCTTATATAAAGACCAGGATATCTGTTTTACTTATCACCTTTCATCGTTGGTTCATATACAACTGTTACTGTTCAAGCACGAAAAGTACTGATGAGTACATTGAAAAAGAGGCACTTTGGCATTAATGTTTATTTTTTTTCTAAATGAGATTTGAGCTGTTTTAAAAATATGTATTTCTTGACAAAACATGAAAATAAGATATATATATATGAATGCACACATACAGACATTGGACATGTACCCGTAAAACCCGTTATACCCGTTAAATTTTCATTTTGTTAGAAGTATGTTTATACAGCATTTCTTCTCATGTTATAAAAGCAACCAAGATACAAAAAGGAGCGTACTTGTGATGGACTGAAAGCTCACTTCCTATCTCTCATTTCATTGGTCGGTTAAAGTTTGTCAAAGATCAACTGCATATGCTCCCAGTAAATAATTCGCTCGATGTTATGTGTAACATTAAAGCTAGTTTATTTTACTGTACTTTATTTTGATGTATACCATTTCTTTGTCAGAAACATCCTTCGCGAGAAAACAAATGTGCTTTCATGTAACAGGAAGTTGTCTTTGACAGTTGCAAATGAGAACGTGTTTTGTAATCTCTTAGTACAAAAATGTTGTCATACATCTTGCAAACATGTGAAACCAACATCATGTTGTAGGCGTGAATTTAGGGCATTGAGTTGACGTTTTCTTGTAATCTTGTAATCAAAATTGCTGCAAGAACAACGACGTCCTTCAAACAGTCTGAGCCTTTCTCACGTTTCCCACGGAATAGGCGATATCTGAATCCGAAATATGCTAAAATCGATTGATTGATTGATTGTTTCTATGGATATTTAACGAGCGGTTCAAGCGGAGCTGTTTTCCCACTTGGGCTAAAATCGAGCAATATTTCTAGGAAATACCTGTGCCTCGACCCTCTTACTTTAACTTTGTAATAAAGATGTCTGACTAAGTCCAACAATATGTTTCACATACATGTAGACTGTGGTTATGCAATAGTGTCAAACAAATAAACGCAACAGATACAACTTTCACATTTTCCATTGGAAGCAAGATACTGTAATAAATGAAAATTTCAATAGACAAAGCCTGATGTATCGCGCATTCGTTCAGCATCCAAAGTATGTCGCTGAAGTTAGTACCTGGCATGGCCACCATGTGCTGCTAACGCTGCCCGAAACCTGCTCTTAAAATACTGGAGAAGTAACTGGATTCTTGTTTGTGGGGTTTATCGTCATTCAGTTTGCAAGATACGCGTATGGATCGATTTGCCGTCCGATTCCGTTGGAACATAACCAGTTAGGATCTACGTTTGTAGGATATGGCCCACAGCACCATCACACTCCCTCTTGTCGCCCTCTCTACAGTTTGGTGGCAAACGTCGGTTTTGGCGTCGGTTGACACGTTGCCGTCCATATCGACTTTTAGACGAGGATAACGAAATTCATCGCTGAACCATCATGTCCCTATTATTAACTTCAGATGTAGAAAGAGTGGACTTCTTATTTAGATGTAGAATAAGGTTATTCTAGTTTTGATGTGAACAGAAAAGAAATCTAGTTTTTACGTAAAGCGGGGGTATTTCTAGTGTCGATATAAAAAGATCTCGTGATCTTGTAATTTCTTCGTCAGGAATTCGGATTATTTCATGTTGTCTAGATTCAAAGTCTTGCCATACGAATGTTCTTGAAATTTGAACAATGACAATATATTGCCTACTAATGTATGAAAAGAAATGGATATCGTGTCATATTCTTGAATTCAAATCTCCATGTTTTTGCTGAAAAGGTTAGACATATATTTTTTGAAAATAATGGTCCAGATTCTCTTAGATTATTGAGCCAACCATCTAAACTTTAATAATGTAATGGCAAGCTATAATCTGAGTTAAAATGAGAAACTATTCAATTAAGCTTTTAAAGACTTGTAGGAAGTCTTTTGCATATTATGTTTTCTCAATTTTGCCGTTTATTATTAGTTTATACAATATATTGGTACGTTAATGGGTACAACATCTCATTAAACCACCCGATAAGTCGTATCCATAGTAAACGGATATCTTTATTCGAAGAAAATAGTATGACGCATAAAGCGACAAAGGTATGGTCTCGTGAGAATTTGAGAGTTCAGACAGAAAGATGGTTGACCATTCCATCACTGTACCATATTTCAAACTCTATTCTTGGTGTTTAGGTATCGCTACATCAGTCAGATCAGTTGGACGACATTAAAATGGCCGCTCGATGGGACGTTGCCTGGCATGATACCGAACCATGTACATTCGTTTTCGAATTGATTTTTTTATATATTTATATTTTGTGTGATCACTTTATTTCAGTAAGAAAATCGTGCAACAGCGCCTTTAATGTTAAACCTAAAATGTATCTACGTCATGATACAAATGAACTTCGGTAGTATATGAAGGTATTTATAATTGTAATTTCCATACCTATACCGATCAAATGGTCAACGCAATCTCTGCAGTATTATTCTGGCCTATAAATAACAATGCTCACCGGTTGCCTCCAACACAACCTTCTCCAGGTACCCATATACACTGCTGGGTGAACATTGGCACCTTTTGAATTTTGACTTTGTAGGAGTTAAATAGCATGTTTTCACTTTAAATAAATTTTTTTCATCATAAAAGAAATTGTCTTTTAAATAGTTGGAATAAATCAAATAAGTGTGCTAGCTTTCTTAAGGTAATATGTTATTCGCCTCATTTTCTTTCCCTTCTAGCCACGGATGAACAGGAATAGAATGAAAAAGAATGGAATAGCATGGTAAGAACTAGTTAATTATAGTATGAAATGGAATGGATTACTGCATTGTAGACTCTGACTTACAGCCCGTGAGTAACAAACGAAAAACATTTTTTGTATTGTATTATCTTTTTACAAGAACTTCATAAGGTTGCACAAGTTATTCACGTCTTCGAGTCAAGTCCTGAGTTAACATTATGTTGTATTGCAATATGGGATATCCCAAGGTGGAATCTGTCTTTTTGTAATTTTAAAACGTTATTTTCAGGCATGGGACTGTCAAAACGTAGAAGAGGTGTAAAACTATGTGTTATCATTACCAAAATGATTTTTGTCTACCGTTGTCTATAAAGGTTAACGGTGATGAAAATGGTAGAATCATTCTAAACGACCCATTGCTCATAAAGAAAATTATTTCACTTCACCAGAGTTTTTTCAAAATAAGATACTGGAAACATCTCCACTGTAAAACTTTGATTGATTACATGTCAGATTATAATTACTTTTCGAAAAACGGATTTCGTACATATTGAGTACACTTTAGTAATGGACATGTGAAAAGCCTACGAAACCATCTCATTAACTGGGCCAATCCTTGAGACGCCGCTTATGCCGTGACTGACAAGGTTAGACATGTGCAATATGTTTTTCTAAATGTTTTTTCTTGAATTCTGATTTCTTGTAGACCATCGACTTTCAGAGTTAAAAACTTTCAGTAAAGTGGTTTGGTTCATAAAATGCTTCTTCATACTAATGACGTGTTTGTCGCATAGAGCATGTGTCTTTGATTATCACAAACATAAACTACCGGGCAAAAGAAAGAATACATCTCTGTTGGTTTCGATCAATTCAATAGTTTAAAAGATGTGATGTACATTTGATTATTGTACGATAAGATAACCCTTATCTGCAGTAGTTTGAATGAAGTAAGTGGTGACTGGTTAACTTTAAGTTAAAACATCGTTATTTAATGCAGACAGGAGTAAGACATGAATTTCACACCAACATGACCCCTACCATGTTTCAAATGTTGAAAATGCGTGCAGAATGAGGCACATTTATTGATTTTTTACATAGAATATGCCTTTTATGTCGATGAACAGTTGTGTTTTATCCAAATTAATTTTTGAAAACATTTTGAATTTAAAAATTCACATTTTTAAACACGTAGACGTATTCTTTGACTGGTGACTGACATTTTTTATTGTACGACGTCCAAAGGTAAGTATTTGTAATTGAAAATCATACATATGAACAAAATAATTGATGTTGTACTTTCTTTTGCCCGGTAGTTCCATTCCATTAAGTTCATTTATGTAGTGTAGTCTCAAACGTACTTGAATTCTCCCTATCTAAATGGCAAGAACTGATAACGTTTAAATTCATGTTGTAACAATCAATACGTTTCGCAAAAGATACGTTTCTGTTTTATTAAACTGTCGAGGCTTTATACATTTTTTTATCAGCTACACTGATTGTTTATAAAATCTTTGTGGAAAAAAATCAATATATAGAGGTTATCATGAGAGTGTGTTTTAAGAAATCAACATTGTATTTTGGGAGCCATGGCGAGGTAGTGTTTACTTTTAATGATAACCATGATAAACTCTTTATCATATAATGTCATTCATTGTGCGCATTTTTCAAATGCGTGCATTGATGTATGCAAATGAACAGGGTGCTACTCTCAGGGTAAATTGACACAAAATAATGCCTCCTAAATGTTGCTTTCAATTAACATAATTGTTCTTTTGGCAGAACATAGACCTTGAATTATTCCAAATTACAATGGTTTCCAAAGGAAAAATATTTAGCTTTAGGACGGCGACAACACTCTGCTATCGCCTTCATTCAACCCTTATCAACGTTGACGTCTGCTTTTTAATTGTAAATTCAAGGGTAGCATCCACAATTTAAAATACTAACACGTTGAAAATCCCACTTAGCACCTCTCTTCAGAAACTTTTTCTTCATGGAAACTGTCAAATTAAAAACAAATCCCAAGTTAATGAAAATCTCGAACGCCATATCTACACATGATGATTGCTCCACATTGCACGTTTCATCGAGATAGACCTTACGATTTCTTAGTTCTGTTCCGTGTTGGGTTTAACAGTCACTGAATTTAAGGTAGGAGACCAGATATTCACAGACAAGGGTAAATATCCTTACATAACAATGTTATCTATATCAACAATGGAATTAAAGTATGAAATTAGTGAAAATGGCAATATTACATACTCAATTAATGATCAATTACTATTTGATATCATACTATTAATGATTCGAGGTAAGACTATCTATTACTCTTCAACAAAGAAGAAAATACAAAATAAAATGCAGGCTGACTTTGAAGAACAATTAAAGGATCTAGAAATAAATCTAGATAATGAAGAAAATGAAAATGATAAAGCTACTATACTTAATAATATGAATGATATAAAACTAAGGCTTGATGAAATAAACAATATCAAAATACAAGGAATGCTTACAAGATCAAGAGCTAAGTGGATCGAAAAGGGAGAAAAACCAACAAAATATTTTTTAAAACTTGAATCGAGAAATTTCCTTAATAAATGTTTTACAGAAATTGAAAAATCGGACGGGTCTAGGCTTACGAATACTGAAAGTATGATAAATGAGACTAAAAATTACTACCAAAAACTTTATCAATCCGAAGATGTTCTCCCAATTGATCTTAATGAAATTTGTCAAACTTTCGATGTGCCCAAACTAAACGAAAATCAAAATCTTTAGAAGGGAAATTGACCATAAAAGATTTGACCGAAGCACTTAGAGGGATGAAAAATGATAAGAGCCCTGGTCCTGATGGCTTTACAACAGAATTTTACAATTTTTTTTGGAAAGATATTGGTATGTTTTTGGTTAATTCTTTAAATACCGGTTTCGAAAAAAGAACACTGTCAATCTCACAAAAGCAAGGTTTAATAACCTGTATTCCAAAAGGCAAAAAACCCAAAAAGTACCTAAAAAATTGGCGCCCTATCTCTCTTCTTAATTCATCCTACAAAATTGGAGCAGCAGCAATCGCAAATAGAATAAAAAAAGATACTTCCCTACATAATACACGAAGATCAAAAAGGATTTGTAAAAGATCGATATATAGGGGAGATAACCAGATTAGTTTACGACATTATGGAACATACTGAAACATTCCAAATTCCAGGACTATTACTCTTAATTGATTTTGAAAAAGCATTCGACTCAATTGACCGAAATTACGTATATACCTTTGTAATGTCCTTACGTTTTTCAATTTTGGCCCAAATATCATTGACTGGATCACTACCTTCTACAATGACATCGAATCGCGAGTCTTGGTAAATGGATTCCCTTCGTCGCCCTTTAAAATCGAACGAGGTTGTCGTCAAGGAGATCCCGTAGCGCCATATTTATTCATTCTCTCCGTTGAAATTTTAGGCATTCTCATCAGAAATAATGCTGACATAAAAGGTCTAAACATTGGAAATATAGAATATCTTTTGTCACAGTTCGCTGATGATACATCTTTAACCCTAGATGGATCTGAAAAATGCTTATATGCTGTTCTAAAAACCTTACAGTTTTTTGCCCGATTTTCCGGTCTAAAGGTTAATGTAGAAAAAACAAGACTTCTATGGATAGGATCCAAAAAACGATCTCGACTCAAACTATGTAAAGACTGGAACTTTGATTGGTCGCAAACCGAGTTCAAACTCTTAGGAATAAATTTCGACATTGATTTGGATCGTATGATCCAAATAAATTACGACGAAAAATTTATGCAAATAAGAAATTTAATGAACATTTGGTTAGCAAGAAATCTTACACCTTTCGGAAGAAATACAGTTTTAAAATCTCTCCTTCTGCCCAAGTTGAACCACCTTTTCTCCGCCCTTCCCCGCCCACCTGAATCTGTTATAGACAAATTCCAAAGAGAATGTTTTAGATTCATATGGAGAAATAAACCAGACAAAGTTAAAAGAGATATCATTACTCTATATCCTGATCACGGGGGCCTAAAAGTTCCGGTCATTAAACATGTCATATCTTCGCAAAAATTAAAATGGATACAAAGACTACTTAGTAGTCAATCAGATTGGAAACACTTGCTTATGCAAAGGCTACATTTTCCAAATTTATTGTTGATTTCAGATAAAACATATATTGAAAATAGAGTAATATCTTCCATTTCAAATCCATTTTGGATAGAGGTCTTTAGAGACTGGTCAAACATTATTAGTAGATACAAAAAACATGTTAACAGTGAGTATGATCTACTTTCTCAAAGTGTATGGAATAATGATGACATTAAAGTAGGAAACAAAGTTATCTTATACAAACAGGGTATTTTATTCGTAAATGATTTACTGGATGAGCATGGTCGATTCTATTCCAGAGAACTACTGCACACCGTATATTCTCTTAAAACAGACTTTCTTCAATATGAGGGAATAAAGCGTGCAATTATCCATTATGCTAAATCATTAGGCATTAATTTATCCGATTGTAAATTATGCAATCCTATATACCCTTTCATTATTAAATGCACTAATACTCTTTTAGGTCATCAGAAACTATATGATATGTTACTCGACTCGCACTTTGTTAGACTCCCATGCTATGATAAATGGGAACAGGTCACTGGTTCTCAATACACTGATTTGGACTGGAAATGTTTTAGTTCGATTGCAAACAAATGTACTTCTAGTACTGATCTAAAAATGGCTACAGTATAGAATCATTCACAGAATATTACCAACAAAACATTTCCTCCATAAGATACATTACGTTGATAACGCAAAATGTTCATTTTGCAAAGGATATGAGGAAACTATTTATCATATGTTCTGGGAGTGTAACAAGGTAAAAAATATATGGCACGAATTTAAAATCTGGCTGAACACTGTTTGAACACAGGTATTGTTTGGAATTAAAGGGAAAAACAATTATGCCTTAAATGCCATGATAATATTAGTGAAAAATATTTTATACACTTGTAGTAAGAGAGGATATACCCCAAATATAGGGTATATCAAAAGACAAATCACGCAATACTATGATATTACAAAATACATCTACGTTAATCTCGACCAGGAAACATATTTTCTCAAGTTTTGGTCTATTCTACATTTGTTATTTAGAACCAATGAGTATCGATAATTGATAATCTTCGAACTGTGAACTATATGTATATGTTTTAGACATATATGTATATGAAACGATGTATGTCCCTGAATGTCACCCTGTATGTATACCTGGAAAAAAAAGTGAAATAAAAAAAAAACAAAAAAAAACAACAATGGAATTAAATCCTCGTTCTCATCCACATATAGCAACCAGTTATTAAAAGAAAGGATCTCCTTAGCCCATCGAAGGCTACCGTAAGTCAACCAACGTCAAACTGATAGCTAAGCCGTTAATACAGATGGTGTATTACGTACTATAGGTAGCAACACCTTAAGAATCTAAACGCTCTTTCACAACACGTTAAGTTTGTAAACACAGTTCACATGGTTAAAATTGAAACCCATTTCACAACATGTTCTGATTATGAATGTGTTTATTCGAAACGACATATGGCTTGTATAAGCTCAGTGGGGAGGGAATGTAACAGAGGTTAAATGGACGATACATGATTTGAGTAGGCTCAAAGGGGAGGGAATGTAACAGAGGTTATGTGGAAAATGTATAATGATGTACTGATATGCGACTTTTAGGAGTTTGGTAAAGGGGAATCTAATGCTTGAGAGGTTTGCTGAAGACACGACATCTAGGCGAGCAAAAGGAAACTACACGACTCATTAAATCAATCAAGCAGCTTATCCAGCATTGATTAACAATCTAGCGGTTAAAAGACGCAAGTAACTTGCACAGGTCACTGTGTTTATATGAACCCTTTGCACGGTGTATATTGTAACTGTAACTGTGTCACTCCCAGTCACAGGCCGAACCAGTGTGAAATAGAACTACAACAAACGCAACATCAGTATTTAGTATGCCTTCAAAAACACATAGTACTAGCTATTACTTACATCGTTTTAAACATGTTTGTAAGCCGGGAGCATTCAGTAGAGCAGGACATGGCATGTCCACGAACACTGGGCCTGACATCATGAAGAAGTCTTAGCTAAGTACATGTCTTGAATTGTCAAAATCACAAACGAAACCAGTGTGAAAAGGATTACAGCGAAGAAAAAAACATGGATTCTTTCAATAGTAAAGTTCCAGAAAACCAAAGTCGTACTGCCAGTGTAAAGCACAAAGTGGATAGAAAGCAGCATTTTGTTTACGAGGGTTTAAAGCACATGTTCCCATATGGGAACATTGGGAGGAAAAAGGTTAAATGCTACTTGAAATCCGAGTTACTAGTGTGTGTAACATCCCAAACAAATTTAAGACTATTTTTTCGGAATTATGCAATGTTTCCAAAGAATTATAAACGGTGGAAATTAGATATTTATCTAAAAAATAAAAGGAACCATTGTCAATAATGAAATCCTGATATCTTTGTATTAATATCCAACACAGTTGCCTTCTCAACATTTATTTTGCTTGCCAGAAACACCAGAAAGGAAAGCCCTTTAACAGCTATTACAAAATGAACTGAGAAAATCAATCAATGGTTCGTTGATCACATGTCTGACGGGTCTCCTAATTTAATGGTATTGTACTCTTAAACCCACTCAGTTACTTCTACAAGCAAAGTAATCGTGATTGTTTGGTGACCCGATGTGTTGATTTATAAGCTCTCGTCGGAGTAGCAAACTCGAACATCAAAATCAATTTGAGATGTATCTTCATATGTTATTTGGTCAACCGTTCAGGCAAGCAACTAAATATCAGAGATGAAATACTAGTCTCAGATTGAAACCAACGATTCCGACAGATGCATGAATCACCATCATGCAAGTGTTTTTACCAGTCATGTTTTATTGTAATCAGGCTGTATCTCATGATTGATCAACTGATATTCTCTAAAAATGAAAATATTTCTGCAATAACAATGTTTCAATCAATTATATATGTTATTAATATCGTCAGTCTGCGTTTAGTTCAAATCACAAACATTCGTCACACAGTTACATGTACACTTCAATTATGTCCATCATAGTATATTTATCTTTAAAGTAGTTTTTTGTTTATGAACCAAAACTCATTTTCAGGATACAACTTATTTATTGCACAAGGAAAATATCGCATTTCAAGCATGCTATTATTGTTATGGATATTGTAGTGGATGCGAAATGTCAAGCAAGTGAAAGTGAAAAGCAGACTATTAGAAATATTTTATTTCTTAAATTGATGATGTTATATATCCCCATGTCATTCATAACAATAACAATAGCCATGGTACTGTACCTTGTTTTAGGGAGATATCTACACTGACCTGACCATTAACTATTGTATTGGTTATTCATTATATTCATTATATAATCGTTTTATGAACTTTTACTTTTTACAAAATGGAACATAGTCTTTCCCAAAGTTATATGCTGTTCAGCTCGACGTGAGAATGCTTAAAATCGACAATTGTTGAATATATTCATAAGATGCAATTTAGTTACCCAAACCTGATTGCCAATCTTAAAAATGATCTTACACACATCTAAATAAAACAAGAAAAGCTGACATGTGAATGGAAGGGAAGAACCAACTCATTTCCTGAAAGCATCCCTGAGGCGCCCCATGTCCTGCAGTTGACAGCCCCAGATTTATGAAGTTTATTATTCGCCATGTTGTCATTTTCAGTCTGATCTCTTGCAACCCACTGCCATCCATACAACATGTCTCCAGAGAACTGATTGACCTTTACTTATCAACCAAACAAATGTTTATGGATACATTCATGATTTACACATTCATGCATTTTCATAGCTATGGAGCGAGTTAAGATACTCCGTTAATGGGAGTCTGCTGTTTATGTCTACGTATCACTTGCTTGATAACTTTTACCTTACCAAGACTTTGAATTCATTGCAATATAGGATAATTAAAAACTGATTTTGTTGCCCTTATTTCCACGATTCTGAATGGTGGGTTTAACGCTGCTGTCAAGAGTATTTTGTTGGCACATTTTGCCATTTCCTTACATTCCACCTGATGAAGGAGTGAGTATATACTCCGAAACGTCGTGTAGTTCCAAAGAAGTTGTTTTCCAAAGAAATATTCCTGTTATTAAATTAGAGATCAGCAAAATTATCTTCATTCGTCCAAATAGCTATATTTGACGCAGCGAATTTGAGTAGGGAACATACGTTCCTTTCCCGCATGAGACAAAGTACATTTACGGGAAACGCTTCATTTTAATAAATATTTTCATTTTGAATGTCTCGGGATATACTAATGAGGATGAAGATTCCCTGAAAAATTGTATGAACATTTATGATAGTAATTCGCTACACGACATTATCCAAAAAAGTTATGTTAAACAATGTGTCATTTCATATCTACACATATATCAATAACTAATATATATATTTCTGTCCGGAATGAGACATATTTATGTGGAACATTTGAGGGTTTTTTTAAAAAGCGTTCTCAGTGTTGAGGGTATTTCCATGAATGAGGAATCCAAGAGAAACGAGCCCTGATTAACATGTATTGTTGTGTAACCTTTATAATAAACATCAAATACATTAGATGTGTGTAGATAATCTAAGAATATATTGCCAAAATTGGATTGTGTACTTATGTGAACTGTTTACATGTTTGTGCTGCTATCAAAGTATAATTACAATGGATTTATATAAAATCGCTGCGCTACACTTATGTTCGGTACAATATCTCATTGCATGACCCGATAAGCCGTTTCCATTCAAAGACGTAGATTTGTAGGTCTCAACCGATATTGAGAGTTCATACAGCGAGATAGTTGAACAGAACAGAACAGTGTTTATATCGTAGGTGTGGCCATGAGATCAATAGTATAGTAGTCGTAATGTTTATGATGTCAAGTAGATGAGAGCACTTATCGCTTCACAGAGTTTCTTAATCTGAACATTTTTTCACCGAAAAGAGCTAGCTTAAATAACAATTCATCATTTTGAGTAGTAATCGGAGATGTAAACTTTAACAGTGATGGGTACTTATAATAATATACGGGTAAATGTATTATACGCAGTTGTTGATAATATGGACATATTAGCAAAATATGAAATTCATCTTCCTCTCCTTCTGTACATAATTCACATGAAGTGTCATTAAAATCTTGACCATTGGGTAATCTACATCTATTACTTTTAAAATCATTCGAACATTCCCCCATGGTGCCTTAATCAAAACTCTACTCTGAGTGTTTAGGTATCACTACATCAGTCGCCGCTAATGGCTGTGATACTGCCGAAGCGGCGTTAAACAACAACCCACTCACTCGCTACATCAGTTAGATGACTTGAACTGCCTTCGAGCGGCAATTTTAACGGGAAAACATTAAAATGGCAGCTCGAAGGGAAATGTACTCCTATGGTGTTACCAAACCATGGTTTTAGAACTCTTTTTATTGAACCCTTGTTATTAGCCATTGGAAACACTTTTTTACATTTTCGTGAGGACATTTTATTTCAGTTAGAACAGCGTGCTACAATGCCTTTTACACTCATTGATTCTTAAAACCGATTCCTTCACATTTTTTGTATTACTTGTTATCTCCATTTGAAATTCTAATTCTTATTTTTCTATGATATCAGTTGATATTATTGTTTACTTATTCTGGATGATAAATGGAGTCTACGTCAGTTAATACATTACAATGTATTTCGTGAAATGCTGTTATGATGTACAGTAATCCCATGCTAGGCTAAGTTTTATGAGTTTGGTAAAGAGGAAGTGTAACGCTTGGAAGACTCATTCTTTGCACAAATCGCTGACAAGCAAAGCGGAAGTTCATAAAATCATAAAATCAATCAAGCAGGTTATTGAGTATCGATTAACGATCTAACTTGAACGATCTAACGGTTAAAGGAAACTATTTTCTCGCACAGGTCACTGTTTTTATTATTAGGTACATGCGACACATCAGTACCTCAGTAAAATAAAATGGATATAAGATATGTAATAGTGCTGGCCATATATTGATAATGAAAAACTGTATGCTTTGATAATGCACATTTATTGCTGGCTTCTGTAACTGTAAAGAACAGTACTAGTCATATGTGGTATATTATCAATATCTGAGAGAGATAAAGTCTCAGATATCCGATATCCGATATGTCTTAAAAGTCAGATTTAACATTTGGTAGGCATTCTTTAGAAACTTTGAACCTGTGAGGAAATCTATGTTAACCTGACTCAGAGCACTATTGCATGGTAAAACCTCGATAAGTTGACAGTCATAAACTGTGGCATGCAACACCTTTCAGCAGTCGTGATTTGTGAAAAGGCAAGTGTAAAGCGTTATTCAGAGATGTTGCTAATATATAGTTTTGTGATCTCAACCTTCTAATTACTTCAACTCAACTTTGAGATACCTACCATTGCTATGTATGAAAACGCTCAGTGGTGACGTACACGTACATGTACAGTTGATTCAAGTTTTGGTTCAAACTTCGAATGTTCTATGGTTGAGATGGTTTTCTCTCGTTCAGCTTGGGGGAAATACATCTAAGAGAAAGTATGGAAACTAAACGTCACTTATAAGACCTATCGGTTTTCAATAGAGGACATGTCAGTACGATGTCATACGTCACTATTTAACATTTGAATGACCATCACTATTTTGCATTTGTATTTGAATCATTTAATTCATAATTGGTATTTACAATGCTCTCATTATTAGCTTGTTATTACCTCCAGTAGTAACACTCATTAAATTGACTATCCTTAGTTAAAGTAATTTCCTGTCAGTTTGCCCAATTAATGCCAAGCTCAGTATCTTTAACGATTCAGTACTTGATTCACCGCTTGTGTCGATCAAGAGAAAGACTCATCTTTGGCATGCTGATTCTGCAGTATATTTCACTGTAGGCCTACATATTGCTGTTGGTTAAAATCCTGCAGGGATTTAATGCAGATGGTGTGCTTCCTAATGTAATAACGTTACATGTTTTCACTATCTAAATGACATTTATTTCCAAGTAAATATTGGTATTGTTTAATGTAATAATTGAACTACGCTTCTTTTATAAAAAGTCATTTGTGTGAGGGGTCATACACATAATGGTCATACTTTATTTATTGAAGGTAAAGAATCTATATCTTACCTATCTGAATTTCCTTATGTCAATTTCCCTAATTTTCCTTTCAGACAGACACATCGAGAAGATGCGTGAGAGCAGCGAACTAGGAACTGGTAATCTCATCTCTCTGACTTGAGTCAGGAGATAAAGCTGCTTTGTCTACAAAAAATCATTAAGATGAATTGTAAGGGTGCGTGGTTTTACTTCTTCAGTCACTGCCCTCGCTGCTAACTTCCATTATAGACACGAAAGCGACCACAATCTTTATTGAATTCAACACAACGTGCTTGAGCTCTAGAGAGGAGTATTTAGTTTTGACGCAAAAGGCATTATGCATACTTAATAAGGTTTCTGAAATCTGATAAGTCTTTAATGAATGAAGGAAGTCCATTACGGTTATCAGGTAAGTTAAATAGTTTATTGTCAGACAGGTATGTACCTCTATTTAAATCCCTTCTGCTTGCCAGGATGGCATAATGAATATGAAGTCTGAATGAAGATGAGTCTAATGAGTCATCTTTAAATCAAAGGCAGCCCTCATGGTCGATCTTTAAATCAAATAAATACCCAATGAGCTATCTTTAAATCAAAAGAAAACCCCATGAGCTATCTTTAAATCAAAGGCGGACCTCGTGAGCAGTCTTTAAAGAAAGGCCTCCCGGTTGATAACTTTTATAAATTTAGCCTGTAAACAAAAGGATTATGACACTATAAGTTTTAATTCGGTTTTTGAACACCCTCACTAATAATGGCTTCTAGTATCTATCCTAAAACCAGCCCAAGTGACTCAAAGTTAGATCAATTGTTTTTCAATTTTAGCAGCCCTCACAGACATAATTGCCTCACTGATTTATTATTTAGTCTAGACGAAAAGGATCAATTCCGTAAAAATTGTAGCAAGTTAAGTAGTAATTGATAATGAATCACTGCTTCTATCATGACCTGCACGGAATTTGTTATACTGAATCTTGACAGTTATCAAATATTTTTTCGTTATACTTGAAATAACGAGGTTTGTCAAAGCATCTGTGAAAATCAATGAAGGAGATATGAATGATTCCCAGGTAATAATTTCCTATTATTCATTCTTGGTGCCTGGGGATTGTGAATATAATAGGGGAGACAGACCGACAGACCTTTCGTTCCTTCTTCAGGTAGAACGTGAAACATTTTCAATGTGAAATATACGACGTTTCGAAGTACACATTTATGCTTACTGCTATATTAGTTGGAATTATATTTTAAAATTCTGTTAATTATAATGTATTATGTACACCACTTCACACCAAGTGTCCATCAAATATACCATTACCCATCAGTTCGTCTTTACCTAGCACCTTAAATTGAGGGTATTAACTCATTCCAGATAATATGTAATCAATACATGATCAAAATACAATTAAGTTGAAACATATAACTGAGAGTACTATTATGGGTTAATTTAGATTTAGCCTTCGACAAAGAATAACACTCATTCATTCAAAAATTAAAAACAACTACAAGTGAATCCATTCCTCGGCTTCGAGTGTGGAAAGCTTTTCTACAAAATAATAAGACATTGTTGATCAGGCTAATGATTAATCATGTATTACTTTGTGGCTAGTCTGTCAATATATATGTGTCATTATTAAGACGTTTTAAAATTATAAAAAAAAGAAAGCTTGTTTCCCATTTCAAGTAAAACATAAAAACAAAATGGTGGATACTCCGATAAAACCCTCCCTTTAAGGTACCTTTGATGTAATTGTCGGAGTAATGAACGGAAAAGTTTAATCCTGGCTTATAATTGATATATAATTTGATTATAATTTATTGTATGAATGGTACATTGTACCTCTTTGATTAATGACATTGATATTAATGTGGCATAATTACTTATCAAAGCATTTCACTTAATTGTTTCTAATTTATACCTCCGGCATTTCTGTGAGTTAAAAAGATCTAAGATCTGCCTCTTGACGATTTTTATCTCGCAAGACTTGATGTAACATAATTTAAGAGGTAAATAATTGTCTATGTAGTCAAAGTGCTACGTTAATGGCTAACAATTTATAGCTTTTATTGTTGTGATTGAAACAAGTTTGATACTTTTGATTCAAATTTACCAAATTTTAACACAGTTTGCAACCCTGACAGAATGAAATACTTTTTAGAGTTATCATTTACTCCAGACAATGAAAATCTATTCCATGAAGCACAATTGATGATGATTCACTGACCGTTGAATTGCTTGCACGAATGTCATACATTCATCCAAAACATTCTTTAAATATTGCTCTTTATGAGTTTTATAAGTGTGTGTGTGTTGATACAACTTCTTGCACTCTTGTGACCGACTCCAATTTGAAACTTGTTACGTTGTTTTATTATTACAGAAACAAGCGATAAAATGAGCAAAAATTGCATGAGCGGATATGGGGACCTCAAAAGTGGACCACTCCCCCTTTTCCATTCCAAATTCATCGGTCCACTTAAAGCGAGCTTCGGCCAATTTGTTTTCAGTTGTAGTGGTGGTTTGACTGTCCCTGTCGACTACACGTGTACGTGATTGGGAAGTATGATGACTCAACTTCATCACATACTCTGAAGTCACTGAATAAATCCAGATGATTTTCAGAACACAGGTCATAGTCAACCACACTCATTCCGTCGTTTGCTATACATGTGATTTTTCCTATGTCCTTAACGTCACACAGCCTACCATTACAAATGCGCATTCAAGTGTTTGTAAAGAACGTCAGCAGTTCACGACAGCGTTTGTCTATAACCATATCCTGGGACTTCGTCACTCAGATATTTAAGTTCATCATGAAGCGGTACGACTATTGTCGCCTTGGATGATGATTATCTACAATCCCGGAATCAGATTATCAAACTTTGCCAACATTATATTAACGAGGTTGAACTGAAGCAGTTTCACAAGAATAGAAATTCCTCCAGAGTTTCTAATTGCACCTATAGTTTTGATCCGTATTTGTAGATATCATACCCAGGAATTTAGAAATTGTCGTATCATCCTCCCATGTTTCAACTAGACCAAACAGGTTGAATTTTGAAATGATTTGTGTAAATACAGGTTTTCTTAACAAACATGAATTCATTTATGAATTTCCAACAACACCCGTCAGTATACATAATACTTATCTAATTTTAAAGTTTCTTTATGAAATCGTATTTATAACAATAATTGATTTTGATTATTAATTGGGAAATAGAGAAATGGGAAATACTTATAAATAATATTTCTATAGTAAATCTAACACAAAAGGTGAGAATACAGCATGGGCTTTTGACTGCTCTCAGTATTGGGCAATGAAAATGAAACTTCAGTTGTTTGGTGAACACTCCTTGAAGTCTATGGGGTTCCATTACATTACAAAGATAAGAAATACTCAGTAAACAATAACAAACGAAAGAAAATAGCAGTTAATAGTATCATTTGTCCATGCATTATTTGTAAGGTGAATGTCAGTATAATTTGCAATATTAAATTTGCATGACAACTCTAATATCCTGTCCTCGAAAATATGTATTTTTATTTTGCTTATTTTTCTTTCAGAATGACCTCTACAACTAGTGTCATTATTCAGCATGATGAGAATAAACAAAATATTTGAACGTATTAGTTAAATAGATGTTTTGAAACACAATTAATGCTGGTACCTACTAGTTGGAAATGAATAGGATGCAAAACTCATGTCCCATTTCATATGAAGTTCATGAACCTCCTGAAATAATTGGGCTCTCATTCTTTAGAGGAAACTTAAAGTTATAAACTTTTTATTTTGACCATTACATATAGCATGGCATTGCAAAGTATAGAATTGTGTCGTAGCATAGCAACACGTAGCATAGCATATTATAGCATAATGTATACTTATAAGTAAAAAGGGAACTTATACCGCATTGCCCTCCATAGGTACACCACGAAGAGACATGCTCAAAGCACATACATAAATTAATATCCTTGTTAAAGGACCTCTTTCATTCTCAATTTCCCTGCAGTATACAATCTAGCCGCAAATTGAGGCGCTTATGGTTATGTTATCAGCTTCATTGCCTTCCCTTCCAAACTAGAGGTGAACAGGAATATTATTATGGAATAGTATGGTAACGAATACTTTATTATAGTATGAATTATATAAATAGAGAATACTAAACGCTGTCCCGTATATGGGATCGAGTTTAGTATTTTATTTATTACGCGCTGATTAAGTTGCACGAACTGGTCAATAAATGGGACAAAATTCACTGCAACCGCGACGCTGATATTGTGACGTCATGTCTTAACCATTATGACGTCACGTCAATCGAAAGAACGCAATGTTATTACACAATGTTTAATAACATTGTAGATTTATTTAACCGTGATATCTTCAACGGGTGAGTAATACTAGTATTTATGATTGCGTTGTTGTCTTATCCTCTGCTTTTGATTGCAGTTTCCCCTTTTATCACAACAACAATGACTTCGGACTGAAATATTGTGCGTAACAAAAGGAAAAAATATATTGTATAATTTCTTGTTTTGTACTTGGATTTCAAAACGTTGCATAGGATATTCCTCCGCCAGGTCAAGTCCTGAGTAAAACTTAAGTTGTAAAATTCTAACATGAGATATCACAAAAAAGAACCTGTTTTATGACAATTTTAAAATGTTGATTTTTCAGACACGTGACTGTCAATACCTTAGAAGGAATGAAAATAATGCGGTATCAACAACAAAATGATTGTCTGTCTGCTAATGTCTATTAAACCAAAAAGGAAACGGTGATGAAAATGGTAGAATCATTCTAAACGATCCAGAAAACTATTGCTCTTCCCTGGAGTGTATGCAAAATAAGGAACTTGAAACATCTCCACTGTTAAACTTTGATTGATTACATGTCAGATTATAATTGCTTTTCGAAAAAGTGATTTCGTACGTATTGAGTATACTAGAGTATTAGACATGTGAAAAGCCTAAGAAACCATCTCATTAACTGGGCCAATCCTTGAGACGCCGCTTATGCCGTGTTTGACAAGGTTAGACATATGCAATGTGTTTTCAACATGTTTTTTTCTCACATTCTGATTTATGGTAACCTATCTACTTTCAGAGTTAAAGACTTTCAGGAAAGCAGTTTGGTAAATAAAAAGTCTTCTACATACTAATGCCGTGTTTGTCACATAGAGAATATGTTTTTGATATCACAAACACTAGCGGGCAAAAGAAGGAATACACCTCTGTTGGTTTCGATCAATTCAATATTTTAAAAGAAAATATATGCATTTGATTATAGCACGAAACAATAACACTTCTCTGCAGTAGTTTGAATGAATTAATTCGTGACTGGTTAACTCAAAATATCTTTGTTTAAAACAGACAGAGGTAAGACATGAATTTCACACCAACATGATCCCTATATTGCAAATGCGTACAGAATGAGACATTTATTGCATTTGATTTTAGCACGATACAATAACACTTATCTGCAGTAATTTTGAATAATTGTAGGATGGTTAACTTTTTAGTTAAACTATCTTTGTCAAGAAAGTTTGCCCGGCAGTTTAGTCATATTATACATACAGTATCCATTCCATTAAGTTCATTATTTCGGAATCAATGCAGTGTAAATCTCAAACGTATTTGCATTCTGGCCTATCTGAATGGCAAGAACCAATAACGTTTAAAAGTCTTGTTGTAACAATCAATACCTTTCTCTCTTATTAAAATGTTGCTGCTTTATACATGTTAAATCAACTACACTGACTATTCATTATATCTGTGTAAAAAATCAATATAAGGAGGTTATCATGAGAGTTTGTTTTGGGATGGTCAATAGTCTGCATAAGGAATCAACATTGTATTTATGGAGTCTTGGCGAGCTTGATACATAG
The DNA here is from genome assembly GCA_936450465.1 of Gibbula magus. Classification (NCBI taxonomy): domain Eukaryota; kingdom Metazoa; phylum Mollusca; class Gastropoda; order Trochida; family Trochidae; genus Gibbula; species Gibbula magus. Next base: position 29,119,712 of record OW388297.1, read on the forward strand.
TGTTTATTCTTAATGCGGGATATTTACCATCTTAATACACACGAGAATGATAACTTCTTTATCACACAATGTCAGTTTCCATTCATTGTGTGCAAAACAGCTTGACTACATTAACAGTTTAACTTTTTTCAAATGCGTGCATTGATATATTCAAATGAACACTGTGCTACTCTCACGGTAAATTGATACGTAATAATGCCTCCTAAGTGTTGCTTTCAATTAACATAAGTGTTATGTTGGCAGAACCAAGACTTTGCATTATTCCAAATTACAATAAGTTTCAAATGAAAAATAGTTATTATTTGGATGGCGAAAACACTCTGATGTCGCCTTCATTCAACCCTAACCAGAGTTGATGGCTGCTTTCTAATTGTAACTAGAGTTTCAATGGTAGCATCCAAATGTTTAAATACTAACACTTTGAAAACCCCAAATAGCACCTCTCTTCAGAAACTATCTTCTAACATTTCATGAAAACTGTCAAATTAAAAACAAATCTTAAGTAATTGAAATTCCCGAACACCACATTTACACATGATGATTGCTCCACATAGCACGTTTCATCGAGATAGGCCTTACGATCTCTTAGTTCTGTTTCGGAAGGAAAGGGTCTTTTTAAATTGGTTTAAGGTATGACACCAGGTGTTCACAGACAAGGGTAATTATCCATGAATTATCTATATCATCAATTGAATTAAATACCCGTTCTCATCCACATAAAGCAACCAGTTATTAAAAGGAAGGATTCTCTTAGTCCGTCAAAGGCTACTGTTATATGAGTCAACCAACGTCAAAGTGATACCCAATACAGATGGTATATTACTTACTGTAGGTAATGGTCAACTTAAAAACACGTTTGGAATCTAAACACTCATTCAAAACACGTTCAGTTTGTTAATACAGTTCACAACACGTTTTAATCGAAACCCAATTCACAACATTTTCTGATTCTGAAAGTGTTTTTGAAAGTAAACACATTACAGAGGCTATTCGAAACGATGACTTGTAAAAGCTCAGTGGGGAGAGAATGTTACAGAGGTTATGTCGAATGTATGTTATGTATTGAATAATTTCAATAGTTGTCCTTCAGGAAGAACACTTTGTTATGATGTACTGTTATGATAAGATGAGTTTAAGGAGTTTGGTAAAGGGGAATCTAACGCTTGAGGGGTTTGCTCAAGACACGACATTTAGGAAACTACACAACTCATAAAATCAATCAAGCAGTTTATCAAGCATTGATTAACAATCTACCGATTAAAAGAGGCCAGTAACTTGCACAGATCACTGTGTTTATATGAAATCTTAAAATGTTGTAAATTGTAACTGTAACCGAGTGTTTACCAGTCACAAACCGAACCAGTGTGAAATAGAATTACAACAAAGTAAAAAACAGGGCTACTATATTATTGATTTAGTATGCCTTAAAAGTGCATATGATTTTTTTTAGTACTAGTATTTTCATGTTTTGGAAACATTTTGGATGGCGGGAGCATCCAGTAGACTATGCATGGCATTTTCACGAACAATGGACCTGACATCATGAAGAAATATTAGCTATGTACATGTCTCCCAGAGTCAAAATCTAATCGATTTGAAATTCCATAATCTGGGCTGGTGTGACCGTTGCTTTTAATCCTTCATTTACATGTCCTTATGTAAATTTAGATTCTGATTACTTAGATGGTGGAATATTCAATGGTGGTGACGACATCTATAAGCATTCTGTCATCAGTTACATCAGTATTACTAAAATGAAACTGGCATAGGTTAAACAATTTGTGCTTAGAAAAAGTCTACCTTCATCCGCGGCATGATCATTTCAGAAAATTAATTGCTTTAGTAAACTTCATAAGTTTAATTCTATTACACACTGCTTACATACCCTTAAATCAGAGTTTATGGATGATATTAACCTTCCTAAACATATTTAATACTATTAAAACGGAATTGTGCAATATTTCAAAAGAAAATATAAACAGTGGGCAGTAAATATTTATCTAAAACATTTTCAATAATTAAATTGTATTTGTATTAATATCCGACACAGTTGCCATCTCAACATGTATTTTGCTAGCCAGAAACACCGGAAATGAAAACCCTTTTTAAACAACTATTACAAACAAAACTGAGCAAATCAGTCGATGGTTCGTTCATCAAATGTTTGACTGGTCTCGTAATGTAATGGTATTGTACTTTTAAACCCAGTCATTTACTTCTACAACTAAAGTAATCTTGATAGTTTGGTGACCCGATCTGTTGATGTATAAGCGCTCGTCAGAGAAGCTAACTCAAACTTCAAAATCAATTTGAAATGTATATTAAATCAATTTGAAATGTATATCCGACATTCTCTGATAATAAAATGAATTCTGCAATTATAATATTTCAGTAAACAGTATTTGATTTTGATATCATCAGTTTGTGTTTAGAAATTTCCAATCACAAACGTTTAGTCACACAGTGACATGTACATGTCCATTATGTCCATTTTACTTATATTTTATAATCATTCTTTTGTTTGTAAACCAGAGCTGATTTTGTTGGAAAGACAGTTTACACTGTATAGCAAAAGAATGACAAGTGCAGGCTACAACTTTTGTATTGCACATGGACAATATCACATTGCATGCATGCTATTATTAGTGTTGTTGATGCTGATGCGGATGCGAAATTTCAAGCAAGTGAAAGCGAAAAACAGACACTTAGAAATATGTGATTTTTGGAATTTATGGCGGTATATATCTCAATGCCATTCATCACAATAACAATAGCCATGATACAGTATTTTACATACATGGTCTCGTCTTCATATTCGTTTTATGAATTGTTCCATTAAACAATATGGAAACAAATTATTGTTCCCAAATTTATATGTGTTACAGCTCTGTGTTAAGACGCTTAAAATCGACACTTATTTATGAAAATATTCATAAGATGCAATTTAGCTATCCAAACCTGATTGCCAATCATAAAAGTTGATCTTACACGCATTTAAATAAAAAGAAGAAAAGCTGACTTGTGAATGGAGAGGAAAAAACAAGTCATTTCCTAAAAGCATCCCTGAGGCGCCCCATGTCCTGCAGTTGACAGTCCCAGATTTATGAAGTTTATTATTCGCCATGTTGGCATTTTCAGAAATCGTGCATTCAGACCATGTCACGCCAAAATCCACCCAACGAAATTGCCGATTATTAAGCTTGTATTCACTCTTTGTATTCACACACAACTCGTACTTGATCAAACGAATATTGTATGTAGGGTATTTAAGAACCACATTGCATTGTAGATCAACAAGATTATCTTCGCCTGTATTGAAATTTATCCCAATAGCTACACTGAATCAACGAATTTGAGCAGGTGCAAAATATTAGCAAACATGTCACTGCATCTTCACACGATATCAACAACTAAAATACAGTGCGTTTTTCCCCCGAAAGAGACATGTGCATTTATTGGGAACTTTTAATTTTAATGAAAATACTTAAACATTGATGAAGCATTTGTTTAAACTTCTGTAATAAACGAGAGAAATAAATAATATTTTAGCTGTTATGTAAAGTCAAATTTGAAAAATATTGATTTTGTAATTATGAGGATTGTCTTACATGTTTGTGTCTCTATCGAAGTATAACAATACATTTATATAAAATCACTCCAGGACACTACCCGGTTTTATACAATTTATTTCTGTAAACAATAATTAAACCCTACTTCTTAACATCTTCTTGATGCTCATTGCTTCTTTACATTGATTCGTTCACACTTCTGTATTAATTTTCTATATGCATTTGACATTTTGATTTGATTGTTACACGATATCAGTTCAGATTATTCCTTACATATTGTACATGTTAAATGAATGTTTGTGTCCGTTTTTCTGAAAATACATCGTAATCTGTGAAATACAATACCCTTCTTTGTTATGATGTAATCCCATGCTAGGCTTGATTTTATGAGTTTGGTAAAGAGGAAATGCAACGCTTGAAAGATTCACTCTTTGTACAATTCACCAACAAGTAAAGCGGAAATTCCTAGAATCATAAAATCAATCAAGCAGGTTATTTAGTATCGATTAACGATCTAACGGTAAAAGGAAACTACTTTCTTGCACAGGTCACTGTGATTATTATTTAGTACATGTGACAAATCAGTAGTTTAGTAAATATTCATAAGATAAGATAAAATAAGATAAGATATGATATATTGGTGGCTATTGATGACCATGATAATGCAATGCTGCTTACTATGATAACGGAAATTTATTGATTGTTGCTATAACTCTTTAAAACAGAAGCATGTTGTACATTATCAATATTTTGGAGAGAAAAAGCCTTAAATATCGTCCGATTTGTCTTACAATCCAGATTAAACATTTGGTACTCATTCTTCAGAAGCTAGGGGCCCCTTGAGGAAATCTATGTTAACCTGACTCAGAGCGCTATTGCATGATAAAAACTCCTTAAGTTGGCAGCAATAAACTGTTGCATGAAACACCTTTCAGGAGTCGTGCTCTGTAAAAAGGAAAGTGTAAGCGTTGTTTAGAGATGTTATGTATCTATAATATTGTGATCTCAACCTTCTAGTTATTTCAACATTAACTTTGAGATACCAACCACTACTATGCATGTCAAGGAAAACGTTCGGTGGTGAGTTGAACGTACAAGTTCATTCAAGTTTTGGTTCAAACGGTCAGGTTTTCTCTAGTTCAGCTTGGGAAAAACACATCTAAGAGAACATATTAAAGTAAAATTTTATTAGTAGCACCTATAGGCTGTACAATACAGAACGTGTCTGTACGATGTCATAAGTCACTAGTTCACATTTGAATCATCATCACTATTTTGCAGTTGAATTGTCATCGCTATTTTGCATTTGAATTATCATCACTATTATACATTTGAATTCTCGAATTATTTTGTATTAGTATTTATATTTGGATCATTTAAATCTAAATTACACTGCTCGCATTATGAAGCCACCAGTACTACCTTCAATCTGACTACTCTCTCCCAAGTTAAAGTAATTTCCTGTCAGTTTGCCCAGATAATGCCAAGCTTTGTAAATAAAAAGTCTTCTACATACTAATGCCGTGTTTGTCACATAGAGAATATGTTTTTGATATCACAAACACTAGCGGGCAAAAGAAGGAATACACCTCTGTTGGTTTCGATCAATTCAATATTTTAAAAGAAAATATATGCATTTGATTATAGCACGAAACAATAACACTTCTCTGTAGTAGTTAGAATGAATTAATTCGTGACTGGTTAACTCAAAATATCTTTTTTTAAACAGACAGAGGTAAGACATGAATTTGACACCAACATGATCCCTACCGTGTTTAAAATATTGCAAATGCGTACAGAATGAGGCACATTTATTGCATTTGATTTTAGCACGATACAATAACACGTATCTGCAGTAATTTTGAATAATTGGTGGATGGTTAACTTTTTAGTTAAAATATCTTTGTCAAGAAAGTTTGCCCGGCAGTTTAGTCATATTATACATACAGTATCCATTCCATTAAGTTCATTATTTCGGAATCAATGCAGTGTAAATCTCAAACGTATTTGCATTCTGGCCTATCTGAATGGCAAGAACCAATAACGTTTAAAAGTCTTGTTGTAACAATCAATACCTTTCTCTCTTATTAAACTGTTGCTGCTTTATACATGTTAAATCAACTACACTGACTATTCATTATATCTGTGTAAAAAATCAATATAAGGAGGTTATCATGAGAGTTTGTTTTGGGATGGTCAATAGTCTGCATAAGGAATCAACATTGTATTTATGGAGTCTTGGCGAGCTTGATACATAGTGTTTATTCTTAATGCGGGATATTTACCATCTTAATACACACGAGAATGATAACTTCTTTATCACACAATGTCAGTTTCCATTCATTGTGTGCAAAACAGCTTGACTACATTAACAGTTTAACTTTTTTCAAATGCGTGCATTGATATATTCAAATGAACACTGTGCTACTCTCACGGTAAATTGATACGTAATAATGCCTCCTAAGTGTTGCTTTCAATTAACATAAGTGTTATGTTGGCAGAACCAAGACTTTTCATTATTCCAAATTACAATAAGTTTCAAATGAAAAATAGTTATTATTTGGATGGCGAAAACACTCTGATGTCGCCTTCATTCAACCCTAACCAGAGTTGATGGCTGCTTTCTAATTGAAACTAGAGTTTCAATGGCAGCATTCAAATTTTAAAATACTAACACTTTGAAAACCCCAAATAGCACCTCTCTTCAGAAACTATCTTCTAACATTTCATGAAAACTGTCAAATTAAAAACAATCTTAAGTAATTGAAATTCCCGAACACCACATTTACACATGATGATTGCTCCACATAGCACGTTTCATCGAGATAGATCTTACGATCTCTTAGTTCTGTTTCGGAAGGAAAGGGTATTTTTAAATTGGTTTAAGGTATGACACCAGGTGTTCACAGACAAGGGTAATTATCCATGAATTATCTATATTATCAATTGAATTAAATACCCGTTCTCATCCACATAAAGCAACCAGTTATTAAAAGGAAGGATCCCCTTAGTCCGTCAAAGGCTACTGTTATGTAAGTCAACCAACGTCAAAGTGATACCCAAAACAGATGGTATATTACTTACTGTAGGTAATGGTCAACTTAAAAACACGTTTAGAATCTAAACACTCATTCACAACACATTCAGTTTGTTAATACAGTTCACAACACGTTTAAATCGAAACCCATTTCACAACATTTTCTGATTATGAAAGTGTTTCGAAAGTAAACACATTACAGAGGCTATTCGGAACGATGACTTGTATAAGCTCAGTGGGGAGAGAATGTTACAGAGGTTATGTCGAATGTATGTTATGTATTGAATAATTTCAATAGTTGTCCTTCAGGAAGGACACTTTGTTATGATGTACTGTTATGATAAGATGAGTTTAAGGAGTTTGGTAAAGGAGAATCTAACGCTTGAGGGGTTTGCTCAAGACACGACATTTAGGAAACTACACAACTCATAAAATCAATCAAGCAGTTTATCAAGCATTGACTAACAATCTACCGATTAAAAGAGGCCAGTAACTTGCACAGATCACTGTGTTTATATGAAATCTTAAAATGTTGTAAATTGTAACTGTAACCGAGTGTTTACCGGTCACAAACCGAACCAGTGTGAAATAGAATTACAACAAAGTCAAAATCAGGGCTACTTTATTAGTAAATTGATTTAGTATGCCTTAAAAGTGCATATGATTTTTTTTAGTACTAGCTAGTATTTTCATGTTTTGGAAACATTTTGGATGGCGGGAGCATCCAGTAGACCATGCATGGCATTTTCACGAACAATCGATTTGAAATTCCATAATCTGGGCTGGTGTGACCGTTTCTTTTAATCAGTCATTTACATGTCTTTATGTAAATTTAGATTCTGATTACTTAGATGGTGGAATATTCAATGGTGGTGACGACTTCTATAATCCTTCTGTCATCAGTTACATCAGTATTACTAAAATGAAACTGGCATATGTTAAACAATTTGTGCTTAGAAAAAGTCTACCTTCATCCGGGGCATGATCAATTCAGAAAATTAATTGCTTTAGTAAACTTCATAAGTTTAATTCTATTACATACTGCTTACATACCCTTAAATCAGAGTTTATGGATGATATGAACCTTCCTAAACAGATTTAATACTATTAAAACGGAATTGTGCAATATTTCAAAAGAAAATATAAACAGTGGTCAGTAAATATTTATCTAAAACATTTTCAATAATTAAATAATGTTATCTTTGTATTAATATCCGACACAGTTGCCATCTCAACATGTATTTTGCTAGCCAGAAACACCGGAAATGAAAACCCTTTTTAAACAACTATTACAAACAAAACTGAGCAAATCAGTCGATGGTTCGTTCATCAAATGTCTGACTGGTCTCGTATTGTAATGGTATCGTACTTAAACCCAGTCAGTTACTTCTACAACCAAAGTAATATTGAGTCTTTGGTGACCCGATCTGTTGATTTATTAGCGCTCGTCAGAGTAGCTAACTCAAACTTCAAAATCAATTTGAAATGTATATTAAATCAATTTGAAATGTATATCCGACATTCTCTGATAATAAAATGAATTCTGCAATTATAATATTTCAGTAAACAGTATTTGATTTTGATATCATCAGTTTGTGTTTAGAAATTTCCAATCACAAACGTTTAGTCACACAGTGACATGTACATGTCCATTATGTCCATTTTACTTATATTTTATAATCATTCTTTTGTTTGTAAACCAAAGCTGTTTACACTGTATAGCAAAAGAATGACAAGTGCAGGCTACAACATATTTATTGCACAAGGAAACTATCACATTACATGCATGATATTATTAGTGTTGTTGATGCTGATGCGAAATTTCAAGCAAGTGGAAGCGAAAAACAGACACTTAGAAATATATGATTTTTGGAATTGATGACGGTATATATCTCAATGCCATTCATCACAATAACAATAGCCATGATACAGTATTTTACATACACGGTCTCGTCTTCATATTCGTTTTATGAATTGTTCCATTAAACAATATGGAAACACATTATTGTTCCCAAACTTTTATGTGTTACAGCTCTATGTTAAGACGCTTAAAATTGACACTTATTTATGAAAATATTCATAAGATGCAATTTAGCTATCCAAACCTGATTGCCAATCCTAAAAGTTGATCTTACACGCATCTAAATAAAAAAAGAAAAGCTGACTTGTGAATGGAGAGGAAAAAACAAGTCATTTCCTAAAAGCATCCCTGGGGCGCCCCATGCCCTGCAGTTGGCATTTTCAGTCTGATCTCTTGCATTCAGACATCGTGCTTTCAGACCATGTCATGCCAAAATCTACCCAACGAAATTGCCGATTATTAAGCTTGTATTCACTCTTTGTATTCACACACAACTCGTACTTGATCAAACGAATATTGTACGCTGGGTATTTAAGAACCACATTGCATTGTAGATCAACAAGATTATCCTGTATTGAAATTTATCCCAATAGCTACACTGAATCAGCGAATTTGAGCAGGCGGTGCACAAATTGATGCAAAATATTAGCAAACATGTCACTGCATCGTCACACGATATCAACAACTAAAATACAGTACGTTCTTTTCCCGAAAGAGATATGTGCATTTATTGAGAACTTTTAATTTTAATGAAAATACTTAAACATTGATGAAACATTTGTTTAAACTTCTGTAATAAACGAGAGAAATAAATAATATTTAGCTGATATGTTAAGACAAATTTGAAAAATATTGATTTCGTAATTATGAGCATTGTCTTACATGTTTGTGTCTCTATCGAAGTATAACAATACATTTATATAAAATATCTCCAGGACACTACCGGATTTTATACAATTTATTCCTGTAAACAATAATTAGATAATGCACTGAAGATTATTCTTCTTCAACCCTACTTCTTAACATCTTCTTAATGCTCATTGCTTCTTTACATTGATTCGTTCACTCTTCTGTATTAATTTTTTATAGGCATTTGACATGTTGATTTGATTGTTACACGATATCAGTTCAGATTATTCCTTACATATTGTACATGTTAAATGAATGTTTTTTTATGTCCGTTTGTCTGAAAATACATCGTAATCTGTGAAATACAATACTCTTCTTTGTTATGATGTAATCCCATGCTAGGCTTGATTTTATGAGTTTGGTAAAGAGGAAATGCAATGCTTGAAAGATTCACTCTTTGCACAATTCACCAACAAGTAAAGCGGAAATTCCTAGAATCATAAACTCAATCAAGCAGGTTATTTAGTATCGATTAACGATCTAACGGTAAAAGGAAACTACTTTCTTGCATAGGTCACTGTGTTTATTATTTAGTACATGTGACAAATCAGTAGCTTAGTAAATATTCATAAGATAAGATAAGATAAGATATGAAATATTGGTGGCTATTGATGACCATGATAATACAACGGTGCTTACTATGATAACGGAAAGTTATTGATTGTTGCTATAACTCTTTAAAACGGAAGCATGTTGTACATTATCAACATTTTTGAGAGATAAAGCCTTAAATATCGTCCGATTTGTTTTACAATTCAGATTTAACATTTGGTACTCATTCTTCAGAAGCTAGGGGCCCCTTGAGGAAATCTATGTTAACCTGACTCAGAGTGCTATTGCATGGTAAAACCTCCTTAAGTTGGCAGCAATAAACTGTTGCATGAAACACCTTTCAGCAGTCGTGCTCTGTAAAAAAGAAAGTGTAAACGTTGTTTAGAGATGTTATGTATCTATAATATTGTGATCTCAACCTTCTAGTTATTTCAACATTAACTTTGAGATACCAACCATTACTATGCATGTCAAGGAAAACGTTCGGTGGTGAGTTGAACGTACAAGTTCATTCAAGTTTTGGTTCAAACGGTCAGGTTTTCTCTAGTTCAGCTTGGGAAAAACACATCTAAGAGAACATAAACACAGTAAAAAAAGTTAAGCACCCCCTTCTTTTTTGATAGGGGTATGTTTCAGAGACCCATTATAGCAAAACTAAACATCCCACAGGGGAAAAACGAATTTCAGGATCAAGTGTAATTAACTGTTTGTTTTTATGTAATCTTCAGAGATTTCAAATGACTAAAAACAGGAAACAAAAATTGACTGGAAAATGGTAAAAAAAACACAGACTCGTAAATGTATTGTTTTTTCAAGTTTGACGGCTGAACATGATGAAGAAATCATACTGAATAACCCGTGCCATTGTCTTAGGAACGATTTAGTGTCAATATCGTGTGCTGCCACCGCATGCCTGAAGTAGTGCTGCCAGTCTTCTGGGCATACCCCTGACAAGGTTCTTTAATTCTTCCATGGGGATTTGCTGCCACTCATCGTGAAGTGCGGCCTCCAGTTGTCTTAGATTGTGTGGAGCAGGGTTCCTTCTCTGTAGACGTCGACCAATCATGTCCCAGACATGCTTGATGGGATTCAAATATGGAGACAATGATGGCCAGGGGATACGAGAAACAGCATTGTTCTCCAGATGTTGAGTCACAGCTCGTAAACGGTGAGACCGAGCATTATCATCCATGAACAGGGGTCGAGTTGCAAGTCTGTGATCATCAAAATGGTCAATCACAACTGGATCCAACACTTCTGCAATGTAGCGGGCGCCAGTAAGTGTGCCTTGTAGTGTCACCAAATCCAATTTGGAATCAAAAGAAAAGCAACCCCACACCATAACGGATCCTCCACCAATGGAACCCTTGGAAGAATGTTCCTTGGTGTGTATCGACTGTTCTTGACTCTCCAAACTCTGATTCGCCCGTCAACGGTATGGAGGAGGAAGTGACTTTCGTCTGACCAGTGGATACGTCTCCATGACCTCAGGTTCCAATGCTGCCGGTCACGACACCACATCCTACGATCCCGTTTATGACGATTAGTAAGGTTTGGACGTCTGATGACACGTCGAGACCTTAAACCTGCTGCTTTGAGGCGGTTCCTCACCGTCTGATCGCTGATACGTCTATAGGGTAGCCAGGCTTGTTTCAAGACGGTACTTGACGCAAACGGTTGACGTTGTTGATGACGCAATAGGTTCCTGTCTTCTTGCAATGTGGTAGCTCGGGGCCTTCCGGAACGTGGTCGATCGAGAATATGGTTAGTTTGGGCATGTTTCCTCACTAAACGACTGATGACCGAATAGTGGTAACCAGTTCTTCTCCCAAACCTGCTAAATGCTGTCCAATAATTTGCCATCTCGTAGCCTCGGACAATCTCCTCCGTGGCATTGTTCATGAATTTTGTGTATTGAACTGACATTGAAGCCGTAAAAGGCGTTTATTTAGACATAGTAAGTCGAAGGGTGAAACTGCATTTTGCTGAAATCATGGGTTGCATGATATGCATGCCAATAGCTCCGTTCGTGAGAACCGTTCCATAACAGAAACCACACCAGTTCCCATCCAGAATACCATATTTGGCCTGTCTATCGAATTGAAAAACATGATCATAAAATCCAAAATGGTATACAATTTTTAATTTGGGGGTGCTTAACTTTTTTTACTGTGTATATTAAAGTAAAACGTCATTAGTAGCACCTATAGGCTGTACAATACAGAACGTGTCTGTACGATGTCATAAGTCAATAGTTCACATTTGAATCATCATCACTATTTTGCAGTTGAATTGTCATCAGTATTTTGCATTTGAATTATCATCACTATTATACATTTGAATTCTCGAATTATTTTGTATTTGTATTTATATTTGGATCATTTAAATCTAAATTACACTGCTCGCATTATGAAGCCACCAGTACTACCTTCAATCTGACTACTCTCTCCCAAGTTAAAGTAATTTCCTGTCAGTTTGCCCAGATAATGCCAAGCTCGGCATCTTCAACGATCCCTTATTTGATTCACCACTTGTGTCGATCAAGTTAAAGCCTCATCTTTGGCAGGCGATTTCCGTGGTATATACCACTGTACATATTGGTGCCTGATTCTGAGGGCGTGGGCTCGAATCCCGCAAGGGATCTATTGCAGATCGTGTGTTTCCAAATGTAATAGTGTTACATGTTTTCACTATCTAAATGACATGTATTTCGAAGTACATATTGGTATTGTTTAATAATATAATGTAATAATCGAACTACGTTTCTTTTGTAAAATATGAATTGTGTGAGGGGTCACACACATAATGGTCATACTTTATTTATTGAAGGTAAAGAATCTATATCTTACCTATCTGAATTTCCTTATGTCAATTTCCCTAATTTTCCTTTCAGACAGACACATCGAGAAGATGCGTGAGAGCAGCGAACTAGGAACTGGTAATCTTATCTCTCTGACTTGAGTCAGGAGATAAAGTTGCTTTGTCTACAAAATATCATTAAGATGAATTGTAAGGGTGCGTGGTTTTACTTCTTCAGTCAATGCCCTCGCTGCTTACTTCCATTATAGACACGAAAGCGACCACAATCTTTATTGAATTCAACATAACGTGCTTGAGATCCAGAGAGGAGTATTTAGTTTTGACACAAAAGGCATTATGCATACTTAATAAGGTTTCTGAAACCTGATGAGTGTTTAATGAATGAAGGAAGTCCATTACGGTAATCAGGTAACTTAAATAGTTTATTGTCAGGCACAGCTATCTACCTAGATTTGTTCCCTTCTGTTTGCCGAGATGACATAATGGGTCTGAAGTACGGTCTTAATGACTCTAATGAGCGGTTTCGATGTCAAAGAGAGACCTCATTAGAGGTCTTCAAATCAGAAGAATTCCCCAAGAGCGGTCTTTAAATCAATGGAAGACCCGTTGACCGATCTTTAAATTAGAGGAAGACATCAGTCATTAGTGATCTTTAAATCAGAGAATGACCTCATAGGCGAATCTTTAAATCAATGGAAGGCCTCATTAGCGATCTTCAAATTAAAGGGAGACCTCATGAGAGGGGCCTCCTGATTGTTAACTCGGTCTCCTGAGTCATATATAGGGATAAGTTTAGGCTCAAAACAAAGGGACAATGACACTATAGGTTTATAATTCGGTTTTTAAAAACCTCACTAATAATGGCTTCTAGTATCTATCCTAAAACCAGCCAAAGTGATTCAAAGTTAGATCAATTTTTTCCAATTTTAGCAGCCCTCACAGACATAATTGCCTCACTGATTTATTATTTTGTCTAGACTAAAAGGATCAATTCCGTAAAACTGTAGCAAGTTAAGTAGTAATTGATAATGAATCACTGATTCTAGCATGACTTGTACAGAATTTGTTATACTGAATCTTGACAGTTATCAAATATTTTTTTTCGTTATGCTTGCGATAACGAGGTTTGTCTAAGCGTTTTGAAAAGTTTATGAAGGAGATATACGAATATCTCCCATGGAATGGTTTTCTAATATTCAATCTTGAAGCTTGGGGATTGTGAAATGACAATAGGGGAGAGAACTGGCATATGTCAGAGTTGTCTTTGTACTTTACAAACCTCAGGTTTGCAGCCTTCTGTTCAGATGCATTGTAATAATAACTGTTAAATGACACTGTATTCAACAGGTGGGATATAACAGAATTCCAGGACGGAACCAAAGTATTTTTGAAGATGTTGTGTTTTAAGATACGAGAACATAACTCAGCTCTACTTCCGTGCTGGCACGTCAATCTTATGATACACAGGACCAACCTTCATTCAAAATCATGTCCTTTTAAACATTGTTACTCAGGTTTTTGAAGGGCATTAGAAGTGGCATACATAATAACAGGAAGAGTTTCGGTATAACAACGTCGTTAATGTGAAAATACACGTTTCGGGGTATAAATTCACTCCTTCTTCAGGTTGAATGTGAAACTTTTTACTGTGAACATACACAACGTTTTGTAGTACACATATATGCTTACTGCTTCATCAAGCGGAGGTGTATGTATAATTATTACGTAATATGTATTCCGCTACACTACACTACCTTAAAGGGGCACTACGTCGAGGATAAAAATGAGATCACTTTTATCTACCTATGGTGATTGACGTGTCTGCTAACGTGTCACAGACCCCACATGTCAGACAATTGAAGTAATTGGTAGTAAAGATTACTGCATGTAAACAGTGAAGCGAACCATAACTCATAAGCAGACACGCTAATCACCAAACAAAGAAAATGTTTATACTGGACGCAGTGCCCCTTTAAAAAATGCCAATACCCATTAGTTTGTCTTTACCTAGCATCTTAAAGTGAGGGTTCTAACTCGGTAGATGTTGTGAACTTAATTCAAGGGAGCATTCAAGTTTAAACAAATATGTAATCAATACATAATCATAACACAATCAAGTTGAAGCATATAACTGAGGGCACTATTTTATTACTACAGATATGACCTTTAACAAAGAATAGCATTTACTCATTCATTCAAAAAAACAACAATGAGAAGTGAACCCATTCCTCGGCTACGAGTGTGGAAAGCTTTTCTACGACACAACAATACATCGTTGATTGGACTAATGAATTAAGTATTTGTTACTTTGTGAATAATCTATCAATAGATGCGTTTTATTATTAAGACGTAAACAAAATATTAAATAATATACAGCGTGTTTCTCATTTCAGGTAAAAGATAAAAACATGGAGGATACTCCGATAAACCCTCCCTTTAAGATATCTTCGATGTAATTGTCAGCTTGAATTGACCTCTCTGAACAAGCTAAATCGTGTATAGTATTGAAGGGGAAAGTTTAATCTCGGCTTATAATTGAGTTACTGTATGAATGGTACCTCTTTGATGAGTGACATTGAAATTAATGTGGCATATTTACTTATCAAAGGATTTTACTGTTTCTAATTTATACCTCCCGCATTTGTGAGAGTCAAATAGATCTAAGATCTGCTTGATGTAACACAATTAAGGAGGTAAATACTTGTCCACGTGATCAAAATGTAACGATCATGGGTAACAAGTTACAGCTTGTATTGTTGTAATTGAATAAAGTTTGGTACAACTTTTGATTAAAGTTTACCAAAGTTTACCATAGTTTGCAACCCTTAGTCTACTCACTCACTCAAGACAATGAAATCGATTCCATGAATCAGAAGCACATGCGATGATGATACACTGACCCTTGGATTGTTTGCACGGAATGTCTTACATTTATTCAACACGTTTTTAAAATATAGCACCTTATGAGTTTTGTAAGTGTGTGTCCAGCGCACTGACCTGGCAGGTGTAGAAGTTACGTGTCCTATGCTGTAGTTCTGGTTCTTATTCATAGTTTTCTGTGATTGATTCCGCACTGTTCAATTGTTGCATATGTGGCCCAGAGAAAAACTCACTGTCAATGAAATATTAATTTTACAAACATAATAATGCAAATATTAATATTTCACTATAAAAGATTGTTATTGTGTGTATTGTTCAAAAGGATATATATATATATATATATATATATATATATATATATATATATATATATATATATATATATATATATATATATATATATATATATATATATATATATATATTCCAATGCGATTCCACCAAAAGAGTATGACCCAAACAGAAGAAATCGAATTGTCTATGTTACGAACCATCTAGGGTATATCACAATCTGCAGATTGTTCGAACAATCTGCAGATTGTGAGCTCACAATCTAGGAATATTTCACCATTCTTAGATTGTTTAAACAATCTGCAGATTGTTCGACCCTAACAATCTGAGAATGATCACAATCTAGGAATCTGTTTGGAAGGCTATCTAACAGACTTTACGAGTCGATTCCTAGATTGTGAAGGGTTCTCAAATGGTTTTTTCTATCTTATCTACCGACTATAGGGTCGATTCCTAGATTGTGAAGGGTTCTCAAATGTTTTTTTCTATCTTATCTACCGACTATAGGGTCGATTCCTAGATTGTGAAGGGTTCTCAAATAGTTTTTTCTGTCTTATCTATCGACTATAGGGTCGATTCCTAGATTGTGATGGGTTCTCAAATAGTTTTTCTGTCTTATATACCGACTATAGGGTAGATTCCTAGATTGTGAACGGTTATAGAATTTCATCTAACGACTACAGGGGTCAATTCCCAGATTGTGAAGGGTTCTCAAATAGTTTTTCTGTCTTATCTACCGACTATAGGGTCGATTCCTAGATTGTGAAGGTTTCTCAAATGTTTTTTTCTATCTTATCTACCGACTATAGGGTCGATTCCTAGTTTGTGGAGGGTTCTCAAATAGTTTTTCTGTCTTATCTACCGACTATAGGGTCGATTCCTAGATTGTGAAGGTTTCTCAAATGGTTTTTTCTATCTTATCTACCGACTATAGGGTCGATTCCTAGTTTGTAAAGGGTTCTCAAATAGTTTTTCTGTCTTATCTACCGACTATAGGGTAGATTCCTAGATTGTGACGGGTTATAGAATTTTATCTAACGACTATACGGTCGTTCCCAGATTGTGAAGGGTTCTCAACTATTTTTTCTGTCGTATCAACAGACTACATGGGTCGATTCCCAGATTGTGAAGGGTTCTCAAATAGTGTTTCTGTCTTATCTACCGACTATATGGGTCGATTCCTAGATTGTGAAGGGTTATAGAATTTCATCGAACGACTACAGGGGTCGATTCCCAGATTGTGATGGGTTCTCAAATAGTTGTTCTGTCTTATCAACAGACTACATGTGTCGAATACCAGATTGTGAAGGGTTATAGAATTTCATCTAACGATTACAGGGGTCGATTCCCAGATTGTGAAGGGTTCTCAAATAGTTTTTCTGTCTTATCTACCGACTTTATGGGTCGATTCCTAGATTGTGAAGGGTTCTCAAATAGTTTTTTTCTATCTTATCTATCGACTATAGGGTCGATTCCCAGATTGTGATGGGTTCTCAAATATTTTTTCTGTCTTATCTACCGACTATATGGGTCGATTCCTAGATTGTGAAGGGTTATAGAATTTCATCTATCGACTACAGGGGTCGATTCCCAGATTGTGATGGGTTCTCGAATAGTTTTTCTGTCTTATCAACAGACTACATGGGTCGATTCCCAGATTGTGAAGGGTTATAGAATTTCATCTAACGACTACAGGGGTCGATTCCCAGATTGTGAAGGGTTCTCAAATAGTTTTTCTGTCGTATCAACAGACTACATGGGTCGATTCCTAGATTGTGAAGGGTTCTGAAATAGTTTTTCTGTCTTATCTACCGACTATATGGGTCGATACCTAGATTGTGAAGGGTTATATAATTTCATCTAACGACTACAGGGGTCGATTCCCAGATTGTGAAGGGTTGTCAAATAGTTTTTCTGTCGTATCAACAGACTACATGGGTCGATTCCCAGATTGTGAAGGGTTCTCAAATAGTTTTGTCTGTCTTATCTACCGACTATATGGTAGATTCCTAGATTGTGATGGGTTATAGAATTGCATCTAACCACTACAGGGGTCGATTCCCAGATTGTGAAGGGTTCTCAAATGGGTTTTTTTTAATCTTATCTACCGACTATAGGGTCGATTCCTAGATTGTGAAAGGTTCTCAAATATTGTGTTCTATCTTATCTATCGACTAAAGGGTCGATTCCTAGATTGTGATGGGTTCTCAAATAGTTTTTCTGTCTTATCTACCGACTGTATGGGTCGATTCCTAGATTTTGATGGGTTATAGAATTATTTCAGATACACCCAATACATACCCAAAGATTTCAGAGATGCATATAAGGTGGTTTTGTCGACCAGTAAAGAAAACAACGCGTGCCTCTACAATGCTGTTAGCTCACTTCTCTGGGGACATGAATATAATTCAACCTATCTCCGACTTGCTTCTATCTGTAAAGGACTCACCAAATACGAAGAAATTGTTAAGTTGGTAAGTTTGTAGAAGGCATGTTGTCAAGGTTAAAAGTTTACATTAACAAAACTCATTGTAAACACACACGTCATCATATCGTATCTATTCTCGATGTACCGTGACATTCAATATCACTTGCTTGATTACAGTGTTAGTAAGTTAGTGTTAGAGTTTTACCTCTTTACCACCTTTAAGTAATTGGCTTCTGATAATTTAAACAACCATGAATGTATAATAAGAGATGTATGCATTTAAAGTATTGTCAACGCGATCTTTCATTGGACGTTGTCAATCTAACGTATTTTGTCAACTTAATCATTAATGATGTGAAACTTAATCAATGAATTAATAAGTATGCAATTAGCTGGATTAGGACAATCCAATTAAAACAACTCTACATACAACGATATTTGGGGGAAACGAAATGTTATATCTTTTTATTATCAGGAGTTGGAGCGTTATCCAGAGAGTGCGACACTACGTGCCTGGCTTTCATCCGCAACAACAGACGTAATAATGGAAGAAATCAGCGGAAGTGGTGACGTCACATCAGTAAGGCATGTTGTGAAAAAAGAGATCCAAATGTCCATGAACGCATCGCGCGATTCAGGTATACTTCATTTAACGTCATCTGTAATTTAACTTTGAAAGTGTCCATGGAAATAAGTGTAATTCTATGTTAATATTTTGTTAGTTTTATCAAAACCGTAGATGAAAGAATCGAATATAACTAAAATGTCGCTGCAGTAATTCCTTTATTGCAAATTCAATTTTCTGGAGACAGTACCAATATGGCGTTTTGTTATATGTCCAATTCAATGTCTGATCTTATCCGATACCATTGAAAGGAATATCATGGTACATTCGGTGAAGGGGCCGTCAATGGAATTTGTCTCCGAGGTTTTCCACCTTGAAGACATTAATCTAGCCATCGTCCCGACTCACATATCCGGTTCAAGTAACAATAGACTAAGCCACTTCGTCCCCCTGGTGGATGGTCAACTTGTTGGATGTGGAGAAAAGGAAAAGACGTAATGTGGCGCCGACAAGTTTGGTATTTGCCAAATTCAGGATAACACAGTCATCTCCACCCGCAGTTGTGTGTAATATGTGCCGCCAGTTGTATCACCTGGACTGTGTTGGAAATGCTGACATTGAAGTGTGGTTGTCATACCCTGGCACCAATTATACCAAAATAGTAAGATATTTTATTTTATAGTAACAAATCACTAACCATCACTAATTATGAACTTGTAGCCTGTTAAGGGACTTGTAATGTCTCAATTTAGTTTAATTCATTTTGTTTTAAATTCGTAGCTGTCCATGCATCGTATTTTTCAATGACGAAAAAAAGCGGAAATCACATAGGGTCCAGGCCATATCATGTACTACTGCTACTGTTGTTACTACTGTTACTTCTATTATCAATACTACTATACACTGCACGGATCGTACTGCAATAATATTTTTCAAGACTTGAAACCAATGCATGTCTGTTTCAGCGAATACTTGTATTCCTCTCCTCGTCAGGTGAAGAAGGTGACGATGAAAATGGAATTGAAGGTATTATTTCTCGTTAACAATATGCAAAATGTACTAGTCTCATGAAGTACTTATAACATGGTAACGTATTCTAAAATATATATCACATTTATACATACGATTGAATGAGCAAGACTACTCTTTGCCAACGGTGTATTACTTAAGATGTACTAAAGATTCCGAGAGCAACTATTCTGCTGTTGTGAAGGGAACTTGTCACAATGTCCGGTTTTTAATGTTCTATGACGAATTATTTTCAATGTATTGTCTATTGAAACATTTGATTGACAGCTGATATCAAGTATTTTGTGCTAAGTAATGATTTGATCTCTACTGTTGCTCTGTCAGGAACTTGTAAGAAGCATAAAAGAAAGGCAATATGTGTCTGCACGGTACGCCACAAAGGGATCCCCAAGATTTCGTCTATGGAAACACCGCAGTGCATTCCATCGCTTTCGGGAAGATGTGGTAAATACATTTTAATAGTTTAATAGCTGTAGCACGATTTTCCTAATGGAATCACGTGATCTCACAAACGTATAGCGAAATATTACCAATGGCTAAATCATACGTCTGATTCTGAAACAAATGGCCATGGTTCGCTTTAGCCATGAGTCCATTTTCCATCGAGAGGCCATTTAAATGTAGCGATAAAGGAATGCTCACGAGTAGAGTTGTAAATGCGGTGATGGAATGGTCAATCATCTTACTGTTTCAATGCGGTTATATAAGACGTTATCCATGGCTTAACTTGAATATCGAAACTCAAGAAATGCGGGGTAATACTTCATAAACGAAAGAATAATCATGGTAAAGTAGACGATCATAACCCAGTTTCCCTTTTCTTTAGGTTGACCATCTTTATGACGTAATGAAGAGGTTTGGAACAACACAGAGCGACAACCTAAATGTATTTGTGCCAGAAGTGGAAGCGGACGAAGACACATTGACGTGAGATTGTATGACTTTATAGTACGACAAGTGTACACGTGTGCATTTATTTTTCAGCTGGCAGTCCATGTGTGTATGAAACATGAGTGCATCAACCGGATGGAGGCCGAGCTGATGTTGAATTCATCGACATGGATGTGTGATATGGCTGTATGACAATAATGTGGATCTGTACTTAGTGAGACTTATGTTGATCGAGTATAAGTTATATCAATAAGTGCGTTTGGACATCAATGAAGAAGCAAGTCATCAACATAGATAAGGCTGTATTAGTACAGGAAAATGTGTGCAAGTTTATCATGATTATTTTAAAGCAAATTTACATTTAATTTTATGGTTTCCAATGTTTGTCGCATTTGATATCTTAATCTTAATCCTTAAAAGATTTAAAACCCTTTTTACTATTTATTGTCCTACATCTAGGCCAAGCAATAAACCTGAAATATGCAAACATGACTGTGTCAATTTTTTTTCTTCAGCATCAGTCTCAAGAACACACCTTCTTTATTCATGTCAGGCAAAGGAAAAACCATTTGAGAACCCTTCATAATCTAGGTATCGACTTCTAGAGTCTTTAGATGACATATCATAACCCTTCACAATCTAGGAATCGACCCCTATAGACTGTAGATAAGACAGAAAAACCATTTGAGAACCCTTCACAATGTAAGAATCCACCCCAACAGTCTGTAGATAAGACATAAAAGCCATTTGAGAACCCGTCACAATCTGGGATCGACCCCTATAGACTGTGGATATGATAGAAAAACTATCTGAGAACCCTTCACAATCTAGGAATTGATCCCTATAGACTGTAGATACGATATAAAAACCATTTGAGAACCCTTCACAATCTAAGAATCGACCCCTATAGACTGTAAATATGATAGAAAACCCATTTGAGAACCCTTCACAATCTAGGAATCGACCCATATAGATGGTAGATAAGACAGAAAAACCATTTGAGAACCCTTCACAATCTAGGAATCGATCCCTATAGACTGTGGATATGATAGAAAAACTATCTGAGAACCCTTCACAATCTCGGAATCGATCCCTATAGACTGTGGATATGATAGAAAAACCATTTGAGAACTCTTCACAATCTAGGAATCGACTTCTAGAGTCTTTAGATGACATATCATAACGCTGCACAATCTTGGAATCGACCCCTATAGACTGTAGATAAGACAGAACAACCACTTGAGAACCTTTCACAATCTAAGAATCGACCCCAACAGTCTGTAGATATGATAGAAAAACTATATGCGAACCCTTCACAATCTAGGAATCGACTTCTAGAGTCTTTAGATGACATATCAAAACCATTTACAATCAAGGAATCGATCCCTAGAGAAAACGAAATAAAACAATTCACAATCTAAGAATTGGCCCCTTTAATCGGTAGAAGAGACAGAAATAACATTTGAATGCCTATCACAATTTACGTATTAATTCCATTTGTATTATGGTAGACAGGAAATGACAATTTACAACATGTAACTGCTTGGAAACAAATTCCTAGATTGTGATCATTCTTAGATTGTTCAGGTCGAAAAATTTGCAGATTGTTTAAACAATCTAGGAATGGTGAAACATTCCTAGATTGTTCGAACAATCTGCAGATTGTGAGCTCACAATCAGCAGATTGTGATGATTCCTAGATTGCACGGAACATCTACACTCATGTCACACCAAGGATGTTGTTCATAAACACATCATTTTCATAATTTCATTATATCCTATGGTGTTAGTTTGCTGGGTAGTTAATTTTGCTTTTCGGAATAACAACGAAAGGAAAGGTTAGATATTAGGCAATATGTGCATTAAGAATTAAACAAATTCTTGGAGATACAGCAACGCCCTCGCAGAGTTGATTTCAGCAACTACCTTGTGGGGTTTAATCACCCTCACTATGGTAGTTAATATTATTGAAATCAACTCTGCTCGGGCTGAAAGCCCTCGCAGAGTTGATTTCAACAACTACCTTGTGGGGTGATTAACCTATACATAATACACGGTAAGTTTGGCTATATAAACTCGTAGAGATCTTCAATAACATTGGTACACAGTAGCTATTTGAACCTCTGAACCGTTATCTCGCATATCCATTTTAAAGTCATATGTCATATCGAATGTGTTTTATTTATAATGATATCTACCAAAAATGTCATATGAGAAGACTCCCAAGTGAAATCATTACCTTGGAAACGCTGTGTAACGCCACAACCTCCATCCACGACAATATTGCATCAATGAATCACTGTATATACACATAGTTGATGATTGATTTCTGAATGAGAATGTGTTTATTTTAATTGATACCGTGATTTTCATACAAGTTAAGGGTTCATATATTTGTCGATGAATGTTCAACATTGTAACAGATATGAAGCTGAACCAAAAAAAAAGAAGAGACGATCATACCAGATTACCATCATTCCAACATGACAACGCCGGAGTAACTCAGTTTCGATGATAGGCAAAACTCAGATATTTTATGTCTGATTCCCTTGATTATTTTGTATGGAATCTCGAAGGATGTTTGCTGTAATACTATCACACATCAAAGAAAGATAATTCAGATATTCAACAGAGAAACTGTTACATCCACAATGTATCTTTGTGTATAGCCACAATGAATTAATCTCTCGTTATATATATTACGCGGGTGTTGTGTCTGGCATTTGAGGGTGCACAATTGTGGATAATCACCAACAAACAGGTATTATAAAACATTGAGTCAAAATATAAAGTCCACAATTCAATGGTATTCGAGGTGTCAAATGTGTGATATTTACAAATGAAAAACCCAAGTGAACAATACAGTGACGCCAATAGAGGTTTACAAGAGTCGGTCAGAGTAACCAGAACATATCCTGTCAATCATAAATACTCAATATTAATTACAAGGTGTAAGCGATGAACTAACGTATCACAACACTTCAGCTCTAAACATGATACACGCTTACTTATCATAACATGAAGGCAATATCTACATATCCTTCACAATAATCTATCACAACATGTAGGCGATATCTACATATCTTTCACAATAATCTATCACAACATGTAGGCGATATCTACATATCTTTCACAATAATCTATCACAACGTGTAGGCGATATCTACATATCCTTCACAATAATCTATCACAACGTGTAGGCGATATCTACATATCTCTCACAATAATCTATCACAACGTGTAGGCGATATCTACATATCTCTCACAATAATCCATCACAACGTGTAAGCTATTTCTACATATCTTTCACACTAATCCGTCACAACGTGTAAGTTATTTCTACATATCTTTCACAATAATCCATCACAACGTGTAAGCTATATCTACTATCTACTATGCCCCTAGCTTCTCGCACCAAAAGCTTTTGTTGGAGGTCTTGTGATTGGTTAACTGAATTGTGTCAGTACATTGAAGTCTACGGGCTGTTACCAAACGCTTTTACGAGGAGTCCTCCGAACGATAAAAGTTCTTATCTCGGTAGATGCACTATTTTGTAATTGTTATTCCTCGGAAAACCGTCGATTTTAATCAGACTGATGATAGTTACTGTATACAACTGGCTCTGTGAATCCACTGTCACCAATCCTGCACAGAAAGCTGTATTGTCTACATTGTATGAATCATGAGGAAATTTGTATGCAGCTGTGTCTGTGTCTGTGTCTCTAATCCGACTGTCAGGCACACTTGCTCATGGTAGCACTTCTTAAGTTTGACGACCATCTGTCTCTGTGTCTATTACTATGATAACGGGTAGAGCCACGGCATCTGTCGGGGAATACAAAGCAGTCCATACACTTATGTCAGTTCAATATCACACTGCAAAACCCTATAATAATATTGAATTGGTAATGACAGTTTGTGTTGAATTTTTGTACAAAACATGGTATCTATATCCCTGTATATTTCTCTAGCGAAATTCTGAATATCAAATCTAGAACAAAATAAATACGTTATTTTATTTTCATATGCGTTGCATCTTTTATTGATAGGTATTTAAGAGCTATATGTGTGTCCACTGCATCAATGATGTTTTTGTAGCAATCCTAAGATAAAGAAATACATTAAGCGTTGAAACGTTGTTCAATACATGTGTTTCATCTCCTCTATATAAAGTGAGAGTACCATAGTCTAGTCAAGCCTACTGAATGAAAGACTGACCTTTGTTTGCTCTGCTACACAACTTTCTTGATGTGTACCCTGTAACATGAATGGAATTAATTCTTATTTCGAAAAGAAGATACTGCTTGCGTCAGATATAGACACACGATATAAGCTTCTCAGAAAAAAAGATAAGATAAGATAATGTTTTATTTTCCGGAAGGAAATTTGTTCTACATGGTTTGATGAAACAGTTTTTAAACGCTTGGAAAGCATCCATGAATGATCTGAAAATGTGATATCACTAAGTTCAAAGCTGACAATAACATCACGTCAAAGGGTTAGGATCTCACAGTACTGAGACATCATAATATTTATGACGCTACAGTGGTATGGCTTTAAATGATATCGGCAAGAATCGGATATTAAGTTTGATGTTTATCAACTCTTATCAACTCGGTATTTTTAAATGTGATGTCAGAAGACACTATATGTATCTTATATATTTAATCTGTAAAGTATTCGTATCATTCGTGTATGTATATTTACCCTTCATTAACACATCAACATATTTACAATGAAACTTGCCATCCATTAATGTTAAGAGGAATTTAAGATTAACAAATCACTTACCAAACATAATAACACAAGCGATGATAAAAACACCACCTATTACTGCAAACCCAATAGCTACACCGGCCGCCTTGCTTCTTGACCTTCCGTTATCAATGTTGTAATTCATTCAAAGAACAGTCAATAATATATTCAATAATATAATCAACATGTTAATTTTGGATTTGTCCAATTCAGAAGCAAGTGACTTGTTGAAAATAGTACATTTCGGAATATATTGTTTATATTGATGAAATTTCCCGTAATGGATGGATGAATGGAATTATGGAGGAATACACACCTGTTGAAATCAACTTGAACACAGTCGAAATCTGCAGAAAGAATGATAGCTTATTACATAATATGGTACTAGAGTCATAAATAATGTTGACTTTGTTTAAAAAGTATATAAAGATTGTGTTCTGAATTCGGGCGTGTACGTTCTGTGTGTAAATGGTTTCTCCACAACATATGAATTACTTTATTAGCATAGAAGCAAAGCAATCTCAATAGTCAAAACTAGTTTACAAACATTAAGGCAGGTTATCGACAATATTGCATTCTGATAGGTTTCGTGTGGACATTAAACTTTCATTTTTAGACATATCTGATGTTTTAAAAAGCTTCCCATAACCAGTCTACCTTCAGTAAGAACTTCCTCTTCTTTACAGTTCGCCTTCACGCATCCACAAACACTTGAGTCTTGGGAGAAAGACTTACAGGCAGTGGTGTCATCTGTTTTTTATTACACTCTCGTTGAAGATACTACTGTTGTGAAACATCGACATTTTATTCAACACTGTTGTAAAACATTGCACGTGAAAGCGATTGTAGTCGGAACTACTTTCCAGTAGTCACATGGCTTTTGGGATAGCACTGGATTTCTTTCTACACGTTTTATCGCATACAGTCTTATGAGTATATTGTACGGACGCTTCTATCACAATTTACTGTCAATCAGTATCATTTGGTTGATTCAGAGTTAGTTCCCTTGACATGTAATCTCGTTAGCGCTCTCGCGGTTTGACCGCCATTTGCATGGCTTTGTCGTGCAACTTGACGTAGTCTAGATTCTAAATTCATAAGGAATAAACGTCATGTTCAACCCACGAATCCTGTGACACTCGTCAGTTGAGTATTAATGCGACTACATTGTAATCCTTATAGGTACGTTTTGATATTTTCTTCTCCTTTTTTTTGCGGAATGGGTTTGATTGTTTAGAATGTAAACAACTAGTAACTTCGTGTGGACACGTAAGTTTTCCAGGTTGTGGAGGAATTGTTCATGTCTGTCTGTTGTTACAGAGGATACCATACCGAGATATATGATTTAAAAATGCAGGTAACTGTCAATGTTGATATAGGCCTAACATTTTAACGTTCGCTAAAAATGTTGGAACTCAATTTTCGGCGCTTCTGTTAGCAATTTGTGCCGTCAATGTTAACTTCATCGGCAACAAGGACACTGATCCCCACAATTTCGTTACATAAAACTAGCAGTAGAACTGTAACTTTACTCCCAAGTATCAATGTCATCTGGGTGTTACAGAGCCTATTTTGGCAAAGCAACCGCAACTACGTACAGCTGTAACTAGCCTAACTGAATCGCGCTTGAAAACAGCCGAATTCCGATTACGTCACAATCACCTGACATCACTCATAAGATCTAGTGAGATTAATGCGATGTTTTTGTTTACGCACCAATTTGCGCTTCTTATCGTTTCAACATAAAGACAATGTAATGAGTGCTTTGAAATTGTATTGTTCAAAATTAAAACTGTTATTAACGGATATTTGCTTGGTCTATTTTGGGTGTTAAGTAAGATGGCGTTATGCGTCCATGGTAATATAAGAGATGTATCCCTACGCACATCTACATGAATGAAGAGTGAACTTTAATTACATATTTCATTAATTTAGAGCGTGTAATAAAGAAAATACTAAACTCTTTCCCGTTTAATAACATATTTATGAAACTCGTGGATGGTATTGGTATCTGTACCAAAACCATTCACTCGTTTCATAAATATGTTATTAAACGGGACGTCGTTTAGTATTCTCTATATATCCGGCTGTATGGTTTCATGCACACTTGTTGTTCTGTGTTGAGGTTGCATTTCCACAGACGCGTTGTTGTTCACTGTTGCAAGAGGTAACTCTGTAATCACAGTTGGGTTGAATGAAGGTGTTTGACCACTTTTCCTCTGGTTGGTACATGTCCCTGGTACATTCTTCACAGGTAACTGTCTTTGTGACATTATTAAGTACAGCATGGCTACCTGTAAAGAGCATTACTGCTGAACGAATGGTGTTTGGGTATCAAACAACTTATGTTTATATATATGTAAATGGAAAAAATAATGGATTTAGAAGTAGAAATCATCCATTTTTAATGGCGAGCGCTTTCAGCTACACAGCCTCTTCAGGGCATACATAACGGATAATACGTTGTCAGGCAACGTCGTCGTGTACATTATGACGTCATTACATTATTACGTCACAATCTAAGGTAAAGACATGGACATATCAAGTTTTAGAGTTTAAATTTGGTGAAAACATTTGGATAAATCTGCTTTCTTTTGTTTCTAAAAGCTTGTTATTATCAAAATTTAACTTATACATTGGGAAGACAGAAAAATGCCCCTTTCCACATTCAGCTAAATATTAACTTAATGGAATAGTACGGTTTTTGGACTGATTTATGTGGGATCTGTGTAAGTTCATTCGTAATTTCAACTTAAGTTCGGTTTTCCCAATGTATTTTTCATTACAACCTGTACATATGATGATATATACAACATTCTTGCTGTTACAGTTGAGATTTTGACGAACAGAAAACACTTGAGTTTCAGTAATCTGTACAGTAGACCCGACAATAATATTTTTACATGTAAGACATGTACACGACGACGTTGCCTGACAACGTATTATCCGTTATGTATGGCCTGAAGAGGCTGTGTATCTAAAAGCGCTCGCCATTAAAATGGATGATTTCTACTTCTAAATCCATTATTTTTTCCATATTTACTACATGAGAGTTAGACAATCTTCCGATCGTGAACTTTATGTGTGTATATATATATATATATATATATATATATATATATATATATATATATATATATATATATATATATTGTATATTTGTATGTATATTTTTATATACAATTACTTCACGTGAGACCTTCCTCAACCTTTTCATATATATATATATATATATATATATATATATATATATAGACTGTAGATGAGTGAGAATAAAAATTCAGATTTGTGTTTTCTCATCTGATTATTACGTATCTGTGTTTTACTTATTTTAACTCCACGATGCCCATATGCTCTTAAATATGCCTGTTAAATGCTTGTTTATGTTTCTATTGCCTGTTTTATTTTATTCTTTTTGTAAACCATGGATGACACGTTTGTATTCACACCACTAGATAAAGCAAGATTTACAATACAGACCTGCACTGCACGGTTCAATACAAACAGTGGTGTGTCTTGTTTTCCTCACATATCTTCTTTGTGATTCTGTCACATTTAAAGCTTGATTAATCAACATAGATACTCATCAACAATACATAAAGAAAGTGTCTCCAAACCATGTAAATTGTTTTTTGTTCTGTGGGTAATCGCAGTTAAACATGTCGTTCAATACCGAAATGAAGCCATACAATAAATGTGAATGAAATGAGGCCTGCCGTAACTTAAAATCTATTATTGAGATTTACACACAGGTAGAAACTTGAATCACGTTGTATAGATAAATGCGGGGACAGCTATACTATTCACAACAGATTCAAAGGATTATATTTCAATTGTGAGGATAGTTGGTATTAATATGGGCATTGTGAGAGATCTTCATTAGAAAACATATTGACCTGTAGGAGTCTTAACTTAAATAACGAATCATTTTCATTCTTTTCTTCTATTGTAAATCATTCAACAGACTTGCACGATATCACTGTCCGTGAACAAAGTTTCGCCATTCAATTATAGAGAAGAGTTATGGTCCTATTTTCCTCTTTTAAATGTTGTTTATTGTGTTGGATATATACTGAATCATTTGAAATGCGAACATAGAGTTGCCTCTAATGCATTTATGATACACAGATATAACTGAGAGCTGCCAATCTTGACAGTCGATTGAAACTTTATATAGAGCAACACTAAATGTGAACCTCACATGTTCTGTATGTTATTTAACACAAACTGACTTTGCTATCTTGTAAGTACATTTAGAAATGTGCTTTGTTTTCTAAGTACCCATAATGCAACGCCAGTGAAAGCGCTTTCTGTCTTGTTTGCATTGATCGCTCAACAAAATGTGCAGACTGTATGACGCGTCCGAGAACACAGGGGATGTTCAACTGAACATTGAATACGGATGTTGCACCCCTGCAACAACCCATTTTCAACTGTACAGTTTCCAAGGAGCAACCCTGTCTGACGTTAGTTTGAGTTATTCTCATTCTTTAAACATTGAAATGTTAAGAACAGGAATATTTTCTGGAGAACAACTTCTTTAATGTGAAAATACACGTCGTTTCGGAGTATATGGTTACTCCTACATCAGGTGGAATGTACGAAAACACAAAACACAATCATATATATAGCAAACAAAACAATGATGAGGAAACTCAATCAGGGAGATTAACATGCATGAGAATATTATCCTCACCATTGTTAACCATTTGTGTTGAGTGTGACTTCAGTTATACATGAATACATTCACAAATAATTAATTTTACTTATGATACTCAAAATACATGTACATATTTTGTGAGGTGACAATTGCGGTTGCATATCACATGACTCACGTCACTCTGCAAATGCACAACAACCTGTACAGTCACGGCCCGAGACAGCAGCAACAACCATTTATCGTACAGTTTAGTTCTAGTGAAAATGTGGGCTTGAAACAGCCCAAATTACATGCTTTGGACATCATATGATAACATCTGTATTCTATATGTATAGAAACTGTGTAATTGAATGACAACATCCATTTATATTGCTGTGATGGAAAAATGTAGACATATTTTCGCAAGGCATGCAAACGCCATCTGACAAGCGACAGTAAAACATCCCGATAAAGAGCGTGAACGAATGTCACATCATAAAGAGGGCACTTTAGGGTACAAAAAACCTTCATCTGCCGACACACATTTTTTAAGCCCATTTAAAAGAAAATGTTTTCTATAATTACCGTGACGTGACGCAGGGTTGCTTTTAGGAAACTGTACAGTCGAATACCCTTGTGGAGAATCGTACCAGTGATGAAGGCGTTCGAATCCCGCCAGGGGCACGGCAACTTCGTCTGCAGTAGAGAACTGTTCTACACGCAGTAAGGTTTGGGTGCAATGCCACACTGAATCTCAGCGCAATACCACCCATGGTTCGCTAGTTCCAGTCAATACTCGCAGGTTTCACCGCAATGCATAACTGCATGGTATTGCGGGCTTTCTCCCTGTCATAATACTAGCAGCCGCGTGAAATAAGTGAAATACTCTTGAAAGCGGCGTTAAACCCAAACTCACCTCATCTCATCAGTGATGAACTATCACTCTTCCAACTGAGCTATATCTCCAGTACATATGGGCAGTCTAGATGTGCTCGGCTTCTTCAGAATAAAAAAGCAAGTGCCAAGGAAGACATACTGTAAAACCTGTGCAGAAATAGCATACCTCTAATTCACAGTTAAGGTTTAATTATGTTCATCTGGGGATTAAAAAAACCCAATTCAGACAGTCAGACAGTCAGACAGAAGCTTAATTCAGTAGTTTAGGCCATATAACATATAATATAGAGATAACGAGATACACCGCTAAAATGTTTTCATTTATAACTTTCTTACTTGAAACTTGCAATTGGGAACTTTATATTCACTAAATATAGATGATATCCTCAAAAGTAGAGTGTTCTGGGGCCATTGGTTTCTGAGATGAAAAATATACATTTAAATGAACCCCTGTCACAATCAAATTATCAAAGTTTCAGTTATGAAATTTACAAATCATAATCTCCATCTTTAAAAGTAAACACTGCCCTGGATATCTCCTACTGCTGGTTCATAAGAAGAAGTCGTTTGAAGCTTTTAGGGTGAACCCCCTGCAAAGTTCATATTTCATAATTCATCTCAACCAATTTTACAAACTTGTATCTCCATCCTACAAAGATGTTAATGACAAAATTTCACATTTCTATATCAAGCGCTTTCGGAGAAGAAGTCGTTTAAAGGTTTTACTTTTGACGTCTCTGGCGGTCAACTTTGACCCCCTCGGTGATGGGTACCCACCCACCAAATTACAGCTTTGGGGGTGTAGGGGTTCTGGAGGAGAAGTCGAAAGAGTGAAAAGTTTACGGGCGACGGACGACGGACGACGGACGACGGACAGACGCCGGGCGACGGCCCATGCCATAAGCACATCTGACCTTTCAGGCCTGATGAGCTAAACAAAAATGGAGACCTTTTTCATTACTTAACATTTCATATCAGGAATGATTTCATATGAGGAACAAAAGAGATTTATTAAGAGTAGATACATGTATATGGGAAAGGTAACAAGACAAGTATATGACGTTATGGAATATGTTGATGCCTATCAAATTCCTGTTATCAAATTGTTAATGCTTATAGATTTCGTAAAAGCATTTAATTCTCTTGATTTGAGGTTTATACAAAATGCTTTATCAATTTTCAACTTCGGCCCTTCAATCCGTAATGGTCGGAGCTTTTTTCACAATATATATTTATCATATACACCGAAAAATTAACCAGACTGATCAAGAATAATAAACTTATCAAAGGGTTAAATATTGGTACTGTAGAACATTTGCTAGCTCAATTTTCAGGCGATACATCTTAAAGCTAGACGGCACGGAAAGATGCTTATAAGCATTACTGAATACTTTGACCCTTTTTAACGTTTTTCGGTTAACAATTAAATATTGACAAAACAAAGTTGATTTTGATTGCAAATAGTTGACCTTTTACGGAGTGGGAACTCCTGTAAATGTGAATTTGAAAACTTTAGAATCTGATGATATCATTCCATTGATAGCGCCGTTTTACCATTTAATATTTATACACTGGATCAAAATATTACTATACTATTTTATAAGGATAAAAATTCCTAAAGACGTCTGCTTAACAACAGTGGGAGTATGACATAAAATACTTCACAGATCAAGAATGGAGAAATATTAATGAAATTCACTTTAGATGCACTGGTAGTGTGCAATTACGTTGGCTTCAATATAGAATTATTAATCAAATCATTCCAGTGAGTAAATATTTGTAAAGATTGGATATAAAGATTCCCCCGTGTGTACAAGTTGTACTATATCCAATGCTGACATTGCGCATGTATTTTTATATTGTGAATGTGTTAAATCTCTCTGAAGAAATATAAAAAAAGAAAATATTATTTTCTCTGAAGAAATATAAAAAAAGAAAATATTATTTTCGGCTTTCTCTCGAAAGGAAATGATCCATTCAATGCCATGTATTGTCATAAAGGATGCCATTTTCAAAGTATACATTAAAAAGAGGGTAGTTCCATTTGCATAGAGAGTTACCAAATTACTACAATATAACTAAAGCAATGTCTTATTCCAACTGTGACTACAATAAGTTTGTGAAATTCTGGTCCAGCTGCCATAAGCTATTTCTTTGACCACTCCAATTCAACTAGTCATATGCATTAAAAAAATCTCTTCTAACTGATGTTGAAATAATTGAAATATTGTATGATTTTCTGTACAAAAAATGGAATAAAAACCATATTTAAAAATTCAATCTAATAACTGTTTAATTGATTGGGTTTATGAGCATGCTACCCGAATGCAACCAGACAACTGCACATCTATCGGGCTATAAGTGTACTCCACGTGATCATAATACATTCATATGATTGGACGAAAGCATTTGACTGTGCTCTAAAAAGGATTTCTGTATATGTTGGATGTACACATAAGCCTTCGCAAAATGCTACTATGACGTCAAAGCATTGTCCGAATGAAATCACGTAAGCTTGATGTAGGGTTTATTTCACTTATTAAAACGAGTATCCAAGTCCAAATTGTATAATGTGTGGTATTGTGTTTTTGAACACTTCATAAAGAAAGTTACTTATGGTCAAACCCTGTTAACAAGATGATAATGACTACGTCGATGTCGTGGTGATCTTTTTTCTAACAAAATGTCTATATTCACTCATTTACTACATTTTAAAAAAAAATTCTAATGCTAGAAAAGTGGTGATACAACTGTTTGCATGGAGTGACAATCATTAAGGATTTCATAAGGTTGTCCCTTTCCTCATACAAATCTCATTCACTTGATGATACATTTGTCCAATTGTGTTCACTGCAAAGATCAAATTGAAAGGGTCTGCAATTGACGTTTTCAACTTTAATATTAATGACTGATAATTTATCACTTGCGCTTCGACTGATGATTGTGTATGGTAACTTGTATATATGCATGCAGGCAGCAAACGTCAACGAACGTCAGCTTTCGTTCGCACAGATCGGTCGTTCTTTGGGTTTCGGTATCGTTTGCATCTTCCTTATGTTTCCTCAACATGTTGATGTATTAGTTTAGTTTGAGATCTCCTGCAACTAGAAGAACAATATGGGGCTACTCAACAATATCTTCACTACATAGTAAATATCCAACAGGGTTAGAAGAAAAGATGAGTTGGTTTCTCACGTGAAGCAAGATTGTATATACACCTTATAATTTAATAAAGCAACACCCAATTTCAACAGCAAAATCGTTCTGACAAGGAAGAAGGTAAGGTGTCAGGAAAACAATTAGGGATATTAGGTGAAACAATTAGTATCAGCGTTGCAACGAAAGTTCACTCGACTATCGGTTCACTGTCTAATGATAACGGCTTTTACGATAGTTTGATCTTTTGGTGTCAAGATCCAAGATCTGTTTATAAAAATCGAAAATGAAAGTTTATATTTGTTACTAGAATGTGATTTGTGTCATTCTTTCAAATGACGTGATGATACTTTACTGACTTTTTCACAAAAATCATGCATTAAAGCAGTATGAACTTTTACACTTCAATAAATTTGCCTCAATAAACAAATGCTGTCAGTATTTATCGGCTTATCTGAAGCAAGATAAAGTGCTAAATTAACAAATTGAACTCAAATAATCCCAAATGTATGCCCAGATCCTATGGTTGTAGGCTTTTTCTCAATTATTGTTGAAAAACGAGCTGAGAGTGTAATGTCTAGCTAGTTTCTTATTAGGCATTACAAAATATGTTTTGGTGTATGGTTGTCAACTTTGTATCAAACTCGTTGTTTACAATAAATGATTTTAAGTTTGCATTGTAGTTTCTCTCCCTGAACAGGAGAAAAAGTTTTTGTCCTCATATATCTATAAATTTGGCACATGGGAGGATGTTTTATTTCAATGAATAAGTCAATAAATGAGCAAATGTTGTATAGAAAAGAGAGGATCTATCTTCTTTAATACGATAAGCTCAGTTCTACCAGCATCGGTCATTTCATTGATACTATTAAACGCAATCAATGGGACATGTGAGGATTAATGGATCAGTAGTGTCAAGTTTACCATTTGATGGACAAGAAGTGCAATCACTGCTTTGTGTGAAACAACTGTTCAAGTTTAGGCAGTATCTTTTGATAAACAATGCCCCTTCAGTTTCAAGAGTGAGGGTAATATCATCTTACCTTACATAAACCTGATATAACTGACAAATAATGAATTTCCCATTGAAACATTTGCGATATGCCCACTCATCTTTAGGTCGAGATCATTAATGTATTGTTTCATCGAATTCATTCATCCTCACAGTCTTTAGGCAATCATGACGTGCACATGTTTGTAGATAGAGGGGGAGGGGGTTGAAAAGCTAGCACGTTGACTCTGCTTTTTGCATTCAATCTTTATTTGCTCAAAGAGACAGCCTACATGAGTTACTTTGAAACAATAAAATATTGTGTTTCTAAATATTAATTTTATATCGTTTTATTAAATGTATTTTTAAGAATAATTAGATACTTACCTGTAATATTATATGTATGTCTGTTTCCCATTCCATGTTTCACAGTATGAGCTGCATTAGAAGTCCTTGTACGACCACCTGTTGTTCCAATAACACTAGCTCCTGAAATATCAATTCTAAATATATCTAAAATTGCCCTTCTATGATATTATAGACGTCTTCTAGATTGAATTTAAATATAAATGTTATTCACTTTAGATACTAGTATATGTTTGGCTGGATATATGTTTAGATGATTATAGAAATTACCTCCTTGATTGTTGATGTTAGTGTTGCCTTCTCCCTCTCCCATTTTGGCCATCTGCTCGTTTTGTTCATGACTTGGGGTGGCTTAACAAGACAGTTCAAATATAATATACTTAATGAACACATTTCCAATTATCATTGACTAAATACTGATACATAGAGGCATTAATAAGATGATATTTAACATGAATACTGTACTTTACGTATTAAGAGCCCTGGGCGCTTAGAAAATTGGAATTAGGGAGGATTTAATCTTATCATTCAGTGCCCTATGTAAAGTGCTTGCATATCTAGAGATTCCCACCCAAATGTCGTATACCAACACGGTTTTCACACACACACACACACACATATATATATATATATATATATATATATATATATATATATATATATATATATATATATATATATATATATATATATATATATATATATATATATATATATATATATAAGCATAAAGTATGTGAGGAATCAAGTATTTAGTTTAAACACATTACCGGGCAGTCAGGAAGAACACAATTAAAAATGTATAATATAAATATAATGTCACATGACTCTTCAATGTTGAATGAAAATAGAGGTTTTATTCAGTTTGGTGAATTTAGATATATGTTTAAATGGTTTTTTAAACACCTTCTTGGTAGTTGCTGTTAGTGTTTCTTACTCCTTTTTCGGCCATCTGACGGTTTAGTTCAGCACTTGTGGAGGCTAAAATGACAATTGGTTCAGAAATTTTATATTTAATTATCACACGTCCAATAAACTATTGAATAAAGCCTGACAATGTCCAATTAGTCAGGACATTTGCATTATGTTTGTTTTGTTTTTTTTTCATTTTTCGGCAACATTGTTTGTATAAACAACGCATGGAATTTTAACGGAGTGTCGGTGTTATTGAAGTCGAATGCTCTGCAATATTTGCAGGTTGATTATGCTATAGCCCAGTTCAATAAGGGTTGTTACCTCCCTTTGGTAAAGTATCCCCTTTTAATGTTCCCACAACGCAACACGTTTCCGGAGAGCAATTGTTTGACAACATGGCTGAAGCACACAGACTTTGACAGCAAAGATTTACGCTTGGGCTGTCAACATGAACCTGCTGCACGTCGTGTATATCGTCGGATAATTCAGAAAAGCCACCTGGGATGAAAGTACATTCATGTGGATTACTTATAAGATCAGACCTGCCCTACCTGGGTAGCAGTCCCGATGCACTACCGAGTTGCGAACATTTGCTGTCTTAGGTGTACTAGAAATTAAGTGTCCATATGCATCAAGGTTTCTGACCCCCTTGAAGCAGCGCAAAAGAAAGGATTATTTTGTACTATTGAAAATAAGTGTGTACAGCTGAAAAGAAATCACCCATACTACAGTCTGCGGTCAAAAGTTCTTCTCCACCCTAGCTTTTCCCATAGACTTACATGTTAATTAACCTTTGCAAGAATATTTTTCATAATTTAAGTTTAAGTCAAATAGTTGTAAAATTTAACAAACATCTTTGAAAATATGTTAGCTGTGCATCTGTAATTTCATTCATCTTTATGTTGACCACTCATCACATGACATCCGACAGAAGAACGTATACAAGTTCATGTACCAATATGTCCCATTGGTCGCCATTTAAAGAATTGACGTATGCTTTGCTTATATGAATACACTCAACGAAAACTAACATGGAAATTATGTGTATGTAGCTGAAGTGATTTCCAATCTTTTGTTATATTTTATAACCTTTTTACATACATTTTAATTATGAAAAGTATTCTTGCAACGGTTAATTAACATGTAAGTCTATGGAAAATGCCAGGGTGGGGAAGAACTTTTGGTCCCTAGGTGTATTATCAGGTTCAGGGGCAAATGGCAATTTCTGGTAGAACCTGGTGTGAGTTTTTCGCTTGGACACTTAAAGGTGCATCCATTGTGTTTCATAACATTTTATTTGGCTTAATACGTTCCAACACACTATATGTGCTGTTTACAATACAAATAAATTGACTTCGCTGGCATATTCATTTCCGATCGCTAAATTTATCACAATTACTAGTTTCCAATTTAAATCGAGTCATATCATTATGTATGCGTAGAAACCTAAACTGCATGTCCCATTTACATGCACAGTTGATCTATTAACAATTTCAACTCATATTTGGCATTTTGTCTGTTATAAATAAGATTCCAAAATTATGTTTGACGCATTTGCGCGCGTCAATCGTGACACATTGTCCGGTTTTCGATAAAAACAAATCACTACTTTTACCTTCATATCGTCAATATCCTCAATGCACTATCATCAATTTGGTAGTTTTCTGTAACAGTCGGTTCTTCTCGATAAAGTAACACCATTTA
This sequence comes from Gibbula magus, assembly GCA_936450465.1. NCBI lineage: Eukaryota > Metazoa > Mollusca > Gastropoda > Trochida > Trochidae > Gibbula > Gibbula magus. Next base: position 29,157,967 of record OW388297.1, read on the forward strand.
AAACGTTTGAAATATGTGACCCTAACAACACAATGGATGTACCTTTAAGGGATATTCTGTTGAAATAATTTTTTTTTATGAAAATGAAGAGAATGAGAAATGTTTGCATAACAAACTCTTTATTCATGATATGCGATATAGACATAGACTCTTATAGCAGATATATAGAGATTACATAACGAGTGAGTGCTGAATATCAAAAATATTCCAACGAGATATTTTTAAATGTTGTGATTTATTCACGAGCGAAATTTGCACATATATTTTTGCTATGATACAAGTTTATTAATAGCCAAAAATATTTACAGAAAAAATATATGATGAACTGAAAAATTGTGGCAGGTGGGTTCGGTTGTACTCGATCAGCTGATAGCGAAAGTAGTACGGCATTATGACGTCACTATCGGCATTATGACGTCACAATCGTTGAATAACTTGTTTTGGTTACACAACACTCGTTGAATAACTTTCAACTGGTTACATAACACTTGTTTCAAATAACCAAAATTATCTCATAATGACATTCAGAACATGTATGTAATAAATAAAAGTATTGTATATAGATATCACGCCCATGTCTTTGATACTTATAGCAAAGTGTAATTTTACACTTATTTATGTATAACATGATGATTATCAGTGGTTAAAAGATCTGAGCTATAACTCAACAAGAATGGAATCCCCCACGGTCAAAAAGGTCAAGTATTCCACAGCGTTTTGTTATCTGTTTGTCACTGATGCTCCCTGTCCATAAATCAGACACATAAGTTATAACACCTGATGGACGTACACCAAACAGGGCTGACTTATAATGAGAATACATCATACGTTTGTTGGCTTGTGACTGTGGTGTTTCTGTAAATATCTCAGTACAGTCAATAACGACCCTGCATGAAGGGTATCTCTGCTTGAATTTATTTGGCATTGTCTGTTATAATTAATAACTTTGACGGCGGGCCATGGAATCAAACATGCCAATTTCACATGAAGAGAACAGATCCATGTATTGACAATGTTACTGCATGTTGCTTTAGATATGTGAAATCGGTCAGCAAGATCTTCTAGAAGTAATCCTAATCTCAAACGCATCAAGACCAGAAAGAATTCATCTACTAATCTCAAAATCCTTGGCCTGCCAGTACCACAGTTTTCTCCATTGCCTGTCCTGTGTGTGTGCTCCTCTGCATCAGTCATTTTATCAAACATCAACTGAAATGTTTCACCATTTGGAAGTCCTGTGTAGAACATTACTTTTTCTGTAGAATTAGAAATGTCCTCAAATACAAGATTAGGCCTAGTCACCTGTGGATCAACAGTCTTAAATGTTTTGACCTTTTCAAAATAATCAGTTTGACATGAAACACTTACATGTAGCTTCAGATCATTGTCAGTTTGAGTAGCCACATTGACTGAAGAGTTTTCCATCACACATGTTTGTTCACCTTTATTGACAAATGTACTAATACTTGACCTTTCAACTGGACCACAGTAGTCATGTAGCATTACTGATGCACAAATAACACTGCCACTGAATCCAAGGGATGGGTTGACTCCTGTGTCAGAAGGAACTGTGATATGGTCATTATCCTCAGCAATACTGGAAGCTCCTCTGAAATCACCTGTAAATAAATACATGGTTTAAATATATTTCACATAAATGAAAACTGAATTGGCTATAAAGATTATTTTAATACTTCTATTACCATCTACTATTACTTTCATCAGCTTCTGGAAAAAATATAATCATAAATAATATTTATCAAATTCATAATCATTGTAAAATTGGAAATGAATGGTGTACTACACAAGTCAAACTCTGACTTTGTGGTAGTCATCTGATTACTTTCATTGTCACTCCTTCAAGCATTTCTACTTAAAATCTACATTAAATTAATGTTATTTCTAAAAGCCTAAACTTTCATCTTGATAAAGAATTGTTCACATGTGAAATATTTTACTTGTATATATGTTTCGATGCCTCATAGGTGCGACATCAATGTAAATAAATCAACTAAATACAACACAAAATCACAATATAAAAAAGTGTAAACAATTTAAATGTTTGTAGAAAGCGGAACAAGAATAAAATATTCGAAAGTAATTCAATGACTGTTCACTTAAATATCGTTAAAGATAACAACTAGACATAAATACATTTATTCTGGCCGTTGAAACATTTAGAGAAAGTAAACATGTAAAATAATCGATCTTACCTCAGAATCTGTGCTGAATGTCTTGGTTACCCCATTCTTACGAATAAATATAAAAGGAAAAGTCTGTCCTGGGTTGTATTTGTTGTCAACGAAATGTGCAGAACACAATCTGTCGTTTTTTTCGCTGAAACGAAACTTCGGACTGACTACTTTTATTCGCCGTAGCCATACCTTTTGAAGCGTCTTATTAGATGGAAACCTATGTAAAGTCATCACTGCACCGTCTACAGTAATTGCTGCATATACAACAGTAGTGTCGCTTTGATACAGTTGAATTTCCCGCAATATGACCATTCATCTCTAGCAACGCCATTTGCTCTCCGGAAGTGGGTCGCACCATTCTCCGCAGTACATGTACAAGAGTTCTCTAAGGGAGGCTATTTTAAAGGGAGGTAACAACCCTTATTGAACAGGGCTATATCCACTAGCGTCATTAATGACATGTTCAACAAACGCAAAGAAATGAACATGTAGAAAGTTTAAGTTCGATTCGAACCCTGACCCTCAGTAACAAACAACACTTTTACCATTTGAACTATCAGGATTCCATCTGCTGTTCATTATGTTGTGTCATGTTATTCCGATTTGTTAACAACATATACATTTAATTGAATTACTGTCTTTCAATCAAATGCATTTAGTTAAAATATTTTATAATTAAGGAACAAAGAATGAAGCTCATAACTACCAGATATATCATCCCCACCTCCGTCTGTCTTGCTATCAGTTTTCTCCCTTTTGGTCACTGAAATTAGAGCAAATACTATCCAATTAAATATTAAGTAAACACTATCTAATTAAATGTTTTCCTGAAGTTACTTTATTTGAAGTGATAACCTTACACAATTACGTTCACATAGATAGCAGTCAACAGAGGTTCGTTAAGTGATGTATCTTTATCATGTCTAAGTAAAACTGCACTCTGATTGGCTTGAGAGAATGATTTCATTTAAAGAGTTCAACAATTGCAAAAATTTTGTATCACAGTGTTACCTATATTGTTGCTTTGCTTCTGTTTAGGCTGTTTACCCAGTTACACCTATATTGTATTGACAGGAGGCGAAGCCAAGTGAAAATAGACATATGGTGTCTAACGTGACCAAAACTGAAACACTTGCCATTTCATGATATTTTTGCATCAGAGTTTAAGAGTTTCATTTCATTACAGGTATGATAAAGGGTTTTGGAGTTCTATTACAGAAGCAGAAAATATCAAAAGGCACCACTCACTTCAGTTAGTGGGTAATACACATGCAAAATTTCAGGAAGATATGTGGAATAGTTTTGAAGCGATGCTCCGGAAACGAATTGATTACGGGCGGACAGACGTACGGACAGACAGACGGACAGGGCGACGACTATGTGCGCTGTATTAAATACCGGTGGGATAATAAATGCAAAGTATTTGGTTTGAATGCATTTAGTTGCAGGATTGTTCCGCAGTAGTGTTAGCCATATAATATATTCTGTTCGACCAGGATCTCGCGCGTTTATCTGCTGTAGCCGCTTTAAACATGTTCTAGGTACATGAGACCGATATAAACTCATTCTTGTTAATGTTCTGGTCAATGTTTGTGTTTACATGGTCTGGTCTAACACCAATTTAAAATTTATAATATAAATAACGCCATATGACTCTTCTATGTTGAATGGAAATAGATCTAGAGGTTTTATTCAGTTTGGGAAATTTGGGTATATTTTTTGCGGCTTTTTTAAATACCTTCTTGATTGTTGGTGTTAATGTTGCTTACACCTTCTTTGGCAATCTGGCGGTTTTGTTGATTTGTTGAGGCTAAATAATGAGTTCAGAAATATTATATTTATCACATGTCCATGTATAATATCACATGTCCAATAAACTAATGAATAAAGCATTAAAATGTCCACTTAAAATTAGTTGCATTATGTTGTTTTGTTTTGTTTTCATTTTCGGCAACGTTGTTTGTACAAACAACGCATAGAATATTAACCAAGTGTAATCGTGGGTGTTATTGAAGTCGAATGCTCTGCGATATTTGCAGGTTGATTATGCCATATCCACTAGAGTCATCAAAAACATGTTCAGCAAACGCAAATAAATGAACAAATGAATGTATAACTCAAAGTTCGATTCAAACCCAGGCCCTCAGTATTGTCAAACAACACTTTAAGTGTTTACCTGAAGTTACTTCATTTGAAGTGATACCTTTACACAATTACGTTCACATAACAGTCAACACATGTTCGTTAAGTGGTGTATGTGCTATATCTTTATCATATAACAGTAAAACTGCACTCTGATTGGTTTTAGAAAATGAGTTCATTCAGAGAGTTAAACAATTACGATAGCATTTTATCATAGTGTTAACTATATTGTTGCTATACTTCTGTTTAAGTTGTGAACCAGTTACACCTATATTGTATTTACACGAGGCGAAGTGAAGTGAAAATAGATCTATGGTTTCTAACGTGACCAAAACTGAAACACTTACCATTTCATGATATCTTTGCATCAGAGTTTAAGAGTTTCATTTCATTACAATCACAATGATAACAATTTTCAGGATAACAATTAATTAATGTGTCAATTACTACATACTGCCTTGAATAAAAATAATCTATAACATATTATTACTGAAAGGTAAATACGATAAAAATGAATGATAATAGTATACATGAAATAATATGTTACTGGCTTATTACTTTCAACACCTCGTGTCACTAACGAGTACCACGTGTGTTCTGATAATGTAGTTTCCTTAATTATTATGAAATTACTAACTTTAGGGTTGTTTTAGGATCACGAAAGTTTCAGTAAGAGACACCTTGATTTGAATTCTACTTCAGTGAAATGATTTGTAATAAGCTGCTACACACTGGTACCACTTACGGACTGATATGTGGCAGTCTGTGTGACGTACTGGAAAATCTCTTTTTACATATCGGGATGTAAGGAAATGGCTTTTTACACTTTGGACACTATTCCATTGGATTCTATCTGCATGCCAAATTTCGACTCGGATTTCTGCATATGTCACCTCACCTCATCGGAAATTTACTCCGAATAAACAAGATTCAGGGCCTCTTGGTGAATATAAACATTTCTATTAAAATAACTGTGACCCTCTCGTATCTCATTAGAAAATATGTATTGTTAATCCGTTTGAAGGTGAATTTTTCAATACACTTTAAATAATATATGACTCGTTTGTTTTCATTTGATGGTGTCCGCTGGGGATTTATCCTGTTATTTGCTAGTTGTGATGTGATCATGTTTTTGTCGCCATGACACTGAGTCATAATTTCATTATGTGAAAGCATTGTGATGTTACGTCGTGGACAGTGACAGGGCATTGTGCAAAATATACTTTCAAAACGATGTATCCTTGGAGATATCACTTAATGTCACACAAGCGATATTTTCTGTGAAATACAGTTTTGGATGATACAAAAAATGTTTCACATAGTGAAATTGTGTTTATTTAAAATTACTTGATAATTGTTTACCTATTGCTTGGCTGTTAGGATACGAAGTAAGAGGTGAAAGTTCGGCTGAAATAAAGAGTTGAATACAACTTATTTAAATACATATTTAAATTTAATAAAGTTATGGAGCAAATAGATATACATATCTAAGTACATAAAACATTTACACTGATAAAGTATCAATCATTGTCAGAGATTACTTTATGATTCATTAAGGTCCGTTACCAAACTGTTTTGTAGTAAATGAGACTTGACGCTTTTATCCAAATCCAACAGTGGAGTTTTTTTTATTACCAACAATGTCCCAAACTTCATGTATTTCGTTATTGGGTTTTCCCCTTTTCAATCAAATATTTTTAATTAAAGCTGTTAATTATGAAGGTACAAAGAATGAAGCGCATACGTACCAGATATACCATCCTCATCTCCGTCTGTCATGCTATCGGTTTTCTCCTTTTCTGTCACTGAAAATTACAGCAATTAATTTTTTAACTATCTAATTAAGGATGTTCGCTCCTCAAATTTATAGTATTAAACTTTTTTCTAACTTTTAAAAGATCGAAGTATATGATTGAAACATCAGCATTAAAAAATAGGGGGTAAGTTGATAAGGACCAGAACAAGACTATCCACTGTATATGTATCTTTGGTAAATATATGTACAACACCACCTTGTCTAACACTTAGACTCTATAAAAAAAACTTTAAATTGAAAAGGAGCCCTTTTTATGAAAATTGCATTTCTTACAGTCTCCTTTTCAAGATTTAATAAAATGGTGATATTTTCAGAATAAATACTTTTTTCATAGTCTGAGTGTAAGACTAAGCCCCACCACGTACGTCGGTTTATTTTTAAGAAGTATTTTACCCATCTTCCGCACGCATCGGGCCACATATTCGAGTTGTCGCAAGGGTCAATATGCATTTTCTAAAAGTGCATATGTTGAAGATGTATTTTACCAACCTGAAACTACTTGGTAGCTGACGCTTTTCAGCTACAGCTACAATAACAAATTGTGTTGTGTTGATGGATATCCATTACAAACCAATTGCAATTAAATTTTCCAAAATGTATTTAAATCAGGCATTTTTAATACAAACATTCTCCTAACAAGCATCACATGGTAAAATGAAAGCAAAATTGTCCTAAATTTTAAGATACTCGTACTTACACTGTCTTCGTTTGTAGAAGTAGTAAAAACTTATTGCAGCTACTATGATAAATACGACGGTTCCGGCCGATATAAGGACAGTTGAAATCCCGGCAGTGTTCGATGTCGTGGTGCTCAACATAAAATATGTAAATCATTTATATAATTCCACATGGTCCAAAGAACAGTCATTGTTTTTAAATGATATTAATATTTTATATTTGTGTAAATCAAGCAGAGAAAATGAGTGTTTTATTTTCAAAATTATAATTGCTTACATCAAATTAACTAAAACAAAGAGGAATCTTTACAAGATATAAACTTTAGAAAATATAAATACCTCGATGAAGATGAGTTACAAATGTAGTCTGAAAAACAAGTATCAACATCCGATCAAACCATTAAAATTATATACGTCATCACAAAATGATTTAGCTGATTCTTTAAAAAGTGTATCTAAAACATTTTTATTGTACCTGAAGGAAAATATTGAATGACATGGCAAAATAATTACATTGTAACATTGTAACCCGCTGAACATTGATCTTTCTATCTGCATTGGGATGAAACCTAACCTTTACCAAATTTAACATGATAGACAGTTCCTTTTTACAAACTGTTATATACACAATAAGTGAATTATTACAAGCATTTCGAAATATATTTTACCACCAGAGTACATGGTGTACAATCGCGAACCAGATATACCACGCTGTTCGCTCGTTCCACGGGTTCATAGATCTGTCGAGTGTTTGTTGTTCATTGAGTCAAATGGGTAATTTTGCGCAACATTACAACATATGCATATATGCTACGGTTCATTAAATTGTGATCTGGATACAGGTACCGTAAGTACCTGAGAAATAGTTGGATGATTAATGAATATGCATTTTTAGCTCATAAGGCGAGAAAGGCCCCATGGACTTATGGCATGGTATGGCATGGTGTCCGGCGTCCGTTCGTCCGTCCGTCTGTCAGTCCATCCGTCCGTCCGTAAACCTTTCGCTTTTTCGACTTATCCAGAAACAGTGAAACTAAAGAACTGAAATTTTATGTACAAAGGACAAAGGGGATTCACAATTGCTGATTTTGTGAACCTATTTTTACCTTCTTCTCCAGTACGAAAAGCTCTAACAAATCCAAATGTTGGTCACAGGGGTCACAATCTAAAAACCTATTTTTTGCTTCTTAACAATGTATAACTTGAGATAACTTAGATATTCAACCTTAGATAATAAGATAACGACGTCCTGATGCGCTACGGAGACATAGCTCTATTGTTTCGTTACGAACGCCCGTTTTTCGAGTTTATTCACGTATACAATCAACTTTATCTTAGTGTTTAATTCCTAATAGACCATCCTAATGTACAATGTATAGATAGAATGTTCGTTCCTCAAAGTTTTCTAGATATCTAAAAGTTAAGCAAGAACGATGTAGTGGTTCATAGCCGAAACGTTGTGTATTTCTGAATGGAATGTAGGCTGTAATTGTATAATGTCATGAAAGCTGAGTTGTTTGAATATTGTCTTTTTAGACATATTAACCAACATTTACCGTGTTTATATGTTGTCCCGGTATATATTCAAGACATATCACACACCGTGAAGGAAAGATCAATTTAAATACATAATTCAAAGAATTTAGAAAGTTTATTTGAAAATCAGTAGGAACATACATTCATCTTTGAGATGTTCCCTCTGACACTGCTATGAGTCAACTTTCCAAAAAGATTGACAACCTCACTGTATCGCATCTGGTGTGTCTCGTGGAGTGAAAACCATGACATGACTTCGAAAAAACAGCATGTAAGCAACATTGTTTAATGGGAATGAATGGAAAGCAGCCAATCATGACAGTTCAGAAATACACCATCATGCCCGACTTATGTAAAACATAATCAGTTATGTCATGCTATTTGTCATATCTAAGCTCTCATAAAGGGATTACAATTGTTGGGGAAGTCTCTGATTCGTGTGATTAAAATATTTCTGTATTATCAATTGCCCCTTTTGAATCATTCACGGACAAGGTTTCCATCTGACTAAAGACAGCCTCTTTAATAGCACATTACATTTTTTTACATCAGCCAGAAAGTAGTCGAGCTTGTTTATTGGTCAGCGTGTCCGTCCGTCCGTGCGTCCAAGCTTCCGAGCTTCTGTTTGTGCAGCTCATAACTCAGACGCTAATTATTCAAATGTTACGAAACTTCATACATAGAACCACCACGATGTATAGATCTACATTTTATATGTTTCATACCCTCATTTGCAATATGTATGCACATTTCCTTAGTTTTTCTGAAATCTTACAAGTTATTCTATGATGACATGTGAGGGTCATCAAACTTGTCACACAGGTCAACCTTGATCGAGATGTTACTTTTATGAGTTAGGACTGCATACGAGTTTTTTCGGTTTCAATGGAAACATGACGTAAACAGTGATTCTATGACGAAGTCATTTCATCTCAGATATTAATGGTTCGATTGTTACCAAACTTCATACTACATAATATAACAATGATATGTAAATCAGCCTTTTGTATGTTTCATACCCTCATTTGCAGAATGTATGCATATATTTTCTAAGGGGGTTTCATAACGTAAACAGTCACTTTGATTCTCCCCAAATAAAGATTTTAGCCTCATGAAAGTTTGTTCATAGTGCAAGCATGATACCTACATCTAAATTACGGTTTTGTGTTGTTTTATCAAATTATACAACGGACTGAACATAGGTATGCCTTTTACTATTTTGAAGCTTTTTTCTTTGACCATAATTGAAAGCGGGGTGAATGAGTGAGCTGTGCTTACTAATTCCTTTGTTAGTTAAGGGAATTAAACACGTCATAGCTTGAATTCTTGAGTATTTCAAAAAAAATTTTGGGGGGGGGGGGGGGGGGGGGGGATTACAAGATACATTGAATTTCTTTTCCTTCAGATTTTAATACTTCTGGAATTATCTCGAAATTTGTTGTTTCTTTACAAGCTTTTTCGGTAAAGTCGTCTTGATATTGCAGTTTTATTTTAATTCATTATTTGACTGCTTGGTAACACAAGGGTTAATGGTGATTTTGAAATTATTTTTGTGGAACCAGACACTTTCTAATTCCCTGTCTGAATGTCACAATGGGAGCGGGGTGAAGTGTTCAGTTTGTCCGTCTGTATTGAAGTCATAACTACGTTAACAAAATAAAACAAAATATTTAAGTAAGAGTGTCCATTTGTAAAAATTAATTTAGTCAATAACAAAGATGGAAATTTGTACAGGCAGATAAAATATTTCAATACAGATGGACGCCGATGAAAATAAAGTTAATATTAGCTTCCCTAAAATCATTATATCATTATGATAAAAAGAAATGGAAGTCATCCTCATTACATGTTCGTTTATTATGTTAACATTATATGGTATCGTTATCGGAGTCCCGTTAATAGAAAACGAGAAAAATTCAGCCCGTGTCAACAAAGCTATGAACCGCTGTACGAGTGTAAAACGAACTAGATCCGGTTCGCACTTGACATTATTATTTTATATTTTACATTATACACTGCATTATACATCGTGAAATATCCTCATAAAAACATTGAGCCACGGGCTCTGTAGCTCATCAGGGTTTAAATAATACATTATAAATCTAGGTTGAAATGTACAATATATAATCCACATAAGCAAGACCAAGAACTCTGAACGGGATTTTAGGGGATGGCCCCTTTAACCCTTTTTAGGGGCCATGGGGTCACCAAATTTAGAGTCCCCATTGGCCAAGGAGTCTGTACACACCATTCAGCTTTCTAGAGCGTGTTGTGCCGGAGAAAAAGATGAAAATGGTTTTTGTTTTAGGTCTTTAAAATCCCATTTGGCCAAGGAGTCTGTACACATTTCAGCTTTCTAGAGTCCTTGGTTCTGGAGAGGACGAAAAGGCAAAAGTTTATGGACGGACAGATTGAAGGACAAACGGACGCCGGACACCATGCCACGTCATAAGCCCATTTGCCCTTTCCGGCCTGATTTGCTAAAATATAAAAAAAAATTAAGATTCGGGTTTTCAACCTAAATATTTACTCACACTTCAGGAAATATAGGATGGTCTATATTATCCCAAACTGTATATATATTAAGAAACAAATATTTATTAAATTGTTTGAAATGAAGTTCATCTTAAGGGAATTCAAAATTACCTTGTTTGGGAAAGTTAACTACATGGTTCGGACACTTTTACATTTGCTTTGTAAGCTCTTGCTAAATATCAAATGGCCAGAAATGTGTTTTTCGAAAAATATAGAAAAAGATTAAAATATCACAGGGATAGTGCAGTGGTTAGCGCGTTTGGCTTCGGATCAAGAGGTCCGGGGTTCGAATCCCGCCACGACAACTTTGTCTGCAGTAGAGAACTGTTCTACACGCAGTGAGGTTTGGGTGCAATGCTACACTGAATTTCAGTGCAGTACCACCCATGGTTCGATGCTCGCAGGTTTCACCGCAATGCATAGACACATGGCGTTGCGAGCTTTCTCCCTGCCGCAATACTAGCAGCCGCGATATAAGTGAAATACTCTTGAAAGCGGCGTCAAACCCCAGCTCTCCTCACCTCATCTCACCTCAAATATCACATATGACAACAAAATTATGTTAGCAAATAAGACATTTAGCGCAAACAACGTTTTTGCGTCAATGTCTGTGAATGTGATCAATTACGACAAGTATTCTACCCACGCATGCGACAGTTTCTACGAAAAAATCATCGGAAAGCATGCTGTGATTTAAAGACAATTGCACTTCCGTTAGTAAAATATTGTATATAAATTGTACATGTGCTATTCAACGGGTGCTTTTGGTTGTAAAAAAAAATTGTGATGAACATGTTAAACCAATGATGCATGCTGAAACATTACATGTACTGTCTGAAGATATGTCAGAACTGTCCGAACCCCGCCGAATTGGGACACGCAACTAAAATCGTTATACTTTGGTTTATTTGAAAACAAGTTGCCATGTTAGTTCAAAATAAATGAAATACTTTCTATCATTTTTTTACTTTCTATATTCTATATTTTCTATAATTCGATTCGCTGAAATTGGTCTTCTACGACTAACTTCTTGATATAACGTCTCTCGTTATATTTGAACCGGAACATTGTCCGACCCTCAGTCGGTTTGGACGACTTACAACTTCATAATGGATAGTTCAATAGCATTATTAATCGGAGAAATAACTTTCCCTTGTTTAGATCACAGCTTTACATATCAACATGTATCTCGAAAAGAACATCTGCTGCCAAATATGCTATTCGTTTCTACACGGCTTCAGGGTCATATGCACACTTGGGTGGATTAGGTATGGACATTAAACTTCGATATTTTAGTCATATTTGATGTATCTTAAAAACTATCCAGAACCAGTTTACCTTCAGTAAGAACTTCCTCTTCTGTACAGTCCGCCTTCACGCATTCACAAACACTTGAGTCTTGAGAAAAACACAAACACTCAGCGGTGTTATCTGGCTTATATCCGGCTGTGTGGTTACACGCACACTTGTTGTTCTGTATTGAAGTTGCTTTTTCACAAATACGTTGCTGTTCATTACAATGTTTAACTCTGTAGTCACAGTTGGGTTGGGTGAAGGTGTTGGACCACTTCTTCACTGGTTGGTACATGTCCCAAGCACATTCTTCACAGGTAACTGTCTTATTGGCATTAGTAAGTACAGAGTGTGTACCTGTAAAAACATTTTCAAAGAAAAAACATCATGAATATTACAAGGGTCGAATACACGTCTACACAAGAAAACACAACACACACAAAATAAATATCGTATTTTGTTTAAACATATTTAATTTCATATAATGAAATCTGGATGGGCGAACAAGGCATCAGACTTATTTGAACACCGTTCCTGAATACAGCGACTTGATACAGAAAAATCACCAATTAAATGAATTGACACAAGATATGAGCATATCACTTATTTTATAATGGAATCTCTATGTGTGAAGTTGGGTGCACCTCTTATTTAAATCCGTTCTGTAACAACTTTTGGAAATGAATTGCTGTAATATGAGCTCAGAATATCGTTATTTGTTGAGATGAAATGCACCATCACCCTACAAGTGGTTTGGAGATCATGTCCATAAGTATCTGTCAACTCACAGGTTTTGGTTAATCTGACATGTACAAAGATATAGAATGGTATATGTCTGTTCCATCGTACAGTTATCCCATACACGATAGCAGTTTTAAAAAGAGAAGCGTGGGCTCTTTAGCTCATCCGATTTAGTATCGTTTGATGTTGTGGAATAAATAAATAGTTTTCTAGATAAAGCAAAATCTCATTACAAACATTACAAAAACTGTCAGTGTCAGTGCACAATTCCAAGTCTTATACTGAATACAAAGAAAATGGGGCTCAGGGTTGTTGTCACACAGTATCTGTAAACGGAAACCATGAACGGTTCGCCCAAACACAATCGTTTAGTCTATTTGCAAGTGTGCATGTTCGAAGTATGCACGAATTGGTATAAAAGTGAGTGCCAGTGGTTTTGGTGGCAGAAGACTGAAGCGAGCGCATATGAAAGTGCAGGCTGTACGAGCCGTAAGTAAACTTTGACATTAAGTGATTATTTTATGAAATATGAACTATGTACATGTATGATGTTTGTATTAGATAGTCTTTACATGTTGTTAAATTTGTCATATGTATGATAAAATGTGTTATGACAGGGTGGGGCGACGATAACCCAAAATAAAACATAAAACTGTATTTGTCAATCCCAAATTTATATAACAAAAAGTATTAAAATACTTACAATTTTCCCCCGAAATTACATGTTTGTTCTGTAAATGCTCCAAGAGCAATATTCAAAATCAATATGTTAAATTCATTCTGTCTGTAAATGTATCTGTCAAATCAAATAAATAATAAATATACAGTAAAAGTCTATTAATCTATAGGCAGGGGAAGGCTCGCGTCCTAAGCAACGAATCTATAATGCTAAATGCTCACTTTATTCAGAGTTGGTTTACATCTATAAATAATAGCCCAAAGGCACTATGTTATAAGATCATAAAAGATTCCATATCATTTGAACGTTATTTCTTTCTTCCAACAAATGTTTATATTCCAATAATGAAATTTATAACTACCAATCACTTTCTACCTTTCTAGCCGCTGGGAGGGCATTACAAGGGAAAACGGAACATGTAAGTTGTGCGACTCCCAAGCAAAAGTGGATGAACTACATCCTGCAGAATATCTAAAATGGAGAAATCGTATTACCTTTAAAACTTTAATGTGCTCAAAGAAAACATCGGTACAAATATCAGTGTTTATTAAGGGTATACTTACACACTTAAAATGTCAATTAAGCCCCATCTTGTGATTGCATATATGTAATTTGAAGACTTTGTACTCTTGTACCACCGCTGGGTGGTTGATGGAGAAATAAAGAAAGTTGAAAGTTAAAACGACCCAGTGAAACGAAAATCAGCTGACTTGTTAATTTCAGCATGACGCATGAACCCCACGGAGAACAAACTGTTTTCCACGAAGCACTAGCGTTTTGGCACAGGAACTCGGTAACGTAAGTAAAACATAGGTAAAACGTAGGTAAAACAAACCTACCCCCTATAATGGCTATATAACATAGAGTAAAGTACTCTATGTTATATAGGAGGTAGGTATGTTAAACCTACGTTTTACCTACATTTTACTTACGTTATCGAGTTCCTGTGCGTTCTGGCGATGTGTTATTTGGCCAGGAACATAACAAAACATAATTTACATCACTTCAAATCACAGGGTGATAAATATCAAGGTTTGTACATGTTGGTCCATATACACATTATGAAGTAATTTGATGTGGTGTGTCAAGTTGATGTATAGCATGTTCTTTATATTATGTTGCCTTTGCACAGTTGTTATGATTTTGTATGACAACGTGTCCTATGTCATAAACATGTTCTTTGCGTGAATTTTAAACATGTATTGATATAATCTTATTGTTCATATTTGATAACATGGTGTCAGTCTGAAACTATATAGCAAAATATGTGTTTTACAGACGGGGAGGATGGGACTTTATTGTCTTGATGCTAGAGATGGTGTTCTTACCAGTCCATGTTCTGTGACGTCTGTGTGACGTCAGCTGGTCTCTTCGAGGGTATGACGTGGAACCAGCTGGTGACAATTATCCAGCAGAGGGGTAACAACTGAGGAGACTGGGGATGCATCATTCACGGTATGGTGTTACGTCAGTCACGTTGTGGTGACCTAGTATGGGGGTCTAGGAAATACGTCAGTCACGTTTTGTTGATGTCATAGAGGACTACGCCTTGAGGGGTCGGCAGTTTCGTGCTGATTAAGTGATGTGGACTCGTGATGTGGACTCATGAAGTAACTCATTCAAGTATATGATTTGAACTCTTTCAATAAACGGAAATATTTGATTTTGGCAAAATTTATCTTTATGCACCCGTTATGTAATTCTTGTGAAACTGAAGGGGGTATTTTTCATATTGTTGAAAATGTATCTGAAGTATATGCTTTTGTGATTAGTATGCTTGTTTGATTAGTATGCTTGTTTGATAAGCATGCTGTTATGAGTGGCATGCTAAGGTATATGTCTACTTTGCTTTTTTCGTTTATGTTTTGTTGTGTATGCTTTGCTGAGTTGTGTAGACATTAGCAGAGAAGTTCAAATGAAAACCGTTAAATCTCCATCCAACAAAGATGTTATTCTGGAAATTTCAGCTTCCAATGTCAACCGCTTTCGGAGAAGTCGTCGAACGGTTTCACTAATAAAGCCTGCCACGCCCATATATTTAGGGGTGAGTACCAAATGAACAAACTTGCATCCCCATGGTGGGGCTTTTAGGGGTGCAGCGGTTCTTGGGGAGAAGTAAAACATATGAACTGTTTATCACTGTGTATAACCGTACACCGGAACTAGCGAGGTGTACGTCTGCAAAATGTTCCTAGCGAGGAGACCAGATCGAAAGTAGGGTTATATTTTACTTCCATACTCTAAAAAAACTCATAATTTGTCGATTATCTAAGCACCCATGCTTAGTAAAATGTTTTGTTTATTTATTCCGTATACAAGGGACGTCAGGGAAAGAACCATAAATTGTGTATGCTAAAATTGCTCATTCAACCCTACGTCGCAATCGGTGATCTGCTTGTGTTTACATCTAAAATCAAGCAATTTAGTGAAGGCATTGCATAATTAATTTGCATTTTTTCGTTTCCCATATTTTCCCAAATGTATACATATCAGAAAGTATTAATGAAAAGCTTCGATGTATCAGTAATGGACCTTTCCCCGTCGATGGATGGTGTACGGTCGTTAGACGCATGAAGTGATTTACTGTACCGTAGCTAGCTTCCTTACGTACAATATACTAGCTGCACCTTTATCGGGATAAGGTAGATTATCTACTTGTCATTTTTAATACATCTATTAATTCTTATCGTCAGGGAGTGTATCTATATAATCATTTGTAATCGGAATAATATTTCTTTACAACTCTATATTGTGTGTATAATATTTATTTATGTTTATGTATAAGCATTTATTAACACGTAACGTTTCTAAGTAAACCATGCCATATCTCGCACAATTGCTATTTTTCTAAAAAGAACCAGCGATAACACCAGAAAAAAACAAGAAATAAACTATGTTTCATGGGGGAAAAGAAATTTAAATAATTTGAGAAAAGAAATATGTTTATTGATTTAACCATGAAACCATGTCTCAAGTACACTTGGTAATATTGTCTGAATCTCTTGTCTTTTTCAAATATATTTAAGTCAATTGTACTTTCATTACACTTTTTCATCAAATAACTTGCTTATTTTACTTAAATAACTTTGTGCTCAAACTATTGATTGTTCCAATGCTTCCTTTTTACTTAGCTCATGCTCTTAGCTTATGACATGGCTTGGCATCCGGCGTCCGCGATCCGTCTGTAATTGTTTTTTTTAATAATCCACCGAATCTTACTCATTAGCTAATTAGCTAACGACCCTCTACTCTCCTGGATCCTCCACTGCCTTGACTAATGGGGATGACATATTGTAGATTTTGGTGGCTCAAAGGCCTCTATTGAGAACCACGCCCTACTCTGTGTCACCTGAAAGTGACATTGAGTTTGATGTTAGTCATATGTCAAATAGTGATAATGGTGTTATGTTATCGAGAATTACTGAGTGCTTCATAAATTTACTATTTTAATGATTATCGGGTTCGCTGAAGTGGCGATATAAAAGTTTAAGTTTACAGTCGTGTTTTGATCAAAATCTGGACAATGTCGCCACATACCATTGTAGACTTAGTGTACACTCTCAGTAAGTGTTCGTCATGCACATTAGAAGTTTAAATAACTGTCTAGAAATTTGATAATGAAATCATTTTATTATAATTGTGAAATATAGTATGTGTTTTATGATAAAGTGATACATATTTTTGTTATTTTGCTCTATAATCTAATTTAAGGGGAAACGATCGTGTATATTGAGTAAGAGTTATCTCCCTTGCAACTGAAAATTGATAATTTCTCAAGGTTTTTTTTCTTCAAATTATTATTTAAGTTAGCCTGGAAACATATGCCTCTTTGGGGGTTAATTGTGTTGTTGTTTTGTATTTCTATCAAACAGTGATTGTTTTCAGCATCTCTTGATATTAATTGACATACATATCAATGTTTAACAGAAAACAGTAACAAAATTGTAAAAATTAAATTTTTGGTAAAAAGCAACAAATTAATAATAAAATTGCAATTTCGTCTTTCATAAACGTGTAAATATAACACTTTTATTAAAATAAGGCAATCATTATGAAATATGTTTCTTGTTTTATCATGATGAAAGTGTGAAATGAAGCTCATGTTTCAAAAACGAGCACGGTTACTATTTTTATTACAGAAATGGATTGAGCATACGCTTTCCCATGTATATAATTTCTTCAGTTTTTAAAATTGGAAACAGTACTGTTAATGTTCATACTTTTGGCAATTGGCGATAACGATGTAAGACGAGTGAGCTAATCCGAACTTACATAGGGACACATAGTATCAAAAGCAAATGAGACTTTATAAAACATGATTTATGTCTTTCCATCATTGTCTATCATTGGTTTGTGCAAGAAACCGTACACAACATTACTAGAAGCAGTACAGTTCACAAAATGCATGGCCCATGTTAAGATGTCTTTACTGCTCAAACGTGATGTATGAATCACAATCAGGGGCAATTTAAAGTTTCATTATATATCAAATAACCCTCCAGAGTTCAGTTTGTAATTATGAAAAACATTAACCGCTAAATAGACGTAGAAAACAGGCAACATGTGATGAAATACCTCTTGACACGTTGAGAGCAATATTTTTCTGAGGAATACATCTGCTATCAATACCAATGTCAATAATTTTAATTTCAATAATAATGTTTCACAATGTAATATATGTTCTTCTCACGTTGAAATAAGTTCACTGAAGAGTGAAAAACGCGATAAAAGTGACAGCGTTGGGCATTGTGCTCCTTCCTAGGAACATTTTCCCGATGTACACCTCGCTATTTCCGGTGTACGGTTATACATAGTGTTTATACGAGACGGCCAATGCCATTAGCTCAACCCCAACTCAGTGGTAATTCCAACAAGTGGTATTATACTGGTAGTAATATCATTTATTGACGTCTAAATGATTGAAATGTATTCACATCTTACTGTTATGTCATATTTACGTCTTAGTAGTTGTAATGTATTCACGTCTTGCTGGTAATACGTACTACCATAGTTTCAGAGTTGTATCGATAAATACCAGGACAGTTTGTCCGAGAGACCCTGTCCGAGGCCTTGGTCGAAGACGGGACTCGAGGACAAACTGTCCTTGTATTTTCCGATGCAACGAGGAAACTATGATAGTAACTGACTTACATCTCGCTTATTCCGACTGTAATAAATGAAGCTAAATGCTAAAGAAACATTTAGCTCATTGTTGTCTTTGTCGTTGAATTGTTTTATTTAACCGTGTTAAAAATGGTTTTCAAAAAGTGTCCGTGTATCATATCAGGACTCTTTCACCCAAAACAGTCGATAATGACCAGGGCACTTTTATGAATGGTTGCCACAAACAAAGAGGTCTAAGTGAGATTTAATGTCATTTATACACGTCTAAGTATTCAATGTGTTCATGGCTTGCTTATAGTAATGTCATTTACATAAATCTAAGAGGATGTACTGTCATTTAAACACAACTAAGTGGTTGTGATGACATATATTCACGTTGTTAGCAGTTTCAAAGTCATGTTTTCACATCTTACTGGTAGTTATATCATTTACTGACGTCTAAATGATTGAATGTATTCACATCTTACTGGTAGTTATATCATTTACTGACGTCTAAATGATTGATTGTATTCACATCTTACTGGTAGTTATATCAGTTATGTCATATTAGTCGTGATAGTCATGTTATGTATTCACATAGAGACGTCATTTATTCACATCAATTTGATAGGTCAACAACTTAAGAAAATATTTTAAAATTTCATTGACTCGTTCGATTGTGAAGAGAACAATCATTGCCGAAAACTTCCGCTTGCCCCGTGCCTTTAATGACAAGAGGATATAATTATAAACTCATGTTCGTTTCACTACTTCATGTCTGGTATATATTACATATCAAAATAATAAATATATATGAAGCTGGCTGTCAATGGTTATGTGTAAGCTCTCAAACCATTAACCTGATTGAGCACTCTTAACATGGTACACACCTTTGCTACGGCCTTGAGCTAGCCAACTGTAGAAATACGGTTTGAGCACTTTATGCAAATGAGTGGGACTTTCTTAAACTGCCTTGTTGCGTTGATAACGTTGCATAGCTGAAAGCCCAAACATGTTCCACACACACTATGATGATGAGGTCCTAAGGACCGAAACAGCTGGCTTTCCATGTTTTATATATATATATATATATGTAACCCAAAAACCTGAAAAAGATACTGACATGTGCCAAATTTACAAATAACCACAATTTTCCAAGTGTCAAAAAATGTTTTGATAAAAGATGTGGAACGTGTCCCTTTCTCAAGGAGGGTTCATCAGTTACTTTTGAAAATGGCAAAGACTTCCATGTTAAGAGTAATATGTCATGCAAATCGAAAAACGTGATTTATGTCATTTCTTGTGAAAATTGTGATCTCACATACATTGGACAAACTAATAACCTTCAAAAAAGAGTTACAGTGCACAAACAGCAAATAAGAGATGAAAATTTAAGACACTTAAAAGTTAGCAAACATATATCTCAGTGTAGTAAAGGTACATTCAAAATATTTCCTTTTTACGAAATATACAATAATGGAGGTAACATTACCACACAATTAGTAACAAAAGAACAGTATTTCATTTCAAAATTTTCCCCTTCATTAAACAGCAGTTAACACCACAATCCCTAATCCTATCACGGCCAATTAAGACCAATCAGATTATAGTGGGGATAACTCTCAAAGACGCTTGTTGATTGCTTTGACGTTATTAGCAACCTGTGTTGCCAAGACAGACATTTTTACAGAGACTATAAGACTACTGCTATGCTTCAAACAATTATTCCCTGATGAGGCTTCGAAACAAGAAGCCGAAATATGCATATCGGAATATAAAGTATTGATTATGAAAGTTGATATACGTCTTCAGTGTATTATTTAAATTTACTTATACACTTCTCCACGTTTGATACCACATACCTATTTCAATATATATATATATATATATATATAAATATATAATATATAATATAATATAATATAATATAATATAATATAATATATATATATATATATCAAACGGAATAAATAATGACATTATAGCTCAAATCGAATTGTGATATAATGACAGTAAGATCTATCTTTATTATTGTTGATACGCCATTTCACCATACATATTCTTATCAGTGATTCATCAGTGCTAGGAAGATTTTTTTTTATAGACACGTCATATCAGTCACAACTAAATATTCCTTACCGGGTATTATTTTACAAGTGCCGTATATACGACCTCTAGACTTAACACGTCATTGTCTGTCAAACTATCATAAATGAACTGGATGCAAATTGAGTAAAACTTAAGTGAATGAGAAATTGATGAACTTAATTCTGTTGATTTTATAGACTGAATCTATTGCCCTCTGTACATTGATTTGGACTGTTGTTATAATTCAAGTCGTCCCGACATGCCCCGCTATAAGATTTATAGCCTGACCTACATTAAATCGCGCACTTTACTTAGTGTTGTCAGTTCTGTGTGAGCATGTTTACCTTGTCTACCAAAAGGAACATGTGTTCACGTGTATATACCCACAAGTTTTTACATGTTATCAATATTAAAGTACATACATTAAAATTCACGTAAAGCACGCCTGTACATTTTGAAAATGGCAGTTCAATCTACAGGAGGACCTACCTGCTTCACAAAGGACGCGTTTAGCACAAAACGCAATTCGAGAATATTCATTGGTTATATTCATTTGACAATGAAAATATTCGTCGAGTGGACACTTCGGATAATCTTCTTTGTCGCACGTTGCTCCTACATGGACAATCAAGTATGTGATCAACGTCGCATGAAATATCCTGCTGACGCCCATTTTGTACTGTTTTTATCAACCATGATAGACTCCAAATGTCACTCTGCTCCGGGTATAATCCAAATAAAGTCTGATTAGGGGAAAACCCAACTTACTTCCTGGTTCTGTAACAGGTGACTTGATAAACTCAAACATGTAGTGAAATATCCAAGTAATCCAAATAAGGTGGTATCGTCAGATCATTGTGTCAGAACCCCTGTTACCTCAACATTCAACCTCGGAATCTATTCGTTACACCTGACTACATCTGGTGTACTGTGTGTCTGTGTTAACGCTTCTGTATGTAACATGCGCATAACCGGGAAAACCCAACTTACTTCCTGGTTCTGTAACAGGTGACTTGATAAACTCAAACATGTAGTGAAATATCCAAGTCATCCAAATAAGGTGGTATCATCAGATCATTGTGTCAGAACCCCTGTTACCTCAACATTCAACCTAGGAATCGATTCGTTACACCTTACGACCATTAATAAATTGAACGAGACTTAGAACCACAATCGAACATCGACTTACTTATATCATCTAAAGTACTGGAGGGATTACGTGAAATTGCACTGCGCATGCTCGATTTAACTTAAACTTTACGAAAGGGTATCCTATAACAGGGACTTTATCTTATTAGAGAGTCCCTGTTTATAGTACACTCCAGCTCAAGGGCGGGTAACATAGGGAGGGCAGGTAATCCCTCCATAACTTTAGGTTGAACCACGGTCGAACTATCCTTGCTAAGTTTCGTTCAACTTATCATATATCAGCTAATCCCATAATTCGCGGGATCACGTGAGTTTTTTAAGGTATACTCGCTCGTAAATAAAGTATATGGTAATAGATGTCTTATGAAATAATGACAGAGTGTGAACTGGTCATCAAATTCATTTTAATAACATTGACTTGGAACAGATTACATTCTTGTAGCATTTTTAAGCAAACAATGTACATTACTAGACAATCATTTCTCCAATACTGCCTCGGTTTCCCTGATCATGAGGAATGATGGGAAAGTCGGTCGGTACAACTTAGGATTGGAACGGGGAGTCCTCAGTTGACTGCTCAAATTTCATCGCTTTCTAACAAACATTTTTTCATCAAAATACATTCTGATACAATAATATTTTAGATGAATATTTGATGAATATTGTTTATACAACCCTAATTTTAAGAAACAATGTCATTTTACCAATGCTGCTGCATTCACCAATGCTCCAGCGAAATGCCACAGCCTTCTTTAATGCTGAAGTAAATTTCACAACAATTCATGCAATATTGCAGTAGAATGCCATAGCAAATCCATTTTAATGTTAGTTGTAGTTTCAAAATGTGAAATATGAGTACCAACATAATTAGTTTTACATTGGAATACTTACATCATGAAATGTTGGTTTTGACAAAAATGTGACATGTTAACTTTTTAAAAGCTAAAACAAAAAAATTAACGTTGAATTTGGAAATATTTATTGACTTTGGTGAAGTTTAACTTTAACTATATGTGGAGTATATACTGAATTGAAATGTTGACTTACAAAAAGATATGACTTTGGCGAAATGTTGAATTTGAAACGAAAATGATTTTAAAGAAAAGTTGACTTTAAAATTTAATTTGATGACACGTTGACTTAGTGAAATGTTGAATTTGAAAAAAAATATATTTAAAAGAAATATTATTCTATAATATTAAATATATATTGAGTTTGATGACATGTTGACTGTGATAAAGGTATTAGATGTTGACATTTGAACAAATGCTTTTTTGTGAAATGTTGACTTTGAAAGATATTTAATGACTTTGAAGTTTAACTTGATTGAAATGACTCTGTAAATATATATTGAGTTTGATATGTTGACATTGATAAAGATAAGAGTGTCTTGAAATTTTGAATTTGAAATATTTATTGACTTTGGTGAAATGTTGACTATAAAAAAGTTGACTTTTAAAATATATATTGAGTTTGATGACAAGTTGACTTTGAATTATTCATTGGCTTTGAAGTGTTGGCTTAAAACAAAATACAATATTTGACTTTGGAAATTTTTGTTGACTTTAGTAAACTTTTGCATAGTATAAAACTGCATATTTTAGACCTTCATAAGTAAGAAAGTCTATATCAAGAGAATATAGAGCACATAATTTTTCTTTTGAATATAATCTACCATTTTATCTAATAACTCATTTATGAATAAAATACCTTGTTTTACCCAGCTATTGTATAAAATGCAACGTTTATGTTATAATTACTCTAAGGGAGTAAATCTTGCTGGCTTTTAACATGTTTTTATGCACCAACAAACAATATTAGTCGAGTCTTTGTTAGTCCCATAACAAATTGGGAAAGTAAACAAGCTATTATTTATGATATGATTTTTCATAGAATACAGCAAACGTTGATTCGTGTGTCTACACCTGCTCGGGACAGTCCTATACATCTTGACACCATGTCTCGCGAGACTGCCTTGTGAGGCTCGATGTATGTCACCAAGAGTTTCCTTTCTCATTTTTTCAAGATTTAACATATGTAAAGTCTAACCCCTCTAGGCAGTTACAAACGAAAGTAAAAACACAGTTACAATGTTACGAGTTTTCCAACATAAGTGAGGTGAGTTGGGGTTTAACGACGTTTTCAAGAATATTTCACTTATATTGCGGCTGCAAGTATTGTGGCAGGGTTGCAACGCTAAGTGGCTATGTATTGCGGTGAAACCTTCGAGCATCGAATGGAACTAGCGAACCATGAGTGGTACTATGCTGAAATTCAGTGTAGCATCCAAACCTTACTGCGTGTAGAACAGTTCCCTACTGCAGACAAAGTTGTCGTGCCCCTGGCGGGATTCGAACCCCGGACCTCTTGATCCGAAGCTGAACGCACTAACCCGCCCCCTTTCCCACATAGTCAATGACTGGTTTTTGGTGGTTTCGCATGGAAAACGACTGGTTGTTAACCGCAAGGCTGATTATCAATAGTAACAATAGTTGATATGGCGTATCTGGCCGTATGGACTGCACTATAGCTTAGACTTTGATGAACTAAAGATAACAAACTCCAGTACTACTTCTAGAGATGGATGATAGAAATTAATCTTTCACTTCAAAACTTTCTTTCACCACAAAACTTTCTCCACTTATGTATGGCACTTGCATACTGATTCCTGGGACCCCTCCTCCATGACCTGATGGAATCCGGGTTTCATCCAGCAAATTTCCTCTTGTCTCAGTAACGGTTCTGGACACTAGGAAGGCTGTCAGTCTCAAGTTCTTCAGAATGGGGTGCTCATGACTCAACAGCAATAGGTTGCCTTTCCACGTCAGCCTGACTAGTCTGGAACACAGTAATTGAAGTCACAGGGGCTTGTATTGTCGAAACTAGCAATTAAAACGAATATGAAGTCGACGATCCAGCCCCATATACTATAAAAAAGTAAAGGGATGTAACGGGGTCAACACCCCATGTCCGTTTGAAATTATATTTCAGAATGTTGTCATCATATTATCATTCAATGTTATATATCACGGCAAAGCCAATACATTTGTCTTCAAAACAAGCCATCAAACGTAAAAATCGAACGGATAATAACAAGGATATGATTTTTCAAAGCCAAAAATATTAGCACATTGCTCATGTAAGCCATTTGCCTGGCCCACCAAAATGATAAAATATTCGCTTGAAAAAATTATTATAAAATACTTTATAATATCCTGTCAGCTAATAGTGACCCAGTTACAAAGCCCAGTATTTGGTGCATCAGATCGCGCAAGAATTATAACACGGGGTGCACTGTAATTGACGTACCAGAGATTTTAGATGATCTCGAGTGTGTTTCGAAACATCGTTTGATAGTGAGACGTCCATATTGAATGACCTTGGCATTGGTCTATTTTTGGTAACGAAATGATGTCATAGGGCTATTTGAGGCCCTATGACATCATTTCGTTTCCAAAAATAGACCAATGTCAAGGGCATTCAATATGGATGACTACTAGACAAACGATGTTTCGAAACACACTTGATATAATGTAAAATCCCTGGTATGTCAAATACAATGTCCCTCATGTTATAATTCTTGCGCGATCTGATGCACCAAATACTGGGCTTTGTAACTGGGTCACTATTAGCTGACAGGATATTATAAAGTATTTTATAATAATTTTTTCAAGCGAATATTTTATCATTTTGGTGGGCCAGGCAAATGGCTTACATGAGCAATGTGCTAATATTTTTGGCTTTGAAAAATCATATCCTTGTTATTATCCGTTCGATTTTTACGTTTGATGGCTTGTTTTGAAGACAAATGTATTGGCTTTGCCGTGATATATAACATTGAATGATAATATGATGACAACATTCTGAAATATAATTTCAAACGGACATGGGGTGTTGACCCCGTTACATCCCTTTACTTTTTTATAGTATATGGGGCTGGATCGTCGACTTCATATTCGTTTTAATTGCTAGTTTCGACAATACAAGCCCCTGTGATTGAAGTAAATGAGAAAACCAGGTTTGAACCAGACTGAAGCTGACTCTGGCGCACATTTCCAACTCACAAACCCATTAGTTTTTTTATTCAATCGAGATGCAAACAGATCGATAGTCGAAATTGTCATATCCGAATCAAAATTACCTTTATTAAATTTGAACGCCTCTGCTTTGTCAATTTCAACATATCTGTAATGCAGTGGTCCTTATGGTACTAAACACAAAGCAATGAGTTTTGGAATCTTTTATTACTTATTCTTCAAAATTCTTCACATTTCAATAACGACAAGAGCTTTCTCTTGTGGCATTTGAACAGTATCTATGTCTAACTTAAAACCTAGAAATTTCATTTGTGAGGAAGGATCAAAAGATGTTTTCTCGTGATTAATAATGATACACAAAGCTTCAAATGGTCTAGCCATGCTCCAGACATGTTTTTGTTTTCTGCATGAGCAAATACGTCATTATGTACCCCATACATAAGTGACCAAGCTGTCTGAGGCGTGAGAACTGTTTTTGGATATTCAGATCAGAGTAGTAAATATTTGTGAAGTTTTGAAGCCATACACGATTTCTGTTTGTACATGTGCAGCTTATCCATCTTTAAATGATGGTATGTGATATATTCAATTTTTAAGATTCAAGATTAACCTGTATTTGTTTTATTTTGTTTCCTGAGCTCAGTTGTTCTTCCAATAACACCAATGTGTTCCAATTTCCTTACTTATGAACATTTCCTCATTGAGCTTCAAATTTATTTGACGTGGTTCTCTAATTTATTATTATTCTCTGGATAAATTACCAGTTCTGAATTCGCATCGAGAATCCTTTTGACAATCACATTGAGAGGGATACTCACCTACCTGACCTATAGGCGTGACCTCTTCATGGGGCTGGTCTACTGCCTCCCCCTCTCTTCTCATTCGGTCTGTAACTAACTGTTCAAACGTGGCTCTCAATAAGAGTGTTGTGATTGCCTCTGCAACGGCCGTGACTTCTGAATGCATAGGGGTTGTATCTTTTCCCTCGACCTCTGCTCGGCAACCTCTGGACCACAAAGATCCTATTTCCCATTGACATGTCGTTGAGACTCTTGGATATGTCGTCACCAAAAGGACCAAGATGACGATAGTTTTCTCTCAGGTGCAATTTGATCAGTTCCTTTCCCCTCGCATTAATATCATGTGCAGACAAACTCAGTGCGTCACTTAGGCTTCTCACAAGTGATAAGAACAGATCTAAGGGTATGTAAGTTTCCTGTGTCTTGATTTTTATTTCCAGTACTGAACGATGCATGTAGCAGACTTCACGACTCCATACTGTTCAGTTCGGCACAATTGGCTAGTAGTTTAATGTTCTCGACTTTTCGAAGTACATATTTATGCCTCTCTTTAAAGTTCCTTTGATGTAATTGTCAACTTGTATTGAACTCTCTGAAAACGCTAAATCTTGTAAATAAATGAACGGATAAGGCTTATTTGTTGATTTAGTGTATGTATTATTTATAGAACCTCTTTAATCATTGACGTTGATATTAATGTGGCACAATAACTTATCAAAGCATTATACTTAACTATAGTTTCCAATCTAAATCTCCCGCATTAAATAGATCTAAGATCTGCGTCATGATCTCGCAAGATTTGATGTAACACAATTTAGGTAAATACTTGTCAATCTAATCAAAATGTTACAATAATTGCTTACAATTTATAGCTTTTATTGTTGTAAATGAAGAAAGTTTGATACAACTTTTGAAGAAAGTCTGACAAAGTTTACCACTGTTTGCAACCCTGACAGAATGAACTACTATTTCTTAGAGGTCACTCACTCCAGACAATGAAAATCAATTCCATGAATCTGAAGCACATGCGATGATTCACTGACCCTTGGATTGCTTGCATGGAATGTTTTACATTCATTCAACACGTTTTTTAAATATTGCTTGTTTTTATTGTCCTGGACAGGTGTAGATGTAACGCGAAAGAGCGGTTTCTTATGCTGTAGTTTTAGTTTTTATTCATAGTTTTCTGATTCTGCACTGTTCAATGATCGACTTTTGGTCCAGTTAAAACCTCCCTGTCAAACAAATATTCATTTTATAGATATAGTATTACAAATATTAATATTTCACAAAAAAATATTGTTATTGTCTTGTGTATTGTTAACCAGGATATCTTTATATTTCCATGCGATTTGAACAAAATGGGGTGTCCCAAACAAAACAAACTTAATAGTATAGAGGCATGACACCAACGATGTTGTTCATAAACTTCATCAATTTATATACTATGGTGATAGTTTGCTTGGTAGTCTCCCTTCGTAGGCGACACTGCCATTCCCATCGTTATCATACAAATGAGAGAAAAATTGCTTATCGGAATAACAACTTGAAAGGGAACTTTAGAGATTTGGCAATATGTGCAACAACAGGTAAGCAAGCCTTAGAGCTACAGCAACACGTAATACATAGCTTTTAAAATAGCCATTCACAATACGTTCCAGTTGTTAAAAACCCCATTTTTGTAATTAAATTAACAGAACATGTAACCTCACTGTGCTAATATTATCCTTTTGATATTAATTTCAATATGTGTTTCCATTCTAGTACTGGGCCAAGATTTTCGACGTCTTCTTAGTACTATTCAAATGTTAATACGTGGTACTTTAGGCTATATAAACTCGAAGGAGCTTCAAAAACCTTGTCGCACAGTAGCTATTTGTACGTCTGAACCATCATCTCGCATTTCTATATTAAAGGCACTGTAGTACGTCAATTGTTTTCAAATATAAATAATGCACAAATAATGCACATCTCTCGATGTTACACACGATCTGCCCTCGGGTAATGTACATACATGTTATCTGGAAAATTCTAAAAGACCCGAAGTAATTAATGCAACGTTGCATTAAAGCTGCATGAACTACAACATCGGCAATATTCAAACTTTGCATACAACATGAAGACCAAAAAACGGCAGCCGCTATGGTTAATGCAACAGCAATGCTTACACTGTATAAAATAAATCAGTGACGTTATAGATATACCTTAATGATGACGGGTACATAATTTTTGTCAATTAAGAGATTGGTGTACTCAAAGCTGCACACAATTCTAGCACTCTTTATTTCCCATTTTGTATACAAGCGACTCTTACTATCTGTGTAATCGCTTGGTAACTTCGGTCGTTTCAGTGTTTTTGTTATCGATTGTAGATTAATTGTCAAGAAGGATAAGTATTTTATTGCATCGACAAGAACATAAAGTGGGCTCATATGCACTCATATGAGCTAGAATAGCTGTTTTCAGCACGAAAGCGTGCACTTGTGGCTTTAAGGTCATACTGAAATGTAAATCGACTGTATGTTATTTATAAAAGTTTCTCCCTTAAATGTCATATGAGAAGTCTCACAAGTGAGGCCATTACATCGGAAACGCTGTGTGACGCCACAGCCTCGATCCACGACAGTATTACATCTAGTTATCACTACAGTTGATGATTGCTTTCTGGATGAGAATGTGTTTGTTTCTATTGATACCGTGAATTTAATGAAAGTTTACGGTTCATATGTGTCGATGAATGAGAAGATACCATCGGAACAGATTACCATCATTCCTGTTTTGTTGAAGATTTCAAGTTGTTCTCTTGATTTTCACGAATTCTAATAACAAATTCTCCACAAACTATACATGAAAACGCCGGAGTTACTCAGTTCCGATAATCGCCAAAAATCAGATATTTTATATAGGTACGATTCCCTTGCCGTAATAGTATCACACGTGCATCGAAGAAAGATAATTCAGATTGCCACAGAGAAGCTGTTACACTGTAGATGTATCTTTTTCATAGATTCAATGAATTAATCTCTCGTTATATCTATTACCCATGTCCTGGATCTGGCATTTGAGGGTGGATAATCACCAACAAACTTGTATTATAATATACTGAGTCAAAATATAAACTCCACAATTCAATGGTATTCGAGGACAGCACATCCCCGATCTGCACTCGCTCTACACCTGGTAAGCATGCAATGCACGTGATCATGAGTTGCATGCACTATGAGTCTCGCATAAACTACAGGATTCATACTGACAAACACGTCTCGTTGAAATTCTTAGCTCAGTTAAAAAGATTGTCGATTTAGCAAACGAGTAGTCTGATTAAAATCGACGGTTTTCCGAGGAATAAAAAGTGCAAAATAATTCATCTGCCGCAAAACCATCTGATAACAGCCCATAGACCCGCGTGTTCTGACGCAGTTCAGTTAACCGATCTCAAGACCTCCAACAAAAGCTTTTGGTGCGAGAAGCTAAGGACAGATAACTCCAAACAGCTATCCTTTTGTGTGTTCCAAATGCTTTCAAAACGGCCGTTCAAAAACTTTGATTTGATTATCCACTATTTGACTGGGCTTTGTCTGCGTTAAACTGGTTCGGAACCTTATGGCGAGGAATCTACAGAACCTCTTCTATCCCGGTCGATGCATTAATTTGCGAAATTTATTCCTCAGAACAAGGTCGATTTTAATCAGACTGAGCAAGCGAGGGGTCCATAGAAAGTAACCAGGCCAGATCACTTTATATTGTGAGGAGTCAAATGTGTGATATGTTATGACGGCAAAGGAAAAACCCATGTAAACAATACAGAGTAACTACAACATGCACTGTCGTATGTAATTATAAGAGTCAATAGTTAGTACAACATGTAAGCGGTGAAACATTTAAAGGTATCTGGCAAACTAACCTACCACAACATGTAAAAAAAACGTCGGCTCTAAACATGATGCACAACTTATCACAACGAGTAAGCGATATGTACATATCCCTCTCAATAATCCATCACAAGTAGTAAGCGATATGAACATATCTCTCACAACAATCCATCACAAGGAGTAAGCGATATGTACATATCTCTCACAACAATCCATCACAAGGAGTAAGCGATATGAACATATCTCTCACAACAATCCATCACAAGGAGTAAGCGATATGAACATATCTCTCACAACAATCCATCACAAGGAGTAAGCGATATGTACATATCTCTCACAACAATCCATCACAAGGAGTAAGCGATATGTACATATCTCTAACAACAATCCATCACAACGAGTAAGCGATATGAACATATCTCTAACAACAATCCATCACAAGGAGTAAGCGATATGAACATATCTCTCACAACAATACATCACATGGAGTAAGCGATATGTACATATCTCTCACAACAATCCATCACAACGAGTAAGCGATATGTACATATCTCTCACAACAATCCATCACAACGAGTAAGCGATATGTACATATCTCTCACAACAATCCATCACAACGTGTACTCGACGAAACATCTACGTATGTGGAACCCCAACTTATCACAAAATGAATGTGTAAGCGATGACACGTTTATATACCTTACACACAAACTTACTGCAGCGTTGATACTACTTAGTATATTGGTGTACTTATGTGTGACATTAACTGACGCGGCTAGTCAGTGATGGCATATCTGGTACCCTAAATTATCACAACATCTAAAATAGTGCTACGCATAAAGCTACATTGTCTACATTGCACAGCTGCGTACGGAAAGTGTGTTCACCTTCGTGTGTATCTTAGTGCAAATATCATGTAAATTGACGTTCATTGTAACGTCAATAAAGTAAGCATACAACGACAATGTACAATTATATATACATGAGTACAACAATCATTTTCACAGGTATCCTGTAGAGGTGCATGCTTATGAAATTAGGCATAATTAAAAAAACAGAAGGTCAAATTTTTTAAATTCAAATTTCATTAATATTTCAATATAGGTTTATATATTGAGTAACAAATTCATCACAAATACATTGAATGAGTAAATGAGGAAATATGTAATGTTTGTTAGACCCAATAAATCGCTTACTGAATGTTTCACTAAAGAACAGAAAAACTGCAATATTGACCCCTGATCACTTCAAAGAGCTGCCAAAAGTATAACTGTTTATTCTAAGACATTTTATCAGTTATGTTATGCAACACTCGACTGTATTTTTATAATGCAAAATGCAAATAATCTGTTTAATTTTCGCGTCAATGCGATGCTTCAAAGACGTGCCAGTTTACATGGTATTTGCACTAAATACACCAGTGACTGGACAAACTTTCGATACGCAGATGTACAGTGCGCAACTGGCTCTGGGTTCCAATGTCACCAATCCTGCGCAGAAAGCTGTATTGTCTACATTGTATGAATCATGAGGATCTGTGTATGCAGCTGTGTCTGTAAAGATTCACTGTGTCTGGGTCTCTAATCCGACTGGCGGGCACACTTGCTCTTCATAGAATTTGTTGTGTTTAACTGGTTCTTAAGTTTGAAGACCATCTGTCTCTGTGTCTGTTACTATGATAATGGGTAGAGCCACGGCATCTGTTGGGGAATACAAAGCAGTTCATACACTTATCTCATTCTCACTATCACACTCCAATACCCTATAATAATATTGAATCGGTAATGACAGTTTGTGTTGAATTTTTGTACAAGAATATGGTATCTATATTCTTGTATATTTCTCTAGCAAATCCTGAATATCAATTCAAGAACAAAATAAAACTTTACGTTATTTTATTTTCATATACGATGTATCTTTTATGGATAGGTATTTAAGAGCTATATGTGTGTACACTGTATCGATATTTTTTGTATTAATCCTTAGATAAAGAAATAAATTTGCTGTTTATTAAGCGTTGAAACGTTGTTCAATGCATGTGTTTCATCAGACTACCACGGTCTAGTCTAGCCTACTGAATGAAAGACTGACCTTTATTTGCTCTGCTACACAACTTTCTTGATTTGTACACTGTAAAATGAATGGGGTTAATTCTTATTTTGCAAAAGAAGATATTGCTTGCGTCAGATGTATACACACGATATAAGCTTCTCAGAAAAAAAAGATAAGATAACATAATGCTTTATTATCAGGAAGGAAATTTGTTCTACATGGTTTGATGAAACAGTTTTAAACGCTTGGAAAGCATCCATGAATGAACTGAAAATGTGATATCACTAAGTTCAAAGCTGACAATAACATCACGTCAAAGGGTTATGATCTCACAGTACTGAGACATCATAATATTTATGGCGCTACAGTGGTATGCCTTTAAATGATATCGGCAAGAATCGGATATTAAGTATGATGTTTATCAACTCTTATCAACTCGGTATTTTTAAATGTGATGTCAGAAGACACTATATGTATCTTATATATTTAATCTGTAAAGTATTCGTATCATTCGTTTATGTATATTTACCCTTCATAAACACGTCAACATATTTACAATGAAACTTGCCATCCATTAATGTTAAGAGGAATTTAAGCTGAACAAATCACTTACCAAACATAATAACACAAGCGATGATAAAAACACCACCTATTACTGCAAACCCAATAGCTACACCGGCCGCCTTGCTTCTAGACCTTCCATTATCAATGTTGTAATTCCTTCAAAGAACAGTCAATAATATATTCAATAATAACATGAGCATGTTAAAAATTTTTTCCAATTCAGGAGCAAGTGACTTGTTGAAAATAGTACATTTCTGAATATTCTTTATAGTGATGAGATTTCCAGTAATGGATGGATGAATGAAATTATGGAGGAATACACACCTGTTGAAATCATCTTGAACACAGTCGAAATCTGCAGAAGGAATGATGGCTTATTACATAATACAGTACTAGAGTCATAAATGATATATAGACTATGTTTAAAAAGTATATAAATAGTGTGTTCTGAATTCGGGAGTGTACGTTCTGTATGTAAATGGTTTCTCCACTACATAGTGTTCACTTTCTTCATATACTGATGGAACATATACATTACTATATTATCACAGAAGCAAAGCAATCTCAATAGTCAAAAATAGTTTATAAACATTAAGGCCAATATTGCATTCTGACAATATTGCATTCTGAAAGGTTTCGTGTGGACACTAAACTTTCATTTTTAGACATATCTGATGTATGTAAAAAGCTTCCCATAACCAGTCTACCTTCAGTAAGTACTTCCTCATCTTTGCAGTTCGCCTTCACGCATCCACAAACACTTAAGTCTTGGGGGAAACACTTACAAGCAGCGGTGTCATCTGGTTTATATCCCGCTGTATGGTCACATGCACACTTGTTGTTCTGTGTTGAGGTTGCGTTCTCACAGACAACTTGTTGTTCGTTACAAAGGGTAACTCTGTAATCACAGTTGGATTGTGTGAAGGTGTTGGACCACTTCTCCTCTGGTTGGTACATGTCACTGGTACATTCTTCACAGGTAACTGTCTTTGTGACATTATCAAGAACAGCGTGACTACCTGTAACGAAGATAGTGCTAAACGAATTATGTCTGGATTTCAATGAGTTTATACTTAGACTTTTCCTAAGGATAAGATGCAGAGAAATGCGAATAAAAACTAGTTTCAGATTGATGTCCTTCACATGATTATGGCGTATCTTTGTTTTACTTAATGGTGCCCATATGCTCTTAAACGGTAAGATAAATCTAATGACAAATCCTATGCGATGTTAAGCCAACACAAATTATTAATGACTGATTTCAGTATGCCTGTTAAGTGCTTGTTTATGTTTTTATTGCCTGTTATATTCTCTTTTTTAAACCATGGATTATGAATAACACGTTTGTATTCACAACACTAGATAAAGCAACATTTACAATACAGACCTGCACTGCACAGTACGGGTAGAGCACACAACCTTGCCTTCACACCGGCTATTGCGTCAAACAGACAGTGGTGTGTCTCGTTTTCCTCACATATTTTCTCCGTGATTCCGTCACATTCAAGGCTTGAAATATCAACATAGACACTCATCAACAATACATAAAGAAAGTGTTTCCAAACCAGGCCCATTGTTTTTGTTCAGTGGGCAATAGTAGCGAAACATGTCGTTCAATACCGAAATGAGGTCATACAATAACATGTGAATGAAATGAAACCTTCTGTAATAGCTGTAACTTAAAAATCTATTATTCAGCGTTACATACAAGTAGAAACTTGACTCATGTACAGATGACCATTGTACTATTTCAAATTATAAAAAGAAACCAAGGGAAGGTGGTATCAATACCAAGCAAGCCAATTGTTGTGAGAGATAACCTTATTGGAGAACGTTATATCGACCTAAAAGTCTTGAAAAAAGGTATCACAACACAAACGTAAATAAAGAATCAAATATATGCGTATCCTATCTGGCACGATGTCATTGTCCATGAAGAGAGTATGGCTATTCAATTATTGAGAAGAGTTTCAAAGGAACGTCCAAAACGCCTTAGTCATACTATCTTCTTCTTTCAAATGTTGAGTATTGTGTTTAATATAAACGGTATCATTTGAAATTCGATCATTGGGTACCCTGTATTCAGGATCAGAAGATATAATAGAAAGCTCTCTAAAACCTTTACAGTCGTTGGAAACTTTGAATAGAGCAACGCTGAATGTGGTCTTCATATTTTCTGTATATATTATGTTTTAATAATAACTCTTTTTTGTTCCCGTTACAAGTATATCTAGAAACGTGTTTTGTTGCTGTTAGTACCCAGCATTCATAATGAAGCGCCAGTGAAGCTTGTTTCTGTCATATTGTTGACCGCCAAGCGATGAAAAAAAGCAATGAACGTATGACCGAGAATCATATCCAGCTCTTACCAGTGAGAAGTCGCTCTGCCTGCTGAGCTACATCCCCGGTTCATGAAGTTTCTCCTGCTCTCTGGGGAGTCTTAGATGAACTGTGGTTCTACAGATCAGTCTTAAAATATCAGGTTTCCATGGAAGACGCGGTTCATTGGTTCAGAGATCACTTAATGTTTGGTTTAATTATACTGAATCTACTGATGTGTTGATTTAAATGTATATATCCTTGACTTATCACCATTCGCTCTTTAGAATAAATAGAGGATATCTGACTTTTCTTGACTAATACCATGTTTATCTCATCGAGTGAGGTAGAAAGGTTATATTTTCAAAATATATATAACTTTTAAATACTTTAAATATATAAGTTTTCTACCTCACGAGATAAGATAAACATGGTATTTGTCAAGAATTGACGGATTTTCTATTCATTATATGATAATATCCATATTATTACGTCCGAAAAGGGTCGTTTTCACGTCGAGCGGCCGCTAGTAACTGCCCGTCCCCACAGTAACACTGTGACGTCATAAGGCAATTCGCCGCGTGAGACCATTGTTTTATGACGTCAAATTATAGCAGTCACCGTTCGCAGTGAAAATATAAATTATTTTCACTGTAGCTTGATAGAGTTTATTTTACTGATAAATCCCAGTATTTCATTGCTCGTCATATAATAAATCACTTGATCGCGTTATAGTTAATATGATTTTGAATAGTAAGTTTAGTTATCCAGAAGACTCTTTGCTAATAATATTTTTAAATGTGCATTTGTATTAATTCATTGTCGGGTAAATTTCCAGAGAGCTCATACTTTGCAATCCCAGAATAAATTATCAGTATCACATATATCATCTTACAACATATTCACATGGGAGAATCAATCTATCTAATTTTATAGAGATATAAATATTCAAGTAAAATATCATTGTATAAAGTATATATTGAAACTATCGCAAGTCGGTACATTCGGTACATCTGAAAGGCATTTCATTATACTCCCCTAACTCAGAACCAGAGAGAGTTTCGTAATAATCTCCTCCCGTTTTCGGATTATATTAAAAGGTACAATTGCACGCGTTTAGAGCTCAAACTAGCTATTCTAGGTCATGTGAGCGCATATGCAACCACAATAACTTTTTATGTCCATGCAATAAAATACTTATCATTCTTTAAAATTAATTTGCAATCGTTAATTAAAATGCAAAAACGGTCAAAGTCACGAGGAGATTACACAAATCGTAAGAGTCGCTCATGTACAATATGAGAAACATAGAGTTTGAACTATGACTGTGTGCAGCTTATGAATAAACCTTAATCTCTTATTGACAACAAAGAATGAACTAGTCTGTATAAAGGTAAACATGTATCTTCACCGATTTCTAATGCCCAGTGTAAGCATTGTTGTTTAATTAACCATAGCGACTGCTGTTTTTAGTATTTCCAGCGATGATTTAAATTTAACTTTATAGCCTGAATACGTATACATTTTGCAAGTAAGTTATATGGTAGATTTCCTGAGCGCGGTTTTTATCGAGTTATATCGAGAGATACAATATCTGTGCATTATTTCTAATTACGAAATATTGATGTGCAATTGTGCCTTTCAGTTTTTTTTAAAGAGTTGTGTCGAAAACGCATTGCAAACGTATTCAGGTACTCCTTAACTGCGTTTTTTAGCCCAATGGAGGTCACAATATTCTTCGATGTTCATTAACACATGTTATCAACAAGTTTCCTTACGATAAATTCTGTTTATAAGATTTCCTACCACAGATGATCATGAATGTGTCGTGGTCAACTCTTCTCTAACAAAAATACCCATATTAATTCATTTCCTGTACTTGATTCATCTTCATATAGTTCTCTTTCATTGTTTGACTATTGATGACTGAAACGAAATGGCTTTGATTTGAACTCTTTATTCTCAGCTGATGCTAACAAATTTTTTGCTAAAATATTTCATTTTTGTTAATTCTCTTATGCCTAGAACATGACCTCTGACAGAGACATA
Organism: Gibbula magus; assembly: GCA_936450465.1. NCBI lineage: Eukaryota > Metazoa > Mollusca > Gastropoda > Trochida > Trochidae > Gibbula > Gibbula magus. Next base: position 29,195,614 of record OW388297.1, read on the forward strand.
CATCTTGATGTTGATAAAAACGTGTCTGCGTGGAGTACAATCATTTGAATCATTTGAAAGTGAATCTTGTTGTCCATTTCCTCATACAAAACCTTTATTCACTTGATAAACTTATGTAGGCATTGAACAAATAGTCACTGAATGTATCCGGTAAACAACGGTGTGGATGAACTAACAATCCTTTGAGACTAAATCTGGTTGTCCATTCCTCACACAAAGCTTTTATTCATTTGATAAACAACTCTCTGGATGAATCTTGCTGTCCCTTTCCTCGCACAACACCTTTATTCACTTGTGTTCACTGCATTGCTCTGGCGCGTTGACATTCTCACCGATCTACAGTTGACCTATTGGATCTTTCGTTTGAATGACTGATAATTAATGACTTGAGCCTTTATAAATTTATAAAGTTATAACTTAAAGGCTGCTGATTATGTAAAGGAAATGTATGAATTTAACAACTCAGTTATTTTAAAGTGATTTTCAAAATAAATTTGCGAATTGAATAAAACAAAAAAGTATAATTCCTTGCAAACAAATCGAGAGATAAAAGCCAAAAGTAAATGAACATCCAAAAGTAAATGAACATCAAAGTTCAGCCAATGTCAACATATGCAACTATTAAAGATCGTTTAAGTTCGTCTCATTTCCCTTCGTGTCTTCTGGTGTGGTCAGTTATAGATCTTCAATGGTAGCCAAGGGAGCCCATGCATTATCTACGAGAGCGAGAAAAAATAATTCAATATTGAAAGGGTTTAAGACGAATCAAATAAACATATTCCTCACTACAGATTTAGCAATGCATCTGTCATGTTGTTGTATTCACAATCACAATGTTTGCAACAATACACATTCAATTATTGTGTTTTCGGGCCGTGTCTTTTGGGGCCTGTACCCTCGGAGACATCAACTTGTGATAGATGAATGGTAAAAGTGATTACATGATTCAGTGTAATTCAGAGTAAGTAGGCTTAAATCACTTTTCAGTATTATTGAAGAATGTGATCCAGAGGATACAAATATTTCTAATTTGGTAAACATGTGTTCTCATGGAATGCTCTTACCGATTTATCATTTCTTAATGCGTCTTATAGAGTATTGATAAGGTGTAAGTATAAGTATTTCAAAGTATTTTACTTGGTTCGTCATCACATCCGTCCGTCTCCAGGTCGTTTCCACCTGTTGAAGGAAAAAATACCTGTGTCATGTTTCTAGTGTTACACAAATGATTTGAACAACCATTAAGTACATTGTACGTTGCAGGTATCACCAGAGATGAGTGTTATAGATTTGCAATTAAGATGAAGATCATATTTATAACTTAAGAATGAAAACAACAGTAGATGAAATCTCGTCTCTATAGTGCGTGCATTATCTAATTAATCATTAGATAGAAGATTTTGCTTAAATCAATTTCAATTTACCTGAATTATATGTATTGCCCATCCCCCCTTCGACAACACCTGCTGTATTAGCTGTCCCTACAGAACCACCTGTCATTCCGGTAACGTTCATGTTCATCTCTAAAAAATCAATTTACCGTATATCAAAATATGTACATAGCTCATATGATGGTTTCAAAAGAAATTGCACTACATGAAGTTTCAAGTTTGTTTTTAAATTGCCGTAGAATTTACCTTGTTGCTCCAAGCGTTCAGTGTTGTCCTTTTCTTTCCCCTTTTTAGTCGGTTGACCATTTGTTGCATCACTTCGAGAAGCTAAAAGTCGGAAACATTGCAATCAGAGGCACATTAACATGAAGTGGTATAAAATAGATACATGGGTTGGGTTTTTTTCAAATTCAATGAATTCGAATAAATCAATTGTGAAGAAATCGAAGTTATATGTCCCCCAATATGACTCATTTGTTCACTACGTTTATTCATTCAACAAGCACTGGCAATCTTTTTTTAAGCTATTGTCGTACCAATTAGCTTTTGTAAACTGACTCTGCTGAGATCATCGCTATTTATGAAACTAGATTGCAAAACAATCCAAGCAGTTGTTTTGTATCACTCTGTGTATATTATTATCTGAGGGACGATGTGAATCACATTGCCAAATAGAACCCGAGACTTACATACTCGACAACTTTGAGACATGTTCAAAAGCATAAATAAAAATAAATAAAGATAATATCCACAATAGTCATTCTTTAAAAAATACAAAAAATAAATTGGACACTAGAGTAACCGTCAGTGTATTATAATATCATGTTCAGGTAAGCAATAAATGAATACTTACTGTTGCAACAACTAAATATAGTCAGACCCCAACCTGAAATATAAAAGAGGGATATGAATCACGTGTTTTGACATGTGCGATATGTATCATAACAGCTACCAAATATATTGTCACCAAATGCGTTAGAATATTTACCTGAATTACGAATGTTATGACCCATTCCCCCTCTCACAGAGCCGGCAGCATTAGCAGTCCCTACATGTACTTCACCGTCCGCTTTCACTCCAGGAACTACTGTACGTTGTTCTAAAACATTAAATACTGACAACATATCCTCGTGTGTTGATATGAGTTCATAAAGAACAATTTAATTGACTAGGACTAATCACCGCGAATGATATTGTTTATTTGATTCAGTTTGACTAAGAAAACATTGTTCAATTATACTCATGCCTTACAGCAAAGTGTCATTATCATCATCTAAATTGTGTTTACCGCATAGATGTCACAAATGTCTCCCTATACTTTGACCAATCCATAATTAGGTCTTCTAATTTCTTTGTTTTATATCATTATAACAATGGAACTACAATGTAATTGCAATTGTGTTGACGTTTAATTTGATAAATAAAGAAAAATGTCCAAAGGGCACCTGACAAAATTACGCCTGCATTTTTCATTGAACATAATTACCTCCCTTACTCCTCTCTTTGTGATTATTGCCTTCGTGACCGTCGACTTCGCTTGTCTCATTATCTGTATAGAGATTTGAGTTAAACGTTTGCAATATCTATTTACTCTTTCAGTATTGGACCAGTTACCCGCCAAAACTCCGTTGTATTGACACGGGACGAAGCGAGTGCCACGAAAAGAGAAACAAAACCTGTAACTCAAGGAAAGATGCATCCATTGTGTTTCATGATAATTTGGCTTCAATACGTTCCAACATACCATATGGGTTGATTTCAGAAGAAATAATTTCACTCAACTTGCATGTTCATCCCAAATCATAATTTATCATTATTACTAGTTTCCAATTAAAATCTAACAACATCATTATACGTGTGCAGAATCTGAAAGTACACGTCCTTTACATGCACAGTATGTTTCCTAAATTATATCTGACTGATTGACGCGCGTCAATCGCGGTGCCATGTCTGGATTTAGATCAGATCGTTACTATACCGAGTCGGCTATCATCAAAATGGTAATTTTCGGCAACAGTCAGAACCTCTCAATAAAATAACACAATTTATAACGTTTGGCATATGTGACCTCAAACAACACAATGGATGCACAAGGGAATCTTTATGACATAAACTTTTCAACTTCATTGCGGTAAAGTAAATAACTTGTTATCAACGAAACCACAGTGATAAAAGAATTTATTTTGTTAAAATACGTAACTGCTGACATTTCTGAAAAAACTGGATCACTGTGCAATGTCAAAGTCGTTTTCCAAATTTTGACCAAGTTGATGTGTACTTTTTGTATTTGCTTTTAAAAGTGGAATACGTTGAAGGTTACTTACTAATGAAATTTATCAATGTTTACGTAATTTAATTGAATAACCATGTGTATATTTAAATGTGAAAATATTTATGGATACAGTCTACTGCATCTACCAAAAAAAATCAACACCGCATCATTAATAAAATACTTACATAATGGAATTTTATATTTATAATATCGCCTCTAATGGCTGCAGTATTTTCTGTGTGGCGTTAAATAATAGCTATCTCATTCAATATGTTTTAAACAACACAACTGTATGAGTCAATACCTGTTGTTGGTCTTGTATCCTTCAAAGGTGCGTCTTCGTCTGAAACAAAGAGTTGATTACAAATTACTGAACAATCACGTGCATACATGTACATGTTTCGGTAATAACGCATTGAAACAAACAGGATACCATTCATTTAGATATGTATTTCATAAGGATAATCATCTAATAATTTATGTTTTAAATGGGATTTGACACGTATTTTTTTATTTACATGGAAATTAATATCTTTTAAGTTTTAAAAACCTGCTTACATAACTTTTCATCTCATAGTAATGGGTTTTTTCACAAAAATATCCTACAGTATTTACGTTATTTCTATTAATTGAGCACTTGCCCTTTTGAATATTTTATTTAAAATTAAAAGATACTGTCATGAAGGAGAACAAACATAGCCAATAATATTCGCTATATTACCACCAAGTGTCTCCCTCTTCGGCCTCTTTCCTGAAATTAGAAAATTTCGGATCATGAAGGTAATTTCACTGAAACTTTTACGGAAATAAAAGAGACATTCGTTTTTAAATTACTTGTACTTAAAATCTACTCTTATTTTTATTTAAATTATTTTGATTTAAAATGCGACAAATATTTGTCATCGTTAAAGGAGTTCACATACCTCCATCACAAGTTTATCTATCAGTATAGCATTGATTGTTGATCATTTCAGCAATGTTATCATAAACGTGGCAACACATTATTCTCAACCTAACTTGTCATGAGACATAAGAGAATAAGATTTTTGTTCTCATTTCTTATAGGATTATGAAGTTGTAAAAGTATCAGAAGTGACGAGCGCGTCTCTTTAAAATTTGTAAATGAGTATATGAGTACACATGGAGAATATCGTTTTGAATACAAAGTATCACCAATGAGAATATGAAATGCCCAAGGTTCAAAGACGTACAATTTGAAGTATGTAAATGAAGTATGCAAAATAGGTCATGAACGATTTTCTTCGAGAGGTGGCCTAGATCATTTTTATGAATATCAAACGAGAGAGATATGTGATGTACAATGTTGTCAAAATCAAAATTCGACCAATTTCCAAAATAACGGTACAGATGATTAATTTCTTATAATTAGACAACCTAGTCAATATGCAATGGATACAGAACATTGGAAATGTGGTCGATTTCTACAGCAAGCACATCTAGTGAATGAGTTGTTATAGAATCAAGAGTCTCTGTCATAACTTCTTATAAATATTCATTGTAGAAAAAAATCAAATTACTTAAAACGTATTTAATCAGGCAATACAGTACTTACTCTTTATTCGTTTGTAGCAGCAGCACACAACTATTGCAACGAGACACAATGCAGAGATTAATACCAATGGAAGGGCAATTTCAAGAACATAGCCAGTGTTGTTCGGTGGTGCAGACGTTGATATGGGCGTTGTGGTTCTCAACATGAAATAAGTATATCATTTATTTATTCATAACATCAGTCAACTTTTTTAAAAAGATACTTATCTACAATCTTTCTTTAATTAAAGCATGGAAAATAAGTATTTTTTTAAATTGAAGATGATAAAGACTTTAGGATGATATGAAACACCCCAGCAGTGATTACTTGTTTTAATGTGTTTATTTGATAAAACCGTCAATGTGATCATCTAACTTTAACAAAGAATAATGTCATTAACATTTTGGAAGATATAAGATGAAAACAACAATACCCAGATGATGATGATGATGAGGTACATATGAAGTCTGAAACATAAGTATCAACAAAATGGTCAAACAATTAAAAGCATACGCCACGTTACATATATACAACGTTTCAACACAAACACGTCATAACAATATGACGTTATGGTTGTTTAAAAAGTGTTCCGTTGAAATTTCGAAAGGTGTTAAGTATATCTGAAGAACAATATTGATATCAAGAGGATAACATGTTTGCTTTTGTAACCCGCTGAACATTGCAAACCAATATTTTCGTTTGTCACCAATAAAAGCCACAAATTAAAAACAGAAATGCATGAAACTGTCCTTATTTACTTCAAAGCATGAGTTTGAATGAGGAATGACGAAAGGCGAAAAGTAACACACAAATTGGGAAAAAAGGCAAACAGAGGGAACTTTTGCTATTTTTTGTTCTAAACACAAAGTGTTATTTGGTCTTTTAAGTCTGATTTATAGAAAATAATTGCAGGTTTTGTATACAATTTAAGTTTCAAATTGGGTCCAGGTTCTCTCGAGTGCATCTATTCATGGGGGTTGTTTTCCCACTAATTAAGACTCCAAGAGCAAATTCTCGGATTGTTATCGGTGATAAAATATAATAGTTGGTTATAATATTTAATGATTAAACATAATAAAAACTTACAGTTATGTCTTAAACTTGCAACATTTATTCTAAAGCATTATACGTTTTAATGGCGAATGGTGAAACTTGAACAAATCTGCTTTTCAGGATTTATTTTGCACTATATGAGATGAATGGGGAACAATTATCTTTCGTCTTTCAAATATATAAATATATAAACAGATTTGCTATTCGTCATTCGAATGAATAATGGTGAATAACGAATAACAGTCTAAATTCTGGTTGTCAAGTATTCTACTGACTCATACGGCAGTTGGTAGGAATTAATCATAGGAAAGCATGCTGTGAATTAATGACAGATTAATTTCCGTTTGTGAGATACTGTATACTAGTATTGTGCACGGACTATTCAACAGGTAATTTTCGAAATTAAGAATAATCTTAATACATATGTTAACCACTGGCGCATGCTGAACATTACACGTAGAACCTCGGCCAAAATGGGGCAACTAAAACCTCTTTTTCCTTGGTTAATGTTAAAACAAGTCCGCGTGTAAGTTCGAAATCAAATAATATACTTTATTTTTTATAATTCGATTCGTGGAAATTGGTTTTCTGTAGATAACGTTTTTGGGATAAAAACTTTCATAATACTTGAACCAGAATATTGTCAAACCGCATTCAATTTGGCAAACTTAATAATGGGTATAGTTTAACGGCATTATTACCCGGAGAAAGAACTCCCCCTCCTGTACATATCCTTTACAAGTATCACGTAACATATACAGCCATAGCTGCCCTTTATATCCGACTGCACACTATCACATGCGCACTTTGATGGGTGAGGTACGAACATTAAACTTTCATATTTAGACATTTGTTATTGTATATTTATTATTATATGTAAAAAGCTATCCATAACTAGTCTACCTTCAGTAAGAATTTCCTCTTCTCTACAGCCCGCATTCACGCATTCACAAACTTTTGAGGCTGGAGAAAAACACTTTATACAGGCAGTGGTGTCATCTGGTTTATATCCGGCTGTATGGTTACATGCACACTTTTTGTCCTGTATTGAGGTTGCGTTCTCACAGACAACTTGTTTTTCATTGCAACGGGAAACTATGTGGTCACAGTAGGGTTGTGTGAAGGTGTTGGACCACTTCTCCTCTGGTTGGTACATGTCCCCATCACATTCTTCACAGGTAACTGTCTTCGTGGCATTATCAAGAACAGCGTGACTACCTGTAAGGTAAAGAGGGAAACAATATGGTACCATTAGATAGAGGTCTACACAATACAGGCAGAAGAAACGATTGCCAGAAATCTTGTAAAAAATACACATACCATGTTAGCAATATATAATCATTCAAAGAAATATGGGAACACCTGGTAACTTGAAAGTGTTCTGTTAGTAATGGGTTGGGCGTCAATTGATTATACTATAGCTGTTAAGCTACACGATATCATTAAAGCAAAGTGGGCATAACGAAAAGCAATTTTTAGATCGATGCCTGTCATATTGGTTTCATAAGCAGAATAACCGTTGCCGAAGTCATCTCAGGAAAGCAATTAGGAGATAAATCCATTCTGTTTTATATTTTGGGGTTGTATGTTGTGCATTTTTTACCCCTAAATTTAATTTCAAACCGAGCTTGCGAGGTTTGAAATGTTAATTTAGGGGTAAAAAATGCACAACATACAACCCCAAAATATAAAACAGAATGGATTTATCTCCATTCTAACATGACTAATTAGGAAAATAATGAGGAACTCTTTCGTCTTGCGCCAAAGCGCTGTGCTTGGGTCAAACCAGTACAGACCGGTTTCACTCGCCCGCGACCCTTCGTTGCAGTTCACTTTTCAAAGAACATGCTTCAGTCAAAATCAAACACTAAAGCTTATTTCAATGTAACTTATCTTTATTCAATTGATGATAATATCAACAGAAAACCCATGTTGGAAGTCATCAGACTCACAGAAGCGATTTTCAAGTAAATACATAGTCCGACCTATCTCCCCTACAAGGCCTACAAGGTCCAATCCCATTCAAGGGGCGCTACTCTGAAAGTAGTTATTCACTACAAGCGTAGAGTTTGAGACTTGAAGAAAGCCTGACAAGAACGCTTTTTGTGTCATGGTTGAGGACATCGTGGAAGGAAATGGGGTCATTTGGGATTGTGAACTGGAGGCAGTGGAAGAATTTTGCAAAATAGAGGAATAACGCCGCTTCTGTTCATTGTAATTGGATGAATCGCTGTTGTATGAAGCGAGCGACTGTTGATTTCTGTGCCCCGTGATTTTCATGATTTCACGCGAGTGAATCGGTCGCAAATATTTAGAGGTGATTATCGGTAAAATAATTACTCCAAAATTGATACGAGGAACCAATCAGAAAGCAGTATTTTCATTCTAAATATAGTGTCATGTTAGAATGAAATATTTGGGCTCTACAAGAAGGTCATTATTACGGTAATGGTTTCTTCAGCCTGCACTGTTATGTCATGTTGTATTCATGGTAAAATATAGATATATGAGATTCATTGTAAGAGACTGTTACATGTGGAGTTTGAAATAAGTTTAGAATGAGTTTTTGAGAATTCAGAGTTATTCAATAACAGATAATATTCGCCATCATTTGTCAGATTTTTTTGACGAGGCGTTAAAGGCACTGTGTCACAGCAAATGTTATTAAATATCACTAATTCAGCGATCTTGCCCATTGCTCGTATATGAAATTGATCAGCCCTAATGTATTCTACCATATAGTCAATTTGAAATATTTTTAAGTATTCGGGTTTTAAAGTTAATTTAAAAAGTTTGCTTGATTTAATGCAACGTTGCATTAAATCACGTGACGCCTTGAGCGAAACCTAGATAGAGTTAGCTCCCTTTCGAGATGCTAGATGGTACCCAGTTTATGGGGGGACTTGATTTGCCAACCGGGCTATCGCCCGGGTCGCCCGCAACCCGGTTGTCGAGATATCGTTGTCATTGTCGCAAATACTTTAGAAAATTTCAATTATTAGTTGCAGGGCAACTAAGTAACAATAACCCGAATCAACTTGATTTGGTTCGTCTGCTCGGATCACCCGGATAGCTATAGCGGGCTATGCTCGGGATAGTGCAAATCAAGTGCCCCCTATTGTTTACACCCGTGAAGACCCTTACTTTCGCCAAATGCCAGAAAAATACTTAGAAATGCAGCGGACGGCGGCAACAGATGGTTTACATCAAGCAACCATCAGGCTAAATGAAGTTCGAGGAGTTCGAAGCGCGATATCAGGTGTGCCGATGTGAAGTGAACAAGCCAGTAGACGATGTAAACCGACCGAGGCGAGCACGATCGTCGAACAAGCCAGGTACAGTGCTGTCGGGTAAACCTACGCACCTAAGAATTAAGCGCAACATTTATATCAGCAGAATGTATCTCAAGATGATAATTAAGTCTTTCAGTAATAACACTAATGTAGAAATTGTAAGTAGAGTTGCTAAATGCATTGACGCTTAAAATAATCAACAGTGATCAAATGACTATTCCCATAGGTCAACTAGTGTAGGCTAAAGATACGCAGTCCGAGTTTCACTAATCATACATTTCAAATTTTATGATTTATGAAAAGTATTTCCAGAAGCTGATGAAAGTACTAGTAGACCAGGTAGAGGAAGTATTGTGTTTCCTTTGAAATTCGGTATCATGTGACAAAGCAAAATGTTTTATTATGTTTTCTTCATTATGATTGTTATAAATTTTTAGCAATTTGTCGCTATTTGGTCAAGAAACATCATTGTAAAAGTTTTCACCTGCTAGAAACAATTTAATATCTTCTAAACTTTCCAAAAGAAACAATAAATGAAGTCAATACACTCTCTACATATATATCTTATGTTGTATTGGTCGCAGTGCATATTTTTACCTCACACAGCTATACTATTTATACCAGAATTTTGTTGTGTACAGTACACTTTCTGCATGGTCAGTGACCCATTTGTCAATTTGTAGTTGAGGTATCATTTTACACATGTAACAACATTTTTAAAAAAGAGGATCCATATTTAAAATAAGATCTGGTTGAATAGTAACCAATCGACAAGCAAGCCTACACACAGTGTAATGATTATAGTGTGTTTATGTATGTAATTAGTGGCTGCCTTTCAAACAATAAAATCTGCTAATTTCATTGTAAATAAGAGTTTTCAGGCAACAACATTGGATTAACTTTATTTTTTATTTTTTCAAGCTTCTCTCATCTTTAAAATAATCTTGTCAAGGAATGTCTGTTCGACACTGCATTAAACATTGTTAATTGTATCCCTTTTCTCCACAGAAATGATGCCTTCCTCAGAGGGAGATCCGCACCAAAAAATAAAAAAATTGGGGACATGGACATCAAAATGTCTGATGTTTCCAGTATTTCGATGGATCACTATGGGTATGAAGAGATGCAAATGTATAATTTTGGTAAACTACTTTAAGTAAGTTATTTTTAAAAGGCAAGATGAAGCAACACTCACAATATGTCAATCTGTAGTTTTGATGTGTAACTTGTTTGAGAGGTGGTAGTGAAGGGGTTGAACCTGATTAAAATATATATTTTACTTTTCTGATCTTTTTAGGTTAATATGTCACTTTTTCAAAAGTAAGGTAGACAGAAGCTTATGTATGATTATTCTCCATGCCAGGCAACTAATTATATAAGCCATGAATAACTTTTTTTTATAAAAATTGTTGACATTTGCCCTGTGGTGATCAAACATGTGAAAGGAAATTTACTCCTTTGTTAAAGGCGCTGTCACGTTTTTTGCAAATTTTATTTTTTCAAATTTCTCATTTATAATGATTGTTTATGTCATTTATATTTACTTTAGGGGGTAAAACATCTTATTACACAAACCAATGATCAGTTGTGGTAATAACGGTGTTGCGTATAAAGCCAAAATTGCATGGCGGCCATTTTATTGTGAACACATTTTATTATATTCGAATGACAAAAAAAATTCCCATGGCTTTACGGAACCATGTACACTCATTTGCATCTTGATTTTCCGAAGAGAGAAGGGTGTTTTACTATTGTTGACATTTATTTCTCAAATACATTTCATCGACTTATTTCAGCAAAAAAACGTGCTACAGCGCCTTTAATATGTGGATTAATATAATATGAAATGTTGAGAAATGACTGAGCTGTGCATATATGTAAACTGATTGACACATTAATTTTTCTCTATCCGCAGAACTGACTTAGCAGCTGATGGCGAGTTTCTTCCAATGAAATGCCCTCTCCTCGAAAACGTGAGTAAGTTGAACAATGACAATAATAGCAATCATACTATTATGTTAAAATCAAATTCATCAGAGTCAGCATGAATGGGGTGTGAGTGATAATTGGTAATCATGCTGTTTTTTTCCCCGTTTCTTATAATGTGATAACATTCTCTTATCATTATGCATTGTATTCGATATTTCATTCTTAGATTTTAGATATTTAACAGAAGGTTGTGAGTTAAGAGTAGTTTGTGCGAGTTTGTCTTTGATTTACAATTGCCTTGAACATATATTTATTTTATCATATATCTTTTGCAGGTTAACACTGAATGCATATTTTTTTCTGAAGAATGTGGTGGACAACATGACAGTGCAGATGAAGTATTTCATGTTGAAGATCCTGGTGAATTCAAAACATCATTGATGCAAGTATTCATAATGATTAATTACCTTTGTTTGTACAAAATACATGGAAACAGTTCCCTCCACCATTTCCCCAGCTAAGCTGGAGGGAGGGAGTTCTGATCCACTTTGTAGCTCATCAGGCCTGAAAGGCCCGATGGGCTTATGGCATGGCGTCCGGTGTCCGTCCATCCGTCTGTAAACTTTTTGCTTTTTCGACTTCTTCTCCAGAACCAATGATTCAAGAGAGTTGAAATTTATGTAAAGACCGCTTGGCTAATGGGGATTCTGAATTGTCGATTTCGTGAGCCCTTGACCCCAAATGACAACCCAACAACCCAAAAAGTCACAACCTTAAAAACTTATTTTCATCTTCTTGTCCAGTTCCAAAAGGTCAAGAGAGCTGAAAAAATGTGTGCAGACTCCGTGGCCAACGAGCATTCTAAAATTTTGTATATTTGGTGACCCCATGACCCCAAATAAAGTCGCAGGGGTCACAACCTTGAAAACCTATTTTAATCTTCACCAGTTTCAAAAGGTCTAGAGAGCTGAAAAGTTGTGTACAGACTCCTTGGCCAATTGGAATTCTAAATTGTAGATTTGGTGACCTTGTGACCCCAAGTGTTAATCACAGGGTCACAATATAAAATCTATTATTTGTTTGTTAACAATGTATTACTTGAGATAACTTAGATATTCAACCTTAAATAATAAATCAATGAATTCCTGATGAGCTACAGAGCCTATGTCTCTATTTTTACATTATATGAATTGAGAAAATTTATAGATCTTCAACTTTAGATAATAAATCATGCAAATCCTGATTAGATACAGTGTCAATGGCTCTTTTTGTATACAACTGTCTACATGTCTTGATTTGACATTATGTCATTATATCATTACGTTTTTTTCTCTGCCTCTTATGTCAGACATTGTCTTTTATCCCTACATTAATATGTTGCCATTTCCTTTTATTTTCAGACAAGTGAGAACGGTCATCAGAACTGCCAGTGGTCATTTAGAAGTTGGATCGTGGAATAATGCTAGGAAACATGCAATTCTGCATGGTTACCCTCCTTTCCGGGAATAACTATGCGAAACTCTAATTGATGTGTATTACCAATCTACTTAGCCTAGGTCAAAGATAATAATATGATTTGTATAGATATACAAATATGGATTATGATTTGTAAATTTACTGATTGACTTAACTGTAGCGATCACATAGGCAATGCTTTATAATTCGATTTGTTAATGTTGATAATGCAATAAATATCTAATTAACTACAGAGCCAATGGCTGTAATTTTTTTTAGTTTAGTAACACTTGACTGTGTTAAAGGTGAAACATTATTTATTTTTCAATGTACCTGTAAAAGAAGACTGTATATTACAAAATTTGATAATTGACATGACCTTGCTGATACAAAGATTGGTCTTAATTAAATGTTATTATTTTACCAAACTATGTTGTTAATAAATATTGTCATGTATTAAAAAAACGTTTTGTTTTGTTTTCCCAACATCCATCTCGACACAAGTGCACAGTGGTGTGTATTCTTACCTTGAGGGTATTTCCATAATTACAATTTACATTTACATTTTGTGCAACTTTAATGATTTTCATTTAATTACAGCAATGTGCCAAACGTGTTACAGGAATCGCTGTTTCCCCATTCGATCCCATGTTATTTCAATGTTTGTTCATGGATAATTTTAATTATCTCAATTTTCAAAATATTTTACTGAAAATTGACATGGAAACAGCAGATCTACCCCGCAAAAGTACCAATTATCTGATTTTGGATACAATGGTATTTAATAAAACAGTTAAATGGTTACTGAGGTATGTCCATTTCTTCAGCCCTTTAGGCTTACATATATGGTGGGACGTTACTGTAAAAATACCAAGTCATTATTTTGCTGTTTTCCAAAACCATGCTTAAAATTAATGAATTTGAAATGTGTCTAAAAATAATAAGATGTTAGATTACAATCTTGTTGAATTTCATAAGTTTTCGTTCACTTCCGATCATGAAAATTTATTTGTGATATTTTACTAACACTTTCAACTTCTTACATGGTTATATTTTGGATAACACTACCTTCAATAGTAAGCCTACACATTCTTCGAGGCGAAATGGTCGTTTTGTAAGCTGTTGGTACAGTCAATGCTGGCGATAGTTGCTTTACTCTGAGGTTGTGGGTTCGAATCCTGCCCGAGTGAAGGTATTGAAGGTAGTGTTGTCACAAATATAACCATGCATGTTATATTTCTTCACTATCTAATTGGCAAGAATTTCTAACTTTCAACTTCACTTTTTACCACATATAATGTTTTTTACCAACATAACATGACAAAGAATTCATCTTGTTTTTCACATCTCTTCATGTTGAGCAAATTAATAAACAATTTATATAATGTTCATGTTTTTGTAAAGCTGGGCAAGTATCCTATAATATATAGGCCTAAAATTCAACTCATATCTACGGAAAATATGACAATTAAATGACATATATGACATGGTTGAGAAAAATCATTGTTTATGCAATGTATTTCAACAAAAGCGTCCCTATTATCGGGGTAGGCCTATTTGAAAATCATGATCATGGATGCAAATAATTTTATGAAGTAAACTATTCAGAAACAGGTCAAAATCATTTTCCATTGACGTTTCATTTAAAATAATATTTGCAAAATCCAAAAGAAATTTTATTGCATCAAAGTGTAATGCCCAAGTGGTACTGGGAAGACATATTTTACAGGTAAGCTTGGACAACGTATCAGAAAACGGCTGCTTTTTCACTATTGCAGGTTTAATACTGTATTTATTTATTTTTTCATTCTGAATAATCTGAACATTGTTTTCAATTATCTTATAACGATATGATGAAAATTAGTATCCACTATCTATAATCCTTTAACATTCTACTGAAATATGGAGGATGAGTCAGTTTTCCGGGTAAGAAAGATCCAAGAAAGATCTTGTGACGATTGAATCTAGATTATAAATAGCTGCTGAGGGAAGCAGACGATAGTCGGGCGCAAAACAAGACGCGCAACGTGTAGATGAAACCAGAAAAACAAGCATCACAACAACGCGTGCGACAGATTTCAATGTACGGAGCAACTGTTTACGGGCGGTCGGCTCCCGCGTTTAAATTATAATAACAAGTCAACTGGAAACAATATTAAATATTTTATGGCATCAATAGGAAGTTAAAATATGTGCGTATGTATCAATATGTCTTAATATAGCTTAATTTGGGTCGAAAAACCGTGCTACAGTGCCTTTAAGCAGCAAAACATCACGGATCGGAAAAATCTAGAAAGTGTTATCGAACGTTGTGTAATGTGTCTCCGATTCAAGTATCCAATGGCACACATTTGGGAAACTTGGTTGCACAAATAATAGGAGTTCAGTGTTTTCACAGAGAAATGGTATTTCCCGTGATGTGCTATCGGAAAGTTAATAATACGTGCTTAAATGACAGAGTCCGAGGATTATCAGATAAACGACAGATGCTTTGTGTTATTTTGAAGAAATATTAGGAAGTGATTTTACACAGTAAACTGAGGGGTAATGTCCTGAATTTATCAGATTATGAATGCGTGGGTCGCTGACCTTAGCATGACCGCGTGAACTGTGAACTGTAAACTGTGAACTAGTTACTGATTGGATGAAGCAGGAATTTACCCTCTTGAATAATGATTATAAGACGAGGTTTTGTCTATGAAAAAGTTAGTAGAGTTCAGAGAGAGTCAGTCGATGTTGACAGACAGACGTTGAAGAGTCCGACTCTGAGTCGGACTGCCAGGGCGCCAGGGCGCCAGGGCGAGCCTCGAAGTCTGAACCATGGGGTTCTACACCGTAGGCAGGGATAGGATTGGTAATCGTATATTGCTGTAGGACGGACCGGGGTAGAGTATATCTTAGAATCTCGATATGTCTATATGTATGTGTAAATATAACTATATGAGCTTTTTGTAATAAAATGTGGAAAAAAACGTATCAGATCGTTTAATTGTATGGAGTTGTGTTAAGGAAGGGTACCTCCTCGTAAGTCAAGCGAGTTAATTAATTAATTGAGTTTCCCCAAGGTAAACATGAATAAGATTATATACATGTATATATATTAAGGGCGCTCACTACTTAAGATAACACGGTGAGACCGTAATATGACAGCACCTCCAACTCCTCGTCCATTTTTATATTGATTGATGATTGCATATTGCATCTCTCTGTGACAACTTACATCAAACAAGGCACCAAGGGTGTGTATAGCTTCATTTTAGAGTTGTCCCACACCTCACAATCTCATTACAATCAGACTAAAGTATCTGATTTGACCTGGGCACTGTTCAGTGGGGAATATGTCTGGTGACCATTCACAGTATGTCATCAGCAACGAGGATAGAAAGGCATCGAACATAATTCGATATCTAAGCGGGGTTGTGACTGATTGAGTTTAAAGGTACATCCTTTGTGTTGTTTGGGGTCACATATGGTAAACGTTATAAATTGTGTTATTTTATCGAGAAGTACTGACTGTTGCCGAAAATTGCCATGTTGATCTTAGTCGACTCAGTATACGGATGATATAAATGTAAAAGTATCGATATTCTAATCAAAAACCGGACAACAATGCCCCGCATGTGGCGCGCGTCAATTAGTCAAACGTAATTTTGGACATTTATTTACAACAGACTAAAAGAAAACTTTGATAATGTGTAATAGGTCCTATAACTACTTTGCATGTAAATGGAACGTGTAGTTTCGGTTTCTGCACAAGTATAAGGATTTTACTCGATTTTAATTGGAAACAAGTAATTATTTTATATTTGGCGATGGGGTTGAACATGCAAGTTGAGTGAAATTATTTGAACTAATATCAGCACATATCGTGTGTTGGCATGTATTAAAGCCAAATAAAAGCTTATGAAACACAATGGATGTACCTTTAAGTGAGGTGAAGGTCAAGGTCACTAAACTGCCAGACAGTATTCATATAAAGTACACAGGACTCAGAGTTGTGAAATAAGACATCTTGATTCCCAGGGAAAGTTTGGTTGTTATGTCATCTATAAAATCTTCGTGGTTTTAATGTAATTTTTCAAGTGAAACGTGGTTGTAAGGTCATGAATTCATGTGTATATGGTTGTAATGGGATTTATTCACGTGTTATTGATTTAATTGATACCTCGAGATCAACCATTTTAAAACATTACATTGGCTCTACCAATGATGAAGAAACGAGTTCAATCATTGACGATAACTCCCATATCCCGCCTCTCTTGTTCATTTAATGGCAAGTGCAATATAATATACCCATATCCAGCATATTCGTTTCACTACTTAACGTATTAAAACAAGAGTCATCAGAAGATGACATATCCCACCGGTTCCACAAAATTTGTAAAACAAATCTTTGACAGATACTTGTGTATCTACTACCGTACTTCAGTTAGTGGGTATTACAGATGCTGAGTTTCAGGTATGTTAAGGGTTTTAGACTTCTGCTCCAGAAGCAGTCAAAATCAACAACAACCAACAACCCTCTCATGTTTCTATGGAAACAGAAAAAAAATAATTTTTCAGAAAAAATCTGAAAATATCAAAAGGCACCACTTCAGTTAGTGGGTAATACACATGCAAAGTTTCAGGAAGATATGATGAACGGTTTTGGAGCTGTGCTCCGGAAACGAACCTGTCTCTGAACAAAGTCCAAATTCAACAAGTTTCTATGGAAACGAAAAAAAAATTAAAAAAAATTAAAAAATTTGAAAATATCAAAAGGCACCACTGCAGTAAATGTGTAATACATATGTGAAGTTTCAGAAAGATATGATAAATGGTTTTCGAGTTCTGCTCCGGATTACGGACGGACAGACGGACGGACAGACGGACGGGGCGTTGACTATATCCCACGGTATTACATACCGGTGGGATAATAAGTACACACCAACATTAATAGTGATGTGTATAGTTTAAGTTTAAACAGTTTAACTAGTAATAGTAATGACATAATGACAGTCAGATCTATTAATATTGTATAGGTAAGTGTGTGTACTGAAACAATCTTTCAGCTATTAATGATTGACTTGGATACATTGAATGAAACTATTTGTGTAAATCGATTTGTTGATTTCATAGACCGAATCTATTGCGCTCTGTACATTGATTCAAAATCTAGTTGTTATACTCCAAGTCGTCAAAGCATGCCTCGTTTTAAGATAGTGTGACCTACATTTAGATCTCGCTTTGCCCCACTTTAACTATTGTTGTCAATCCTTCATGAGCATTTCTACCTTGTCTACCCAAAGAAAGTTGTGTTTACGCGTATATACCAACAAGTATACACATGTTTTTCATATTAAAACGCATACATCAAAGAACACATGAAGCCCGACTTTACTATACGACAATGGAGGTTCTATGTAGCCTACCGGAGGGCCTACCTGCTCCACATGGGACGCGTTCAGCACAGAACTCAATTCGAGGATATTCATTGTTTATATCCTCTTGACAATGAAAATATTCGTCTTTGAGTGGACACTTCGGATAATCTTCTTTGTCGCACGTTGCTCCTACATGGACAATCAAGAATGTGATCAACGTCGCATGACATATCCTGCTGACGCCCATTTTGTACAGTTATTATCAACCATGATCAACTCCAAATGTCACTCTGCACCCGAGTAATCCAAATAAAGTCTGATGAGCAGAACATTGGTATGTCCTGTTACCTCAACGTTCAACCTCGGAATCTATTATTACACCTGACGACACGTGACGACACCTGGGTCTACTGTGCGTCTGTGTTCATGCTTCTGTATGTATACCTGGGAAAACCAATTTACTTCCGGGTTCTGTAACAGGTGACTTGTTAAACTTAAACGCTGGTGTTGAACAGGGACCAATGTTTGTACATTTGCTTTTACAGTTTATAGGTGGTTAGATGGTGAGTCAATATAAACGTGGAGTCGACAGGGATCATCACCACGGCCTTTACTGTTACTGTGTATATGTTCCTATGTTGAACCAATTAAACAGGGTGTTGAACACAAGTACGAGGTGCCTTTACTCTTATCAAACACCCTCAATTTAGCGTTTTTAGGTGAAGTGAACATTGTCTCTATATGGATCGTTGCTTGGGCTTTTCGGTGTAGATTAAATAGAATGTGTGGTCATCTCAAACCTCCGTTTTGGTATTTATATTCATCACTTACTTGAGATATGAATGTAATTGGCATAATACACATAGTAAAATATTTACCGCGAAATAACGATAACGATAACGATAACGGCATGCGGTGTGTCGTAAAATGAACGTTAAAAAGGCGCTGTGGTTAATGTAAGCGCTTTCCGTTAGTTTATTGATAAAACTACGCTTAACTTAATGTAATACAGATATTTTAAGACTTATTCACAACAATAAATTGTTGTCGCAAAACGTTACCATAAGTGAGTTTAATTTCTTCGTTCCACCCCTCCTTAATATATACCTTTTATTGCTGTCGATCTGATGTTTAGGTCGGTGAATACTGGTTCCTCGCGGTGTTCAATGTTGTATAAACCTCACAGTTTAGTGTACAATGAAGTTAGTATTCAAGACGCGTTGTGTAAGACATATTTCGGGACGATTTCTGATCGTACTGCATATTTGCTGACTTCGTGTATATAAAGTAAATGTTGGTGAAAGTACATTTGACCCATAATAAGCAGAATATTGTGTTTAATTTTCAGTTTCGATATAATACAAGCTGTGCATTATGTTTGTGTTTGTTCCTGAAATATTTCCAACACAGGATCGATAATACATGTTCGCTATCATTTCCACAAAGGTGGTAAAACAAAATACGCCATAAAAGTCCATAATGAAACCTTTAAACAGACGAGAAATATCTAAAATTTAAAGAATGTAATTCATATAAAATCAACGTTTCCTTTATTGAACCCCTGGTGGCAAATAACAACCCTAAAGAAACGACTCACTCGAAAACTTCGTTTGCAGACGCTTTGAAACTACTGGTTTATAAGGATATATTGTATACATTGAAAAATAATCACTTGATTAAATATAGCAACTAATTGACGAGAAATACTCATATTACCCTGTCGGGCCTTAAACGATGTCAAAACTGTTTGGTGACAATGTTTTGTTAAAAGCTAAAGATGCATGTTTCAAAATATTTCATTTGGCTTTAATACGTGTGTCAACATACTATATATGCTGATTTTTTTTTAATTAATTTCACTCAACTTTCATATCCATCCCCAATCGTCAAATATATCATAATTACCAATTTCCATTTAAAATCAAGCAAAATACATCATAATACATGTGCAGAGACCGATTTACATGCACTGTAGTTATTTGAGCTATTAAACATCATTAACCCAATTATGTCTTTTTTACTGTTTATTTTAAGTTTCTAACATTACCTTTGACTGATAGACGCTCATCAATCGCTGTGCATTGTCCTATTTTCGATCAGAAATCAAAATTTTTACCTGTATATCATCACAATACTATACTTAAGTCAATAATTCTCGATAAAATATCACCATTTATAACATTTGTCATATGCGACCTCCAACAGCACAATGGATGCACAGGATTCTGAAGTTTCAATAAACTCAACTTCCCTCCCAAGACATAACTCATGCCACTATCACAATTTAAGCCTTGCTGCATTTAGTCAGCTTTTCTTTCCAGCGTAGCATGAACGTGATAGTGAATTCAGACGTCTTTGGCATAGAAAAGACGATTGATATGCAGGAAGACTTAAATCAGCAAGTGCTAGAGACTGGAGCGAGTTATTTTGCAGTATAAACCTGACAAGAATGGGTAGAACTATATGTCAGTCATGAAAACATCAGATGTCAGTCAGTAATTTTAACAATAAGTACACGCTGTTCCGTCCTTCTCATGTTATGAAATGCAGATGTTTAGAGAACACAATCTTTGAAAATTCCTAGATCCACCTGTTTCATTTTTATAAATGATATAAATATCCACTAAATACATCATTTTCTCATTACTGTTTTTCTTTCGATTAGCTATCCGTCTTACGCCAACTTACCCCGCAAGTCAGTCAGTCTCCATTACTAGCTAACTTAAATAAGCCAGTGATGGAGATAATGAATGAGTAATGAATTGAGGGGGAAATTAGTTTTAGCTCTGAAGCAAACTCATTAGAATGTACCGTGCAAAAGCATGCCGGAATCCGGAATGGACAAAGGCCGGTTTGTGGAAGGATTTACTAATAATATTACTGTTGAGTTCTGCAGGGACCAAAAGTATGTGCCGTTTTAGCCAGAGTGCCGATTTCAACAAAGGCCGGTTTGAGCAGAGTCCACTCTATATATGTTGACACACATGTGTTTGAAACATAAATCAATGTCACAACGGAGCACCAGTGTATTGTTGTTTTATTCCTTAAACACAGCTGTTTAGGTGAAACTGGACAGCATTGTATGTTTTCATCCATAACCCGATGATAGCTATTTAATAGCAGCTAAAATTATTGCGCATGGAAGCAAATAAATATTCTATAAATAATATTTCCGTAAAAGGCAAGATGGACAAGGTCAACTAATGATGTGAAAAACTGTTTATATGTTATAGTTTGTCTCCAAGTTTGAAACTGCTGAAATGTAAATGTTATTTATTATTTCAGGTAAGATTAAACAATATTTCTTCACAAATTTAGTTTGCAAATAATCTGTTTCCAAATACGTCGGCAATTGACATTTAAAACAAGGACATTTTTTTCACAGAAAGGAAACATACTTTGTCCTTGAACTCTGCAGTCTTCGTCCTACATACAAAATTTCACAATTTGTCCATCACAACATACTAGAGTTAGGTCATTGTCGATCACACATTGAAGTAATGATTTATCCTTCACAACAGAGCCGAGTTTTTTTCTCAATCACACAAGAGATCCTGCATGGTTTGTTCTGTTCAGTCATGGTCACATTTTGACTTTCACAACCGAGTTCAGTTCCGGGCCGACTTGCCGCGTTCTCTGAAAGGCACAGGACTACAGAGTTCAGCTAACTTCCGAGAATCCCACTTCCTTGAGCCGGGAGAGTTATCTTTTCCTGACGCGCGACGTGCGACAATCCCCTCCAACATGTCGGTGAACAACGAGACCACACCCTCTCCAGTGCACGCCGACGTCTCGTGGTATCTGGAGTTAAAGGGCATACATAGTACTTTCAAAACTGGACTGCTGAATTCAATAATAAAGAAATCAGGTGTAATTTCTGTTTCTGAAACATGCAAATGTTCTTTACTTACGTAAAGTCAATGAAATATGTTTGTTTTAAAAAACCTTAATCGAATTTTAAAAGGAAATGGTTGCACAGCTGTATGTCTGTCAGCCATGTACATTACATACTTGTTTTTAATCAAAATAGTTTGGACTATCTTTTAAATCATCAACAGTTTTGGGATTCGTCATGATTGTTATACGACCATAAGTTGGTTACTCCTTGACATAGTCAAAATGTCCTCCAATCTCCTACAAATCAGATCGAACGTAGCATTGTACTTGACTGGAACACAGTGTATCTCGAATATTACGTTCGATATATTTAGATAAGATTCTCTCTCCCACAAAAAGTTTACTTTAGGTCCTTGACTGTCGACGAACGATTGACATGTCAAAACTGAGTGGAGGTCTTATATCGTACAATCTACATGTCAAAACTGAGTGGAGGTCTTATATCGTACAATCTACATGTCAAAACTGAGTGGAGATCTTATATCGTACAATCTACATGTCAAAACTGAGTGGAGGTCTTATATCGTACAATCTACATGTCAAAACTGAGTGGAGATCTTATATCGTACAATCTACATGTCAAAACTGAGTGGAGGTCTTATATCGTACAATCTACATGTCACGATCTCTCTTTTTAGCACTTGCTATCAAAAACATGGATTTGCTCAAATTGTACAGTCAGAAAATGACACTCTCTATCCTCTATCAATAACACATGGGTTTGCTCGTGTTGAAAGTACACATGGTCACCATTGATGCTGCATGTCAGTCAAACACTACATATACATAGTATGTTGTTCTTGTGCTCTGACTCTCCGCTGACTGTCACGATGGTCTATAGGCTACAGGACGCTTCGTCTGACTGTCAGCTTAGCATCGACGTCTTACAAGCAAGTAGCTATCAATAAATCAACTTCACAATGCACGGCATAACCCTTGCCAGTCTCCATTACTGACTGATTTAGGCCTTGCAGTATTTCCTTAGAAATCCAGGCCCGCTATGCATTTCTGGTGCAGCGATTCCCTATCTAGGCACATCAAAGCGAGGGAAATACCGCAAGGCTTAAATCAGCCAGTAATGCAGACTGGCAAGAGTTATGCCTTGCGTTTGTAAGTTGGCAATAAATATGCTAACAGCATTCCTTCCGATTAGAAAAAAATACCACAATGTCAATGGTATATAAATGGAAGAATATCGACAATAGCAGTGATGAACAGATGAAAGAACATCCTCAATATTAGTGCTAACCACATAGAACATCCATAGTTTCAGTTCAAAACAAATAGAAGAATATGCACAACATCAGTGATAACAAAATGGCATAATATTGTACTAGATAGATAAACTATCAAAGGGAAATTCCCATTTTACTTGCTTAAGACTGTATTGTTGGTGCGGGTTGTATTGTTACTTACTTGAGTTTGTTCTGGTGAGCCCATTTCTTCCCTTCACTTGTTGTGACAGCTCTTTTCTGCTTCTGATCAGTCTGAGTTAAGAAACAAAATATTTGGTCCGTGCTCACCTCATCAGCAATTCTTGGTTAACATATCAATACACATATACACATATCAATGTGCCATTTTCCATCCTTCAAAGGATAAGTTTTTAAGTTAAAGGTAGCACCTATTGAAACAACTCATCACGTGTTAAACGGTATCATACATATAATAGACTGTCGTCAGATGTTTATGCATGCTTATTGAGGGAAAACAAATTGATCTGATGCATGTGCACGTTTACAGGGGGGGGGGGGGGGGGGGGGGGGGGGATGTCTGACTTGATGTTGAATTTACTCTTATCTTAAAGCCACATAATGGGAGGTTCTAGAACATACCCGACTGAATGCTTTTATACGTAAGTTGTGGTCAATTTTTAAATGAATTTTATATTCAGAAATGACAAAATTATCTTCCGGATGTACTATATTTGGATGTTTCTGATTTTAAAACCACATTCAGGACAACCTCCCAGACACAATGCAACACCAATAAAGGATCAGAGAAAATATACAGTAAAGTAAGGTCACGAAGGACAACGCGTCAAGTTTTGAAAAACAGTAAAAAGTAGACACTTGTATATCATATAACAATGGACTCACTTTGTTAGCAACCACGACGATATCAGGAGAGCCGGGGGCGTACTTTCTGACCTCTCTCAGCCACGCCTCCAGACTCTCGAATGACGCGGTGTTGGTGACGTCATAGGCGATAAATATTGCGTCAGTTCCACCATACAGTTCGTTTCTGACGTCAATATAGTCGGTGCTCCCTGATAAGTCCCAGAGGTGCACGCGCACTGGAAACAATAATACAGGCAAATGGAAACCATAAAGAAAGCAAGAATTCGTGAAAAACAAGTTCTTTATTGTGAACATACACGACGCTTTCTTATGGTTTTCTTCGACTTTTGACTTTTCGACTTTTAACATGTGTAATATATGACATATGATAATTAAGGTTGTTGAAGAAAACTGATGGTGTCTACTTCCGGAGAATTCACAGAGGTCATTGTGGTTTTTGGACAAACGATCTAAAACAATTGACCTTTGCTACCATTCGTCGTTTTCATAGTCCCTTTGTACAAACAGTTACTTTGAAGCCCAGCTTGATGACGTCTACTCACCATCGGTCCCTTTGATGTCCTGTATCTTGAAGCCATAGTCCACTCCCACTGTGGGCTGGTAGCCTGTGTTGAACTGGAGACACAATCAATCATTTGAAAACTATATGATACTGAATGATGTAACTCTGAACTTTAAATAGGGAACTATAAGTACATTGCATTTATGATTCTGTAGATAAACTGGAATAAAACATAAACAGATTTTTATAACGAAATGTTAAAAGCAAAATGTTGACATGGTTGGAGGAAAGCATTGCCATGAGGATATTCTGTTGATGGGAATGTTATTGAATTTACGCTGTTGAAAGTAAATAACATCCTTATAATAAAAGTTATAGTCAAACATTTTTAAGAAGGTGTTATAAGCTTAGGAAGCTGCATTTATTTTGTTATTCAAATAGCTGGGGTTGCGTTATCGAGCTACATATCCACACATATATGCATCCCGTACGTTTTATGTATCTGTATATCGATCAGTTCCCATTTAACTATTTTTCACATTCTAGTATTTAGACTTTGTTAGTTTCTTCTAAAACGTGACAATCAGCTGCACCCCAGTGACTATAATCAAACATTAGAAACAAAAATCAAGTCAAGTGCATTCCATAAAATTATATTTTTAAAACTTCTTTGACTAAACAATTTATCAAATCTTGTAAGCGCAGCCAGGAGCGATTCAGATGTCACGTGTTCTCTCCCGACAAAGGGTACTCAAGTCTCAACATCATTACCTTTACTTTTAATTACTTAGCTCAACTTCTTTGAGAGGTATTGCTCAAGTCAGCTGCGTCCACAGGCGCCAGACCCTAAATATACACCTATGTATATCTACCTACCTATGTAACTTTATATGTTACATAGGTAGGTAGATATACGTAGGTGTATATTTAGGGTCTGGCGCCTGTGGCTGCGTCCTATATAACCATGTTACAACATACAGCGTATTATGGAATACATTCACATTTCCTTGTGCAATCTACAACATTGTCTTCTTAGTCAACATCCGTTATCGCTTGTCTTCGTAAGTCTTTTCCCTACATGTTTCAGGTCTACGGATGTACGATAAAGCATGCGGTCAGTAAATATATAGTTTACGGTAAAGGTCAACTGTTAACAAATAAGGACAGACAGGTCTGAATGGACACAAATGTGGTCGTTAAACCGTATTGGAATCATCTCCGCTAGAATTATACCAACATATGGCGGTATATTGTCAGAGGCTGTTAGACTAAATTGCTTGAGTAACCTCTGTGAGGAGCAAATGGATGTCCTGCTATGTGTATAGGGAGGTACACAAAGCTAATGACTATTATAAGCGTAGAAGCTACCAACGATTTATAAATCAACCGTTCATTGCCATGGAGAAAGAGCGAAATGATGCAAGCATAAAAGAGGCATGACTCCAATTCGAATGATTACGTTACTTACATTCTGAAAGGAAGTTATGAGTAAATACGCCTTCGTATATTATGCTGGTAAGTTTCATTCATGTATATGTTACGATTAGAGGTGCAGAATTGAATCTAAATTGACGAGTGATTGAGAAGTTTACTTCATTCAAGAACACATTTAAACTTAAACATATTTGTTACAAAATACAATGCAAAATGTGATAATATTCCTTTTCATACTAAAATGAAAACCTGAGATTAAACGTTTTACGATTAATAGAAACTCTAATAATTAATAGACACCAACCTCTTAATACTGAAATGTGGATATGCAATCACGATCAATGTCAAGCTATAACCATCAATCTAGAGACGGGTGTCAGATAGCAGGTGTTGTGGGTGCATGTGTCAATAATCTTACTTACCGACGTACACATCAGAGACAACACATCAAGCTAGCGAACTAATAACTACTTCGTTGCCATGAGAAACCTATCGTGATGTTGTGGTTGTATTTGCATTATTAACAATTACATTAGTGTGCACTTGTTTTGTGGCCATTGTCATTGAAAGCGTTGAATTTCAAGTTATGACGGTTAATCCCTGTTTCGCTTTATTAGACTAGCAATCATTACGAGTTTAGGTGTGCATTATCGCTATCACTAGTGAGGCACGCTGCATTGTGGTTCACTTCCATTGCAAATGTACATTTTAAGTTAGACAAATAAATCTAGAAATGATAAAACATGATTCTATGATTCACTTTCATAATCGATATCATTAGTGATACACACGTGAGAATTTCATTAAAACCGAAAATTTAGTCAATCATTAACTGCTTAAGGATAACAATATACTTTGATGTCGTGAATGTATTTTCATTTCAACTACTACTTCAGAGCATAGTAGAATATGGTGTTGATGTGTGCTAAATCGTGGTATCAACCCGAGTACAAACCTCCTTCTCGAGTTGTCTCCCTTCCTGTATAAACCAATGCAACAACATAGCATAACGCAATTACAGAATCATAAGATACAGTGTTTAGAACATGAAGACAGATCAATACACAGACAAATCATTCCCAGGTCATAATAAGGTATATTTTCTCTGTTCAAGACCCTTAGCTGTTAAATTAAATCCCCATAAAAGACTAAAGAACATATATTGCCAAGTTAACGTTATTATGTTTTACATTCATGACGTCTACAATGTATACAAGTGATGGTTACATTCATTTGTGTTGATAACAGGCAGTGACTACAAAAGTAAATTAAGAAGACTAAATCTCAGAAATTTTCGAAATTTTGATTCAACAAAAAATTTAAACAAAAACTGACAGCTTCTAATATAGTCGTGTAATTTACCTTGCTTTCACAGAAATGTTTTATCAGGCATGTCTTGCCAACCGCAGTGTTACCGATTCCAACAATCTGCAATAAACTAATTAAATTAGTATTTCCAATTCAAATTGATGATTTCGAAAGTCAATGAAACATCAAAATAACAATATAAACATACACGATTTTATTCCATGTTCTGCCTAACGTGGCAGAGGTCATTTCCTCCCGAATAAATTGAAGTTTGAAGTAACTTGCGAAGAAATGACTTGAGTAACCTGGATTTACTTCTTGCACAGTGAACCAGGAAGTCTCGAGTGATTGAAGCGACGTAAAATATCCACTTAGGGTCCGTTGTGACTTCGATTAATGAAATATTCTAAGACAAGCTTTATTCAAGTTACAGTGCATTATAATCATTGATGATGTAGTATGGAATATTAGAATTTATTACATTTATTTTAAATACATCTGATAGTATTAGTGTGTTGGCCTCTAAACCACAGGAACTCGATCGATATCGTAATTCAAACGTAGATATAAAACGTAGGTAAAAAAAACCCATAGACCCTATGTCAAATACAGTACATGGTGTACTTTTTTTTATTATTTACGTGTTATCTACGTTTTAATTACGATATCGAGTTCCTATGCTGTAAACCTACATACTGTGTTTCATAACTTGTAAAATGCTCAGAAATATTGATTAAATTATATCTCCCACCTTTATCCATATCAACGAATCGACAGCAGCCTGAACATCTTTCGGTAAATGTCCTGGTTTTCTATCCATTCCCAGTAGTTACTTTTGTAGAAAGATATATCATGTCATGGAACTGACTTCCTCGCGTTTCAGCTGAAACAAGCACCTGCAGTTACCAAGCAACCGTAAACAACTAAAGCATTATGGGAAGACTGGGAAATCCCCTATTTCGGACCGCCATTTGCCGATGCAGGGGTTTCCCCCTTAATCAACAATCAAGGAGCCATTGACGCGCTAATTAATCATTACTAACCATTTCCTACACACAAATTTCGACAATAAAATATAGATAATTTTAAAAGTTGGGTTTATTTTTCACACGTCGAAAATCTCTGAATAAAGGACACGTCAGTATTTATTGCAAATCGTAAAATACGTCATTGCGCATGGGCAGAGAAGGGGATTTCCGTTCCCTGAAGATAAGATGACCTATTTAGTTCCGTTCCATCTACAGACTCGCTAACTAGACTAACGTGGCATTTACACTTGACGAATATGGCAAGTCTAAGTGTTGCCTATATTCTATGGTTTTTCGGAGGGATATTCGGACTCCATCATTTCTACCTCGGACGAGATCGCCATGCGTTTGTGTGGTGGGCAACACTGGGTAACTAGATCTAGAGCTCCTCCCCTCGCTTGTAGGGCTCAACATCAGGTGTTTTTATTGCAGTAACACTTTTAACACTATGCAGATTTTTAAGTTTTATCCTAGTAAATATATGTTAATGAATATTGATTCTATTTCCATAGAATAAAAAGCATTAACTGTTTAAAATGTAGGCCACTTACAAATTTTGGATAAATTTAATTAAAGTTATCTATTACTGTAGAAATCAATGTATGCAGAAGCATGAGAAGGTAAATAAGACTTACTTACCTGTAAAATCTGCATTGTCATGTAAACTCAATGCAAGTAGTATTTTGATATATATTGTTTGCTACTCTGAAATTAATTATGTTGCCTAATTGAGGAAATTGCTACATGGCTAGCTGATTATAGTACCGTATGTGCATCAGACTCGCACAGAGCCAACAACGTTGTCATTGGTAGATTGGTGTGTAGGCTCATTACGATCCTATATATTACATGCAGTTAGGTTTGGTTTGTAATGTCCTGAGTGTGAACTACCCACAACAATAATAATCTTTATAGTTAGATGTTGTATAGTAAGCACATTAAGTGTCTCGTTAAGATAGAGTAGTAGGAGGTATGGAAGTATTGACACATGATCTGATTAGATTTCTATTTGAATTAGATTGATGAAATTCATGTCTCTTATCTGCACCTACTACGCTTTCGCTCGTTAAATACCAAACCACTCACTCGTTTCATAAATATGTTATTAAACAGAACATCATTTCGTATTCTCTATGTCTCTAATCTGCACCTACTACGTCTACTCTGCAGGAGGGATGGCGGGAGCTGGATGGGTGCGAGACTTGTGGAGACTCCCTGAGTATGTGGAGGACGCCAACGAGTCTCTGTTTAAGAGAGAGAGATACAAACCACCGCGCAGCAGTGTCCGATTTGCAGGGCAGATACTGATGGGTAATATATTCGGCTACCTGGTGCGACTACTGATGCCGGAGAGTTTTGTGAAGGGAACATCATTCAATCTTGGCTTCATCCTGGCCGTCACAGTGCCGCAACTCGCTGCTGCAATAGGTACATTCTCTTACAGCTTAGAATAACATTACAAAAGCGTTATTTTGTGTGGTACTATTGCAGAAGGCCTTAAAGGAAATGTTCCTTTAATATATTAACCCTACTAACTTTATTCATTAAAAAGGCTCCTTACCCAAACTGTTAAAGAGATTCAGTAACAAATACCAAAATATGGGTGATTTCACAACTAGGCGCCCATATCATGTCCCAAGGATTCACAAAACAGTAAATGAGTAAAATGTGATTATAGAAAGCTATTTTAGTGTTCATATGAATCAGTAACTTCATATCTACTAATGCTTAGTAAATATCTGGAAACATATTTATTTTTTAAATATTTATGATTTATTTTTTCAAAAGAATATGCTCATTTCCCCATGTCCCAAACATCAAGTATAAAATTTCAATTCTTTGAATTTCATTTACAATTAACATTAAAATAAATGTGATGTGGAATAACAATATAATGCTGAAACTTTTAATTGTAAATGGTGGAAAAAACAGGTTCAGTATATAAAAAATCATTGTTTTCGATAATTTCAGATTTGATAATCAGTGTCCCAAGATTCAATGTCATTACCATCACACTGTTTTATATTGCTGATCGGAGTCAAAGGGGAGATAGTTCCCGGACTAATCAATGATCAGACTGAAGTTCAAGATGGCCTCTATCAGCTTACATTATGCTTTTGATAAATCCTTGATAGGGTCAGTCATAAATTATCTTTTATCAGTTGCAAGTTAAATAGTCATTACCAAACGCTCCACATCTCTGATGTTTTTCAAGGCATCAATGTACACTTCAGCTCTCCCGAAACATAAGACCTGCATGTTACCCATGCCCAAATAAAGTCTGTCTGGAAAGTCTTTAAAACATTCATTGTTTCTTTTGAAGCAAACATTGTCATTACCATTACAGTCATTTCCATCACGGAATTGTCATTACCACCTCAAAATGACAAATTGTTATGGTAATGACTAGAATTTCTGCATTACCATCACTGCTTGTCATGCCCATGGTGGTTGTCAAAGTGCTGTAAATACTTCCAATTGTTTAAGAATGTTAATATGTCTGCTCACACTCACGGCATGCACCTTCAGCTACTCTGTGACACAAAGGATTTGTAACTGCATCTCATTACAAACCTTTTATAATGATTCTAACTTTATGAAAATGTTATGAAATCTTCCAGCTAAGTTGAAGTTAATGATATTGCAACCACTTCACCATAATTTTTAAATTTATAATTTTGTGTTTATAAATAGTTTCATTGACATCACATACATACAATTTCAGCACAACCATCATGAAATTGAAATAAATGTCATTAAAATTTAAAACGTGATGGTAATGAGTTTTTGCATGTGAGATAGATGATTTGTGTCAATTTTAAAATGATAATTCAAATAAAGTGTATGCACTTTTATATTTCATTCATCACAAGTATATAAGATTTCATTCTAAGCACTGAAAAATGTTAAAGGACACAATTATTTTCGCTCAATTTCAACCTTACAAATGGGCCTCTAGTTGTGAAATCACCCAAATAACAAAATAAATTAATTGAATATTAAACGTATATTGCTTCTCTTAACGCTATGATCTCAAAAACATTTGGTAGTTCAATATTGATTAGATTCAATTAAAGAGTAGATGTTCAGGTTGTGAGGCGAGTAGTGTTGTTATTAGTATAGCTGACGGACACACTGCTGATTCTGTTGTTGGTTCATTGCTCACAGGAGTACACCTCGTGTCCAACATCGGTAGGATCCGGGCGTCTTGGTACTGGGCTCTGTTTGGTGCATACCTGCCCACCCCCTGGCTCATCCTCAACCCTGAGAACATCACATTATCTCCCCTGGTGGCGGCCATCTTTACTCAGTGGAAGGGCGTTGATTGGAAAACTGGACCCGTCAGAAAACATGGACTTTGTAAAAGATTATCCAGGCTGACTTTTTACGGAACGATATATCTAGCAATGGTAGGGTCTGTTATATATTTCAACGCGTCTATCACGACTAAGGATGGTGAAGATATTCCTCTCCGTGAAGCTATTCCTAATTTCTTCAAGTCTCCAGCTTGGGCTGAAACCAAGGAGTCTTTGTCAAGGTTGTACAACTTTTACAAGGTCCATGGCTGGCACAGGCTGTATGATGAGGTAGTGGAGGCCCTTGATCCGGTTGGAGAACAAAACGCCTACAAGGTTTGCTGTCACAAAATCTGTTTATTTGTAACTTAAACAAATATCCTTAAAGATAACTTACTAATGAGGGGTTGCCATGTCATCTTAAGTTTAAGTTCATATTGTTTCAAACATGAGGTTGGACATTTGACTAACTTTTACTTCATTGAAAATACTGTCATTCAGTTCTTACCAGTAGACAGTATCACCTTTACCATAGATTCAGGTAACAATCAGAGCTCACAACATGATTATTTCAGCTGTCATTAATGTAGTTGAAGGCTTATGCTTATTCACAGCATTTACAACAATTTTAACACTAAGGGAGCTTTGAAATATTGACCCTGTTGAAAAAGTATGTTATTATTGAAGATCCTTATAATGTTGTTGCTTATTCTATTGCCAGGTTCTGGGTGTGTCGTCAAGTGCAACTCAAGAGGAGATAACCCATGCATACAGGAAGTTAGCGAGAATGTGGCATCCAGACAAACATAAAGATCCTGCCAAAAAGCTTGAAGTCCAGGAAAAATTCATCGAAATCCAAGACGCATATAATACACTGTCATCAATCAAGACCAAGAGAGCTCGGAAGAACAAACGTTCTGATGCACAATCTCGAGATGAATTTTAGTGCAATAATATAATGATAAGAAATTATTAAATCCTGCCAACTCATATTTTGGGTTAAAACAGATTAAAAAGGTATAAATGAGGTTTTCGTATACTAGCAGTTGACTCAGTGTATGAAATAATTTTTATGATGGCAGTTTAGCTTGAATATGGAACATTCATCCAGATTTCATCATCTGAGGCTTTTAATGTGTTCAGACTGACATGCTGACTGATTTGCAACTGGCCAAAGTCCTAAATTAACCGGCAATGAGCTTGCGGGGAAAGCGGTGATTTCAAGTGCTTGAGAAGTCAATGTGATTAACATTTAGTGGTGTATGTGTTAAATATGCAATCTTGCATCATTCACTGATACATCTTTGTTAGTTAACAGTTCATCTGTCAGAGGTCAATGACTTACCAAATTTTGCCTTTGTTTTGGCCAAAAACACTCACCAAAACAACATTGACTTGCCCAATCTAGTATAAAAATTGGCTTGACTTCCAGACAAATCTCTGTGATTAAGTACTAAAAATAATTTTACAAAAGTCCTTTTACTTAATTAGAGTTTTTTCACCCCTGTAATGTAATGAAAATACAAGTAAGTAGTTACAGCCAAGTATTGTCAGAAATATTCTATGTTCAAATCATCCATTTGCCTTTTGGTATTTAGTCTTGTTTGGTTAGCATGTTGCAAAATGTGGCAGTTAAATCAAGAAATCAAAAGGCCAAATGAAGAGTATGCCAGTTTGTACTAGTCAGTATTTGTATCATGTTATGGGTGTGTTCTATTTTCAAAGATTTTAACATGGATGTGTGAATTATTTTTTTTAACTTTCATGTGATGTTTGAAACTGAGATATCTTTTTATCAAGTTTTACCTAACTATGGGGAAATAGAAATGAATGTTGATTAAGTGTTTTAATGAATGGTTTTAAGAGAGAACTAATATATTAAATAATTAAATATTGTTGAAATTTCAAACAATCATATTAGTTAGTATAAAGTGAATTGATACACATTTCAAGACTGCTGCAGTGACATACCCTATATAATATCTCTATATTTGAATATTTTAATTTGACAGGACTTCAAACTTCCTGATATTTCCTGTATTGTTTGCGTTGTCTACAGAACTTTGAGATAGCCAAAATCTGTTTGTAATTGACATTTATATGCAAATTAATATTGGTTTTGTCAATGTACATTTCCTGCCACATCTCCGATCCCTCTCAACAAGAAACCTGTTCATAAACTATAGAAGGACAGTGCATTTTTATATCAGAGTTTTAAAATGTATTTTGTATAACAAATTCTGTAACTAGACTTTTCCATATATATGCAAGACCTCGGTCCGTCCAAGTATCAATACACAAGAGTGTCTTAGTGATGAATCGGGTGATATCCAACTTTATCATCAGGAAATGAACAACATCAATAACAGTGTATTAAATAAGACCTGCCACCCAGCCTGGTAAAGTTTGGCTCTGGCTGGTAACGCTTCGAGTTTTTTCTTTAATTTTGCAGTTCAGAATACAGACAAAATAACAGTTTTGGGTTGACTTATATTCAAGCTTTTTCATAAACTGTCGATAACAGATTGAAACCTTGATTTTAACTTGTACACAAGAGCTTATAGTTAGGAATCTCACGAGTGTACAGTCCATGACTTGGGGCTAACTTTATCTCATATTTCATCTCTTGGAGAGTTGTGAAACTGATCTGCTATTTACATTTGTGATATTTAGTTTCGTTAACATTTAGATTGAATGTTAACTGAATAAATAGTTAGAGATAAATGCTATTTAGTTAAAAACCATCTAGCTCCAATAATTAGAGATGTAAAGTCTCATGTTGACTCCTATATTCTGTGACAACTATCATCTGTAATATTTATATGTATTATGTATATCAGAAGTTGACAAAGTCCTGTCCTGAAATGAGAATTCATAGCTGATGCATCTTCTAGCTGTTCCAGTGTACCGTGTAATCACGCATGACACAAGCCCTGCTTGCAGATTGTCCTAGTTGAACAACAACCCCAGCGGCAGATCCAGAGGGCTTTCAAACCTCCTCCCAACCCCCAAACTCTCCTTTTGAAATTGGATACAAGTAAATTTGATGGACTCCCAAAAGGTGACACCCCCACCCCCGCCCCTACCCCCACTCCCACCCCCACCCCCGCCCCTATTTTGTTTGTTTGGTTTCTGTGCTGAAAGTCCATTTCAGGTTATTGTTTTTCGTTTTGAATATTAAAAAATTATCAATTCTTTTTGTAATCTCATTTTGATTCATATAATTGCCTTTTTAGCTCATCTGGCCTGAAAGGCCCGATGGGCTTATGGCATGGCATGGCCTGGTGTCCGGCGTCCGTCCGTGCGTCTAAACTTTTTGCATTTTCGTCTTCTTCTCCAGAACCACTTGGTCTAGGGAGCTGAAATTTTGTGTGCAGACTCCTTGGCTAATGGGGATTCTAAATTGTAGATAGGTGACCCTGTGACCCCAAAAAGGGTCACAGGGCTCACAACCTTAAAAACCTATTTTCATCTTCTTCTCCAGTTCCTAAAGGTTGAGCTAGAGAGCTGAAAAGTTGTATGCAGACTCCTTGGCTAATGGGGATTCTAAATTGTAGATTTGGTGACCCCGTGACCCCAAATGTGGTCACAGGGGTCACAACCCTAAAAACCTATTTTCATCATCTTCTTCTCCAGTAAGAAAAGCTTTAGAACAAGCTGAGAAAATTTATTATAACAATACAATCCTAATGAGCTACAGAGCCCATGGCTCTATTTTTTTTCTCACTTTATTAGAATTCAATTTGTTACTAATTTTAAATTTTGAGATGAGATGTTCTTGATTTAGTTTTGATTGTTTATAATGAATCACATTTGGTAACTAACTTATTTGATATCATGTATATTATATCTTGGCCCATATCGACAGTATCCGTCATCTTGGTTTTTTGGTATGATGTGAAATGAAAACATGCTTTGTTTAACCTAATTTTACAGTTTTTGATAATAAAACTTCTACATTGAAAATTTACATGGTAACACGTATAAACATATAATAAAACTGATAAACAATATGCTGTTATTTTCCCTGGCAAAGTTTTGTTTACGCTTGTAGAGCCGATGAATGGCTTCACTTCTCATTGTTTTTAGTTTTCAACAAATGTGCGCTTGTCTTTATCACATTGTCAAACTTAAAGTCATCAAAGTATTTCCTTCATTAATATCTGTCAATTGGGATGTGTTTAACCATGTATAACAGCATAAATGTGTAAACGTGAATATCCTCTCGAATTTCGTTTCAACAAAAAAAACCCATAGAACTATCCTTTTAAAGGTGCATCCATTGTGTTGTTGGGAGTCACATATGCCAAACTGAATATTTAAGTGGTGTTAATGTATCAAGAAGTGCTACGTAACTGTAGCCGAAAATTACCATCTTGATGATAGTCGACACAATATAGTGACAAGGTGACGGTAAAATTAGTGATTATTTATCGAAAACCGGACAATGTACCGCGATTGACGCCCATCAATTAGTCAAACGTAATTTTTTAAACTTATATACAGACATAAATAAAAATTTGGATTGATAATGTTTAATAGGTCATATAATTACTGTACATGGGACGTGTACTTTCGGTTTCTACACATGTAATGACTTTGCTCGATTTTAATTAGAAACTAGTAATTATGTTGAACTGAAATCTGCTTACCAGGTTGCTTGATTTTGGACGGTTTTTCTTTCGTAGACTGTCATATGACACATGTGCTTTGACTTTATGGATCAATGACATGTACAGTGTGTTCACTTACCGTTAGAGAGGCATTCTAGGAGTGCTGTTACAGAGGAGGCAAGGGTATTTATGGATGATCAACTTCTTTATGTCACAATGGCAACGTTTCGTTATAGATCAAGCATGAAGCACGAAGCATGAAATACACTATTGTCAAGTATTCCCCATCCTCGATAATCCAGCGCTATTGTTCCGATAAATCTACACACAAGCGCTGGAAAACATTAAGGGTATTTATCCTTAACCTAGTTACCTCCCTTCGCAATGACTCAGCGAAACGCTTGCTTTCTAACAACCAATGAGATCACTTGAAATCAAGGGTGAAATAACAAGCACACTCGTGTCAGGATCTTGGCTTTCGCAGCACAGGGATTTTAATCATTTACCTCCACCCGTTTTGATGGACATGAATACACCCTTCTTCTCGTACAGACTTCTTAAAACTTTCTTTTGAGTTTCTGTCAGGTTTTCTACGCTGAATGTGTTACAAACTTTATCGTAATCGAGAGAGTCGGCCGCCGCTATGTTTGTTTCTATAAACAACGGTAGTGATGCGTTTTGATTGGTCGAGTTGTTTACGCAGATAGTGTCTGCGTTTCGTTTCTGATTGGATAACATGGACCAAAGAGGAGGTAACTAGGTTAGGGATAAATACCCTTACTGTTTTCCAGCGCTTGTGTGTAGATTTATCGGAACAATAGCGCTGGATTATCGAGGATGAGTATTCCCCTGGGCAAGGTAATATGGACATTATGCAATGTGATATATTTGGATTAGCTAGGATTGATATATAATTAAAAATTGATTTCGGGTATGACTATATAAGTTGTAACATAATACTTGAAACATAATCAGCCAGTTGATTAAATTAAATGTTCTGTTGATTTTGTAAACCCTCAGTCATTTTCTCTCCAAGCTTGCAACAGGCTTGCAATTACTGTAGGTAATTCTAGTACAGGTAGACTCACACATTTGATGGTTTCAAATAACACTATTTGTGCTAATATCTCTGTGATATTTAGTTAGAGTGGGATGTTAAAGTGAAAGGCACATTGACATTTGAATCGTTTCAGTTTATATAATGAATGCTAGATTTTGAAATTGTTTCAATTCTATCAAACATCATTTTATCAATCAGGTTCCTTAGACAACCTGTGTGTACTTTGATAGAACACTGTTCAAAGTTTGAAGTCCAAGTTTTTATCAATATTCTTTTGTTTTATTGTTTCACATCTCATCATTGTAATGTCATGTAAATATGTGTGCTTTAAATGAAGCTTATGATCTTTTAAATAAGAATCAACAGAGGACATAAAATAATTTATGTTATGTTCTCTGGAGTTAATTCAGTAGCATGGAACAGAAATACTGCATCCACGACTTAAGTGTGGCCTATCACCGGTGGGGAAGTAGAAGTGATAAAAGCAAGATATTTAGACAGCTATTTTTGTGAGGCACACCTGTTACATGATGTATAATATAATCTCTTGTGAACAGATCATCCTTGTTATTCCTTGTTTCTTAAAGCAAAGTCTTGCCTTATTTTACGTCGACTTCAGTCTTCATATATGTAAACATGATCACAATTTGGTGTTGGCAGCAACTTGTTCTTATTCATATCACATTCACGTTTATTTTTTTAAGAGTTTTACGAATTACTGTGAATAAAAAATATTCAACACAATGTTACTTTTGTCATTCGATATACAAGTACTAGCACTTAATAACAGGAGAAATTTACATAATTGATGATAGATGCTACAGATTACAGTAGCCTGATCCAAGCTTTTCTTTGTTAAAACCTTAAAAGGAGGGTTCTATCGGGGTATTTTTTGTGGAAAACGAAATTCGGGAGGATATTCCTGTTTACACATATATGTTATTAATACATGATTTAAACACAGTGCAATTGAAAGATAGTAATGAAGGGAACATTTTGATCAGAGGCCTGCTCCTTTAGATTTTAGAAACTTTGTTCTGAACGCCCGGTACATGCGCGAAGTGAAAGAAGTGACTCTTATGGGAGTGACAGGAATCAATGGATTAACAATCTGACATGTCCGGCTAATAGACCAATATCTGCATCCCTGTCTAATTTTCCCTGAGGAAATAAGAAGTAAGGAATGACATAAAAGAGAGACCAATTGTGTTGGTTATAATTACGTACATGGAGGGCCTCTAGTTATTAGAGACTCTAGGTCCTCTTCCACCGGTTTGGCAGGAGAGGAATGATTGTACAACACAGAAGTAAGAGAGCAGAGTATATATTGTGTAAAAAACAGAGTGATACACAAAGTGAGCAAATGGACCAGGTATACCGCAAACGCACCTACAGTTGCCAATCACGCAATGTATATACCTATACTCACTTGCAACAAGTACAAAAAACAATATATGGGTGAAACTAAGAGATGCTTCAACATCAGACTCTCAGAACACTTTGCCGACATTAGTCACAATTCTGAAGGCCATGGCAAAGATGATCTTCACTACGAGATCATTGCAACTCCAGTAGCCTGGCAACAACGAACTATTATTACTTCTAAATACCAGTACAATAATCGTAATAAGCACCAACAGTGCCTATCTTAACGATATTTAAAGAGAATGCTTAAAAAGAAGCTATATGAAAGAATGTAATTTGGTTTTGTCATTCAAGTCTCGCATGATCTCACTTGTTCCCTGATGCCAATCAAACTTCACCTTAATTATTCAATTTAGAGCCCATGGATATCAAGAATGTAGAACATTTCTTCAGAAGACAAGGATTTGTATGGATTATCAACTTCTTTGTTTAGCCATTGTAAAATAAAGACAATCATCCATAAAAAGAACTTTGTCTTCTCTACAATACAAACTTCTAGAATGCCTCTCAAACAGAACATTATAAAACTGACTTTAGACATCAACATTTAATACATAAAAAAGATTTACTGGACATTTGGTAATATAAAAAATATTGCTTCCTATATTCTTCAGTTTCTTCAGCACTATAATAAAATTACAATGAGCCTACATCAATCTGAATGTACAATCCTGCTTGTATCTATTATGATCAACCTGATCTAATTAAGTACTTAAAATTCCATCATTTTAACGTTCCTACCACCGGTGTTCTAAGGATCTTCTCTTAGTGGTGGTTGCAGCAATATTAAGCTCCATTCCTTCCAACCGCAAGGGATCAATGACAAGATTATAGGCTGAAGTATCCATTCCAGTCTTCCTTTCTAATGTAGATATTAGTCGACATATATTTCACATTCCTTCTGAATAAGATTAACTGCAAAGTACTTTTTTATAAATTTTTGCATTTCTCAAACCACATGTTACCACTCTCACATGAAAAAGATGAGATGACTCTCTCTCGCGTCTTTTATAAGGGATTACTTCTATTCAATGAAGCACACATAAAATCTCAGTTCAAAACTTATTACAACAGGATTTTTAGGCTGTGGCCCATATTTGAGGTCACAGGTTCACCAAATCTACAACTTAGAATTGCCATTGGCCAAAGCGTCTGTACATAACATTTCAGCTTTCTAGAGCTTTTGGGACTGTAGGAGAAGATGAAAATAGCTTTTTAGGTCATGACCCCTGGGACCCTTTTTTAGGATCAGGGGTTCACCAAATCTACAATTTTAGAATCTCTTTCAGCCAAGGAGTCTGTACATACAATTTCAGCTCTCTAAACCTTTTGGAACTAGAGAAGAAGATGAACATAAGGTTGTGACATCTGTGACCCTATTCGAGGTCACAGGGTCACGAAATCTACAATTTAGTATCGCCATAGACCAAGGAGTCTGCACATTAAATGTCAGCTCTCTAGAGTTATTGGTTCTGGAGAAGCAAAAGGTTTACAGATGGACGGCCGAACGCCATGCCATGCCATGCGCCAATCGGGCCTTTCACACCTAAAAAAGATGTATTGCTAATAGTGACATCCAATGATCAAGGGATAACAAAGCATCTTTAAATGAAGCTGGATATGGATGGATGGATGGATGGATGGATGGATGTCAAAGGTTGATACAAAATAAGTAAAAAGAACAGTAAAGCCAGCACTTTTTATTTTCAAAAGACTCTGACAATATTCAGTACACTCAAATCAGTTTCAGTAATGTACAATCTTAAATTACATATGTACAAAAGAAATTTGTTATTACAACCATTTCAACAAATCATTTTACATAAAAGAAATATACCTCATTGTACATTGTTGGAAGGTTTTAGTCAAAATGTATATTAAGTACCCTACTGGTAGACTACACTGATCAGATATTCCCACAGGATGGGATGTAACTACCGTAAATCCTTGAACAATCACCTGCCTTGAACAATCATGCGCCTTGAATAATCGCCAGGTCTAAGCCCTCTTTGCTAACTAATGGCTATCTCCTTTTCAAAAATAATTCCAGCATAAGCATATATATGCAAAGTTTAACCTTATGATATGCACTTCGTTTATAATATTCATAATTTAAAACATACAACAATGATGTTTTTGTTATGATTGTTTTTAACATTTGTTACATATATATTATGGATTTGAAAAATATAATCGCCTGCCTTGAATAATCCCTGGGTCAAATCGGTGTTTGAAATTGATAATCGCCGGGCATTTATTCAAGGATTTACGGTAAGAGTTACAGCTCATGATTGCAAGACACCACATGGCTGAACATTATAGACACACTTACTGCTAGTCCACCTTCTATACATCCTTGGTTACCCAGGGTATTATATATGCACTGTTACTCTCCACTATATCACCCCTGGGACACTCCATCAGGGAAATCTGTACTCAAATTACTCAAATTACTCAAATGACGAAATCAGTAACCAATGAAAATGCTCAATAGAATTCACCGAGTTTTTAAATTCCAAATCTTTCACACACTTTCTTGTAGCATATGTCTTCCTTGATTCATGAATTATCGAAAGGAGCTGTTAAATGAATTTTCATTGACTCGCAGGTCCAAGTAGCATAGTAGTTTGATTGGCTCATGCTGACCAAGGGCAAGTAATTTGAGTACAGATTTCCCTGATGGAGTGTCCCTAGTGGAGAGTAACGGAGCATATAAAAAAAAACTTGGATAACCGAGGATGTCTTCTACACGAAGATGAGCTAGTTTATTAAAGCATGATGTAGAGTTGTATTTCTATACCAAGAGATAAGATAAGTACCTCAAGCTAAAGCTAATACTGCTATGTACATGAAACAACTGTCAAGTTATAAACTGAAAGTCTTGGTAATAAAATCACATCAAAGGTACAACAAAATAG
This sequence comes from Gibbula magus, assembly GCA_936450465.1. Lineage (NCBI taxonomy): Eukaryota > Metazoa > Mollusca > Gastropoda > Trochida > Trochidae > Gibbula > Gibbula magus. Next base: position 29,237,484 of record OW388297.1, read on the forward strand.
CACTTTAGATCACTTTCAAAGCCTGTTAGCAGATACTGCAAAAGATTAAAGATCAAAATCAAAGATATATGAAAATTTAGTTCATCAATAACAGAAACACTCAACATTTACATAGATTCAGCTTGGATTATAAAGTTTTCACATTTTGAAATGTTTCAATGCCTTCAACTCAGGATAATTCATTGCTGTTTTTTTTTTTGTATAGATGAAACACAAATGTAAAATTCTCTTATGAAATTGACACAACCATATATGAAATAAATTGACTTACATTTAAAATGATAAGGTTTTCAATAGCTGTGAATTTCCTGAGATCGTAATGTCATGAAAATGCGTTAATTTCTATTCATGATATGTATTTTAAAGTTTGATAGCTACATAGTAAGGAAAACTATTTACCGGTACTCATATTCGCTATTTAATAGAGTATACAAAAGACCATAAGTTTAACATGTATACTGTGTTTAAAACCATAGTTCACTACTTGAGATAGTTACAATAGGTCATAAAATGATCATGTATATGGTGTTTAAATTGTACTGTGTATTAATATTTGTGCGAGAAATGCATCAAAATTAAATCCATCCAGCGGATTCTCATCTTCCTAATGTGCGGAGAAACATTTTTGTTTAGCACAAATACTCAAGAACTTTCATATAGACGAGATAAGCATGAAGATAAATAGACATGTAATGTACAGTGAAACGGATGTATATATATATGTATATATACATTCTAGCACTCGTAGCCATATCAACACGATATATATATATACATATTTGGATGAAGCACTGCAACTGTTTCATGAAAGCCTCTAAACCTAAGACAGTTTGATCTCCACACCTAGGTAAGGCCATGTGCTAAAAATTTAGTTCATAGGCATCCCTTATTAATTATTAGCTAAAAAAGAAAAAGCTTAATAATACTAAAATTATTGCTTGAGCCCTTAAATGCTCAAATTTGTATTGGCAAATGTTTGGTTTTATGCATTGTTCTGCAACTGAAAACAAATGGAGCCAGGGACCTATAAAATTAAATCAACGGTGTAAATCTCTAGGTGAAAGTCCACAGGTCATAGACGTAGCCCAATTGAATTTAAAGTATCACCTATACATAATTCTTAAATTTAAACTTCTTACCGGTAGTTAAAACAATTAGGAGCAGTCCATGATAGGATTAAAATACAGCAACTAGCTTGGTCTATTTTGGGCTGCCCAGTAACGTTTTGAGGCTTTTCTGCAATTTTCAATTTAAATTGACTAAATCATACTTTACAAAATACAAAAGTTATTGTAAGAAAATATCTGTTAGGAATACAAGACTTTTATGAAACTAGCCACATTAATATTCTTGAAGGAGAACTTCAAGGCAGCATAAGAACACTAGGCAATGTTGAAAACATACTTAATATTGATAACAGCGCACACAGCTGCTGCAAACAGGGAACACACACAAGCCTTATCTTAAGAACTTAAGATTAAAGTCTCAAAGTTTGATAAAAGTATAAAAATATTTTGAATGTGGAAAGAGAATATCAACACACTATAAAGTTCACGTCAAGAATACATGTTAAAAGAATTATTTCATATATCAGCTAAATTATAAGATAAAACAAAGGTGTTTCAGTTTTCAGTTCAGCGGGTTTCACGTGATTCAATACTACAAAAGACACAGATGATAACTACAGTCTGACTAGCAAGATACACATCTTTGATAAGCCATTAGCCATGTTATAGATAGACTTGAGGTGAGGTGATTTAATCACTTTTAAGAGTATTTCACAATCCTATGCCGGCTAGTAGTAGGGGGGGAAAGGGGGAAAGCCTGCAGTTCCATTAAGGCTGTGGTGTATTGTGGTGAAACCTGTCACTGTCAGGTAACAGCATGGGTGATACTTTCATGAAGCACAATGCACCATTGCTTCCAAACTAACAGAATGTTCAACAGTTCTCCACTGCAGACAAGGTTCACATGTTCCCAACAGGATTCGAACCCCAGACCCCCTAATTAGAAGCCAAATGTGCTAACCACTGCAGGACCTTGCATCCAACTAACACAGCACAATAAACAGTATGTTTTTGTCAAAGTTGTGAACCAATGAAATTAGATCATAAATACTTAAAATTGTAGAAATTTCATTTCTTCTTTCATCCTCAGAAAACGACTTCGGCTTCAGATCAATAGGTCATGGGTTCAGATCCTGTCTGCCTCGTTGACCTTGTCTGCTGTAGAGAAGTGTTCTACAAGTAGTAAAGTTTGGGTGCAATGCAACACAGGTACAGTCTACCCTTCTTATTGATTTGATCTCATTGGTCTTGTCTTTGTTCTCGCCCATGAGTTGTCAGCTCAGGTTTGATCACCTGATAGAAACTTACAGTTACATGTTTACTCGTGACTCTCACTGTTTCGCGACGGTACATATTGATAACAGTATTCATGAAGTATTATCTTTGTGGAAAACCCTCTCATAATCTTCAAAATGGAAAAATTTGCCAAGCATTTGCCATTAGTCAATTACACAAGATTAACTGCCACATTGAATTCACTTTCATGAACATGAAATTCATTCATAATTATTCCTACCCTAACTATTATAACAAAAGAAACCTGTTTCTCCACAAATCAGAGTACACTACAGCTAAATGTACAACAGGACAATCAAAGGCAGTAAGTTTAACCACAGTAAGCTTGTGTAAAGTGCCTTGTGATGCCCGATCTTCAGGTTCACAACAATTTACTTCTTTGATTCAGTGGATGCTAATGACTATCAATATGAGTCAATATTAAACTGTCAACACTAGGAGTGAAAGTCATTTTCCTTTTTGATCACTGCACCTTGATGTCTTATATGATTTTGAATATATCCACTGACTCACAATCATGGCTGGATATTTCGGTTAAGCTAAACTTCAAGTTTGCAAATTAGATGTCTATCAATAGACCAAGTTTTAATGTGTTCATTAATATCTAACAATTTGATCTTGACCTGCCATTTTGGTACCAAGAGGGACACAACACTGCTGAGAGACTTATCAAGCAAGTTTTCTCCACTGCAAGACTTGACACTATGATTCTAACTGGTCACTCGTTCCCAATAATCATTGTAATGTTTTGATCATGTCAAACAGATGATGTGAATGTATAAAGTAAATACGATACAAGTTGATTGATTTGACTAAAACATCGTTAATCACTACTGGATTGCTGCTCCTTAATTTGGAGCATCTCCAGAACTCCCGGTTCAATCAGATGGAAGTCAATGTCAGTAAATCACATAACCTCAGTAAATCACATGACCTCAGTCAATCACATGACCTCAGTAAATCACATGACCTCAGAAAATCACATGACCTCAGTAAATCACATGACCTCACAATATCACAATGGTCAACACAAGGCATCACCTGAACCACAAAGAAATCACTTCTCCACAGGATGGTGCTTCCACAATAGTCTGCAAAGGGAAGATCAAAATTTCCTTTTCATTCCTGTTTGAAAAATGACATTATTGCCTTAGTTGTTCAAGATTATAAAATTTCAATATTTAATTTAATATTCTGTTAGTTATTATCTAACAAATGGATCCTATTGAGACTTAAAATCCAAACATCAAAGTTTTATTATTTCCATTTTTTTTTTACATATTCAGATTAATAAAAAAATATATTTCTTATATGATCTTAAATGCAAATTTAAACCTAACTGTTGTGAGATGAATCTCCAACACACTTTCACATTAATTTCATCATCTATCATCTATTATCTTTCTATTACCAAACTGACAATTTCAAAATGTACTGGCACAACATTTTGTGGATTTCTATGGCTGAGAAAAATGAATATTTACCATATTTGATGAGAATGAAATCCCCTGACCCGGGACTCACTCGACGCCGTGTGCGAAGATCATGACAAGTCCAGGCTCCATGATGAGATCTTCCGGCATGTGCTGGTTCTCACATGCCATCACCACCACCGCCTGCTTGCCTGGGGTGGGGGGAGGGTATAAAGCATGACATGAATTTGTTATATCAGGCCAGTGTGATTCAGACAAGTAAATAGTGTTTCAACATACTAGTTATGACAACACCTTGTGAGCCGCATCAACAATATACATCAAGGACAAACATACAGATAATTTTCCTCTAAAATACATCATTACAATTTGGACATGCCGAAGAACCAACATTATTCATACTTATGCCAAAATATCAATGGTGCTGACTCATTCCCCATCTGACCGCATCTACGCTTAACTCAACTATGCCCATCTAACCACATCCACGCTTAACTCAACTATGCCCATCTAACCACATCCACGCTTAACTCAACTATGCCCATCTAACCACATCCACGCTTAACTCAACTATGCCCATCTAACCACATCCACGCTTAACTCAGCTATGCCCATCTAACCACATCCACGCTTAACTCAACTATGCCCATCGTTACCGCACCCACACATAACTCAACTATGCCCATCTAACCACATCCACGCTTAACTCAGCTATGCCCATCTAACCACATCCACGCTTAACTCAGCTATGCCCGTCTAACCACATCCACACATAAATCAACTATGCCCATCTAACAACATCCACTGTTAAACTCAACTATGCCCATCTAACAACATCCACTCTAAAACTCAACTATACCTGTCTGATCCCATCTGTCCCCCCTTCCCCCAAAGAACACCAAGAACTCACTTCTGCCCAATGCCCAAACTCCCCCATAAGTCACAACATGAGCCAGGTTCCATCACTGATTCAAGCTAATTTAGGCACTTTTCTGTACTAGCATAGGAGCCTGCACTATGAAGTGATGGAGACTGGAATGAGTTATGATTTGCGAGAGAAGTTGCATCTGCCAAGAAACAAGCCCAACTCACCTGGAATCCTCTTGGTGATGTAGTTCTCATACTGTCTCCGGTTCAGCTGCCTCGTCTCTAGGGTGCTCAGACCGACCGGCCACCTCCGCTCATGTGCATTCTCCATCAGCTCATTAACGATGTGGGTCGGACACCCACTGTCTATCAACGCCCGCTTGATTACCGCTTGCAACACTGCGTCAGGAGTGGAGATCATGCCCCCCCAGCGTGTCACCCTGGCTGCCTGCAGGCTGCTTACCCATCTGCAGAAACATAAGTTATCTTTCCGTAAAGCCCAAACTATATTTAAAATATAATATAATGTCTGTAACCTCGAGTGATTGGTTTTCAGATGCTTAAGACACAAATCAATGTTGACAATAAAAATGTTTGAAAATTAATAAATATGTATCATCTATTTTTCCATATGAGCTTTATCTAAAATAAATTGAAGACAATTTGTCGAGGAAAATGTTTTGATGACTATCTTGTCTCATTTAGTGAGTACATGCGGAAATTTGACAGTCAGCCAGTGTATGCCGTTTACGGACATCTGATTGGTCGATACCAAAAAGGGATATCCCAAGCTATTTATGTAACTTCCGTTGACCCAGAATATTACAATAACGCAAGGACAACGTAGAAATTTTGATGGTAGCTGGTATGACTTGTTCAAATTATCGACTTTTTCATAACATGCAAAAAGTAGTTCAGGATAGAGATAGATTTTAAGCTTAAGAGTGAAGTTTGTATGATATTACAAATCTTAGGAAGTTTCACACGAAACATGTTATTCTGACCGCTAGTGGGGATCTCTCCTTCGTATTGATTATGTCACATGGCTACAAATATCATGAAAAACTACCTGAATGTGAGCTGTCCGAAAACCAAGTACTCGACGATATAATAAATATCATTAAAGCAGTTTATGTAAAAAGATCAATTTAATTTAATATATTTCATTCGATTCTGACATGTGGTTTTAGAGCCTCGGTCAGTGACGGTTTGCCCTATATCATTGATTAGGTGATGCGACTTGCGGTCTAACACTAACAATATAATACAAATAATAACAGTGCTCTATGCAAAGGCAAAAGACCACTTCAAAATCATACAGTTTTCGGGTTAAACGAAACAAGGTCTGAAAATGTCAGTTTTTTTATTGAAATCTCAAAAATCCTTTGTGCATCGAGTTGACTTTCCTGTTAGGTACAACAGCACACAACACAAGAACCAGTCATAACAGATTTAAGTTTCAAGGTCATATACTTTTGAATTAAATTCTAAAACAAATCTTGGACAGACTCAACGATGAGCTGTATACTATACAATAATTATGAATCTTGTAATCTTTTACAAACAATAATATTTCTCTTCTAACTGAGCAATGTTGATGAATCAATAAACGAACCTGATAACATCCTCACTCTCCATGGTGGCCTGTATCTCCCTCATCCGAGGGTTGGACACTCGCATCGACCGCATGTACTCCTGTATGAGAGGAAGAACACTTCTACCATAAGACGGACCACTTAGAGAAGTACAAATAATTTGCTGGTCTACTAACAGAATGCTAAAGTTCAAGACACGAAACTTGCTGTATCAGCCTTTACAGTTTCTTCCTTCGTTTTATTCATTCTTCTCAAATTGAACTTGGCATTTTCCAATAAGATTGTTTTTGAACTTTGATCAACAGTAAATTGATTTCACCTCTAAGCAGAACTATGACAGATGGGCAGGGGTTGAAAACCTGTAAGTCCGAGGTCACTGGCTTACTAAATTTGACCTTGGACTGGCTCCAAAAAATGACATACATTCTTTTCAAAACAATCAGCTATCAATATTGGTATGAACGTTACACAAACTTTGGTGACTTGGTAACCTCGTGTACGGTGTTTTCGAGCCCCTAAGACAAACGGCGCCCATTTACCAGAAATTATTATTTTACCTTTGTTAGCATTTATTTTGCTTCTGGATTTGTTATGTTACCATTATAATCTTGTATATATGCAAAGAAAATATCCAAACTTTGAGGAGGTCGATTTGATCAAGATTTTTGTGACGTCACCTCTTTTCGAGCCCCTCAGATTCCGTGACGTAATGGACACATCCGAGACTTTCGGGGGACGATATCGAAAGTTCAAAATACTTTATCAATTTCGAAAATGTTTAATTGCTTAAACTAAGTATGAATGTTATTTTTATGAATTATCGCTATATTGGCAATTGTGCAATGAAATATTAGCTTTTCTGATGCGGTATTTTCCAACAATGAATACTTCGTAGACAAATATGTCGGCAAAATATAAATTTTGTTTGTCATGATAATCGCATTATAAATCACTCACTTCTGACAGTGGTAAATGATTGACGTTTCAATGGAAAATATGAAATATATAACACATTTGAACTGTACTTATCTATTCAAAATTAAAATACGAATTACGTTCGACATGACACGGGCACCTGCATGCGTATTTGATGTGCACTTCGCTTAATATTGATGGACACATTAAAACAACTGGAATCAAACACAAATTAAGATCAACATTTACACACACAAAATACATCATTTACAATTTGAATTGGTTTTACCATTTCCTAGTCTTGTAATTTTGTAACTGTAGATTGTAGCAGTGTTACATATCTCGATATCCCGATATAACAATCTGACTTACTTTACTTACGAAAGGAAATAACAACTTAATGTCATTTTTAAAAAAATAAAGTATTTAAAAGAGTAATTAAGCGATGTTTGTTGATAAGGGTGGTGATATTTGCTCTGTAAGAGTTTTTAAATTTACAATTACGGCTAAATATGTATGGAACAAAGCCCCAAGTCACTTTGGCGGCCTGCCAAATCGGCAAAAATTATGCTGCCACGCTTATGAGATGACCCCACCTGTCAATCAAGCGGGAAGTTAAAAATAGCATGTCACATGATGCAAGTCATATGACCTAACAGGAAGTTTATACTCTGCAGACGAAGTAAGTTCCAACTGTCCACAAACGTCTTGTTAGCAAGTTTGGTAGCTTTGAAACATGACTTTAAACGTTGACAATGGAAATTTGTGTTTATCTTCACGGCATTATATTTATTGAATTAACGTCCAAATTGCAGGTTCATTCACGAAATAAATATTGTTACCGATAACTTTGCCATTTGTCACAAACATTTTGCTTTGTTGTGATTTTCTCGCTCGCGTCTTGAAAAAATTATAGGCCCGTGTTTTAGGGGCTCGAAAAGACGTGACGCTCGAAAACAGGTAACGTGGGGATACAATAAACAGTTGTAGGTCCATGAATTGTTGACACATAAAAGATTGTTCAACTCCTGATGTGACAGTCCAGTTGGCATATTGACAACTACCAGATTGTGGGATATCTCCCTACCTTTAGCAACTGTATCTCTCTTTTCTGTTCATTGAGTGCAAGTTTCTGTTCCGCGCACTCCGACTGTATTTCCTGCATCTTTTGCTGCAGTTGCACCACGATGCTCCGCAGTTCCCTCGTGCAGTTGTGGTCCTGCGGTAGACAGAGAGTTAACTGTATTTTGTATAAAGTAACCCCACCAACAGAGAAATTATCAAAGGGTAGCAAAAGAGACTGTCGGACAAGAGATATCACATTTACTGTCAATATACATTCATAGGTCTATAGCCAAACTGGATGAAAAGAAATTGAAGTTCCTGAGGATGACACTTGTTAACAGCAAGGCAAACAGGTTGCAAGGCAATGTTTGATTGGAGGTTTATTTCAAACTCTGCTTCACAGGTTCCACTCACCTTGAGTTCATCTTTAGGAATGATGAGTCCACAGCCCTGTTCACAGTGGATCGGCTTCTTGGGGTTGTGTTCACACTCCTGTACATGGTTCTGCAGCAAGTCCAGCTTGATGATGGCAGTGCACCCATAGGTGGCGTTGTCGCATTTGATGAAGAGGCGGGACAGCAGGTTACGCAGGATACGTGGCACCTGTTTGAGCTGGGAGGAGGTGATCGGACTGCGGTCTACAGGGCACGTGGGTTGTCTTGTCAGCCACTCCTGGATACAACCTGCACAGAATGCATGCTCGCACTGGGGCGCCTGGGGGAGGAAGATACAACATCTAATTACTCAGGTTATTTACTCATCTTATAAAATATAATGAATATTCTTAATGAGGGTTTGGGATCATAGATAATTAATTATGCAAGAACCTTTGGTCGAACTAGACATCTTTCTTTTTTTCTTTTTTTTCCTCACTGGATATCTTAGCAATTCAGCACAGCACAGCATAACAGTGTTATTGAATACAGTTAATTCTACTTTTAAAGGCACTCTCGAAATAGACAGATGATGAAAATGATAGGTAAATATTTCCATAAAATGCTCTTTTTTCATAAGTTTATATTTCCATTAGTCACTTTTTAATAAGTTCCTTTTTTATAAATGTTTTCCATCATAAGGTCATTTTCTTCATCAAAGCAATTTTAATCAAAATCATTCTTTTTAAATATTAAACTGTTTCGATAACAAACCTGATGAGCTAAAAAAAAAAAAGAAGAAATATATACCCTTTGGGGAACCTCCAGGTTGAAATAAACACAAGAGACAGGTTGACCATTATAAACACACTGGGCACCAGGTAGAGAGCTGTAACTACTATTTAAGACAAAATATTAACACCCTACCTGCAGTGGTTCCTCCAGCACGCCGCTGCAGATGGGACAGATGAGCTCCTCGTCCACGTCCCCCTCGAACCTCACCACCTCGTACCCCATCACGCCTACAACATTCAGTGATATCGTCACTACATATTATCCTCTAATCAACAATGAGCATTGAATAAGGGACACCCTCAACAGACATATGCAACGTTTTACCAATCAGTCATAATGTCAACTGCCTCACTCTAAGAACAGGATGTTCTTATGTATGCCACTTCTAAATGCCCTTCAAAGACCTGCATTACTTTACTGGGTGTGGCAGAATTATTACAGTGTAACAGTTATCTCTACCTGCAACATTGGGTAAAATTATCACAGCCATAACATGTCCATCCTCCGATGAACAAAGAGTATTGAAGAATTGTCAAACTGAACAACATGTGACGGATATACCGGGGTAAACAACATTTTACCCAGTGCTCATGAGTCACTGTTATCATTGTGTAACAGTTATCTCCATCACCTTGCATTTCAAGAACAAAAATGTTCTTCTATTTTTATACATTAACCATTCTGCCTTAATTTAGATAATGAGAAATGTTTCTGATATGGCAAAAGCTTATATGGATCCTCTATGAAATGAAACATGACGGAAAATATTAAACTATTAATCTTCAACAAAAATACATCTCCCTTTGGGGAAACCTTCCTTTCTGCTAATTTTGTTGTTGGCCGATGACAATATTTATACTCTCAAATTAAATCAAACTGGTGCATTTTTGCATTCTGGAGAACTAGCAATGCTTGATTGACGTGAAGTTTGTGGTGGATGTCATTTCAGATTGTGGATTAAAAAATAGAGCCATGGGCTCTGTAGCTCATCAGAATTTAATTATTATCTAAGGTTGAATATCTAGGTTATCTCAAGTAATACATTGTTAACATGGGGTCACAAAATCTACAATTTAGAATCCCCATGGGCTAAGGAAACTGCACACAACTTTTCAGCTCTCTAGACCTTTTGGAACTGGAGAAGAAGATGAAAATAGTTTTTTAAGGATGTGACCCCTCTGACCCCATTTGGGGTCATGGGGTCATGAAATCTACAATTTAGAATCCCCATTGGCTAAGAAGTCTGCACACAACTTTTCGGCTCTCTAAACCTTTTGGAACTGGAGAAGATGATGAAAATAGATTTTTAAGGATGTGACCCCTCTGACCCCATATGAGGTCACGGGGTCACGAAATCTACAATTTAGAATCCCCATTACCAAAGGAGTCTGCACACAACTTTTCAGCTCTCTGGACCTTTTGGATCTGGAGAAGAAGATGAAAATAGGTTTTTAAGGATGTGACCCCTGTGACCCCATTTGGAGTCACAGGGGTCACCAAATCTACAATTTAGAATCCCCATTACCCAAGGAGTCTGCACACAACTTTTCAGCTCTCTGGTCCTTTTGGAACTGGAGAAGAAGATGAAAATAGGTTTTTAGGGATGTGACCCCTGTGACCCCATTTGGGGTCATGGGGTCACGAAATCTACAATTTAGAATCCCCATGGGCCAAGGAGTCTGCAAACAACTTTTCAGCTCTCTAGACCTTTTGGAACTGGAGAAGAAGATGAAAATAGGTTTTTAAGGATGTGACCCCTGTGACCCCATTTGGGGTCATGGGGTCATGAAATCTACAATTTAGAATCCCCATTGGCCAAGGAGTCTGCACATAAAATTTCAGCTCTGTGGAGTCATGGGTTCTGGAGAAGAAGTCGAAAAAGCGAAAAGTTTACGGACGGACGGACGGATGGACGGACGCCGGACACCATGCCATGCCATAAGCCCATCGGGCCTTTCAGGCCTGATGAGCTAAAAATGGGGGATTGGGAAATTACAGCCATGTCGGGTAAAGGTATTCGGAGGGTAAAAATACGCACTGCCATAAATAGAACATAAATAAATGTAGAAAGTGTATTGACTTCAATTATTGTTTCTTTTAGAAATTTGAGAAGATATTGCATTGTTTGTAGCAGGAAAACTTCATGAATGACTTTTATTGACCAAAACAGTGACGAATTACTGAAATTTGAAAGAAATTGCAACGAACAAGATATCATAAAGCATTTTGCTCTCTCACATACCAAATGTCAAAGGAAACCAAAATACATCTACTACCTTCTACTAGTCTTTTCATCAGCTTCTGGGAATACTTTAAACATTTATAATTACCGTAAAATTGGAAGTGTATGATGCAGTCAAACTCTGACTGCGTATCTTTAGCCTTATTGGCCCAAGGCAATAGTGGGTAGTCATCGGATTACTTTCAGTGTCAATGCATGAAGCATTTCTACTTAAAATTTCTACATTAATGTGATTACTAAAAGCCTAAACATTCATCTTGAGATAGATTTTTCACATGTGAAATATTTTACTGGTCTAAATGGTCCATTATCTCTTAGGTGCGTAACTTTACGCGACAGCACTGTACTGCTTGTCAAATTATGTGACTTTTATGGGGTGCCAAACTAATTCGATTTAGTAAGCTTACTAAATATGTGTCTGAATAAGTAAGCTTACTGAATATGTGTTTGAATTAGTAAGCTTACTAAATATGTTTCTGAATTAGTAAGCTTACTAAATATGTGTCTGAATTAGTAAGCTTACTAAATATGTGTCTGAATTAGTAAGATTACTAAATAACTATTAATGTCCTGTTTGTCACCTTTTAGAATAAACATCTAGCCTATCTGACTAAGACTAAACATTAACATTCCATTAGCTGCATTGATAAACGAGCTAATTCCACAATATTTTATATCCATTTCGTCGTAACATCGAACACTATATAAGCTTATAATATGTTCAGTTTTATTCATAAAATAATTCACTGTCTACCTGTCAAAAATACCACTACACAAAACAGCAAAACGAAAACAAACTCAAGTACAAGCCGACATATTGTAAACCAAAGACATTTTCAAAAGTAAACGCTCAAAGTAAGACGAAAGAACTTATAAACAACAACGAAAAGAAATATTTGTCCAAAAATTACCATGAAAAGACACCGGTGTTTGCAACTGTTAAGTTTGTATCGCTAGTTTCTGTTCAATATTGGCGACCTGTAGATTTCCTCACGGAAACACAGATGCACACTTCCTGAAATGTGCGCAGACTCGGCTTTACCGTCAACCAAGAGTGACCTCCCCTTAGACCACCAGCAAGCACCTGTCAAAGAGCGCTTCATTCAACCTGGGATAAATTGTCTCTCTGAAAATGTCTTGTGTTACATGTATATGAACATCCGGTGAATAAGTAATCATATTCTCATACAATACTAACACATAATCTGTCACAGACAAACATTTTGAAACGATTTACATATTTGTATCAAATCATTTCATGACATAAAACATAACGTATTTCCTGTAATAAGCGCCCGGGCGCTTATTTTTTCGTATTTCCTCTAATAAGCGACCGGGCGCTTATTTTTTCAGCACCCTTTGACACCCCCCCCCCCCCCCCCCCCCCCCCCCCCCCCCGGCGCTTATTATCATTATCAAGTTCAAGTTTTCTTTTAGTCTGTTTCCAAAATTATGTTTGACTAATTGACGCACGCCACAGTCGATGAATTGTCCGGTTTTCGATCAGAAATCGATACATTTATATCATCCGTATACTGAGTCGACTAAGATCAAAATGACAATTTTCGGCAACAGTCAGTACTTCTCGATAACATAACGCAATTTATAACGTTAGCAAATGTGACTCCAAACAACACAATGGATGTACCTTTAATAAGTGACTGAGGCCGATGTTCAAACTCACATCTTAAGAATTCGTATACACAACAACAACATTCACAAGAATTGTTTCAAGACATTTCTTTATGACGTGTACACAATTGACAGTACGTATGCACAGTTACATGTATCTGTGTATACCGATATCTATACACAGAACATTTGTAACCATGAAGACTTGAGCTCTACCGGTGCAACTCCATGGCCTATATGTTTATACTCCTGGTCGTAATAAATACTAATAATAGAGCCGTTAAATTTATCAACATCTTGTTCAATCTAATTCAAAGTTACATTTGATATATAGGCTCGTTTTTCCTTCTCAGCAGAAGTGCGCGCCGATATCCATGCGCAAATGGTCATGAGTGATATATAGAGGATATCTGACTTTTTTTTTTACTAATACCATGTTTATCTCATCGAGTGAGGTAGAAAGGCTATATTTTCACGAGTGAAAATATTATAAGAATAATCAACGAGTTGCGAGGAATTACGGATTATCTGTCCCGAGTTAAAGGTACATCCATTGTGTTGTTGGGGGTCACATATTGCAAACGTTATAAATGGTGTTACTTCATCGAGAAGTACCGACTGTTGACGAAAACTACCATTTTGATGATAGTAGACATAGCATATTGACGATATGAAGGTAAAAGTAGTGATTTCTGATCGAAAACCGGACAATGCACAGCGTGTGGCGCGCGCCAATGAGTCAAACGTAATTTTGGAATCTTATTTTTAAGAGACAAACAGATAATTTTGAGTTGATATTATTTAATAAGCCTTATAACTACTGCATGTAAATGGGACGTGCAGTTTCGGTTTCTGCACATACATAATGATGTTACTCAATTTTGATTTGAAACTAGTAATTATGATATATTTGGCGTTTGGGGATAAATATGCAAGCTGAGTGAATTTATTTGTATTGTAGACATCACATGTGGTGAGTTGGAACGTATAAAAGCCAAATAAAATTTTATGAAACACAATGGATGTACCTTTAATTTGTGATAAACTCCGAGCTTTAGCGAGGAGTTTGACATAATAATTCACGAGGGACAGATTATTCGTAATTCCGAGCACCGAGTTGGTTATTCTTTTTCTTACCTAAGATCATTTTAATGCGTAAAAATCGAAAAACAAGACCCCAATTCACGATCTTTGATACGACTGTAAATTACAAATTGTAGTCATACGCCATTCATAAACTCTTTCACACCTTCAGGATGCGCATATCTAAATAGTTTCCAACTTGCTCTATTTTTCAGAACTATTCTAAAGTAACTGTTGAATTTTATTGCCAAAACGGTTTACTGACATAGTAAACAACTCGTTTTATATTGTAAACTATGTCGCAGAATGAGAGAAAATTAATGAAAACGTGAACTTACAATCGCATTGTTGGAATACAAGATAGGAGTGTAATTACGTCACCAAATGACGTCATGATTAATGACGTCACAAAGCAATGACGTTACGGCAGTGCAGTCGGCAACTCTTGCATGTTGCTTCGCCTTGCAAGTTTAGTACTGTAAATACGGTCTCGGAAACTTAGGTTGAACATGATTTTATATTTAATAAGTTTTACTGGCATGTGACTTCAATTAGGTTTGCTCAAAATTGTTCAATTATGTGATTTAGCTAAAACAGGATAGCTAAGGAATTCATGAATGAGCACAAAGTAGTTCCGTCAACCAGATCATTAAATCATGTCTGTACAAGAAGGCATAATAACTGAACATAGAAACGTTTTGAAGAAATATTATTATTTTTGTTCGATAACAGGGCAGAAAATTTAGTTGGGTATTTAGGATAATATGCTTGGAGATATTTTTCTCTAAGTTGTGAGTACACAGGGCATATAAGTAAAAAATGGTATTCGTCTTCTATTTAATCTAAGCGACAAAGCTTACAGATTCTTTCTTCACGAGTAATTTTTATATAGCGCCCTGTCTCAACACAAAGGTCATGAGATGAACATCTAAAACGTGAAAGAGCAATTCGAATTTATTTAACAGTAACATTTGATAAGTAATTATATATATAATCTTCCCTTTTTATTTCAGATTTAATCATTTTGTAATAACAACACTTGTTTGTTAAGGACATTGATGCTGTCCATGTCTGCATATAAATATATTTTAATCTATGGGTTAATGAAAGTAAAAAAAATCGATTTTAAATACACATAAAGTTGTTTTCTTACACCAGTCACTTAGTTTGTTTTACCATTTATATCATAAACTAACATCATGTTATAAACGTTTTTGGTAACCTGTCGGAGGTCATGTCAATAAGTCTCAACCAATATTTAATAACTTTCATATTCAAATATATATAAAGAGGAAATCTTCCACATTCTCCTTACACCATCATACTAGATCTTTACACCCAAATACCCTTTGCATGCATGTAAATGAATCTTTTTTTTATGGCATCAAAGTGGTGTACGCCCCATACTTCTGACCCATCTAATAGAATTGGGAGTATCTTTACATCAAATATTTTTTTAAAAGATTGGTATGAAATGTTTCCTAAAACTTTGAGATTCTTAAATATGCACATAAACACTTTCTTTGCTATTAATGTTTATTCCATGATAGGTTTCTGCTGAAGTGAACACAAAGATATTTATACAATCCGTAGCTTCTAATTTTTCTCCTTTAAGGTACCAATGTTCATTACTTGATAACTTGCATCCATTTTTAAATACACGAACTTTTGTCTTATTCATGTTTACTGTCAGCTTTCATTTCTCACAGTCACAATCAAGTTCATTAATTTGACTCTGTAAGCCTTAGATTGTTGGCAATAAAAGGATAATATCATCTGCAAACAATAGTAAAAATATCTGGGTAATATCCGGATGAAGCTGAGTGCCATAATCACAGTTGGTATTTATTTGTGCAGATATATCATTAATGAAAAATGTAAAGAGAAATGGGATGAAAATGTACCCTTGTCTTACTCCTAACTGACTAATAAAGGTTTGTGAAATCTCATTATTATTACGTACACATACCTTTACGTTCATAAATGCTACCCAATAGTTTATTCATTTTGTTAGTCAACAAAGAGCTCATAAAATCTCCCATCTTTGATACTGAGGTATCTGTTAACTAAAGCTTGAAGGATAAATATGTTGTCAATAGTTGAGTAGCCTTCTCTAAAATCAGCTTGTTCTTCATTAATTTTGTTCAGTGTATCTGCCCAAAACACTAACCTTTTATTAATTATGTATGTACATAATTTACCAAATATGCTGAGCAGTGAGATACCTCTATAATTGTTTACATTAAGATCAGCTTGTTTATGTATTGGCACAACTATCGCCAATGACCAAACCTCTGTGAATGGTTCCTTTTCTTAACTAACTTTGAATACAAGTTCAAGGTGAGGCAGAATAATATCTGAAGAGTGATTTGTTACATTTAAGATGATGACCAAAATCGAGACAAAAATCGAGATTTAAACGCAAATCCAGATATTGAAAACCAAACAAAGAGAGAAAATCTTTGATTTTACAAGGTACCTTACAATGTGTTTGGGGATGTAGGGGTTCTTGAGAAGTCGAAAGTGTCATATGTGAACGGACGACGGCCTGTGCTATAAGCCCATCTGGCATTTTGGGCCTTTTAGACTAAAAAGGCATTGTCAAAAACCAGAAATATGTCCTGGTTTTAAATCATTTGGCAATATATAGTTATATTCAACGCTTAAAGGTTATATCTGGCCCTTATATATTACACATTGGTGTTTCTATAACAAACAATAGTAAATCCTGTACTTGGTCAGAAAAAAGCTGATCTCTAAAAGTATTTGACACTTTCTGTAATCTGTAATGTTATAGGTACCATTAAGCCTGTCTTTTAATACAGACCTACGGAGCATATATAACATTACAGTTAGTGTAAACTATAGAATGGTAGTAGCTGATTTCAAGAAATAAAATATCAATTATATCACAATTAGGAAAACAATGATGTCATTTCCAATTACTTCACATTGCAAAGTGAAACGTATAAAGCGTATTTCTCCAATTAAATGACACAGAGAAATATTGGAAACAAATTCAACGCTCTCCCCTGTACTACCAACTCTATCCTGGTAATATGTTTAGGTCACGAATGCCAAATATCATCAATGATGTTATTTTATCGGGAAATACTGACTGTTACTGAAAATTATTATTCTATGCTATTCATGTATCATTTAACATTAAAGCACGCCACGTGCTAGTATTTTATAGACGCTGCGACGTATAGACCCGACGACCGAGCCGTTACTAAACTTTAGTTAGCATTCATCGAAGTGTATCGTTACTGATTTCGATGACCACGTTTCATGACAGATAAGATAATAAATATTTACTGGTTATGATTTACCTGAACTGTTTCATTAACGTTGAATATATAGATGTTGATCTATGATGATTAATATGAAATAAGACGATAATTAATATAGTTTAAACAAACTCTATTCGTGCAATCAAAGGAAATATGACCAAGGAAATAAAGCAGATATGATATGATTGCCTACATTCGTTGATCTCGAGATACAGTAAATTCTATCTTCTTGACTGTTTTGCATTTTTGTTGCAAAAAAAAATGTCTCGATGTTACTGTGTCCTAGTTGTACCAGCGTAGTATGTAGAATTAGTGAGTGGTTTTGAAAAATAATTTCTATTTTCTAAAATCAACGAAGGATGTCAACTCCCTTGCATTTATTAAAGCTTGAAATATAATTCTTTACTAATTAATTTTGAAATATGTTTATACCAAGCATATATTCTTCAGGCATATTCTCCGTTGATATCAGACATATGTCTACAGACAGACCGAGAGATTTTATTTTGTAAAATTCTATCTGAAACTAACGTTTTCTCAACAAAGTCATAGATTAAAATATAAGAATTGAATATTAATTTTAAGTTATCACTGAAAAATGTCCTTTCTGGCGAAATAAACGCATTTAAAGGTGCATCCATTGTCTTTCATAACATTGTATTTAGCTTAATACATTCCAACACACCGTATGTGTTGTTTACAGTACAAATAAATTGAAATCCAATAAATTCACTCAGCTTGCATATTCATCGCCTATCGCCAAATATTTAATAATTACTAGTTTTCATTTAAATTCGAGTAACATCATTATGCATGTGAAGAAACCGAAACTGCGTGTCCCATTACATGCACAGTAGTTATATGACCTGTTAAACATTATCAACACAAATTTGTCATTTTGTCTGTTATAAATAAGATTCCAAAATTACGTTTGACGCATTGGCGCGCGTCAATTGTCCGGTTTTCGTTCAGAAATGACTACTTTTACCTTCATGTCGTCAATACAGTATATATATACTGAGTCGACTATCATCAAAATGGTACTTTTCGGTAACAGTCGGTACTTCTCTATAAAGTAACACCATTTATAACGTTTGGAATATGTAACCCCCAACAACACAATGGCTGTACCTTTACATGTCTTTAATTTTAGAAGTAAAAAGAGCCATTTATGTTAGAATTATCTCAGAAAACAGTTGCTGTAAATACATAGGTAAAGACATCATTGGGATGGACAGGATTTTATATTCTCCTTCGTTAAACTACAAATCGTTTATTAATTTTGAATGATATCATCCTTTGTTTATTTCAATGTCGTGATTTCACTTATATACATAACAAATAAATGATTTCACAAATGTACGTTTTCGTGCGTAGTCATATATATGTAGGCTATTGTGTAGGGGATATTTGATAACATGTTCTTGTTACAAAATTGATTTTTGATTTTATTTTACCATATTGCGTATTAACTAGTCTCTTGTTTTCGTGGTGAATACTTTTATTGTACTCGTTAGTCGTACCTGATGCATAACTTGAAACGTGTGTGAATAGAATCCTTGCGCAGTTCTGTATTGAAGAGTAGGCCTACAGCTGTTCTCAAGCCTGACGAGATGATATTTGTTAGTCCTGGCCAATGTTTTGTAGAGTTGTCTCCCATCAATGAGATTTTATATTCTAATACAAAATTTGACTAAAAATTATACGGTGTTTTAAATACTTTAAAAAAAATTGACAAAGGCCTATGATGAATTAAAATTATTATTATGGAAATTAATATATCGAAATATGTACAGTTACAGGTACGTAGGCCTTTGTATACACATATAGTCCTGTTATATTCATAAAGTCTGCTGATATATTAAGTTAAAACAACTCTTTTTTTTTCAACCGAGTAGGCCTAAAATCTTTGAAACTTTGAACATCACCTGTGCTTGTCAATACTTATAAAGATGAATAGGTTATAGATTTTAGGAAAAAGAAATCTACATTAAATGCTGTGACTATAGATGATGGTGAAATAGAAAGAGTAACAGAATACAAATATCTGGGTACTGTCTTGGATTCAAAACTTTCTAGGAATGAAAACACTGATAACATTTATAAGAAAGGGCAGCAACGTTTGCATTTTTTGTGGAGATTGAGACATTTTAAAATAGATCAGACCATACTGAGATTATTTTACAGAACGTTTATCCAAAGTGTCTTGACCTTTAATTTCTTGAGCTGGTACGGAAACCTCCCTGTTCGGAATAAAAACAAACTCTCAAAAATTGTTAAAACAGCTTAAAAAATTATTGGACTTCCAATTGAAAGTATCGGCGAATATTATGAGCAGCAAATTTCCAAAAAAACAAACAAAATTTTAAGTGACCAATCACATCCTTTTTTCGGAATATTCTTGGCTACCTTCAGGACGCAGACTGCGCATGCCGACTGGGAGAACAAACAGGTTTCGCTACTCTTATATACCAAACAGTGTTCGTTCGTACAATGACCTATTTATTGAATAATGTCATATTTTATTTGATCAAGTGAATTGTGAGTGTGACTAACTCGGATGTGTTCATGTTAATTAGTCAAATTCTATTATGCAAAATAATATTATCATGTATATTTTGTTTGCGATGTGTGTTTGAAACTGGAGAACTGTATATATGATGTAAAACAAATTTCCCTTGGGACAATAAAGACATTATCTTATCTTATCTTATGTCAAAATGAAAATAAAAATAAGAAAATAAGAAAAATATTATCATCCATATGCGTTATCCATTTAAAATTCTTGCAATATAAGTCATGAATATGAATTGTAAATAACAATATTGTTTTACTGGTTGATTTCTGTCTTTCTGGAGCTTAAAACTATAATGTAAACAGTGAGGAACTAGGTCATAGTGACCCGGCGTATGGATTGGCCTGGGTCAAATTGTTACGTAACAATTCCGACTCAACGTTCCTAACCTTATTTTTAATAATAAAAAAAAGAAGATACTGGTTCTCTTCCGTGGACTATGAAAACACATAGAAAATGAATGATACAAATTGAAAACGCGTTGATTACCGAAATACAGCTCGCAAAAAGAGAACTATTTCATTCCAGGTCAGCGGAAGTGTACGTAAATGGAGTGCAAACCGTCAGAGGAGCTCTGCGTCGGCCAAAACCACATCTCTACAGTGGTGTTGTAACTGGGACTCGACAGTTTCTAAGACGCGAAATACGGTGCCGACTGAACGGTAAGTTGTGCAATGTCAATTTTATAATCATACAAAATATTGAAAAAGATCACCTAAACGCTAGATCGTGTGGACACGCCACATAGGCCTAGTCGAGTCGATCTGCTCAGGCAAGTTGCGATCTGTAGCATCGGAATAACCCGCTGCCTGATTGGATAGAAACACGCTTAGACGTTGTCTTTTACAGAATGTCATGTGTGATCAGCGTATTATCTCCATATAATTAGATGTTTACGATCAACACTGAGAATTACCGCTTGTTTATGACACCATTTCTGTCACCATAAGACGGCGCTAATCAGTATGACAATTCGTTCTTTGAAATCGGACCAAGTTCAAGTCTGTCATTGTGTCACTGTGATCAATTCTCTTTGATTTTTATAATCTCATAACTAACGAAAAGTTATTATCATTTTCCGTAGATATTTTATTTCATGTTAATTTCAAATTTTGAATTAAAAATATGTATTAAATTTTCCGTCGTAACTAAAAAAAAAAACATGAAAAACCTTTTGATCTTTTATTCATCTACTACATTAGATTCCTGGGTTGTTTCATCTGTTGCCTTTATTAAAAAAAGTTTTTTGTCTGGCCTTTTAAAAATAATAAATTCCAGTACATTTATAAATCAATTGATATGAATAAAATGTAAATATTCTCCGGTTTTAATACTGAAGTGAAATTAGTTAAAATTTAGTGCAGATTAAAGGTACTGAGTGCCGTGCCATAAGTTAACGGAGGGTGAAGTTTTTTCCATAGACTTACATGTTTATTAAGTCTAGGATAAATAATTTTCATAAAATAAGTTCTCGTTGTATCAATGTCAAATTTCTCAGCTTTATTTGAAATCATTTCAGCTTGAAGTACATATAATATAAATTACATTTTCTGATTTCAATTTCACATAAATTCATCCAATTTACCTGCATATGTACATTAGATAAAAACGTTTCCCTTACATCGCCATGTTAAATTTTTCACAATTATGTATATATCTTGCTCAAATTACTTTCATTCCCTGGATAGAAAATGGTAAATTAAATGAAAATTGTGAGGTTGTAGCCAAGATGATTCCTCACAGCCCTGATAAATTTGAATATAATCGGACACAAATCCTATAGAGAAAATTTGAAATTATGGAACGGCACTGTACATCCATTGTGTTGTTGGATGTCACATATGTCAAATGTAAAATAAATGATGTTAATCTTTCGAGAAGAACTGACAGTTACCGAAAATTGCGTTTTTGATGATGGGTCAAAATAGTATATTGACAATTTAAAGGTAAAAGTGTTGATTTTTTATCGAAAACCGGAAAATGCACCGCGAGGGGCACGCGTCAATTGGTCAAACGTAATTTTGGAAACTTATTTTCACCATACAAACAGATAACTTTGGGTTGATAGTGTTTAATAGGTCTCTACTTATAACTACTGTGCATGTAAATGGGACGTGTAGTTTCGGTTTCTGTGCATGTATAACGATGTTGCTCAGTTTTAATTAAAAACTAGTTATTATGATATAATTGGCTATTGGGGATGAATATATGATGAATAAGTTGAGTGAAATTATTTGAACTGAAATCAGCACATATCGTATGTTGGCACGTATTTCAGCCAAATAAAATTTTATGAAACACAATGGATGTATCTTTAACACAGGTGTGCAGTCAATTTTCTTGTAGAATTTGTTGCAAACAATAACTTTCAATTTCCAAGAGCATTCTTATTTTAAAAAAAAATGCATTTCAGTATCTTGTACAAAATCAAAGTGCAATTCATTGTGTATGTAATTTGTAAGTGTTCAGTGGTGGAGCCAGATTGTTGGAAGTGTTTTTTCATGTAAATTTTATGGACGTCCCCCCTTCAAAATTTCTTGATCTGACACTGGTGTTTATTAGAAAAATCTTTCATCAACAACATCTACGATGGTACATCAGAAATAATTCTGGTATAAGAACATGTCAAAGTAATTTTTGTTTCATGAACATCACCAACCCTCAACTCAATTCTTGCACTGCTCCCAAATGTGACTTGTCATTCAAATTAGTTTTCCCTCTATTGCATACCACATGATTTATGACATACAACACAGTAACAAGGATTCTTGAAGCTACAGCACTAACAGCCTCAGTAAAGAAATGAACGAATTTCTCACCATCTTTTTAACAGTGTATAAGTCGACAACAATGTTTTGCAGGAGAAAATAAAAGACACAAAGTATGGGAAACACCTCATCATTACTACAGTAGAACACGGATATAGCGAACAAATTTCGGGCCTAAAGGCTCGTAAAAAGCCCTATATAATATGATTAACTTGAATAGCAAAAAACAGATAAAGTGAACTAATTTTGTTGTTCCCTTGGAGTTCGTTATATCCGTTGTCTACTGTCTTTGAAGTTGAAATAAAACAGTGAAAAATCATGTGTATATAACTTTTTAATGTTTCTGTGTATACATATCAGCAAACTAAATGGCTTTTTGAAACAATTTTCATCATAATGATTAAGTGACAGTTCAAACCATAAGTGAGTAATAATCATTTAAAAAATCTCAGCTGGAAATAAGAACAACTGTAATCAGTGTTAAAACTAACATTCAGTCTTTGATAGCAGAAAGTCTGATTCAGATTGGTGTTTTCGTTTTACTGTTTTACTGTTTGATTTGACATGGTGGCATGTTTTCTAGCTTACACACTGGTGTAACAGGTGTCAATGACCTTGCAGCCTGTCAATATCAGTATATCAGTATAAGTAATCTACCTGTCAGCTTATTCAATTCCTGTGACATAATAATTACCTATACAATCTTGATAGGTAATCTTTCATAATTATACACACGACCAATCAACTCTGATCTACATCTGACAAGCAGGGAACAGGGAACCAGGTATTCAATTTATCATAACACCAATATGAGCTAACAGTGACTAAGAATGTCATTATTCATGTATCTTAAAAGTAGAAGTAAAATTTAATCTAAATTTATGTTATCGGTATATATATTTTGACGATAATAACTTTCATTCAAACGCAGTCTGTTAACAGTAAATTTGAAACTATCATAATTACATTGAAGTTACCACTGCAAAAAGAGAATAAGAACTTAAAAATGTTTTTTTAATATTTATTAAATGGACATGATATGGAAAAAGTAGTCTGTTGACAGTATGTTTAAAACATTCATAATTAGATTAAGCAATTTCACCATTTAGATTTTTATGTACCGAACAGTACAGCTTTTCTGTATTTGAAGAAAGTGAAATAACAGTAGTGGTAGGTGTCCTGGTTGTCTGGAGCATGTTATCCTCATTGCATATAGATAATGTGATGAAAAAATAACATTTTATGAAGTAGATTTAACATAAATTATTGAAAAAAAAAAATAACTGAAGATATGGAATCTGAAAAAATAAGGCAAAGTGCAAAATACTAATGTAGTTATGAACTTTCTTACTCTTATATCTTCATTTGTACCATAAGGACACGTTTCAAAGTTAATCATTTTATGTATGTTTTTAATATATACTTTATGTGTTCATTAAAATGAAACCATACATCAGTCCATTAACTCTGTATTTATCTGTTTTGTTTTGAACATTTGCTTTTACCATTTCTTCATTGAAGTATGTAATTCTGTAATCAGTGGATCTATGTTCATGTACTTTGAATAGATAAGAATTTGCTGAAACAAATCTAGTAAATATTCTGTCCACATCCCACTCATAAGTAAAGCAGCATGAACATTGTTACATTTCCAACAAGTCCAGTAATTTACATCCCTTCAGAGGTTGAACACTGGGTCAGTGTGACCTTGAGTAAAATTGCCTATGGTGATGGGGTATTAGACCCTCCTTTCATGTGGGGTTGAGGGAGGGGGGAAGGTTGAGGGAGGGGGACAGGGATTACTGAATGTCCATCACTCTGTGTAGATGCCCGGAAGTCCCTGGCAGCAATCCTAACTAATAGCTGCAGCAGTCACTAGATTGTAAACATAGTCTCTGTAATTATTTTCAAGCAATACCTTGCATTCTTCACATATGCTGTGTCCATTACTGGTCAGTTTGGACAGGGCAAACCAGTGCACAACTGTAAATTAAATATAGGAAATTGCTCATTAACATTTTTCTGTGATCTAGTTATACTTTTATAATGAGGGAAATATGACTTGTGAAAACAACGTGGTAACATTTGATTGAATATGAGGTACATGTAAAACACCACTGACACAATTGATAAAGCAAATAAAAACCTTTTTACTAAATCAATATGTGGTGATTATTGAGGTTGATAAAAACATGATAAACTTATTGTGCAATAATTTTGTTGGTTTAAAATGTTGGTGAATTCACATAAAACAGAGAGGAGTGAAAATACCCCCCTGTAGTGGCCCATATGGAAATTCCAAATAGTAAGGAGAGCAAGTAGAATGTACAGTACAGAATTCAGCCATTCATTTGTCACTGAGCTGTCAAACACAGCCAAACAACTGCTGTGTGAAAATAGAGGACACTCATAGCAATCTGCTGTCATTAAATCATTCGTTATATATTGTTGCCATATGAATTTAATTATATTTATCAATGTCATTATCATTTATAACTTGACCTCATATAGTTTTAGTATACATTTATTTTCATTTGATCAATTTGATAATGATGTTTGATTTAGATAAACTGAAAAATATCATATCAATCATTTCATTTATGTCCTTAAAAGTTAAGAACTTTAGAACATAAACCAAACGGTTGCTGATTATTGTATGTCATAACTGAGAATATATTTTCTTGCATATTTTTGGTGCAAGATATTAAACAGTAACACAATGATTTTTTTAAAAACTGAAAATTCTATCTAATTTAATTTATACCATTCACAGCTTTTCAGAAAGCATACATAAATGATGATGTTAAAATTTTAGGGTAATTCTAAATACCAGTATTAATGGTATATGTAAATTGTAGCTCATTATTGTGTCTCCATTTCTCTGATTACAAAGGCAGATTGGTCTGTCAGTGACAGAATTCAGTGTCACATCTCTGTGTGCTTGTAATACTGCCATCTCTCGGGTTGGAGTGAAGCAATGTGAAACTCCTCCGAGACTGAATAGCTGAAATAGGAGGAGAATCGTTGGTGAGCACACCACAATGTGACAGAGTTAATCTTGTTGATCCAATACAGAGATGTTTTTGTTTGTCTTATATTTCTTGTTGTGGACATTTCTTTTCTGATAGGGCCACTGTAGCTTTTTCAAAAAAATATTTTAGACTTATGTTATTATGAATTAAGTTCTAAAATGCTACCAATGGCTCGAAGTTCAGTTCAGTTCAGTAACATTTTGACATGTTTGGTTATAGAGAAATTGTGACTATAAATATATAAATCATTGTTTGGTTTCATTTTCTATTTTTCATCAATTTCATGAAAAGAAGTATTTTATTTACAGTTCAAATGTAATTTGACCCCTTATTCAATGAATCGCATATGATAATCTCAAATTCTCGTAATGTTCTCATGGGTCAGTGATTCTCAAATGCTGTGTAAATTCTAAAGCTCCATGACGATTGTGTTGAGTACCAATGAGGATTATCCTCGTACAGATCTTCAGAGAACATCCAAGCAAGTAAAGATGTTTGCTTGTCAGTTCATGCCTGTCAGGTGTGCTAGAGATGTTTCACACCTTGATTCACACCTGTAGAGAGTGACAACGGGCAGGTAACTGACACATTCTGTCCTCCTCGTTCCGCATTAGACACTTTCAATATGTTGTGTTCAGTTCACCTGTCAGCCATCTTCCTTCCTGTCTAGCTGATTGCTCTACTTGTACACTGAACAAATTAGGTAAAGTCTCTCCCCCATGTGTGTGCTGTTGTCAGTTGTATGTCCACCACACTTGTCTTATCTATATCTCTGAGACTTGCAGTACAAATTACAGAGAATGAAGGAGTGTGTCTCATTAGAGATTCTGTTAGCAATTAATATAAATCTATACTTGGTAGTGTGTATTTGTGTATATGAGGATTTTGAACTTATAATATTTAATGAATACTTATGTTATGATTTTTTAAAGAATATGAATAATAAAATACACACATTAAATTGTACTTTTGATTTGGATAACTGTTTTCATTCATCTGTTTGATTTAAACACATTTTAACTTTCCCATATATAAATAATCCAAAGAGCATGAGTATAGATCTAGGGTTTAATGCTCATGAAAAATAATATTTCTCAAATTATTTTAGTCAAGGAACCTCATCTCATGAACATACTCATTTTCATTTTATTAATTAAATTATTTATTCAATCTCTTCTCCTTTAAAATCATTTCAAAGCTTAAGATTTTATCATTCATAAACAGAAACATCTGAGTCATTCATAAAGTTACTACTATATTGTCAGAGATTTAAACTGTCAATTGTTGTATCTGTTCACTATCACATTATATCGAATGTAAACCTTCTTTCCCTATTTCTCTGGGTGTTTGTGTGACACAGACAGGCGGACAGATACTGACCAGTGTGTGTGACCACTGGCTCACCTTTCACCTGAGCTGTACTGTCCAGTCATCGAGGACACTTCACCAGTCACGTTTGGTCTTCCTGGTAGAAAGACTCACTTATCATGCTCACTACTCAACTCGTTCTAGATTTGACTTCCAGATCATACTCGTTGAAACTGTGCCTCCGAGATGTTTGTTCAAGCATGCCTACAGCAGGAAGAGTAGGATGTCATTTCATTCCATTCACACATGACCATATTCACACCTACCAAAGAAAACCTACCCTCTATTCAGCAAAACATGGAAAAGACTACAGTAATTATGTAAATAGCTACCTAAATATAATACCGTGACACAGAAACAGTGAAAGGTGGAATATTAACTAACCATCAATCATCGAAAAACAATAACCTGCACATATGAGTCAGTCTCTACCTCTGTTTACGTTTGTGAACATGGAGAAAAAGCAAATACCATTCTTTCCTCATTTAAATGTCTATTGTGTTATTGTAATTACACATCATCCCATGAGTGTCTTGCTCACTTGTTAAGTTTACACCTCGTATTAAGTAAATGATACTAGTTATTTTAGCATTATGTATCACAGTATTTTAATGTTTGGCGAATCATGATTTTCCAAAGTAGATTTTCCAGGTCAAGTGGAATATGCATGTATATTTTTGAAGATCTTTCTGCACAGAGGGAACGTTTTCTTAGGAAGGCCTGATATTATGGATTGTCTTTAAATCAGCTTCAACTCATGTTGGCAAATTAAAAAGGACTTTGAGGCTATCAACAAGGTCATGGGAAGGGATTGGACAATTCAAGTTAACTTACATATAACTTGCATATAACTTGCATATAACTTATATAACTTGCATATAACTTGCATATAACTTGCATATAACTTGCATATAACTTACATATAACTTACATATAACTTGCATATAACTTACATATAACTTACATATAACTTGCATATAACTTTCATATAACTTGCATATAACTTACATTGGCAAATGATCACCTTTGAAACAGCATTGCTGATTGCACAACTATATTTGATTGCAACCAACCAGGATTCTCCATGTCTAGCCAAGAAAGCGTTCTACATGTTGAAGAGGTTACAGTACTTGGGAATAAATGATTTGAGTAATCTCTTTGGTGAGAGAACGAATGAGCTACACTAACATTGCATTCTCAACCAAAACCAGGGAACTGATACTCACTTGCCACAAAATCATCACAGTTTTTAGAATTCTCAAACTTCTCATCAAATTAAATTCATCAAAAACCCTCCCCAGGTTATGTTTGTTTCAAGTTAAATGCTGGACAGGTGAGGCAAGATCTAACTTTCTCAGACCACACTGCCCCTTCACTGGACATGAGAGTGGACATGGGTGATTGATGACTATTAAAGATAGGGTTTGTTTCCTGGCTGTTTATTATGTAAAACAATCAGTGGACAAGAACAGGGTACAGGAAAGTACCAGCTACAGGTTTAGCACAGGCAGATGTCTGTACATTGTTTATATTTACAGATGTACTGGACTTAGTCCATCAATCATAATCTTTTAAACACATTGAATGCATTATTTTCATGGCGATTATTGGTTTTGCAAAAATAATTTTATCTGTAAAATGAAAAAGCAAAGCTTTTTTTTTCAGCTTCTAAATTATCTTTGTTTCAAGTTTCAACAAAGTCTTAAAGGGACACTCCGTATGTATTGTAGTAACATAGGTCAAAAGTTACCAAGGGGTGTTAAAGGCACTATGTCACGCCAATTGTTTTAAAATATTAATAATCAACGTATAATGCACATCTCTCGATATTACAAACAATCTACCCCCAGATAATGAATTATATTAGTTATCTAGAAATTATGTACGTATTCAGGTTTTAAAGTTAACTTTAAAAGACCGGAAGTATTTAATGCAACGTTGCATTAAATCCGCATGAACTAAAATATCAGCAACATTAAAAAATCGCACCCAACCTGTAGACCAAAAATGGCAGCCGCTTTCGTTATTGTAACAACAAAGCTTACACTGCGTATTACAAACCGGTAAGTTACAGATACAACTTAATGAAGATTATCCAATCTTTGTTGTCAGTTAAGAGAATAAAGTATATATGCAAGACCTGAATGAAATCCTAGTTCAGCCGTTTTCTACAATCTATGTTTCCCATTTTGCACATCAGCGACTCTTTCTATTAGTGATATCCCTGAGTGACTTCGGCCGCTTATTTTTTTAATTATTGACTGCAGGTCAATTGTAAAGAATAATAAGTATTTTATTGCATCGAAAGGAAGCTTAAGTGAGTTTATATACCCTCCTATGACCTAAAATAGCTTATTTGAATGCGAAAAGCGTGCACTTGTGCCTTTAATTTATCGTGTTAAAAATTAAACTTTTAGTGCCAGTATGTTCAGTATAGTTACATTGTTAAATGTTTAGTCATGATTATGATCGAAAACCAGACAATGTTCAGCGGTTGGTGCGTGTCAATTGTTCAAACGTAATTTTGAAAACTTATATGTAACAGACAAAGAGACAGATATTGGTTGATATTGTTCAATGGAACATATAACTGGCATAGTTGTAAATGGGGCGCATGAATTTGGCTTCTCATTGTGTATTAAGCCGCTGCTCGAGTTTCAGTCAAACAAGTTATTGTCAATATATGAGAATACATATGCAAGTCGAGTGAGAAGATTTGGACGTAAATCAGGACATTTGATATTGCTGTATGTATTAAATCAAAATAAAATTTCAGGAAAACACGGAGTGTTCCTTTGATATGTTCATCAGTGATAGTTGACCTATTGTATAGCCGGAAATTGTTATGATTGATGGCATTTTTGTATTGAAGCCCTGTACCATGACTGTATGAATTGATTATTATATTTTTGAAAGCCATCTATCTAAATACTAGACATGAAATACCTATGGCATTGCAAGCTGGACTCTGGAGAAAATAAATTTTCTTACTCAGTCTAATCTTGACCATAACCTCAGGTCTGGAGCATCGTGACCTGAGCAAGAAAATCCATGTATGTACACATAATATTTCTATATAACAGAGTGGTAGACTGTTGTAGTTTGGGTACTCGGGTGTAATGAAGCATGTTTAAATGTTATTGAAGGATAATCTGCCAAGTCCCAGTCAGGTGTTGCCTCTTATACTTATACTTACTGCCATATAGGCTATTCCTGGCTCTTTACTGTCAGAACTAATGTCAAGGTATGCAATGTTTTGATGAACTGTAAAACAATTATTTTGCATATAAATTATAATTTTGTGTGTGGTTTATTATGTAAACTGATACTTCTAGCTGATTTGAAGTGTTATGTTTGTTTGATTACAGTCTTTATTTCAATATCCAAATATTTAATATAAATATTTAAGTTTTTATGTGAAATTTGTGTGTGAGTAATAGTTCATAATAATACAACATTGATGGCTTGAGCAATTTATTAAATTGATTTGTTTTAAGTTTTGATATTGAAATCCTCTTTTCTAAAATGTTTTTCTCCCTTCAGTTTAAGCTGTTAGATTTTAACAATTACCTCTTCCCATGCTCCTTTGGTGTGCTTTAAAGTTTAATCCAATGAGTAGATTGGATGTGGCCGGGCAGGGCTTGTGAAAAGACTTGATTAGGACAGGGCAGCGCAGTGTTATGTTTCAGGGGCCCATGCTCTGGGTCCGGGCACCTCAATAAGGGTCAGTCTGACTCAATAGGGGTCACTTCGACTCAAAGGGGCCGGAATGACCTGAGACCTCGCATCTGTGATGGGGCAGTGGTCAGCGGAAGTGGAAGCTGATGTTTTCTGTTGAGAACAATGCCTTTTTTTGACCATGTCATTCTTATTGACATAATTGGAAGCTATGTCCAGCTGTCTGACTGTTTCTCGTCCAGTATGATTGGTCCACATGTTGGCCGCTGCAATCTCAGTAATCATATTTTCATGCTTGCCTTATTTCAACTCTGAGTTGAACATTTTATTGATTATTTATGGAAAGCAATCAAATTATCATTGTTTACATCAAATAGACTATACATAGGACAAGAGATAAAACAGTGTGCAATCAAATTTTACAACTAAAAGGAACATCAATTGCTGTCAATTGAAAGATTGAAGCCAAGACACATCATTCAATAGCGTTCATAGTTTTCTCATGAAAGTTCATATTTGCACACAGGACATCAAAACATTCGAAGTCACTATTTTTGTGACAGAATAATAAAGGTAGAATGTTTAATATATATATATATTTTTATTATTATTGAGGACTTAATACCTTTAAACACAAAGACTTGCTGCTAATGAGATCAAAGATCACAAGACTATTACATGTGACACAATAGGTGTACAGTCTCCCCCTATGAATCAACACCATCACAAAGTACACTGCCCACAAACAATACACCTCAGTGAACAGTGCACAGCACTTCAACATTACCTCATGTATTGCCCAACAGCTATCTAATGCCTTATTCTAATAGCCTTCCTTCCTCCCTCCCTCCCTTTGCTGGTTGAATGGTCTAGTCCACTCAGTGGTCACTCAGCAGACCGACCCATCTAGCCTCTGGCCATCTGTGAAGGAAGGCTAGCTGGACAGTGGTCAGGGGTCAGTGACGTAGAGGCTTATGTAATTTTCTTCTTGCTTCACAGGCCAGGCTATCGGCCATTGCTGATTGTGGACGCTTAGCTGGGCTGGAGGAAGAACATTCAAACTTGCTGCAGGATTTGCTCTCAACAGGTATGTCTGGATACTATGCATTTGTACACATAGTCAACTTTTTAAATCTGGATACTGTGGTTTTGTAGAGAATTGAATTTATGAATTTTTCATTAGCTGTGTTGTAATGTCAGAGAGTGGAGCTTGATGGGCTGATCACCGTCATTCTGCAGTGGTGCAGTGTGATGAGCTGGTGAGCTGTGAGGTGTGGGTCAGAGCTGGACACTCTGAGCTGTTTGAGAGGAATTATTCAACGTATTTATTACACCATAGGAAAGATAAAGGCTAGATCCTAATATTTGTATTATAAGGATATATACACCGAAACTACATTATAGCGTTAGGAGACGTTGTACATTCATAGAATTTAATCATGATACTTTGACTATGAGTTGAAATTGTGTTTGTTGCATTATGATGTCACACAGCTGACCTTGGAATGTGTATTAAACAATGACTAAACTGAGAATAGGAAATAGTGTGACAGTCAGTTGACAGTTAATTGTTGCATATAAAAACAATTCGTTGGTATGTATTTCCAGGTCATATGATTGAAAACTCTTTTATTTTGAAGTTATGTTGAGTGTTTATGCTGTTTCCAAAGGATTTTCACAGTTTCATTTTTAAATAATATTTAATATAGTTTTCAATAATGATTTAAATTTCCCAATCTTAACTGAAACACAAATCTGCCCAATGTGCCCATACAAATGATAAATGATATCTTAAGAACAGGAGATATCCTGGATAACAACTTCTTTCATATGATTATGTATGCCACTTCTAAATGCCCTTCAAAGACCCAAATTATTTCACACATTAGCCAGAATAATGTACAAATTATATTGACACAAACAAGAGTTTCATCCTGCACCAAGACCGTGTTGTTTATCTTCACACTGAGTAGCGCATGTGTCATAGTTGCCTATAAGCTGCCCCAGCTAGCACCTGCATTGTGCTGTATGGTAATTAAAACTGTGGGACTGCACAGCCGTCTCAGCAGGTGGACACAAGTCCAAGCGGTCACTAGTTTATGTCCAGCCGCTCCCAGCAAGCTGTATCTTGACCGGTTGTTAACACGGATGGTGTGGATTATTGGGGGATGTGTCCACCCTTGAGACCTGACAATACCTTCACACAAACCTACCTGCTTGAGGAAGGGAGAGAAGGCTATGTCAGGGTCTTGTGTAAATATCTCTGCAACACAATACCTCTCGTTTCTATCCAGCTCTTCTCGTATTTTGACAGCTAGGCGGCCTTGAAAGCATTGAACAATTAGAGAAGAAAACATTCAATTTAAAAGCAAGGATGTATTCATTTTGGTTTCAGATTTAAGATCTTGAATTGTGTATATATCTATATCAGGGTTATGACATGACCAGGGAAATAATGTTGGATATTTACTTGTGGACCTTTTGCTTTTGTCATATTGGTGGATACTGTGTATTCTGTTTATCAATGTGAATTGTGATGTTTTTTATCTAACAGTTTAACTTCTGCAGTTATTAGTGACAAACCTGAATGGTCAATATCCAGAAATCATAACCTGTTGGCCTGAATATAATCAATCAATATTGAATAGCCAATAGTGCATTAGCATTAGGTGGCAACATTTCTGAATTTTGATTGTTTATTAGTTTAGCTTGAAATTACAGAAACCATAGTTCAATTACTTCACTTCTGGTCTACTTTCTGAATGAATAATGAAGTCTGAAATAGATTGTGAGATTATTTTCATGCAATTCAAATAAATCTTATGGAATTGACTTATGGCTTTTGGATTGGTCTAAGGGACGTGGTCTTTCTTTATACTGATTATCTATGTCACAAAATAACATTACAAAAAATCGCTTCATTACAATGTGGCTAAACAAGTTCTTGTCAATGAGAAAGTACATGAACTGGATTGTTGAAGACTCTTGATACAAACCTCACAGGACCAGGAAGTGAGATGTGGACTGAGTAGATACTGGTGCTCAAGAAGCATGTCATCTGAGGAGTCTGGATACATGAAGCTGTAGATGTGTGATTAGCCGTCTCAAGGACTTGGAACAGGAAGTGGTTGAGAGCTGAAGGATCAGGGTGATGAGAAGTCAATCTCTCTATTTATCACTTCCAGTAACTGTCTGCATCATTCTATAATCATTGTCTGAAAGTGTAGATTGGACCAGGCTTATCCTTTCATCATTGTGGGAAACCATAGACTGGACCAGTGATTGTCTGCATTATTCCATAACCATTATCAGAAGCCCATGATTGGACATGTTTGATTGGGATTAGAAGTGACGAAGCTTGAAGTGACATGAAGAGGATGTATAGAGCAGTTGGTGTATACATGTACCAGTGATTGCTTACATTCAAGCTGAAGGCCAACAAGCCGTTCCAGGTTCATATGCATTGATTTTTTTGCCTGAAAACGTTGATTACAGCCTTGAGCCTTGAGATCTTTACTGTTAAACTCATCTGTTCATCGGATCTGAAAATAAGTCACATTTCTTCTTGAATGTATTGTTCATTGATATTTCAAAATCTTGTTTATTAAGCATTTGTCTGCACTCTTTATGTACTACGTTACTACGAGACCAAGATTTGAAATGGTCTGAATCCAAGACTTCTACCAACTGAGCAAAAGGGATAAATCACAAGCACATGCTAGTGATGATGCTACCGTTTAATGTTTGTCCCATCCTGCCACTTTAATTTTCCAAA
Source organism: Gibbula magus (assembly GCA_936450465.1). NCBI lineage: Eukaryota > Metazoa > Mollusca > Gastropoda > Trochida > Trochidae > Gibbula > Gibbula magus. Next base: position 29,272,337 of record OW388297.1, read on the forward strand.
GAGATACTTAAAGGGAAAAAAGCATGTATCTATGACCAGTCCTAAAAGCATTTGTCTAAAAGGTGTAAGTTATCAAATTACTTGTTTACATGAAGAATCAGTCGCCCTTTATAGGGTTAGAAACAATACCACTTCCTTCACTTCAAAGATATGATAAATGTAGTGTATATTTAGGGGCTGGACTCAAGTTGCTGATAAGCAGCCTGGGCCCTAGCTTGTATCAGCTGGACTGTGTTCAGGGTTCTGTATTCAATACTATTGGGGGAGCAGTTTGATAATTTGTTTTAAAGGTTTTGTATAAATTGATGAAAGACTCATTTGTGTATAGCTGCATAGTTATTGTTCTCTGATAACGAAAATTGCTAGACAATAGCAAATTGCAGGACAGGACAAGTTAGTGCATTAAATTCGGAAACTGTCATGGCCTGATTGTATTTGAGGAAATACGGTATATAGAAGCTGAGTATGAGTCCATGTTTAAGCTGCAGACTAAGTAGTGTCCAGTTAATGTCCAGTGTTGGGTCAGGGAGTGGACAAACAAGGACCGATGAGCTGGACATCTCATGTATTGACCTTCTGTCTGGACAGGTCTGGTCTGGTCAGGGGCTGGACACCACTCTGACAGTGTGTATACATCTGAGCCACTATGTAAACTGTGCTCAGTGCTGCTAGAGAATGTCATACATTGGGGACAGTGGACACTGACTTAGAGTGTCTGAAATATCTTTATTTTGTTAAAAACGGGATAAAAAAAAATAATTTGTCCTCATTAGATACTGAAAAGTAATCTCTGAGGAATTGGATTCTCAATATCAAGAAGAAGTCTAATTTATGCAATTCAGGATACTGTAAATCTCAGTTCTGGTTCTGAAATAATGATTTAGAGCCCTGTGTGACAGTCTAGCTAAGTTGTTTTATATTCTTAGTTTTCTCTGTTAGTATTTATCAATTTGAAGAATTCAAATCCTGCTGTCAATATTATATGAACAAGTGTTTGATATGATTTCTGAGAAACAAGTGTAAACTTTTCATGTTATCAAAGATGATGGGGAACCAAGTTGAATAATACACATAAGAAGGCAATATCTATGTTCACAAGTACTTATATGAAGTTTAAGACTCTGTTAATATTTATCTCATATCAATGACAGTCTTGTCTATTCAACTTGTCCTTCAGTCCCTGCAATCATTACTTTAAACACAATCAACAATTTAAATAGAATCAAATTGAATTGGTGTTCAGTAAATGTAATAACCTTTGTTAGTTAGGTTTTGATCTTTGAGTAACATCAGCTACTGTTTCACCCATCTGTCAGTGAGTGACTTGTCTGTCTACTAGTTATTTAAAGTGACTGTCCAACAATATCAGAGAATAAGGCAATAGTACCAGATGATAAAGAAACAATACCAGGGAATAGAACAATACCAGCAAGAAAGAAAGAAAAGGTACCAGGATAAAAAGCAAAAGTTACAATATCAATGAATAAAGCAACAACACCAGAGAATAAAGCAAAAATACAGGGTATAAAAGCAACAAAACTAGAGAATAAAGCAACAACACCAGGGAATAAAGCAAAAATACAGGGTATAAAAGCAACAAAACTAGAGAATAAAGCAACAACACCAGAGAATAAAGCAAAAATACCAGAGAATAAAGCAAAAATACAGGGTATAAAAGCAACAAAACTAGAGAATAAAGCAACAATACCAGAGAATAAAGCAAAAATACAGGGTATAAAAGCAACAAAACTAGAGAATAAAGCAACAATACCAGAGAGTAAAAGACTTCAAGCAACAATACCAGAGAATAAAGTAACAGTACCAAGGAATGAAGCAACAATACCAGAGTGAAAAAAAAACCTATTAATTAAAGCAACAATACCAGAGAATAAAGTAACAATACTAAATAATTAAGTAACAAAACTAGAGAATAAAGCAACAACACCAGAGAATAAAGCAAAAATACAGGGTATAAAAGCAACAAAACTAGAGAATAAAGCAACAACACCAGAGAATAAAGCAAAAATACCAGAGAATAAAGCAAAAATACAGGGTATAAAAGCAACAAAACTAGAGAATAAAGCAACAATACCAGAGAATAAAGCAAAAATACAGGGTATAAAAGCAACAAAACTAGAGAATAAAGCAACAATACCAGAGAGTAAAAGACTTCAAGCAACAATACCAGAGAATAAAGTAACAGTACCAAGGAATGAAGCAACAATACCAGAGAGTGAAAAAAAAACCTATTAATTAAAGCAACAATACCAGAGAATAAAGTAACAATACTAAAGAATTAAGTAACAATACTAGAGAGTAAAGCAACAATACAAGGATATAAAGCAAAAACACTGGGTATAAAGCAACCGTGCTAGGTTTTATGGTCAGACCCTGATACAGATCAGTTTAACCCACAGGTTTACCCTACCCCCATCAATTAAGGTTGCTTGACTAGACAATAAAGTCCTCTGAAATCTTAGATTGCTTGATTAGTCACAGCTTATGAGCTTCTGTGTGTTATTAACTCGTCATTTCCTGCAAATTGGACCTGTATTTTGGATCTTTTTGTTCAATATTGATTGTAATTTCAAGTTCCTGACTGTAAATACAAGGGTGTGACAATTTAACAAATTCTTTGCCCTTCGTTGTCATTGAAAGTATTGATGCTTGTGCTCTAAAATATTGCAATGTGAAATGAATATTTAATTGATATGTTTTATGCTTTTACAAGGAGGTTAATGATTTGTTAAAGGTCAATATCTTTTTTGTAAAAGATTAGATATATTATGTATCAACAGATAGACAATGACAGTTATTTGTTGTGAAAAATAAATATTTCTTCATTATCATTGTCCGTCTGATTTCATTTTAATGAGTAGGTAGATTGAATTTCATTAACGTATGAAAGGCAAAACATGATACATTTTACACTTTAAAACTTATCAAACGTTTCACTTATTTAGTGATATTTTTTTTTTTTAAAGGAACATTTTACAATAACCATTCATCATTTATTTTTGAAACTTGACAATTTGAAATAGATTTAGATAATTAAGGATAATTGAAATCATTATTTGAAGTAGGTGCTCTGTAATGAAGCTTGTTCACATTTACTCACCCTAGCAGTCTGCATCTGCAAATCTTGGTTTGAATATGTTATGATTAAACAACTAAAATGTTGATACATGACCCCTTAAACATTCACCTTTTAATGGTGGACATTTTAATATCCTCAGCATCCTTTTTGCAGATCTAGTTGCCAATTAAACACCAAGAGAAAACACTGATTTGTTTTGAACTTGATTTTTAATCTTCTTTTCATGTCTGTCATGTTAGTGAAACCACAGACTGCTTCAAGATCAAACAAAAATACATCCTAAGATCAATCACATTTGCCTTGTTATTTTAATAAATGGATAAAGAAGAAGAAGAAAATTAGCCTAAAGCAAGATGTGATTAAGTTGAAGAAGAAAGACTTTGAAGACGAAGGGTGTAGGTTGAGATGATTAGCTGATAATCAGGAGGTCTAATGGACACGGCACATGTACTCTCAATATGGTCAGTTAGCACGGGTCTCAAGGTACGTTCTATTTATAGAGGCATGGAAACAACTGGACAGCCATTACAGATCACGGGTCAGATCCTATACATGTAGGTATATTGTAAATGTAGTATACAGTAAGTTGACCCCCTCATTACGGACAATCTCCCAAGGAGGCGGCTATCATGCCCAGTCGGTAGTTTCCCAGTTTGGTGTCAGATGCCTCAATGCCTGGTTGGGTGGTGCCGTGACCTCATTCCGTATTGTTTCTCCTGCTATTGATTGTTGCTGGGGTTTGACCTAGTTTCTTAATGCTCTAGGACTAACCTATATGCAACTAGGTCAGAGTGATAGGTGAGAGGAGGAGGACAGATTCTCAGCTAAACGAGAGAAAGTCACAAGGTAGGTGTCATCTTCACATGTGCTGTTTGTTTGTTGTTGTTTGGCTGTCATCCTAGGCTAGTTTGTGTCATGTGAGGAATTGTGAGAAAGGCAAGGAGGGAAAATTAGGTTGACCCAATATTTGGCTCCATTTGACCTAATTCTGGGAAATATTTCCTGAAGTAAAGCTGATGTTTACATAAAATATTTTTATCTTATTACTAAAAAGTCAAATGTTTTTATTGTTTTGGTTTCAATTAGATTTTCCATGTTTCTGTTATGAGATTTTCCAAAATCTATAGTGTAAAGAGCAGAATGATTTGATCTTTGAAACTGTTTAATCTTTGATGTTTGATTGTTAATTTTCCTATTTCTTGGATAAAGTTGATGTGTTATGACAGAAATGCTTTGTATAAATTTGTTGGTTCTCAACATTGAGAATTCAAAACTATAAGGTAATAGACTTGAAAAAATATTTGTTAAAATTTTCCCAATATTTGAAAATGACTTAACCGTCAAACCACATAAACATGTAGAATGTTTATCATAAAGTTCAGTAAATGCTAAAAGCAACAAGTAAGACGTCAGTATTGCTGGACCATCTGTGGATTGATCTACTTTCTCTGCTGGAATCTGGAGTAACACGGTCAAAGGTCAATCAGAAGCTATTGGCTGACAAGTGATGAAGAAAACGGAAATCTGTGGGCTATCAGCTGTTGGAATAATGAGATTGATCACACATATTGAATAAACACCTCCCTCCCTCTGTTCTGATCTATAACACCTAGAGATTCTCAAACAGATAACATGCTTTGCTATAGGTGTGATATCAGAACATAAGGTTAGTGAGATTAATGGAGAAAATTGTTTGTACAAAGGATTAAGTATATTTGATATATAACAAAATCAGTTGAATTTGTAATAACTATTTTTAATATTTTTATATATTTTATTGAACTTATTAGTCACATCACATCAACTCAAAAACCTCACTGTAGTTGATGGACCTTGGTTGAGGAACCGCGTTAACATGAGCAAATTAATTAGATGAGAACAGTACAGGAACTTCCAGTAGCATTTAGAAGCTGTCTACATAGAGGAGATGTATTCAGGATTCTGAATTGTTACTAATCAAAACAGGGGAAATAATGATAATGAGAAGTGGGTTTTAATCTTTTTTTTTTGAAAAAAAAAACCACCAGAGAAATATAGTTGATATAACAATTTCATTTAAAATTTGAAAAAGACCATTTGAAGTAAAGGTCATAGATCCACTGCTTTTGTGTCATCTGAAATAATAATAAGATAAAACCATTTTGGTTTTTAGTTTCAGTTCTTTACTGCTCATTTTGGAATACTTTTTAAATTATTTATTAAAACTTCCTGGCCAAATGTTTTGATTATCTCCTACAACTTATTATTTTTAAAATGGCATTTACTTTTATTCAACCTTTTGAAGATTTTTTATTTATACACATGTCTGTCTGATGTTGTAAAGTTATGTGTTGAAAATTTCATATATTTTTATTACTGAAATACAAGTAGAAACCTATCTAGGATGAAAGATTCAAGTTAAATATTTGTTAATATCAAATAATAAATCAATACAAAGACCCCGAAAGAGAACAGATACACAGTTGATTGGTGACAGACTGACAGCAGCTCATCAAATCTAGAGTTAGTGTCAAGTATGGACTAATGTGTATATCTCAGACAGGGAGCTATTGTTGTGTACTGACCACTTGGACAATACCTCCACTGTCTCATGGTCAGTCAATCATTGTTTGTCTCTTGAACACAGTGTGACAATTTCATGAAATATGTGTAATTATAATTTTGAGATTACGGAATTCTGATTCATGTAGCTTTCATTTTAAAAAAAATATAAATGTATGTTTAATGTCTTTTAATGACTGAGTTAGAGTCTAGCTAGCTAGCTGTAATGGTCAGTGGATTCATGTGTCAGAATGAGCTGACCATGGTGGATGTTGGATTGTGTTGAGATCTCAATGCCAGCTACATACCAGTACAAGTCTACACATACAAGCATGGCTGGAGCTACAGTGTGGACTCCAGTCAGTTGTGGGTTGAGGATATTAGTTGTCATGGATTGTAGGATCTATTTACAAAACATTAATTGGTGAACTCAAGTTATATGAAGATTATAATAATTAATATTGTAGTTGATGTAGTGTAACAAGATCAACACCCCCTTTAGCTCTTCAGGGTCTCCTTTCACAAAACAACCTTTACTAAGGTTCACATTAATTCCCATTCTTTAACATTGCACTAAAGTTACCTTATATTAGTGACACCTTAGTGCTTTGTGAAAGCGGAACCAGGCCTTTAAGGTCGGCATAAGGTTGTGATCAAGGCAGGTGCCAACTTCCTGTGTCCTTTCACTTTTGACATTTGCTACTTCTCCTCCAAAACTTGGAGACTAAGTTTGTAAATTTGTTACTGACCTTCCTTCAATATGGGCATGGCAGGGTGTTCACCCTCAAACCTTTTTGACAACTCTCAAGAAACCAGTAATGCTAGGGAGATAACACTTTGAGAATGTCATCATTGTTGGAATGAGACAAAGGTTATAAATTTCAGCATCCAACTTCCAAAAATAAGGCTACGGAAGGGTTGTTTTTTTAAAGTTGTTCACCCCCTATAAAAACTTTTATAACAGTTGCATTGGTTTGTTAATAATCCTTCAAATAATGCCTAGTTTCATGTCTCATTTCATTTCATGACCTTGCACACTAGCTCAGCTAACTAGTGATTCTGTGTATTCACTATTGGTGTTCAGACCCCAGTGTATTGGTGTTCAGATCCCAGTGTATTGGTGTTCAGACCCCTGTGTATTGGTGGTGAGACCCCTGTGTATTGCCTCGCAGCTGTATATATTGATGCAAATGATAAATAGCAAAAAGTGTAATCTTCTTGTTGTTAATCTCTCATCAGGTATATAACCTATATAACATTACTCTGTATATCATCATTGCTTGTTAACAGTGTGAAAACCTTTATAACGAAACGTTGCTCTCTTATATAAAGAAGTTGTCTCTCGATAAAGACTTGTTATAATATGTGTACAGTCAAGCCGCGATAGTCCGGCCACCGATAATCCGAATCTTGCAGTGTCAGAACGGTAGCAAGCTGTAACCAAACTAATATCTATATAAACTCATTAAATGTTGATTCATTAATCCGTTGATTCCGTTTCAGAATCTGAACGTCAATAAGCCGTAACGGATTAGTTAATTACACCTATTTCTACTTCATTAATCCGGTGACAAGTGATCATCACACTGATTGTATCGGTAAACTTCAATGACAGTGGATTGACACGAAATTGAGCGTGTCAGTAGTTTGTGATTTTAATAAATTGTTATGTTTTACATTGTGTGTCAGTTGTTTGTGATTGTTACATATTGAAATTTCTCATTTTGTGTGATAGTTATAAATATCCAGTGTGTCAAAGTCATTTGATATTCTAAATACGTTCTTGTCTGTCTGTAGATTCAAAGGTAATCAACTCCATCTTGTTCAATTCATTTCTGTAGTCCGAACATTTCACTATCCATATGTTTTTAATGAAAAACAGAAGCGTTCAGATTATCGAGGCCTGACTGTACTACAACTTTTAAAATAACTCTCAAACAATTTAACAAAAGCACAGTAAAAAAAAAATGTGAAGTAATCTATTCTTATGATAATAATTCTTGAGTCGTCACAGACATCAACAAGACTAATCCAGACATTTGTATATGGAAGACTTTTGGTCTACCTGGATGACATGTAGGTATGATGTACAAGCAGGTGAGTATGTAAGTATGTATGTAGACATGACGTAGATACCCGCAGGTAGATATAGAGAGGGAGAGTAGCCCGAGGCGGTCAGGCAGTCTCAACACACAGCCTCGGCCAAAAGGTCAGGTTGGACTTTAGCAGAGAAATTTATATCCATTTCATAAGCTTTTCATGTCCTATCTGTCAATCTGGAGGGATGTATGTTTCTGTGAGGAGATACAAACTGCAGGGCTTCTGTAGAGACTGTGCACATAGTTGAGGTGTGTTTGTGTGTCTTTGAAACTATATTAAATTTCACTCACCATGTTGATTCTGATGGGAATCTCCTGATGTCTGATATTTCTCTGTCTGTCTGGTTGTCTCTCTGTTTCCCCCTTTAAATGAACTGTTCACTCCATGGTTATCTACAACTCTAATATTTAGTCTCTTAGTCAATTACATGGATCTGTTCAAGTATATTAAGAGCTTGATGAAGAAGCGTGCATGATCCTTTGGATAAAGTTTTCTTAAAGGCAATAATATTTTGTTCTTAAACAAAAATTAGAAATTGAATTGATGAATGTCTCAATGGTTTATGAGAATTATATTTAACAATTCATGAATGTGATATTTCTTTTGGAATGCGATATGAATATCTTATTGACTGAAGAAAGAACACTGTTCATATTGTAAAATATTTCTGACAGGTAGTGATTTGGTAGCTCCTGAATCCTTTAGATAAATAATCAAGTACCTTCACAGTTGAATATGGCAAGACATGGTTTCCATGAAAAAAACTCTTCATGTCAAAGTATGATAAGTAGTTTCATCAAAACCTTTAGTTGTGATGAACATATTCCCAATGTTTCAAAAATGATTCTCCAATCTAGACTTAAAACTGAGATTGAGATTTGAAGGTTTCACAGGGATGGGAAGTTTGAGTCGATCATCTGATATCTTCCATTTTTGTTGGCCTGGGTAGTGTGTTTTCTTTAGATCTTCAACCTGGTGCGTTATAATAAATAAGGGAAGATTTTTCTGATAGTTTCTTCATATCTATTTTTTAGTCTGCAGTCATTGTCCCGCCACTCTCTGCATATATGATGTCCATTGTCCAGTCTGCAATCAGTGACTTAGTGATTACACATTAATGTTAATGTGGGCGCCAGCACCTAGAGAGTTGGAGCTGTTATACCACAGTCTATAGATTTGATTACAAGTGTCATCTCTCTGTATAGGGTGTAATCAAGCTTACCACTCTCATTGCCTGCACTCAGTCTATTTCAACTCTGCCCACCAACTAATTATAGCTCTAATCACTAATTCATCGCCACATTTATCAAGTGTCTGTGGGTATGTGGGCATTGTGGTTCAAAAAGTGTCCTTTTAGAAATAATGAAAAATCAAAATTGCTTATTAAATCGGGTTTCACTATCATGTCTTTATATTAATATACTGATGTATTATTATCCCCCTGGCATATAATGCGGGAGGGTATCAGGGCTGCCAACTTGTACACTTTTGGAGTATTTTGTACACTTGCCAGTCCTAAAATATGGTTGTACACCAATGTTGCAAATTGTACACACCTTCTTTGGAATTAAAACAAAAATCATTTAATAAATGTCTGTATGGAGTAATGGAGTTCTGAACTATTACAGAGTTAAATTATAACTAAGTTTCAGAGTAAACTCCAGTAAACAAAGTAAGACAAAGATAATTGTTGTCAAACTAGAGCATGATATCTTACTGACTTCATCAATTTGTACAAAATTGCTGTATATCTACACATAACCTGACAGGTGGGTAGGCAGCTCTGGGATATAGCCGTCTGTCCATCCGTCTGTCTGTGATCACATTGTTTTTCTGTAGTAGTACTTAAAAACAACTTGACCAATCTGCAAAAAATTTGGTATACTGCCTCCCTATATCATGTATTTTGGGATATGAACTTTCTTTTTTTTTATTTTGAGCTCATCAGGTCTGTTTTTAAAGTTTCTTTCTGGAGCATATGTCTTAAGTTTGGGGGAAAGATACGTCTGTTTTTATAAGCATCAACATCTTTTTAGTTTTAATAATATACCGGTACTGCTAAAACTGATCATTCAACTTACCGGTACTGGTATGTGGGGCCGTGGGGATAAGCCGTCTCTCCTGATGGCTCTTCTTATTAGTATTTCTGACAAACAGTTATTTTCAATTGATCGTCCTCTTTGATATAGTCATTAACATTCAGTCTTAAGACATTTAACTATAAAATTCATGTTTTCAACAGGCCTCAAAATAGCAACCAATTAGGGGCATTTTTTTCAGTTTGCTCCCTGTAATTTTTAGTTAGGAGCACATATGCTCCTTGGCAAAATTTGGGGGTCCACTTAAAAAATTGGGTTTCTTCACCAAACCATTATCCATCACAAATGGGTATTGAAAATTACCTAGTTTATAGTTTTCTGCTTGTATTCATCAATTTATAGGTAATTTTAGCAATCTCCTTTTGTATGTGCTCCTTGAAATTGAAGATTATAATTGTACAAGTGTGTCCGCTCCTTGAACAAATATTTACTTTGAGGCCTGTTTCAAGCTTGATCTTAAAGATTTGTTTTTTAAAACTTTTAGCTAAAAGTTAAAATGTTCATAACATGTTGCCACTCAATTATTACAGTGATAACATCTTTTCTCAAACAAGAGATATTGCATTATTCATGTTAAATGTTAATGAAAAGAATTTGAGGAAAATATTATTAGCAACAAGCATTTGGTCATATTTGAAAAGTTGTCGACATTCATTATTGCTGTAAATGGTATATTTAGAGATAGGAAGTTCAGATAAAAGTAATTAATCTTTCATTTGATGACAGTTACGTGGACATCATTATTCTTTGTGGTTGACTTACAAAACAATATTGGCTTGAAAAGTAACAGGAAGATACTGCACCATTCTGAACAGACTTGTTGACAGGATTCTTTAGGAACAGAAACATTCAGATACTAACGTGTGAGATGTTAAGTTATTGTGAATATTTGAATAAACCTTCTAGTAATACATTTCCATGGTCATTCAACTAGATGTGATAAAATATATTATATTAGGCTTTATTTAGTCTTTAACAAGAATCTTAGATATGATTTAAATGGTTCTAGGTTTGTCACATTGCACCCTCAATTCGATTCAAAGTGTTTGATTCGATTAAACCTAAGTCGAAGTAAAAATGTTTTCATTCATTTTATCAAACTTGTTAAATTATAATTGAAAATGAATAAAACCCCTTATGTTTGCAATTGAACTGATAAATGAAATGAAATGAAACAAATAAAATGAATCATCAATATCAATGTCCTGTGTCTTGTGAAATCTGATTTGCTGCTGCCGGAGGCTGTACACATGCCTGTGTGAGTGATATTGCTGGACTCACTTGGTCTGTCTAGTTCATGTTTTGACCAATCCACTGGATATCCAACTCATTTACTCTGAAATTAATTTATCTCTATCTGTTTGTTTGCTGAGTAAGAATACTTGAATAATAAGACACTGACAAATTGCTTGTAATTCTAGCTGTCCAATGAGAAACCTTGCACTTGTACTCTGTATTGATCTTGTTGCTCTTGGTCATCAAGCTTTCTTCTTGCAAGTGTTGTTGTCAGTTGGATGTTCTCGTATGATTATCTGACTGGCTGGTCTTGAAATGTTAGAAGCAGTACTACCGTAACTAAATAAGTAAGGAATTCAGTACATAGGAAATGGAATAACTGATAAACAGTGAACTATTCACCAGATTCTTCGCTTATATTTCATATTGGTTCTCCACAGTGAGAGTAATGGTCACGTAGAGTTTTGTGATCTTGAAGTTTATGGTTTCTTTGAATCACTTCTCTACCTAACTGTAAGCAGGACTGAATGAATTCTAGTAACTTGAAATAATTGTTAATTTCTCATGGTCTCATGCACCGACACTGTGAAATTGTGGTGAAAACTATTTAGTTTCGTCTTCAACAATAATGAATGCCTGCTGATCTTCAGAGCCCATGGCTCTATTTAATGAACTTGGGTACATGCACACTATACCAAAGGAGATAAGGAATACTTATATAGAGGTGGCAAGTAATTTTGAATGAAGAAAGCATGCATCACCATAATGACTTTTTTCAATGGCATTTAGAAGTTGGTTAGATGAAGGAGAAGAGTTTAATTGATATACAACTTCTTTATTGCAGGAGTCAAAATGTACAACTGTGAGTTTCAGTATAACATTGTACCCGAACTTGCAAATACATATCCATTTAAAACATATCCATTTCAAAATATAAGTCTTAAATGTCTCTGTGCAGCAGACTGCTGATCCTGCCGAATGTGTGAGCATAACAGTTATCTATCACTGTGTTGTGTACACCAACCCTGGTATATAGCTAACTAACTGTACATGAAGCTACAACACCTTGTTACATTGTGCAAGCACTGTACGCTCTTAGTGTTCCTTGGTGTTAAATAGCTCCCCTCATAATCTCACATAGAATGGAGTGTTATGTAATTTCACTTGACCTGCTGATATAATCCATGGGTCACTCATCGGTCAGATCTGTCAGTGTGGTATAAATAGCCCAGCATGAAGGTTGTTAACCCACATATAGCCCACTCACTCTGCTCAAGTGTTAACTGTGCCTCAAATCGGATTTATTTTAATCACAATATGGGCTTTATGTTTCGTTCATAATTTCATAACTCCCGGAATATACACTGATATCAAGGTTTGTCTTTTGTTTTTATTTTGGTAATTTTCTTTTCATGACTATGAATATTTTTAAAAAGTTGATCAGTAAATTCGGATTCTTATCAAATGAAATAAAGATATTAAATTCTGATTAATCCAAATAAGATTGTTTCAATTATCTATTCTATAAATTGTATTGTAAGGAGTCAAAACAATTTTACAAATTTACGAATCTGCCAATATGAATCTTGGAATATGCCAATAAAAATAGAATGTACAAGAAAGAGTGTCAAATGTTAACAGGATGAAAAACCAAAATCCTGAAATATGAAATGAATTAAAATTTGGTTTCAAGCTGTTAGTGTAATGAAATAAAATGTGATAATGTTTCATTCCCAACTGTGGATTGATTGATTTGCTCTGTTATTGATTGGGAGATTGAGTTATTGTGATCTGTGTGGAGAACAACCTGACACAGCAATCAGTCACACGCACTGACCATTGGAGATGGATGGTCACCAGTCACTGGGGGTTAACGTATAGACAGACATATTTCAAGTGAATGTATATGGGTGAATACTTCAGACAGTAAAAGATTTCTGAAGAAAAAAATAGACCAACGAAAAGTTAACTGAAAAAGTCGAATTTCTGAAGTGACATGATTTAAGAATAATCAAATGGTTGTGAGAATTTTCTAATTATATTTCCCCCGAGATAATTATTGTGCTAAATAAGAACAAAAGTTATGAATAAACTATATATGGATAACAACTTAAAATTCGTGATATGGTGTTTATGAATAAAAGAGTTGTTATCCATATAATTTTCTTGATTCTTGTCGTTCCAACTTCTAAAATGCATTTTAATAAAGCTTGATTAGAAGTTGTTATCTAGACCACTCGTTCATATCTAATTTTCAACTTTTAAATGCCATTCAAAGAAGTTGTTGTGATAAACTTTGCCACCATTATTCACGAGGGACAGATAATTTGTAATTCTGAGCACCACGTTTTATAGAATTTCATTTCCTAAGACTGTTTTTGCATAAAAATAAAAGGGTTGAAATATGGACAAACTTTTGCTTTCATACCTTGCATGATAGGAAGATGGCACTGTTTTACATGATGGTTAATGACAGCACATCACAAAACCTACTGTCACACTGGTCCAACTAACAATCCTTGCTGCTTTCTCTTTCAAGTTGTGTAAATTTAGCCAAGCAAAAATTGGGGGAGCATTTATTCCTGTTGCTCATCACACACACACAAGGACTACATGGATAAAGAAACAAACTGATCTTAATAACTTGTTGTTTAAAACTTTATTAAAAAATTATTGATTATGAGAGATGATGAGAGGACCCAAATACATTACAGATAATTATATATAGTATTTCTTACTGAATTATTAATGACTTATCCCAGATTTCACAATCTGATATATTGATGTCAGAGCATTGGATTGATTTAGTGGGCGTCGACGATTTGACAAATGTGGAGCATAAAGCTGAATGGACATATAGACAGCATTAGACTTATACTTGGGTAATGGATTGACTGAACAGAGGACTGCAGTCGGTTAGAGAGACTGAGTGACAGTGGGAAAACAACCTGGCATGTTGGGCTGCCATTACACGACTAATCCTTCACAATCAGCATAAACAAGCACATTATTCTCCTTAGTATTGACTGTAACAACAAACATCTTGTCGGCGCTGATCGAAGAATGCTTTCCTATCAACTGCTCTTCAAGTGATTCTCTCGACCTTCACAAACAGTTGTGATTGAACTGGGTACATGACAAGGGGAGGTAATGAAATGATCGCCAACACGTTCTGCTTGTCTTGTCATCTACAGGACACTGTCAGCAACATTTCCATAATAAAACCAAGTTTGGAAAAAAGTTGAAATTACAAAAGCAGAGAAGTTAAAACAGTCTTCTAGATTAATTGAAATATGAAAGGAAAGGTTGAATTGATATGAAAAATATTAAATGTTTGTTCTTAAAAGAGAAAACCTGTGCTAAAAAAAGGATTTCCTAATAAGTATTGAACATATATTTGTAATACTTGAGTCAATTTCCGAGACATCTTTGTTTTCTTATGATGTACTATGAAAAAACTAAGATTTTGTTATGTCACTAGTGTAAATACATTTATAAATGAAACAACTGATACACAAACTCTGACACTTGACAAACAGGTAGCAGTTTATAAATTCCTTGTTTCAATGATCAAGTGATTATATAGGCTAAGAAAGAAATCCATGAAAGCCCTCAAAATATTTCAAGTATCCAACAATATTTGAAACTTCTCTCTATTAGCATTTCTTGTGTGTTCTCAAAATATATATCTCCCAAAATATTTCCATTAAGGACTGTAAACAAGGTGTGTTTGTCATACCTGAGAGGGAGACTCATTGTGTGCAGCAGATCCTCACACAGGGGCCCTCCGGCCCTCTATTGTGGCTTATAATGAGAGGGAACAAGAGGAGTAGAGCAAGACACTAGGCTTATACCTCACATGGAATTCACCTTTCTCTGTAAATATACCATAATATACTCAGTTTTCAAAGCTCTTATATGTGTTTCTCTGAGGAAAGAATTTGGAAAATTTTGTTCGGTCTTGAAGAATTAAGTATAAGCGTATTCTGATACTTACATGAATTGAGGACAGGTGTATTGATACATGGTGTACGTAATGATACACCTCTAAAACTTTAGCATTTGAAAATTAAAAAAAATAAAAATTTCATGTTCATGTCAACATCAATAAAATGACCTGCAATTTTTCATGACTGAGCATTTGCTTAGACCTTGGTACTCCATTCCTTCGTGCAAAATGTAGCTTCTCCTTACAAGTTTATTGCCACCTCTAAGTAAATGATTGTAGTGAATGGTATCTATCTATTGTATAAAGATAGTGTAAAACTTGACCCTGTATCTGCTGGTCTAGGATCAGCCAGGAGGATTTAGTATCTCTTGATGACCTATAGTCAGCAATGATTGTAGCCAACATGTAATGTCTAAACATTAGTTAATCTAATTTTCCCTCTTTCTTGTTTTAAAAAACATGATGAGTCTTGTGTATCACTTACTTCCCCTCCCCTTAGCGTTTACCATCAGTGATTTCAATGAATCATTGGTGTGATTTTCAACTTATCATTTGTCTGTCAATATTGTAGAATAATTTGGACTGAAACAGGATCTTCAATGCAACATCCTTCCTGTTTCAGCTCTACACCACTGCACGACCTTTGCTCTCCACGGATCTTCAATCAGTGTTTGAGTGGCGCCCTCTCTTGGCTTGGCAGGTATGTGAACACCAGGCTTGTTTTACCTTCTAGTATACATGCAAACATACATTTCAGCTGTTTGCTCAGAATTTAGAACAAAACATTTGCTCTTTCTACAAAATATATCTCATTCTTTTTGTGGCCTGTCTTTGCATTGGTGTAATTCAAGTAATTCTTGAAAATGTTGATTTTAGTAATTCTCTGATAATGATATACAAAGTTCATAAAGCCCATTTAATTTATTTTAAATATCAAGGACAATGCATCTTTCTTATTGGGACCAAATGATCAACAATTCTTCTACATATCATTTCACAGCAAGAACACAAGCTTTGTAGATATTCTAACAATGCAGATACAAATAGATGTCATAATTAAGAAGCAGAGTACTATTCAGATGGAGACAATACCATGTCCAATTCTCTGAAGCAAGGTTAATGTTGCACTCCCTACAGAGAATAAACTATTAGATTTACAAACCTGCATGCAATACTGCGGGATGATAAAACTTTATATTGGATATTCATCCATCTGATTAATCCTCAGCTCGGCAATAAATCTACTGGACATTGTGAATTATCTCATTTAGCCCGAAAACCATTATGGGATATTGAGTTATTCCGCTGATGTAGATTCTCAGTGTATTTCGGTCAGTGACTAAGATGGCGTCATTCCTATAGATATCATTCCCACATGCAAATAATGATGATGTATGCCATGTATAATGGACATGAATATTTATGCTTTACACCTGGTGACCCGGGTGATTAAGTCAGCTGTACATATGCAGGTTAATGGTAGTTAGCAAATTGACACAAGCTGCAACTATGTAACACGTGATGTGGTATGTACCGGTAATCTATATTGTTTTGTCATCAAACCTTTATTGTCTGATCATTAGTGCACTCACATTGATAAGAAAGGCTTCAATATCAAAACAAAAATAATAAACCCAAACAAAATATTTGAATGAATCAATCTCAACCTTTTGTAGATTATAAAATCGTAAATTGAACATCACATATTTCCACACCCACACCCAATTTATCAATGTTCAATACAATGACCGATTAACTTTCATTTTGTAGGTAAAAAAAAACATCTCCATCATTCAGCTCATTATGATTTACACTTTTGCTACATCCTAATTGATACGGACAGTATGTTTTGATCAAGATAATCCTTGTCAGTTGTCCTTCATTTCCTGCCAGGCCCTGATCCTGAATGATAATTTTCTCAAAAGACATTATCTGAATACTGAATTCAGCTAAAATACATGCCCTTTTGATCATGAACTATTAAAATGAGCCAAATAAAAAGAATCATAACTGCAAATTAACACTGTATTGACCTTGATATTTTTTTTAATGAAAATCAGGAATTGGTTGTGTGATACAAAAAAAGAAATGATTAATTAAGCTGACATCTCAAGAACAGCATGCAGTTCATATTAAAAGCTGATGAGATTTATTGACAATGTGTTCTCCGATTTTCTTAATTAACTCAATTTATTTGATCAACTCTCACAGACTTCCTTCCATCTGGCTGTAAGTACAGTACACCTGTGCATGAAATATGGTTCTCCAACACCATGTCTCCTGGAAAATTTACTATGAACAAGTAACATTTTTAGGTGTTGTTTACCTTTGTCATTTGAATCGTTAAAGTTATCGATTATGCTGTTTTAATTCGAAAAATTTCACAGCTTATTTCATACACTGTGTTCTGATTTTTGACACATGCTGGATGAGAGTCTGGTAGTGGAAGGTGAATGTGTATCAGTCCTGTGGGCTCCATTAGTGGAGAAAACTGATACAATGTAAATAGCAAAATTGATCTGCATCAACATGGAGTATACACAGAGCAGTGGCTGGACCAGCAGCTGACATGTAGACTTATGGGCACAGAGGTGGGGGGTGAGGGGAGAGGGGAAGGGAGTGGTATGGGGTAGTTTGATATGGGGGAGGGGGGAGAAGTTGAGTGGTCACTCATTACCACGATAAACAAACATTCTTCAAACCTGTGAGCAACCATTTCAGAGCCTATCAGTGAAGCACAGGTACGATGCTTTCTTAGGAAACTCCAGGAGATCAATGTTGTAAACAAGGAAATTGGAAAACTCTGTTTATTGCATGAAATAAAATGATTGACAACAAACATGCTCTCTCTGGGTTCAGAAAAAAGTTTTCATCAACATGGAGTGAAAATAAACCAGTAGATTGAGCAGCTGATGGTGTTAGTTTCATAGCTTGGACAGAAATCGTGGGGGGAGTAGAGGAATGTTGTGCTGAATGGAGGCGGTTGGTGAAAAAAAAATCAATGAAATTGATCAAAAGAGATTTACTGCTATTAATTGAAGATGGCTCATTGAAGTCTCCTGGAAGGCATTGTCATTTGAAGTCTGTTTGTGAGGTGATAAAACAACACAATTCTGACTTCTGACTTTCTGGTTGGTTAGAACAGAACATGTGTTTCTACTGCAGTGGGATCAGCAGGGGGAGGTTGATGGTCTGTGCAGACTAGACCAGGGAACGGACATCAAGATTGAAGCATTTGAATCCATTGTAAGTTGGACAACAAATCCAAGTCTGAAATGATTTACACATCATTTAGAGAGTGTTAGCAAGTCTAGTTCTGTCTCTATCTGAAGCTCATCTTCTCACTGGCCAGTCCGTAATTGGAAGGAAGAGGAACTCAATGAACATTCACAAATCTTATCTCGTCCTTTGCTTAAGCAGCTCATCATGTACTGCTATCAATTACTTTAATTGAAATCATTCTACTCTGGCTTATTTGGCCCGCAGGAGGATGTTTTGTTTTCCAATGGAATTTGCTGATTTTGTAGAATGATTGGATTTGTAGGTTGAACATGCTAAACCTTGGTCTCTGAATTCCTTTGGCTCAGTTGTTGTTAGTGGGAGTTTTATAGGCTTGGTAGACATTTTGTTAGTAATCTGTCCACGCTAGTGACGTTAAATCTGAAAATCACTTCCTCTTGGATGTTTGTGGTCATCGTGAAGGTCAGTTTCAATATTCAGTTTTGATGTATTGATATCAGCTGCATGTATCAAACCTGCCAGTAGGAAACCCTTCTAGTGTGAGAAGATGTGACAGTTATTGTGGAGGATTCCATATATCAAACTTATTGGCATATACGTACATGAAGTGAATGTGTGAAGCTGAGAACACCTAGAAGTGCAGGAGACAGTGATAGATTTGATAGATGTGGTAGAATCAGCGTGCCAGTGTTTGTGTCGTTTATGACAAGCAATCAGACCATGGGTCAGGAGGTTTAATTGGATGTGTTATTGATTAGTGGTGTTTGAACTCGCCTATGTCCCGGCTGGACTGGACTGGACTGGACAGACAGACAGACAGACAGACAGACAAGGTGTTGGGTCGGTATCGATCAGGTAACATATATATGTTTGTACAGTACATCGGAGGTAGATGTTGTTTGTGCTCTCTTTCTTTCTTCTATTTCAACCCAGGACATGATGTGTATATGTACTGAGGGATCTTTAATTCATCCACTACTGATAAATGAGAACCCTTTAAAAGTATAAAAGCATTAAAAGTATAATACTTTCAGATGTTTAGTGTGGCTATCTACGGTGCATTCAGCAGTTTACTTTGAACATTTCAGAGATGTTGTTTTATCTACAACAGGTGTCATTTGATATTCAATCAGTTTCCAAACAGGGTTCTATAAGACAATCGATGAACTCTGGTTATCATGTCCTCTAACAGAGTTGTAATGTAACCCTCTGTGTGCTGTTAGCAATCTAAGTTGTTCCTATCTACCTTCTGGTTGCTCTAGTCAGTTGGAGGTCACACTACTCAGGAGATCTAGACCTCCCTCTATCTACAAGCTGGCCATATGTTCTCAAGTATAGGGATAGTACCGGTTGTAATCTCACATGGCTGGCGACTGGAAACATGCTGCCTCAATACATCAACCTGGGTCTCTGCAAAACTTCAATGCATTAGTGAAGGGTTCCTCAAGCCCATTGAAGTAGTTCACTTCTTTGTAAATATTGTTTTCCTGAACTTACTTGAAACAATATTTTTACTCTTAAATTTGTTTTTGATACTTCGAATGTAAATATAGTTGTCTGTTTCTCATCAATGGCTGTTGTTAATGCAAGGAAATTATTTTTTTTCAAAATATGTATATTTATTAGATACATAAGTAAAAAAAAAATTCTTTATTTCTAAGGATGTAAAACAGTTAACTGAAGCTTAACTAATAACTATATTTAAAGACTGTAGTTTCAAATTTAACTTTAAACACATTGGATTTTTCACCAGGTTAGCTGATTTCCACAGTTTTGGCTTGACCTACAGTAGATTTTCAGCCGTATGCCTCCACCCTCTGCCTTCAAAACTTGTTGAAATATTAGATGATTCTTAAGGGTTTCTATCCAACCCTGATTTAGTAGAAAAAGTGATAAATTGGGAGGAAGAGTGCTGATGGCAGCAGTGTAGAGGCATTCCTATATGATGTGTACCAGTTGTAGAGAAGGAGTCACTAATACCACACCATCTACCAGCTTCAGACTCTAGCTGCTTCCAATAAGCCACTCATTTCTTACCATCCTTCACTGTTTGTTCAGCCGTGAACCATTACCTCGGTCAGGAGTTACCTGCCTTTGGTACTCTCCTGTCTCTTCATACGAGTAGTCATCTAGTCAGATTTTGGTCTAAAAATTAGTTAAATTTACTTTAATTTATTATTTTAAAGAAGTGAAATAGAAAGTGTTTGATGATGTTTTTGTGTTGTCTGTATCTTATTTCCTTTTCATTATGTCCCCCGAATTTTTTTTCGGGAGACATAATGTTTTCGCCTCCGTCCGTTATTCCGTCATTCCGTCATTCCGAAATGCTTTCTTTTCCGGGCCATATCTAAAAAAACGTTCAATATTTGTTCAAGAAACTTGGTATGTTGTTAGACCTAGTGGTGGAGTGGTGCCTTTTGGTGTTTTGGTTATTCTGAATTTTTTAATTTTTTCTGGTTTCCATGGAATCAATTTGAACTTAGTGCATATTGAGGGTAGGGAACTTTTCCGGCCTCTATCTCCAAAACCGTTTAATATTTTTTCACCAAACTTTGTATTTGCTTAGACCTAGTGATAGAGTGGTGCCTTTTGCTACTTTGGGTATTCTGAATTTTTTATTTCTCGTTATTAATGCAGTATTGAACTTAGTGCTTAGCATAAGTGAAAAATAAGGGTAATATGACTAGGTTTAGATTGAAATTTGGAGTGGGGGACATCACAGTGCATCACATGCACATATTTCTAGTTGAGAATATATTTTGAATTAAAAGGATTACTTGAAGAGGATAATGCTCGAAATTTCAATAACATAATCTGGCTGTAGCTTATATGAATAGAACAGCAAGAGAAGATGTTTAAAAGGAGGTGAAAGTGATGAGTGGCTTGTTAATCCTATGAGCATGTGGTGTCTTCATTTTATCAAGAATTAACTTGAGTATCAACAATGTCCACAGGTGATATAAGATGTAGAATAGAGGACATGAATGTCCCCAGCAGTGGAGCATGCTACATGGTTTTCAGCTCCATGCCTCCGTCCATACATACATACGCATGTCCATCCGTTCCGTTTCCTATTAGCACAATATCTCATGAACCGCTGCACCTAGAGTCTTCAAATTTGGTACCAGACAATTTGGGTGGCCTCATTTTCAAGGTCACTTCTTGATTGCAGCAAGGGGACATGGTTACGTTTGTGGCATTTACTTGTCTGTCAGCAATTTTACATGCTCTACTTCACTGAACATCCACAGTCCACAGAAATAATCTAGAACACCAGGCAAACAACTCTCACTGTCAAGCCTATCAGATGTTCAGTACACTGGGCAGTGGTCAAGGCTATTTATGTGCAGATTGGTCTGTCACTAAGACTTGTTTATTACTTCCAGTTTCATTAATTCTGACTTGGATACAAGCTATTGACTTTTAGTACAAGAACAACAATTAAAGGCTTGTGTACATCTTCTATGAGATTGTTTCTTACCCATGATATTGCTTTTTGATCGATATTGTTTATAAAAGACAAATGGTCTTTTTGTGTTGAACTGAAAATATGAAAACATGGAAAACAAGATGAACGTTAATAAGTTTCTTATTGTTATTATTAGGACGAATAATGTTTGATGAATACAGAAGATGTAAATCTCAAGGAAGGATCTGAATAATGTAATACGTCTATCAGTTGCTCAAAAAGAACATAGTGTATTAGATATTGGTGTGTAATTAGAATTAGCAAATAGATAAATACATGTGTAAAGGTGAAAATAAATAAATAAATCTAATTGTCAAATTTATATATTTTTTTAAAATAATTAGAAAGTGTTACACATATGAATCATGAGTAAGAATGATGTAACCATTTAATTTTAAGTACACATAGAAATGAAGCTGTTGTCATGAAGTGATGGATCTATGGTTGATAGTTGCAGAGTGTTGACAGTAGTCACTGACAGATAGCCTGACAGACAGGAGCACATGTACATACCTCACATTGTGCACTCTGTCATCACTCATAACCAGTGAGCTGCTGTTATCTTGTAGATACATACAGTTTACTCGTGTATTAAATAAGCCTGGAAGGTTACCGGCCCAAAAGTGTGATTTTGTCAATTTGTAACTTTAAAGAAGAACCTCAAAAGAAAAGCAGGATTTCACAAGTCTGTACCAAATGTAACGTTACTGGCTGTCGAAGAGGCCTAATCTCTGGTTTTGCCCTTTACTTACTGTATAATGGCACTTCAGGAAGAATATTCTTCACAAAAGTTTGGTCAAGGGCATATGATGACTATGCCCAGAATACTACTGTATTTGCTTGTGAAGGTTTAATGTTGGAAGATGGGACAAATCCAATAGAAAGTATTAATGACTCTGAGAACTATCTTAAAATAATTGTAGAAAACGTGTAGGTTTAGAATTTGTGAACTGTCTGACTACCTCAGTCGATGCAGAGGTCAAAATGTTTGAATAAGTGAGTTTACATTCAGTTGTTAGCAATCTTCATGTTTATGGTCAAAGAAATATTGTAAGATATTTAGGACAAAACTGTCTCTTGTACTATGTCAAAATACTGTAGTTTTGTTACTGTATGATATACAAACATCAACATGTGTTTTTCAAGTTTCTTACACCTCTCCTGTATTCAGGAAGTGATTTTGTCATAAAGATCACATTGTATTGATATCTTTATCAAGATTTTCTCCATAATCTAATTCAGATATTTGACAGTAATGAGTGAAAGTGATTAAGACCGGATTTAGAAGAGAAGATACTGCTTGGTGTGCTAACCCATGACGACAACCTGTCTAATAAATGTACAGAATAATCTTGGTAACAAACATGATTGATGTTTTTCTAAGAAAAAATGGAAAGTGCAATTTTGTCTGCTGCCATTTCAATTTAGTGTCAGATTCTAACATTCTAGCATATCACAGCATGTAAACTAGTACCTCATCAACACAGTTCTAACTGTTATTGTATTGATGAGGCATTAACTAATAACTGATGTGTATTGCTTGATTTGAAGAGACAGATCTCCTCATTGATCATACCGTAACCCATTACCTGCTGCTGCAGCGATATTTTATGTTTTACTATGTTTTATGTTTAACCATCCCAGATTACTACAGCTTTGAATGATTCAGCCTAACAGAAATGGTTGGATATCAATTGATTCATTCAGCCGGTAAAGGGTTAAACTTTTTCTGTAGAAAAGTACCCAGATAGGAATGGAAGGAACAAAGGGAAGGATCCAGATATTCAGGGGATTGTGAGAGAGAGTGTGAAGTTAGTTGACCTTGGACAATCTGTAACATCAAGGTCAGCTTTTCAAAATAATTTTCACAAGTCATATATTTTCCAAATATTTTTCTCATTGTCTGTTATCACACAAAATGCAAGTAATGTAATATTTAAGAATGTCAATTATTTGAGTTATGTGCAATATAATAATATATTTGTGTTGCCTGACCAACCCTCATGATAAGACCCAAAGGTCTGATTAATGACCGGCTGTAGCCGCCATTTGTTCAGTGACATTTTGTAATGAAGTATTTTTCACAACACAGGTTGAATAAATATATCTTACTTTATCAAGTAACCTTTCATTGTTTTATGTTTAAGGAGTTATCTAATTGTAATGTTTCATAAGGGTTCGACGCTATATAACAATTTAAATTGTTTCCATTGCATGTTATTCTTGTCACAACAGTTACAGTTGTTATGTTATGTAATCAGTCATAATGAGAAACCTTCCTGCCGTACTCATTGTTATGATTGCTAACTGAAGGAATGGCATACTATTTAATTAGTTTATTTGTTAAACAAACTGATTTATATATTTGTTGGTACATGAGGGAGGTACAGCAAAATGTTTTTCATTACCGTTAAAAACTTTCATCTTCCAATGTCATGAATTGCAGTTTGAATTTTGATGGTAGTTGGTTTATATTCTTAGCCCGTAAGAAGACTTCAATAGTAATATCGTCTTGACCATGTCAATTTGAGTGTTAATAGACCTAACAACAACAAATATTTTTAACCCCTGTCCAGTGGTGAGGTAATCAGCTTAAAGATTTTTTTCGTTGAGAGATCTTCTGCATGTTGTTCAATACTGTTGTGAAGTTGAACATATTTTTTGTAAACAATCTGTCAATTACTCGAAAAAACTGTAGCACATACTAACACACAATACCTACACAGGAATGTTAAGACAATAAAGTTCTGTTACATAGTTTATTGCTTGCGTATGGCGTGGTCATCTCTCATCCAGGGGTCACTTGTGATGAGCTGTGGACATGTCCTTCTGACAGCATCATAACTCACTTGACATGCATGGACGACTTCACATGTTGGAGGGGACAGGCTCTGTTACTTCACAACATCCAGCAAGCTTTGGATATCGGACAGTGCTCAAGTTGTTATTTTGGCCTTCAATTATCAAAAGATCGTACTTATCTGTATCATCCTTCGTTATCAGTAAGGTGCCAGATTAATGATAGTTTATGATTTTCTTGGTGTTGATTAACATATGTGGTGAAAAAGAGTGCATTTCTCCTAGTAAACCAACTGCTGTGCTGACACAGAAAAGCTGATGAATTGCAGCAAGGATTAAATGAGCCAATGAAAGACTGGTGCTAGTTATGCCTTGCGGAGGAAGTGGCCAGTAAACATAGTAATTTGTAAGTTGGTAAAGTGAGTTCTGTCAGTGTTATTGTGACACCTTCACACCTCCCTCATTGAAGAGTTCCTGTGTCAGTATTCTCACTCCCTAGGTAGCAGTTCTAGGCAGTTTAATATTGCAAGGTGTTAAGCTGGTGTGGTGAGAAATATAGATTTTGTCTTTGCTTCTGGGCAGTGTAACATATGGTATCTGCAGCCTTTCGTCCATCAGGACCTCTAGGTCTCATCATGTGGGTTGGTCGGATCAGGCAACACAAATATACTTGCATGCATGGATCCCAAGAATTGATTATTAGATTTGTAACCAGGGATGTGAAGTTTCTGTGTTTTCACTGATTTCTATGTTTTTAAGGCGTGGTAGGAATTTATCTTAGATCCTAGAAAATTATAATGGTGGAGGTGAGTGTGCTTCTGGTTGTTGGCAATCCCAAGATATCTGATTTTGATCAGTTTTATACAATAAGCATTTACTTTGAAGTTTATATTGAAAAAAATTAAACTCCATGGCATACATTTGTGTTATGATTTAATAATTACAAAATGGTTTTGTTACACTAATTTCCGCGTTTCTGATTGGACGAAAGCTCTCAAAAACCTGCTGCCATTTCTCGATGAATGCAGATAAAATGTGCTACCATACCTCGTGCATTCGTACCTTGTGACGTCACAATCCATTCGAACAAACAGTCGGGTCTGCCGGTTCTTACAACTGAGCGTAACGTTTTGATGCAAAATATGAAATACATATGTAGTTTCGTCTTCACACCTACACCTATAACTGGAATATACATTTCTTTTCCGAATGAGACAATTAACTTCACCGGGAACACTTAATTTTGATAGATACAAGTCCCCGAGCTTGTTCACTCACAGCGCTTCACTAACAGCAGCCATGTTTGAACGTCGCGTGATATGCTAATGAGGGTTAATCTAAAAATCCGGAATGTAGAGTAAACGAACTCTGATTGTATGCATGTGAATGTTGGGGAAAACAAAATTAAATCTTCTGCCGTTTTAGATGAAGAATTCCTCAATTTTGATTCAGCCATGTATCATTGCGTGTAACAAGCCGTTGTTTCTCGTGATAAATTACAAATATATTAGATTTGTGTAAATATTTAAAGAAAAACCTGTTGATTTTGTAATTATAAGGATTGTTTTACATGTTTTGTGCCTCTATCGAAGTATAACAGCAACAAATTTTGTATAACATCGCTCCGCTACGCTACGCGATGTTATACAATTTTTTGCTGTTATACTTCGATAGAGGCACAAAACATGTAAAACAATCCTTAAATAAATTGACAGTCGAAAAATCATTCTTGAATATATACGATGATATTAAGTCATACTGGGTTTTTTTTATACTCTAAAGAGTAAACACAAGCAAGATCATTTTATTACAAAAGTATTTGATTTTAAATATCGAAAAAGGATTAGCTAATGGATTTCTTGAAGCTGTGAGTGTTATCACTCCAGAGTAAAAGGAGTTGGAGGTCTGCAAGCACTAAACGTCAATCTACAAGTATTGAATGCATTGATAAGCTCTAACAGGAACGATCTGACTTGAAAGCTCCAGAAACAAAGAACACAGTCAGTACGTTCCACATTCAGTGAACACAGTCTATAATGTGCTTCTCAGTTGAACACACCATTTCACCTCTTTACAGCCTGAGCGACAAAGGAAAACATGGCCCACAAGAGTCCTGATCAAGTTTATTTGTCCATGCTCTGATACATGATTACTCCATTCCCTGGTCAATTTGTGTCTGACCAGTGGTCACTTAGAAAGATTCTGGCCAGTTATGGAGATTCTGTGTCCAGTGAAGGAAGCCAGATCAAGTTTCCTGTATTTATCAAGGTTTGATTCCCCGGTGTAACCAGACACTGCTCACAGGACCAAATAGCACCAGGCTAATGTCAGATCGTTGTGAGGGCTTCTATAACATCACTATACTCTTTATAGTCTGGATAATAACAGGGTGGACTATCTATATCAGTCCATATGCTTTAATAGCCCCATCTATCCCTCCCACTTTGTCTTCTATGAGTTGGCTGGGATACAATAAGGATATCTGATATACTTACCTAGCTAGTAGATTTAGTGTTGGGGGCAGAATGGTACTATTCAGTCCAGTAAAAATTCAAATGATGTTATCTGCATTTAGATAAGTACATTTAGCACCTTGATGTTTGATTTCTTGGTGTTTTGTTGGAACATCCTAACTTAGCTTCTCATACAGTTTCCAGTATTGCATACCTTATCATTAAAAGGTGTATTCCATGTTGAAGGTGATCATGATTAGTCCTATGGCTGGTTTTAAAGGGGCAGCACTACTTGCTTGCAAACTAGTCCTTAGTGTTTTGATCAGGTATAGTACTACATTCTTCAAATAAACTGAAGGTTTTAACTGTTTCACTGTTCCTTTGTGATAGTGGGTTAGTTCATTATCTCTCAAAACATGGTTGATTAAACTATCATTTAAAATAAAGTGAATCTTTTTTTTAATGAATTCCAGGGCAACTTTCTTTCTCTATGGAAATCACAGTTATTTTCTGTTGACTGCTGTTTTGAGCTTCAAGATAAAGTGTAGAGATAGTCATTGTTCAGGGGAGTCTGCTTATATAGTACAGTCAATTTAGCCAATTGTTTCAGAGTGATTGGACAAAATTGCAACAGAATTCAGAATTGTTGTTTCAGTGGAGGAGTGGTTTCTTCTTCTTTACCTTGAAAATGGTCTTACACTTGGAAAGGTTACTGACCTTTAATGTTTTGGGAGTGGTCATGCAAATGCTAAACACAATTCTTCAATAGAAAAGAACACTTTGAAAGATAACACCTTATCTCAGAAGGCAGATACAATGAAGACATGAGACAACTTCATTGAGAGGTTCATAGACAGAAATGAAGATAATGACAACTGTCATTAAGCTTAGGGGAGTGGTGTGGATACAGCTATGAAACCAACATCTGAATATCAATAGAAAGTGACCTTCAAACTGTAGGGAGTGTTTTCAGTCTGTTTCAACCAATTCTTGTAATAATGAAGACTAAGCTGGCATCAAGTCTGTAGGAGTGGTGAGTGCAGCTATGTCCCGCCAGCTCACTGACCAGTACACCATGGGGGTGAGTATGCAGCTCTCAGTGCTGAATTGATTAAGCATTGACTATTCATTCAGACAGTGTTTGTTTGGTGAGTCATGTCCACTGTGTCCACTCCCATGCTATGCACACACTAACCAGAGGGGGTAAGAGGAAAACTGAAATGAAAAGGGGACAGATTTGAGATAGGGGATATAAATAGGGAAAAAAGGGTAGGGAAACAAGATACATAAAATCTAAGAAGTTGAATAGGAGAAGGCTAGTATATATTTTATGAGAGTGGATTGTGAAATCTGAGAAGATACCGGTAAGAGCAGAGGAAGAGAAGAACAAGGGAAGGTGAAGTGGGGAGGAGTAGGGAAGGGTAAGGGATAGTGAAGACATGGAGTAAATTCCTGGAAGAAAAAATTGGGAATAGAAGGGATCTTTGAGGGAGATGAAAAATAATGAGAGTAGGGTTTGGAGAGAATGAGGGTTGGATGTTGGAAGGTACACTTGAATGAGGGTCTGACCAATGAATGGGGGAGGGAGGGAGGGAGGGACTAAGAATGGTGAACTGACAGATGAATGGGGGTGGGGGAGCAACTAAGGAGGGGAAGAGGGAAGAATGGGTGACCAATACATGCAGCTGTATGCCTCGCTGGACATCGTCTGTATTAATTGCTGATAATTAACAAGATATTTCTTTCTTCTGCAGATGGCATTTCACATGCATTTCTCACCAGTGCAATTGTAGAATTGTGATCTTGATGACAGCTGCTTTGTTTTGCTTGGGGTATTTATGTGGAGAGTAAGCAGCTGATTCATATTGCTGAGATGATTGTGTTAAATTGCATTATTTAGTGTGTCTGACCAACAAAGATCCATCCATTTACAGTGTCGTGATGAGCAGACATTTGTATCAGTAAGTATCTTATTGAATAAGCTTGTGTCTCTGTGTGTATAATGACTTCCATAAGTCCTATACATGTGTGTGTAATTCTGGATAATGGGTAATCACCTCACACCAGCATTGTAACAAATGAGTGTCACATTCTTCCCTGACGAGTGGAAATAACATATAATAAGAGACTTTGTGTCAATCATGGTAAGTGCGAGAGTGTGTCCAGGGGAGCAGAGTCAATTATACAGGCGGGGAGGGAGGGAGGGAGGGAGGTTAATCTGCCTGACACTGCCCCACTGCCTCATATATCAGAGCTGGGAGCTGGTCCGGTATCGGTCAGATGGATACAGGACACCGCCACATACAGTAGTACTCAGACTTCATTGGTATAGCTGTACTGCAGGGATCTACCTCTAGCCTAACACAAGCTGTATCTGTACTGTATGATTGTATTACTGGATTCTACTTCATGGAACTTGCATCTATGTTACAACATTGTTATTTGTTATAATCCCTCAGATACTTCATCTGAAATTCTAAATGCAATGCTGCATTCAGAGTACCTCTGGACTCTAACTGAAAACTGCAGATTGTTCTTTATTACGTGTCTGAACTCCAATGCTGTATATGTATGAGAACTAGCTGTCTCACAAGATCCCTGACTTCATAAGATTCCCCAACCCCCCAGCTGAAGGCCATAGGGCTCAACTGGAAGTTTGTATAGTCAGTTGTTTGGTCAAGCCTGAGATACCGCTGACTGACCAGACAGGACTGGACTGAGGGAACACAGACAGACCGGCTAAGTTCCACTGCTGGACACTTTGACCTGCTTCCCGAGCAGAGAGAGAGAGAGTAAGCTCCACATTGCAGAACAGACTGACTGCATGGATTGAGTGACAGACTGACATGGTGTTTGTGTTGTTTGAGCTGGACTCACAGAGGTAGAAGGATCAATACATGCTAGGCGTGTGCAGCTAGCCAACTGACCGACCAACCGGCCAGCCAGTGTCCAGACTGTGAGTGACCAGTGGCCGGATTATTGCCTGAGATTGTCTAGCTGAGTAACCACTCTGACTCAACAACAGAGTTATAACATGCAGTGTTGTAACGCACCCTGCCTGCCTGTAACCTGTGTGGATACTGCCTTCATGTAAGCTGTTGACTGGTAAGAGTAGATCAGACCAGGTGACCCGTGTAGTTTGTCCAGTAGGTCGGAGTGTGCTCTGTGTGTATGGAGTCTGGTGCACATGTTGCGATGTCAGATTGGAGGTCACAGTGATCTCAACCTGCACCGGCTTGTGTACAGAACACAGAAAGTGTTAGTGCTTCTACTCCCTGCTTGGAGTTGTGGATAGAGCTATAGATACTAGTTAGGGATGACTGCTCCACTGTTAAAATATATGGACCTATGTCTTAATCGTATTATTCCAATCAAGCTTGAATGAATAGTGCTGTGTATTAATAATCTGCTTATAAGATTGTTTGGAATTTCACATCTATTTTGAGAAATGATAAGGAGAACATTACTTGAGCTTTGCTATGCAAACCATTGTTTATTCCATCAGCTTGTTAGTATTACAAATGTTCTTTCCAAATATGACAAGAACGTGCTAAGCTCCCAAGTCATTAACAGGAATCGTGACAGGAGATTCAGGGCTAATGAAGCTATTATCAAGTTTTAATGCTAATATTCTCTGAGGCACACTTCTGTATGGCAGGGTCTGTGAGACAGCTGTGACAAGAAGTCATTGTGTGAGGGAAATATTCAATACCAAGTGCTCATAATATTTTCCACATAAATAATGCATAAGATGCTGCCTGACTCGAGTTGCATGTCCACTAACAGGTAGTAGAATCTTCAGGTCCAGTTTCCTTCATCCAACATTCATACTCAGTGGTCGTGACTTATATTACTGAACTAATCTGACCATCACGAGGAAATACTGAACTAAGAATTGCATTGTTAACAATCATGAACTATGTTCACTGCAGTGTTAGTAAGTATTTATTAACAACTCCAGAGGAAAATATTCTAACCATCGATTGCAGTATCTAATACAGAACAAAAAATTCGGCATTAGAGCCTAATGTCCGAATTGTTCAGTCAGTAATGGGGAATGAAGGTCAGTGACCCACACTGCACACCTGACTGACTCCCCCTGTACCTGAGAGTTTGTTAACGAGTGTACAGGTCCACTGTGCCCTGGGGCATATCCTCCATCAAGTCGCGCAGGTAAACATGGCTAGCAGTGCACGCTATGCAGACATTCTTCATCTGACTGGCTGTGGATATGGATCTCCTCCTAGTGGTCAGTTATAGTGCATTCTGATGGTATTTCTACTGACACAGGAAACACGGGTTCGTTGTGAGCGTGGTCTACATAATACATACACTTACGTTCTGGATCTCTGGCAAAGGATGTGTTTGTCTTTCTGGTGATGTGCTGATCTGTCTGACAGGCAATGGATGAGATTCTTCTGCTTGTGGTCAGTGGGAATATCGTGACATGTTTGTGCTGCTATTTGCAAACATAAATATGGTCCAGCTGTACATGCTGTACACACACATAGACATATTCTTTGTGTCACATGCCATTACAGTTTGTTTGGTAGGCTGTGGATATACTCTTATTATCTTATTGTCACTGTTGTAGTCATTACCATAATACCACATCCTCAAGATGTTTTCATGAGTAAACATAGACAAGCTGTCTTTTATCTATCTGTGGACAGTGGATAGATATGAGGCATTACTATGGTTAGAATAGGGAAATGATGAAAAAGGGCTGAAGTTACATACTATGTCTTGAGATTTCTAATAAAGTAATCTCTATATACTCATGTGCCGGGTTTGTGAGTATTTATTTTTAAATGAGGATCTTAGTCTTGTGGTCATTATCTATATGATTGTGGTCAGTGGAACAGTGATAAATTTGTTTGATAATTGAAAAGAGTGATCAGTGAACTATGTCATCAATGAAAAACATTATTGGTTATTTTCAACCAAATGAGTAAAAAATAGATATTATTAACTGAGGAAGTGTGTCATATACCTTTTGCTAAACGTGTGTGAATTTTTTAATTGCGAGACTAAGGATTATACACATAAAAAACACTTATCAATAGACAGAAAACACTCCACGTCCCTTGCGATGGCAAGTCCCAATGGTGTAAAAAAAATTCCGGTAATTGTTTTATGATGTCACAAATGTTGAAAAACAGGAACTCATGCTTATAAAATGTTTGCTAGGCAAAGGTGATATGTGCACATGTGGTCGTATGAAAATATTGACTTGTTTATTTTCAACCATATGAGTTATAATAGTGAAGTAAGTCAGCAATGGAAAACAATCAGTGTATGTTTATCAACAGTTTTGTTTGCATACTTTTAGTGTATATATTGAATAAAATAAGAAGTATTGGGCAATCATGAAGTGAATGTCGAGGGGAAAGTTTGCAATGTTATGACATTTGGGTCTGGTAAAGAAGGTTCTTAATGGTCAGAAACATTGTGATGATACAATTGTCCTAAAAATGAAAGTGAACATTTTGACATCTTTCCAGTTAGAAATGGGGTCGGGATAGCACAGTAGTCAGCGCTTTCGGCTTTGGATCGATAGGTCTAGGGTTCTAATCCTGGGAGGGACTCTGCAGATTTGTTTGCTGTAGAGAAATGTCCTATATGCTGTAAGGTTTGGTTGTAATGCTATACTGAACATATGGGTTGCTAGATTAACATTTATTCTCAGAAATAGTTTTTTTCTTATCAACATCATTTTACAAACAATTCAAATATTTATACAAAATGGAGCCCTAAAGATGCCTAGAGCTGAGTAATCTGGCTATAATTATCTAGACTGGGCTGGTCGTGAATTGACTATTTTGCTCTAGGGTCTGAATGACAGACTAATGGTTTGCTAGTTCCAGCCAATGCTCGCAGGTTTCACTGCAATGTATAACCACCATGGGCATTTTAGGCTTTCTCCAGGCAATAATACCAGCAACCATGACATAAGTGAAATACTCTTGAAAGCAGCATTAAACCCCAACTCTTCACACCTAGTTATAACTCTTTCTATTTGGTTTTGATGTGGGTCAAATGTGACAATCTTGCTGTGGCTATATATTTTTGCATTGATCAAAATGGAGAATAAATGGGTTTCAAAATAATTATTATCCAGAGATTGCTATGGATATCTTTATTCCACTCATTTCAGACTGATAATATTTGATTTAATTCAACATTACATGAACTGAAGACATAACACTGTGATGTCATGAAGATCGTGACATCAACATTATGACATCATAGCACTGTTTTGATACTCGTTCACTGTGTATACTTCTACAATGTAAACCTTTTACCTACTGCTATCCCATGATCTCTCCAAAGCCTTTGTGCTGTGTGATTCAGATCTGTTGAATTAGGTTTTGTTGACAACAATGTCATATGTTTTCTGTCTTGTTGCAGATGGGAGACTGAGTACATAGTGGAGATGACGGATACCACCGAGACACTAGTGTGATGGATTACACGACAGCACCTCGTCTTCACTTCTATAGGTACCTTATCTTGCTCAGTTATCTATCAGTTTTAGGAATAAACTTCCTTCCAGGTTGATGACTGGAGAGTACGGGGGCTTAAACCATCGATCAGTGAGGGGTTGGGGACTAAACCTTGTAAAAAGTTTTGGTTGTTGGGGAACCATATTTTAAGCTTCTATAAATGCTATTTTAGAAATTCTGTACTCTTGTGAGACTGGTCCCATGAATTTGACATACCTCAATGTGGATTATAAATTGTAAATTTGGTGGCATATTATTTGATATATTAGTCTTTACCTTATAATAAATGAATACTGCCATACCTGATAATGTACAGAGCCAATGGCTCTATTTATTTTCCATCACTATTGATATTTTTAGTAATTTGATATTATTTCCAATGATAAAATCTTTCTATAAAATATGATACTCTCCATGTTGACCCAGATCAAAGTCATGAGATATGATTTTGTGGTCTGCCACAATGAAACCCAAGTAGACAGACTCACATGGTCGACTACAACTGATTCATACTGGGACAATAGACCCCCATAACAGAGTTAATCTTGAGCCTTCAGTCAAAATATTCCCCCTTTTGATGTTTGGGGCTGGCTAGGGTTTCACGATGGTCAGTACTGTGACCTGACCTAGATTTCTCAGCAGTCAGGCAGGCAGAGAGGTCAGTCTGACCTTTGACATTGTCTGTGGGAAGGGAGATAACTCTTGTCAATGGAGGACAGAGATGTGAATGAAATAGATTTTATTGAATGAAATAAACTTGATTTGTTAAAATCAAAGTTTATTTACTGTTTCTAATCTATTTCTTTATGTTTTCCACTTGCAGTTTAATCTGAAGATTTACAATATTCTCTGATTACAGATCTGAAAGTTTGCAGACACTATGATATCTTCTAAATGGTAGGTATACATATATTCTTCTGTGGTTGTGCTTCATTTTGCCTATTAACCATTTGAACTTGATAATAATGTAACAGATAAATGTCCTCTATGCTTAAACATTTCACTTAATATTAGTAACAGAAACAAACCTCTGTAGAAATGAATCCATTATTCTGTTGTAACATTGTCATTGCAAATTTCTTTTTATCATTTTATCAATTTCTGATTTCTTGATCATACAATTATCTCGACTGTTTTCAAATTCATGTCATGTCAGAACTAACATGACAGTTCACAACAACGAAGATCTGATGTTAATTGTGATACTTCTACCCCACTTTATTGATCGTTATTAACAATAACTCAAACATCCTTAAGAAAGTATTCACGATTATGCTAATCATTCCGTACAGTAAGCTTACACCGACATCAACCAATAACTCTTCTTTTAGCAATATCTTCGATTGATCATAACTTTCTATAAATGTCAGATAAAGAAAAAGCAAGATGACAACTTTTTTAAAGTGAATATCACAATGTTTCAGAAAATACTTTTAATCACACGACTGAAGTAAGTTACAAGAGCCAGGTATCTGGATTTTGGGATTAAAAAATGTCAAAAGATACACAAGACCTCACATCAGTTATGTTCTTATCTTTTTGATCATTACCTTGTAATCACTGTATATTTCAAATTTCAATGTGGTATATTTATTGACTAATATAGGATGGTTGTGTTGTTGACTAATACAGGATGACATGTTTCTCTATTCAGGCGCTGTGTGCTGTAGTCCATCTTCCTTGTGAAGAAAGGAACCATGAACCATAACATGGGCACCCACCCCATCAGTGTCGGAAATACATCCTCAGCAGCAAACCATGTCTCTCAGTCCTCAGGTAAATATATCCTCAGCAGCAAACCATGTCTCTCAGTCCTCAGGTAAATATATCCTCAACAGCAAACCTTGTTCATTAGTATGTTTAACCAATGCCTGGTTTGTATTGCTATTTAGTATCTCTAATAAAGATTTTACCTTACCTTTAAATGTTTTGATTTACATCCTACATATTCAAGGCCGCTAAGAAACCTCTGAATCTAGAAATTATGTATATTGACATTCCATAAATGTGTGCCTATGTACATTTCCATTAAGTTGTTACCTGTCGTACAACAAGTACTGTATTCGCCCACAGTTCTGACGAGCATCCCGAACCAAGCTGCCTACCTCGCCTTCCAGAATGCAGCAGACTCCTACAATGGACAGTTTGCCGTCTTCGATTCTAAACCGTCCTACATGCCCCATGTCTCCAAAGAGAGTATGTCTGTTTATCTTCATATATCAGCAATTTAACATTTATACTGCTCTTGTCCCTTTGGTCAGCTGCTTTCTTCATAGTGTTCTATAGCTCAAACATATTTTTATATTAATTTACCAAACTAATGATCAACTGTTATCAACATGATATTGATTTTATTAAATCAAACATGTATACCCCATTGGGGATTTTCATATCAATTTGAGATTGTTTAGCAATGAAACTTCATATTTATTATGATGTATGAGATACATTTCATTTTGTAGTAAAATTTATAAAAATGTTTTTATAAAGTCATTAGCATTACATTTTACATTGGCCATAATATAAAAGTACTCACACTTGAGTGTCCTGTGAAATGTAATTTTACCTACTTATTTACAGCGCATCTGTACGACAGCCACTGTGGGCTGTACGGGATGCAGAGCTCCCCTAACATGTCACCGTCCCCACCCCCGCCCCCACGCATCTACAAACCTTGTGTTGTGTGTAATGACAAGTCGTCCGGCTACCACTACGGGGTCAGCTCCTGTGAGGGCTGCAAGGTACGTTCACTATTTCTATCATTCTTTGTAAGGTATTTTACTGACCTTTTGACTGCCAATGATAAAATTGATAAAGTTGTAAACATGTCACTCAATGGATACAAGTGAAGTGCTATTTGAATGACAGATGTGAACTCTTATATATAAGAATCTCATAATCAGTGGTATGAATGTTGGTGCTGAGAATACCCCATCCAAGAATGCAGTACGTTTAAATATAAGATAATGTCATGTTTACTTATCTTGTTAATTTTATGCAAAGTTTCATCTCTGTAATATTCAAATGATACATTGGCATTTGCCTGCACCAATACATGCGGATTTTGTGTTATTGTTTAATTGCAAGTGTTTACTGTGTAGAGTTTTACTGCTAATGTTAACTGTGTGCAAGGTTTTACTGCTTGAGAACTTATTGAGGCATGAGAACTGTCAAGATGTCATATAGTAACTGTGCTGATACAACTGGTGGTTCTGTGCAGGGTTTCTTCCGGCGGAGTGTCCAGAAGAACATGCAGTACACGTGTCACAAGGACAAACACTGCCCCATCAACAAGGTGACACGCAACCGCTGTCAGTACTGCCGTCTTCAGAAGTGCTTTGCTGCCGGCATGTCTAAAGAAGGTCAGTGGCAGGGTATTTATACTTCTCATTTAGACCCCAGCCTTCTTTGGTGTCTGTCATTCCTTTTCCCAGAATCCATGGGTTGCTGACGTAGAGTTTCAGATGGTATTGGTTTTACAGAGAACCCATTTTTGACGATGACCTCCTAGTCACACATCACAAGCTCTGTCATAAGTGAATACTGTGCTTCTAACAACCCATACTTTTGACATTATTATCCACTTAGCTATCAACATCTCAACATCACTAGCTCTATCATAACTGAATTCTGCAGTTCAAACAACCCATATTTATAACATTGAAATCCACTTTGCCATCATCAACTAGACATCACTCTATCATAACTAAATACTATACTAAAATAATCACTAAAAACCTCTTTTCCATCACAGCGGTACGTAATGACCGGAACAAGAAGCGGAAACCGAAGCCTGAGAGTGCGTCAAGTTCCAGTGAGGACCTGACTGGGGACGACCAGACTCTCATCCAGGATATCCTGGATGCACACCGCACCACTAGCGTGTCTGAAGAAGCTGACGACGCCTCCTCTTCCTCGGTAATCTTCTCACTTAACTTTCTCCTTTTCTTGAGGATAATGCTTTCTAAATAACCATTGTAGCAGTGTCACCAGAGTTGGTGTCATATCATGTCAAGGTATATAATATCTATGATAGTGCAACATTTCATGCCCTGATGTTGTGATGCATGTGCACATGCTCTGTGACAAAATCTTATGCTTAGGTGTTCTATGATGTTACAGTCTGAGCAAGGCACTATAAACGTAGCAATTGAAAGTAGATTTAATGTGCTTTATTATACAAATCTTCTCATGTTTCTGTATGTTCTATGCAAGATAGGATGATAAAGAAATGAAAAGAGACTTTAATAAAAACTATGTTGGCGTTGCAGCGATCCCCTGACGTGAAGGATGAAAAGCAGGAGGGTGGTATACTGTGGGAAAGAATTAGTGAACTCTCCTCCGATGGAGTTGTGAAAATTGTTGACTTTGCCAAGAAGATTCCTGGATTCTCATCTTTATCCCAGTCAGATCAAATAACATTACTCAAGGCAGCATGCTTAGAAATCATGGTGAGTTCTTGTGTACCTTACTTCTTATTTACACAGGGAAAATACAGATATTAGACAGCGAACATGTCCAATTAGTTATTTTGTCAATCAAATAGTGTGCATGTATGAAAATAATCAGTTGAAAACATTGGGAAAATTAAGTAGTTACAAAAATATCATCTTCTTTTGATGAAGATATTTTTTGATAAACAGAAATATCTTTTCAAAATTATTGATACATAAGTGAATGAATAAGTTATTTAAGGCTTTGATAGCATGAATATAATTGCAGAACACATTTGTTTTGGTATACAAGAAAAATTTTATTACTTTCAAAGATATTATTTTTTTTATAAAAAAAAAGAAAAGAAAAAAAGGTGAACATTTTCTCAAGAATTTTCAACATGAACTAAAACATTTCTATACAATATAAAAACAAATATTATCTAGAAATATTAACAACTTAAATGTACTCACAATGGCTTTTCCTGCATCCTATTTAAGTTATTGATTACCTCTTAACTAGGTTTCACCGCAATGCATAACCACATGGCGTTGCAGGCTTTCTCCCTGCCGTAATACAAGCAGCCGCGATATAAGTGAAATAATCTTGAAAGCGGCGTTAAACCCTACTTCACCTCACCTTGACTCTTACAGAAACAAAATTTTCTGGATATCAACTTCTTTATTGTATAGATACATTATGTTTCAGAGTGTATCCTTCATCCGGTGGAAGTTGTTATCCAGAAAATCTTGTTTTGTATACCACTTCTAAATGCCCTTCAAAGACTGGACATTCTGTCAATCACTTACTATTTTTCAATATTTGGTATAATACTTTCTTGTTTTAGTGTGAAAAGAATCATGATTGTTGCACTGTATAACGTTTTGTTTTGGTATTCAAGTTCTGTGTCTTGTCCCTATTATGACGTGACCGTTACATTACATGTTGATATCTCTGTAGATCCTGAGACTGAGTGCGCGGTACGACCTAGACTCAGACAGGATGGTCTTCTCTAACGGTCTTTCATTGGACAAGGACCAGTTACAGGAGGGCGGGTTCGGGACATTAACTGGAACTATTTTCAGTTTTGCTGCTTCCCTCAAAGTTATGAACATTGATGAAGCAGAGTTTGCCATTCTCTCTGCAATTTGTTTAATGAGTGGAGGTAAGTTAGAGTTAGCACTTATATGATATAATTAACCTCAGCTGTGGAGAAGGGCTTTTCGTTGCAGGTTTCTTGCAAACAATTGTCCTTCGAATTGTTGTAAACCTGATAACTCAGGAGAGATTTCATTCATTTTGTTCCATTTATTTATCCAAGTCTATTGTTTGATCCCAGACCAATCAATTTAGTTATTGTGAAGTCAAGGTCAAAGCAAAGATTTTGTAACAGTTGTAAGACCATAAATCAAAGAATTTAAGGTTTTGTTCAAGTTGGTACCAAACTAGCAGTATGAAGTAGCAGTATCTGCTGAAGCCATGCAGTCAAATGTGTTTACCTTCAGATCATTTTCAAGGTCAGGGTTAGGGTTTTTGTAATAATTTAAGAATAAGTACACTATGGATTCCATATAGACATAAAATTATAGTCATATTGGTGGTAAGTGCTTGTCCATTATCCATCATTTGTATCGGATTATGTCCCCAGATCGGTCAGGCTTGCAGGACACAGAGAAGATAGAGCAGATGCAGGAACCCCTGCTGGAAGCTCTCAAACACTACACACGCTCTCGCCGCCAGGACCAGCCTCACATCTTTGCCAAACTACTCATGAAGCTCACAGACCTCCGCAGTATCAGCGTTAAAGGTAGGACCCGATCTAGTCTAGCTGTCAGCTGTCATATAGTGTATTTAACAGTTTGTACATTTAGCAGCACACAGTGTACTGTAGAGGTTGTCAGTTGTAGGTTTGAATTTAAAAGGTTTAAGACTTGGTGTAAACAGTTAGCAGTGTCGGTGAGTCACAAGGAAAAGAAAGGATATTGTGTCGAAGTGTAGAGAGGAATTTCATTACAGATAGAATGGTAATTTGCATAATGTTCCGCAAATTAATCTTGTCGTTGATAAATCTAATTTCATTGGCTTAGATTGATTTTAATGCCAGGCTTGATTTGTGGAACGTCATCCTAGCTGGACATCGATGAAGGAGAAATAATGACCAATAGAAAACATCTATAGAGCAATGATTGTAATATGTATCATGCAAATCTACAAGCATTACCTTCAGTTCAAATCAATGTTATTCAACCAGAGTGTGTTTAGGATGGTAGCTTTTCTAAGTTTTATTCACAAATTTATCATAAAAAAAACAGATGTATCATTGACCAAGAGCAGTATTAGACCTTAGGTAAGACACAGGGTTGAACTGTCCACATCACATACACAAGAGCAGTATTAGACCTTAGGTAAGTCACAGGGTTGAGCTGTCCACATCACGTACACAAGAGCAGTATTAGACCTTAGGTAAGTCACAGGGTTAAGCTGTCCACATCACATACACAAGAGCAGTATTAGACCTTAGGTAAGTCACAGGGTTGAGCTGTCCACATCACGTACACAAGAGCAGTATTAGACCTTAGGTAAGTCACAGGGTTAAGCTGTCCACATAACATACACAAGAGCAGTATTAGACCTTAGGTAAGTCACAGGGTTGAACTGTCCACATCACATACACAAGAGCAGTATTAGACCTTATGTAAGTCACAGGGTTGAACTGTCCACATAAAATACACAAGAGCAGTATTAGACCTTAGGTAAGTCACAGGGTTGAGCTGTCCACATCACATACACAAGAGCAGTATTAGACCTTAGGTAAGTCACAGGGTTGAGCTGTCCACATAACATACACAAGAGCAGTGTTAGACCTTAGGTAAGTCATAGGGTTGAGCTGTCCACATCACGTACACAAGAGTAGTATAAGACCTTAGGTAAGTCACAGGGTTGAGCTGTCCACATCATGTACACAAGAGCAGTATTAGACCTTAGGTAAGTCACAGGGTTAAGCTGTCCACATAACATACACAAGAGCAGTATTAGACCTTAGGTAAGTCACTGGGTTGAGCTGTCCACATCACGTACACAAGAGCAGTATTAGACCTTAGGTAAGTCACAGGGTTAAGCTGTCCACATAACATACACAAGAGCAGTATTAGACCTTAGGTAAGTCACAGGGTTGAGCTGTCCACATCACGTACACAAGAGCAGTATTAGACCTTAGGTAAGTCACAGGGTTAAGCTGTCCACATAACATACATAAGAGCAGTATTAGACCTTAGGTAAGTCACAGGGTTGAACTGTCCACATCACATACACAAGAGCAGTGTTAGACCTTAGGTAAGTCACAGGGTTGAGCTGTCCACATCACGTACACAAGAGCAGTATTAGACCTTAGGTAAGTCACAGGGTTGAGCTGTCCACATCACATACACAAGAGCAGTATTAGACCTTAGGTAAGTCACAGGGTTGAACTGTCCACATCACATACACAAGAGCAGTATTAGACCTTAGGTAAGTCACAGGGTTGAGCGGTCCACATCACCTACACAAGAGCAGTATTAGACCTTAGGTAAGTCACAGGGTTGAGCGGTCCACATCACATACACAAGAGCAGTATTAGACCTTAGGTAAGTCAGGTTGAGTAGTTGCGCATTACATAAATGCTCGTGCGTTCATTTCCCTGCATAGACATCATTTAATTATATATTCATTTTTAACCCTTGCTTCACAATTCAGAGCATGGAAATAGAATTTGATGGAACTGATTTGATTCTGTTAAAACATACCATTGTGTTGGATGTATTGACATGTCAAGGATGTGTAATCATGTTGGAACATCTCACATTGTTGTGCTTTAACAGGACGTATTCACCGTCTGAACCCACTCAGTGCATCTTGTGTCATAGCTTGCTTTATATGCAGTTTAGCTTTGCTTTCAAATAATAGCTAAGCTTTTTTTCGCATTTTGTTATCATGTTATGTTTTGTGGCTATATATATCTTGCTTTTAGTACAGTTTTGTGATTTTGGTTTAATCATTCATTATGGGTTTGAGCTCACTACCATAGTTGGTTTGGTACACTGGCATTAATGTACATCACATCTCAACTTGAGAATGAACATGTTTATAAATAACAAATCATACACTGAGAAACTCTTTTTTGACATCTACAGGGACATAAGGTTTTGAATCAGTTTTTCAATCGATGGAAAAAAAGAACCGACATTTTCATAATGAGAAAGACAACATTATTTGAAGATGACATGATTATTGTAAGAACTTTAGTTGCCACATACATATTGCTAAGTGTGTCCTCCCTGAGTGAGTGAAAATTCTCAGAAGCATTCTGGTCCTAACAACAATCAAGTTAACGTCAGTAAATCTTGCTCCCATTTCAAGTTTCCTCCTCAAGTTGAGATGTGAAACACCATGTACCCATGTATCGCTTTGCTTGTTTGCTACCTACATGCATACTTACCTACCTACCTCATACCTACATACCTAGCCATCTATCTGCATTGCTCCATATATACATACTGGCTGTTGCCCTCCCTCATCGTCATCTGTCTGTCTCTTCCCATGCTCTAGGTGAAAAGCAGACGCTTCGTTTTGCACTAGACCACTTGGCTAATGCCCTCTCTCTCCTGGAGGCACCAGTCTCCACCCCTGAGATCAGCCACATCAAGACTGAGCCCTACTCACATCCACTAGACGAACCCTCCTGCAGTGGAATTTCATCCACAGTTAACTTGCCAAACTATGACCCGCATGCCAAGTCGTTGTCACAGCAACAGGGAGGGATGGAGAGACCGGGCCCGTCAGGGTCGATGGATTATGGACGACAGCTCTCCACGGAGTACCTGGCGTCATCAAGCTCGCTGGGTCCTCTGCCAGACTCATCCATCCCCTCACCTTTAGGGATGGGACTTCCTCCTATGCAGCTCAGTCCAAACCAAATCTCTTCCGTCATGGCGTCCAT
This sequence comes from Gibbula magus, assembly GCA_936450465.1. Classification (NCBI taxonomy): domain Eukaryota; kingdom Metazoa; phylum Mollusca; class Gastropoda; order Trochida; family Trochidae; genus Gibbula; species Gibbula magus. The sequence goes on from OW388297.1 coordinate 29,315,235, forward strand.
CGAGTCCCCGTCGCCCTCCAGTCTTCCCTCATACCCGAATGCACCATCTCCCAGCATGCCAAGCTACTTGACTGGACTATCGCCAACTCTGTCTCCAAACTTCACTTTAGCTCCGTCAACTGTAAGCTCCATACTGACATCACCGATTCCATCCCCAGGAGTGGACCACAATGTCCTGGCTAATATCCACACTACAATGTCGGACAGGAATGGACAAGCCTCCAACACTGTAAACAGGCAGATGGCAATGACTTCCCAGGTCAACACAAGCCAAGCTGACATCATGTTACGCAACGGTCATATGATGGCAAGTTCCCAAATGTCGCGAGCTTCTGATGCCGAGAACTACAAGCAGTCATACAATGGCGACCGTAACAACAGCAACAGCTACAGCAACAACTGTCTATCCTTTATGGGTCTCCCCACGAATCTGAGTGCCACACCGTTCTCTCTGGGGGATGCAGTGGCCTCCAGCACCTCTGATCATCACACCCCACTCAGCAAGATCATAGCAGGGGCCATGACAGACACCATGCAGATCTAGATATATAGTCAGCACTTGGAAAACTCAATGATCAAACATTTACTTTGAGAACAAGTGTTACTGCCATGCAGATATCAGATTAGCCAAATGAAAGTGTGACGATCACTGGAGACAGAGTTTGGTGCCTCCATGTTGGGAGAGGGGCGGTTGGGTCAACATTGGGCAGGGGTCAAAGGTCACTGGATCTACCTCCCCATCCTTGCTTTATTTGCGCTGCAAGATAACCTGCTCTAGTGCCTCATTAATTTTTGGTTGCTTTTTGCCTTTATCATGCTTTGTTATGCTTTCCCTGTAGTTGCATTGAACAATTGCATTCTTTGAACTAAATGGCATATGTTATCCAGAGTTATTTATTGTACTGGGTCAATTTGATCTTTTTATGTTTGGGGTTATTTTAGTTGCTGTTTAATTTTATTCTTTAATGAATTAATGCTTCATTCTTATTGATACAGATTTGATGAAATTATAATTTATGTCATAACCAAGCAATATATAAAGGTATGCAAAACGATTTTAGCCTATACAAAACCATATTTATTTTGCATTTTTTCATTTTTCTTAAATAACAATTTTATTCATCAAATTTGTTTTTGTTTTATCCTTACATTTGCTAACCAACATAACAACTACTCACTTTCAACAACTTACATAATAACATGACTGAATTTATCAGCATCCAGAATAAAACTACTGTAAAAGTGGACAAGATTACGACCCTCTGCCAAATCATTTAATGCAGTTGAGAATATAGATGTTTATATGACATGATAAAGTTATGAAATGATCATTGCATAATTTTATCGGGTGTACATATATCCCCAACCTTGATATATTTACTATGTTGTTTGTAGATGACTATACATGTACATATACAGCATGTTATGGTAGAGTAGTGTTTGCACCTGTTAAAATGTTTCTTTATTTTACATGTATCTTCAGATTTATATGAAATATTTAGTTTATAACGTAGTTGTATTCTTTAGTATTCAAACTGTTACTTCTGGTCCAATTTATTGTTTTATGTTTCATACCGGTGTTCAATATCTTATATTGTTTTAAATTCTTATATTTAACTTAGTGTATGCATTTTCTTCAAATATCTGTAAATAATGTTGACCATATTGATTTACGCTTCACAACTTAACATCAACAACTTTCAATGATTTTTCAAGCTCTTGAATTTAAAAGAGAGATGAAAAAGTATTATATATCCCAACTTGTATAGTTTTTATAACATGTGTATAAACATCTGGTGTCGGATATGTTTACTTTTATATTCTCTTACTATTTGTTAAGTTTCATGTATACACAATTAACTGGTTTGAAGATTTATCATTTGAAACAAAGAATGTCAAACAACAGAGGAATAGTGGATATTCAAGATATATCTGATTTATATACACTGAATTAGATCAAATCATATTCTGATATAAATATATTTAAATTTGTTACGTCACTGTTCCAACTGAAGTGGAGTCCATGCTTTATATAGATCCTGATAATCTGGTATAGGATGTTAAATTAATCCTCCAACAATATAAAGATACTGTAATGAAGGTTATTTTGGTCAAATTTCTGTAAAAAAGAAGTTAAACTTGACATGCTGAATAATAATAGAGTAGCCTAACCATCAATTGTCTTGCAAATAAGTACTGTTTTGTCATGAACTATTGTAAATTTTCAATTTGACTTCAGCCTCATACTTTCAGTGTGGTAGTTCAGGGCAAAACTTTACTAATTTGCAGGACACATGATTGTTGAGACTTCTAGAAGTTGAATTCTTCAGAAAAGCAAGACTTTTGTTAACAGATTCTTTATTTTGGAAAGCACATGTGGGAAGACTAAAGTCTGTACTGTAGATGAGCTAGTAAATACTCACGTTTCTATTCATAAATCTTGCTTTTCTTACTGACAAACATCACTATGTGAGAATAAACTGTTATCAGAGATGTTGATACATGATGTATTAATTGACATGAACTCCATATAATAGATGTAATTTATGTAGGGAAATAAAAGTTGACTATGAAAATTTGGTTTATGTGTTATTCATCATCCATTCGTTCTTCATCTTGACAGTAAGTAATATTTGTGTTGATTGAATTGTATTAAGAATCGAATAAATTTTATTTATTTAATCAACCCTTTTGATAAAGATGATATGAAAGTAGTAAAAGTGCATGGAGAGTTATATAACTAGTTTCTTATAAAGATGGAACCAATCTGTCACTAGCATATAGTATAGTATACACAGTGTTTGATGGGAATGTACAGCTTCTTTGATATGAATCTTCAGGAAGTAGCGATGGTATGACGTATCTGTACATGTATACCCATGATATGGTGTTATATTCTCCCAGTTGTGTTTGCCAGCACAAGCCATACAAATCAGAGAATAATAAAGTGCTGCCTCAATGGTTGAGTTACCTCCCCTTCATGATTCTTTCATTGTTAATTTAGGTGTTGAAGAGATGAAGAATGAGAACTATTTTATGGATAAACCTCTTTTTTCTGTTACTTACTTTCACCTTAAATACTTTGCAAAGACGTTGGCGCTATGTCATCATCTCTACCCCATTAAGACAGATATTGTCTTAATTTTCCCTTCCTCTAGTCTAGTTGATCATTTCTAGAGCAATACGAATACGCTTCAATATAAACATCCTATAAAATTAATATATTTAATATATTCATGATTGGCTAAATATTAATATGTTATTGAGTTCTTGATAGCAATTTTAGCTTTGTAGATTCTGTAATTGTTTGAATCCTAACCTTGATTATGGTTTCTTTGGATTGGACTATATTCCTCTCTGATAGTGCTGTATATCCAAGTGGCACATGCTGGTAATACGCAACTCCATGGCTCTATGACTATGAACATACCCTCAGTTGATCCTGACATGAAAGATGAGAATGATATGGAAAGTAGATTAATACTCTATGAAACAGGGACTTGTAGAACAATTGAATAAGTTGACCAATTATTGGTGTAAGGTAAGTATCAGAAAATGGTGGACAAAGAAAAACTTTGCTAATCTATGTTGAAAGGTAAGTAATTGCATTTAAAACTGAATATGAAAGCTGTTGATATCACTTGTTTTATTTACTTCTGATTTCAGGAGCAGAACGAGTGTTGCATTTACGTCTGGAGATGCCTGGAGAGTTGCCTCCCTTGATATTGGAAATGTTGGACAGAGCAGAGAATGTGTGTATACCTTGACAGACATCTAGGACAATAAATAGAGACTGGTAAAATGTCTTGGACTTTGAATAAACACAGAGACACCAGACTCTTGGACACTAGATAAAACAACATCTGACTGGCGGCAAGTCTGGGAAGATAGATACAAGAGGCTGGCGGCAAGTCTAGACTAGTACCAGTCAGAGATATAGCTTACAGAACTTGTGCCAGCGACGAAAAGTTCGGATGCACCGTTGACATTGTTGCAAGAAACTGATTACGGAATGTACTTCACTGATTTGTGGAACTCGAGTGATTATCTGCTGGTGATTTGATAAGCCTGGTGAAATTGTTGGACAATTGTGATTATAAGATTATTTTCCTGTTGAAGTAGTATGTTGGACATTCATTTCCTCTTTCACTATAAAGCCTTCCAGCACATGCTGACATGAATAGTTAACCACTTCTGTTGATAACTGACAGTGTGGATTCAGTCATTCCGGTTCTTTCTTACACTATCGATTTATAGTTAAGGAACTTGATGATGAACTAACTGGTTACAGAATTAGTTGTTAAGCTTCTACCTTTTACCTGCTGGCCCAGGATTCAGGTAACTCATCTATGCTTTCAGCAGTTCCTGGATTCTCCAGTTGCTTTGAGATACGTCTTTACTTTAAACTGTTTCAGTCTTCATGAAGCTATTGACTCCGATAAAATTAGCAGGTTATACTTAACTGAAAAATGATGTATATATTTTTATAAACAATTTGCATATAAGTGCTAGTAAATTTTGAGTATTTGAGTGTTTCCCAACAAAGCATGAGCGTTTAATTTACAGGGGTTTGATCATGTGTTAGAGTCCGATATAGAGCAGTGCGTATAGTCTACAGTCTCAGGGGAGAGTCGTTATGCAACTTATAGGGCAGTGAGATGTATTACGGAAGGGTGAGAGTCATATATAATCTATCCATCAGCTCACTCAATCATACATAACTATTCAAATAAAGCATTTTGCTCCGAGCTAATGGCTCAAATTTCAGCAAAGCCATTGATATGCAAATGTTTGACAAAAATGTACTCCTTAACTTCTAGTATCACTTCATCTATCATCTGTTTCACAAAGAAATTTCTTGGAATCACTACCTCTTATAGAAGACAAGGGCTATTAAACATTTTTCTTACTCCTAGCTTCATGAATTAAATGCCATTAACAGACAATAGATTTTATGTAGATCATATTTATCATGACAAAATATTTATTTATAGATTTGATGCTGTTTTTTCACTGAAGCCCGGTATTGTACAGACTTAGCATCTTGAATATGTCATAATTTATTTAATTGCTCTTGTTGAATTTTTAACAAACCCCAAATTACATTAAGAATTTGAAAACCAAATTGTTGATATTTCCGATGTTGAAAGGTTAAAGTATTGTACTGCCATATCCTTAACCATGTTAAACTATAATGAATCCAATATGTGCTGCCCTTTCAACCTTGTCAGTGTCATCTACATTCAATGTGTCTTTTGTTAAGAAAAAAAACAAATGTTCAAATGGATCATTGGTGATTTTAATTGGAACAATTCAGAGCAATTTTTAACTTCACGGTTATATTTGATTGTCTTATATATATTCTAATCTATATGTCTAATATTATTTGTATTTCTACCCAAAATTGAATTCAATCATTTCAACCATCTCCTGCTGTCTGTACATGTACCATGTTGTCTACTAGCTAGTAAGACCATCTTCTTACACTCAAAAGTAACAGCACATTTTGGAATCTTTATACATTTGACCTGACTCGAAGGATAAGTGGCAGTACATTCAAGTAGTGCATCTAAACCAAACCAGATCCTGACCATTATACCATTGATAACTTTATACCATTGAGTTCAGCTGGGATCTGACAACCAGTTTGACCCCCAATTCCATTGGTACATGTCCATTGTTGATTAGCAATACAGTTCATACCTGTGAGTTGATTGTTACTTCATTGATTACTCATTACTGATTACTTAGTTATAGAATCAACATATATATATATCATAGTCATGTTATTGTTTTATATAATGTTGAGATGAATATATGGCTGTGTGAAACAGCAGAGCTATTAAGTTTGTTGTGGTATTGAGTTGTACATAGACTTCATGAACAGATTGTGAGAACAGATTGATCATATTCTTGCTTCTTACCATCTACTGGCCAGTAACCATCTTCATTTTGTTTGATGATTTGTCTCGTCTCTTCATTTTCATCAGCTATTATTCAATCCTCCATTTAACTGATATTATTACTGAACTACAGTTTTACAAGAACTAATCAGATAAAGAACTGATGATCTTCTTTCCGTCTCATCATTGTGTAACTCTAAAATTGAAAATGTCCAATTATCAAAAAAACGGAAATCATCAAAACTAATATAAAAGATAAGATCAATTTTCTGTTACAATTTTGTCCATACCATTCTCATTCTGTTTCCTCACACCCATAACTGTCGATCTCAACTGACTGTTCTGTCCAGTACAAAGATTTTGAGCTTGTACAGTACATTGTACATTTCAGATGTATATGATTTGTTGTGGAACTTGTCACTAGTCATAATTGCGTGGGCAGCATCTGTCTGTCTGTCCATATATCGGTCCACACCGTAACTACCTCAAGTGTTATCTATGCAAACATTGGGCATTTATAGTTTCAGCTGTATTGTGTTCACATTGACTTCAGTGAGAGAACCAGGGTCTCCACTTGTTTCATTCAACTCTGTTCGCTGTCAGGGGATGCCAATAAGTAGGGAATAGTATAAAATGAACTATGAAGATTTTGTTTCATTTTCGTCAATGACAACCATTATTTCGTAGGATACCAATAGGATATGTGGTATAATGTACTGAGCTGAGTCTCCATCTCACCTGTTTTCTTTCTGGGCTTTTTGTACGTTTTGGATTTGTTATCAAAGATAAAATTCAGGATTCCTTTCTTTTTCTTTATGAAAGGCAAGGTTTATGTGTTTCATCTTACTGCCCTTCAAAGACTTGACCAAGATGAGAGCCAAAGTAAAGTGTGACTTTCATGAAGTAAAATTTTCAAGAGGGTTTTCTTTTTTGGATCAATGATAAAGGTTCAGTAAAGTAAAGATAAAAAAAAAAAAATTTTTGGTTAACAAGAGACAAGTTTTTAGGGTGTTTGAAAAAGAAGACTTAGTTTTGACTGACATCTAAATAGTGTTATTTCTGGTTAATATCAAAGTTTGCGAGTTTGTTTTAAGATGATTCCATGTCTTATTTATTTTCTTAAAAACTTTTATTGCTAAACATTTTGTAAAGTAAAGTTAATTGTTAAATGATATTTCCGATAAAATGTTTCATGGTTTAAAAATAAAGTTTGAATGTTGATTTGTTTTTAAAGAATAACATTTTTCTGTAAGGTACTTGTTCAAGTAACAAATGCCAAGTTTTACTTTCAAGTGACAAAATCATTAAGTTTCTTCAAAAGACAAAGTTTGTTGTAGTAATATCTGAAATGACAAGGTTTGTACTTAAATGATTAGAGAAAAGTTTGGTAGTACAGAGAAGAGAAGGAAAGCTATTTGTATATGATCCATTGCTTATTGCAAAGATTGGGCCAACTATTTATAGATATATAATGCAAGATCAACTTGTTTTCTTATCTATTCAAGAGGGTTTATTTTGTAACACCCTCAACATCTCATGCATTGTTATTATGTAATAAGAAGGCAAACAACCAGAGTTTATATCTGAAATGTTGGTTGGCTTTAACAAAACACTTCATGTCAAAACCATTGCATTGGTAAATTTCAGTTAAGTAAGTCTGGTTAAATTATTTACAATCATGGCAAACTTTTATTCACTTACGGGTTTCGGTTAAAGAGGTCTGGTAGAATTATTTGCAACTATGTTATATTTTTATTCATATAAAATTCATGTAAATTACCAGGTGAAATCATAACAGAATGTTCATCTTTCATCTTTTAGAAACAACTTTCAAGAGATGTTAAAAACATTGAACTGGAATTATTGTCATCTGTGTATAAGGAGAGCCTAGAGAAATTTCATTTAAAAATTCAAATATTGCTTATCAAGATGATATTTACAAACTTTTAAGTTATTTAGATATGAGGAAATTCTTTATAATTACACCCTTTCATATTTATAGATCCTTAATAAGGTGTTTAAAGTTTTCAAGTTGAAGAGATTTTCTGTTATTTACAAACATGAAAAATACTTCAGGTGTGATACCTATTTTATTTCATTGCTAGTAATTCAATTGTAGTAAACAAATCTGATGAGTCAGCATTCTACAACTGTTCTAATGTAACAATGTGTCGCTTCCTTCCTATGGAGTATTTACAACTTTATAGAAGTTCGAAGCCGACATTTCCACTAGCTTATCAATTACTTTAGTTTATTTAAGGCACACACTGAATCCTTACTAATGTTAAACAACAATGGAATGTAAGTGAAATATTCATTTGGCTTTGATCATAGAATATACTATTGTTACTGAATCATAAGGAGTAAAACATGAGTTCAACGCTAACTTGATGTTTTTTAAAGTGACTGAGTATAACTTCTTTGTGGAAACCATGAAGAAACATCTATGAACTATTTACATGTGACAAGTTTTGCCCGTGTTGTCATGACAACAGCAACTACTCAGGAAGATTTTACAAGAAGTTCTTGTTGCCATATTTGGCGTTATGAATAACCTGTAGTCAAATGTACATAATAAAATGATTCGCAGCACCTTGTCTTGTGTTTTCTTTCTGCGCCAGTTTCTTATTCTTCTCTATGATTTGTCAAAATTCAAGTTAAAGGAACGTCAAAGACAACTGCAATTGACGGAGGAGGGCGCACTGGCCACTGATGCCTGATGATTACTATCATGGGAAGACATTCTAATGAAGTTAAATACAAACCTATTTTAAAAAATAAAACTCCATTAACCTGCCTTCCATTCATACGATTCCAACACTGCTCCTTTGATAAATAAATACATAACTATTTAAAGAAAAAAAACAATGATTCTGCCTTCAATTCATACGATTCCATCACTGCTCCTTCAGTAAATAAATACGTAACTACATGTATTTAAAGAATAAAACACCATGATCCTGTCTTCTATCCCTCACTGCTCCTTTAGGAAATAAATACGTAACTCTTTAAAGAATAAAACACTACAATCCTGCCTTCCATTCACACGATTCCAACACTGATCATTTTGAAGTTAAATATATCGACTGTTTGAAAGGCATTCTAGAAGTTGGTGTGATGAAGAAGCATACTTGATAGCGGTATAAGGATCTAAACCGAAACGTCGCTATTGTTGATAAAGAGGTTGGTCATGCATAAACTCTTTGTCTTCTAAATATATCACAATTTAAAGAATAAAAAAATACCACAATCCGGCGTTTTATTCAAAGGATTTCTAACACTTCTTCTGTAGTATCTATACAATGCCTCGCCGCTAATGGCTGCAATACTGCCGAAGCGGCGTTAAACAATAACTCACTCACTATACAATGCCAATCTGAAATAAACAAATAAACAAGCCTGGTTTCAAGGGTTGATCTAATATATATTAAACTACAGGCTTTGTGGTAAAATATTAAAGGCATTAACATGTATTTAGATGTCAAAGCCAATGTACGTTTCAATTCAAATACAACAGACTATTTTGAATGACCATTTGGTTGAAGACAAGGATGTATGCTAACTCCGATGATATTTTCATTATTCAACAATGAATTTTCTATAGAGATAGTACAGTTATCTGATATGATATACATATCAATGGTGTTTTTCGCTGACGATGTCATTGTAATTACAGACACATAGTGTGGTCTCCAATGTCAGTTTTAGTCTCCTCCAACGGGAATTTGGGGATAAACTGTGAAGATGGATAAATCAAATGTAGCAGTCTGTAGGAGGGGTGGTAGATTATCAAGGAATGATGTAACACTGTATGCTTTCTCATTAAAGCAAGAATGAAAATTGTGAATAGCTATAAATATTTGGGATTTCTGTTTACTTGTCATTTTAGTATGATAAAACTGCTTGGTGATCTTTCCCTAAGGGCCAAAAATAAATGTTGATCTCAGAAATTACTTCGCCGTACATTTACACATATTTATAGTATAATTTATACACAAAAATATGAATACAACCAATACTCATGTATGGGGTTTTAAGAGGTATGAGAATGTTAAAGAATGTACCTTACTGCGTGTAAATTATTTTTAAATGTCTGTCCATAAACACCACATGCGATTGTGTATACCCACTGTATATCAACTCTACTGTTAGAATAATGAATTATTGGATGAAAATATTGTCAATGCATGAAATCGAAACCGTTTACCAAAGTAAGCTTATAATACGTCACTCGATATGTATTATATGGGTCATAACATTTGGGACTCTGAAAGTAGAAACCTGCTTTTCACCCATGGATTTGGTATTGGCTATCACAATGTATAGGAAATAGAGTATTGTTTGTAAACGTTTTTAAAACTAGGGCTAGAGATATGTTCTGCCAATACTGGAATTCAACACGAAATTAATAGTAATAGACACGATATATGGAGATAATTTTAGAAGTCTGCTTGCACCAGAAAGAGATTGTTGATTTGAAATTTCACAAAATCCTCGTTACAAATTTCGATCGGGCCTGCTACGTTTAAGAATTAAAAATATTATAGGTCATTAAGAATTTGCCCTGTTTGTAAGAAGACGAGTTTCACTTTCTTATTATATGTCCATTTTACAACGATTTAAGAAAATGTACATTCCGAAAATTGTAAATGGAAACATACATGTAATTAAATTATTCTTACTACCGATGATCAATCTTATGTTTAAAAAGTTAAATAATTTTATTTTTTACCCACACAACAAAAGATGTAAAAAGCTAAATGAATCGTGATGTTATTGATTGTATATTTCCATGTCATAAACCTCTTGTAAGGTTGTAAACTTGATGCCTCCTTTATTGTATATGAAATGTATACGCCTGTGTTTGGGCCCAGGGGTCTATATACTTGAATAATGATGATGAAGATGATGATGATGATGATGATAATGTATCTGATGATGCTGATGATGATGAATCTAATGATGATGATTATGATGAACATGAAGAAACATAGATCGATGCTAAAGAAGCGCACATAAAATCTTCAGCTGCCCTTCTAACCTCGCTGTTCAGGAAATCATACATGCGTTGTAACTTTATTGAAATTATTTACCGCAAAACACACAAATGTCTGCCAAATCGAATTCCAATTTTGTTGTTGCATTTTCCATGATGATAATTCATTCGGAGCTGGCCTGTATGACTTTAAATTCTGGAGGTTAACGTTTTCTCATATGTCATCCATTTTTATGTAGCGTCCATTTTAAATGCCTATGGTGTGGATTCATATTCGTATCCTGCTCTTTTACCAGAAGACTGACGTTTCAGCTAATCATTCTTCGCTGAAACGTTCAGTCCAACATACAATTTAGAAAGAAAATAAAAAGCAAAATGTGGTGTTATATTTAGAGATTTCTGTTAACGGTGAATGTATTCTAACTAACTTTTTAACATTTTAAACTGCGAGAGAGCTGTATATATCGATTTGATGTCAACATATGAATTTTAACATTCATCAGGTCCAACGCGTCAAGAGGCAAGGCGTGTAAAGTGTTGGTTGTCTCAGCCTTTCGTCAAAATAGATGTGTCGATGCATAAACGGATATATATTTTTATAACACAATACACAATGATAGACAACATTACTTCACTACACACTCTCCAGACAAAAACAGGGATAAAAGCATCGGGGACATTAGAATTCAAATTTAGTCCATAAATATTTTTTTGAATTACGTTTTGTTATTTTTCTTCTAAACACATAGAGAGAAAACACCACATGTGACAGTCAACACAGCAAATAAGATTTACACCAATATAATTATAAGATAATGAGATTTACACGTGCCGCTGACCCAGTGATGACGTCATTGATTGAGAGCCCTATTATAACATTTTAGCTCATCAGATGGACTTATATATGTAGCATGGGCCTGCCGCCCGTCCGTCGTCCAGAGAATGTTCACATTAATTGGCTTTGGATGTTACTCAAGGAGAACACGTTTAAGAGGAGTTGCAGAGCCAGTGGCTCCATTTTAGGCAATTTCATAGTCTCCCAATACATTTAATAATAAACTAAAAGAGATTTTTGGTGGACAGATGGGTTATTGGTTTAGCGACAAATAAAAAGACCGGTGTGCCTATGTCCGGAAACACGTTTTATGTTGCATAATGAAATATTATTTTCACTCTGTGTCAGAAAGATAAATATTTGCTGACAGGTTAGTATAGTCTGAGGACATCGTGGTGTAAAATATCACCTTAACCAACAAAGGTGAACATATCACTGAAAATGAGATTTAATTGAATAAGGTAAATTTATATCGGACTAATGTTGGTATCAATAACACTTCATATAGTTATTTTACCCATTAATAATTGATAGTTGATACCAAGATAATGCTTCAGCGTGCCCCCGTTAGCCATTACTAGGCATGTCTCATCACGGTCCTGAGTAAGTGAGAGGCAAGGATTTGTCAGTTGGTATGAATGGGCTTATAGTAATTGGAGTTTGCTCCGTGGAAGTTATTGGACACAGGGGACTGATACTACATTTACATGTGACAAGACGTTAATTCAAAACAGGAACTCTCTATATAGAGTCCCTGATTAAAACAACACAAAGGTTGGTCTGTCTCTTATGATACTAAATCACGATCAGCAGTCACGACACAGACTCATTCCTTCCTTCATTCATTCCTTCATTCATTCCTTCATTCCTTCATTCATTCATTCTTCAAAAGCCATCAGTGCATGTTTGATTACAATTCGTTGAGAAAGTTTGGTTGCTATGGAGATCCAACTTTTCTGAAGAAAAGCATAGAAGAGCAGGTCACGTGACGAAGTTCCACGACCAGCGAGAAGGCAGATCACGGCACTGAAACTTCTGTGGAAGTAAAGTTGTCTCGCTCATCATGAAAGTTGTCTTCTTCCTGGTGGGTATCTTACAATACGTGGCCGGTATCGAGCTGGTAAAGAGGGTGGACGAGAGTATCTTCGACAAAACAGGTAGGTGGGAGGGGGGTGGGAGGGGGAGGGGAGGGCTAGGGGAGCCACGCAGGTAATCCCCCATGTGTTTTAAACTACCCACTGTGTATATCCAAGACACCTTGAAGCTGTATGTTCCTCGTTGTAACGCGAGTTGTTATTGTTGTTGCTACAACGTGTAAGATGGTCCAGTACAAAATGTATGTAAGGGAGATGTAATTGTGTTATATGTTGACCACCTTTCAGCAGTGCTACTGTCTGAGTGTGTGTTTTTCTGAGTTTTGAGTTTGTATAAACAGTGGTTCAACTGCCAAACTCTTCATTTCCTCTTCAGCATTTACTGACAAGAATTGAGAAATATGACCCGGGTATAGACACGTTTCGACAAAAATTCTTGCGTCGTTATGATAACGTTTGATCTGTTTGATAACGACACAGTATCTAGTTAAAACTAGCTGACATGTTATACGTCCCCTAAGTCATTAATGACATAACTTGATTGAACGACACAAGAACATGCATCGAAACGTCGTATATCATTAGTAAAGAATTTGTTATCCATACATTTCTCAATTCTTGTGATCCCAGCTTCTTATATGTCTCTCAAAGAAGTATTTACTGATTTACTGCGTTCAGGTATCATGTAGACAACTTACTGTATGTAGATGAACCTTTGTCATATGCATATAAACTTCTTTATTGCAATGAGTTATAACCTTCAGCTTATCGGTCGTTACGGCATTTACTCATAACTGGTCATTTACATCTTGTGTACTATTAGCGGAGGACGATATTTGCGGTCATATGAAATAAACTGCCGTGCAAAAGAGGTGATACCACTAAATGCAAGATAGTTTAATCCACGAGACCAATACACAGTTACACGATGTACCCAACAGAAGCTATTTATACAAGTCCGAGAGAGAAAAAATGTGTCGGCAGCATCTATAATTATGAACTTTCTTTTCAATGCCAAACATTAAGTCCAGAACCACTTCGAAGCAGCTGTTTAATTACGTAAGTGTGTTTGAACAGCCATAAGAAAAACATGTGTGAGCTTGTTTACAGAACGTACGATTATCCACGTGACGTGAACATTCGGTGTTGTTTCTTTTGCCCGGGAGGAAAGTACACGATCCGCCATTCTTCCCATTAAAGTGGAAAACTGGATCTGCTGTAATGTAACAATCGACATATCAGTGATATGAACTGCCTTCTTCTCTCCGCATTCAAACTGAGAAAAAGTGTATTTGTAAAAACGTTATCTCAAGCTATTATCAAAATAAAAATTGGTAAATTTAGGAGTACTTTGTCTTCCTCTAAAATAAGATGTCAGGATGGGGAGAGCAATAATCTCTTGAGTGTATTTAGTGTAAAGTTTGAGCAACTCTTGTGTGCTTGTTCGATGAATTAAGAGTTCCCCAATATTAAGAGGGGTAATAAACAAGTCAAATGGCTCCAAATTGATTTCCTAGCGCAGTTAAAAGACGACTTTATGTCTTAAAATGAGAAGATTCTCTCCATGCGAGAAAACCGGATCGATGTGTGTAATTGAAGGAGAAAACAGTAGCCAAACCTCTAATCGGACTTGTGGAGTGGGAATATAGGAGATTATTGATTTATTAATATTTAGTTAATTTTTAACCGACTCCTATGTTTTCAACGTTTAAAGTCAATATATTTTAGAAATGATAATTAAAATGAAAAATAGTCAATTGTTTTTAATTAACTTTTTTACCAGCGTTCAAAAGTATTTACATAATATACTATTAAATTGAAAAATATCAATACATGTTGTGTTTAGAAATTACCAAACAAAGAAAATATAACACATTAGTTTATTAACGAGGTTCGAATTCACCGAGGTGTATAGGACCGAGAGTCACTTTACTGATACATCCCAATATTGCATGGCACATTCTACAATAAGTAGTTTAGTTGGATATGTGGGGTGGGTTGTCATGCATAAGTGAGTCATCATTGGCTCACAATACTTTCATGTTTATGTATTTGATTTTGTAGATTATATCAAACATGTCTTAGATTAATTCCATATATTATATTTCACAATATATTAATTTTACTTTCTGATTCATAATTAAATTATATTCAATCTTATTTCCATGTGACATCGTGTAATGGCACCACTTTCTAATCGAAATTAAATGGGTTTTCATGAAATCCCCATTTTAAAATATTGAAACATTTAAAATCCAATCTTTAATTTATTGCTTCCAGTTCAATAGTTTATACTTATAGCCAAACATGAATACACCTGTATCGTTAAAGTTTGTTCACATACTTGGGTATTTCAGTGCAAATGTCACTTGACTATATAGTCTCCGAAGTATCGTATAATTTAGCATTTGTGCATAATAAGAAGACAGTTGAGTGTTCCATAACATAATCTGATGTTGCTGCTCTTTGAGGTGACCGGGGTTCAGTCTTTTCAAAGCTATACAGTTTTTATTTTCTTCTGTGAAATATTAAGTAAGTGATCAGCTTGGTCAAACATTTACACCATCATATATTTAATCTTACACGGATTCACTATATGTGTGATGAAATTGTTCTCATTAAGTCGATAGGAAAACTTTTATTCGAAAATTCATAAAATTTGAATTTTCAAAATTTTACACCTTCTGTCTGTTTCATAATGCCAAATTTCATAAACATGCACCACTGACGATAACAGAACGATTTGAGAATAATCATTTTACTCATGGATAATGATGAGTCATTGTCATTGTATGTTATGTAATTTTATTGACGTTACAATGAACCGCAATTTACATGATTTTTGCACTAATATACACATGTAGATGAACAAACTTTCGGCATGCAGCTGTATTCCATTCTAGCAGTCACAACTATACGTATGTTTGTGTTCTCTTGTTCGCAGGCTGGATTACCCACAGTGAGTATACCAGTTATTCCTTCCCCCGACCCCTCTATCCTCACTAACGTCGAGATTTGTTATTGGGGGGATCACTTTTCATTAACCCCCCGATGTGTAAGGGGAACCAGACGGCGTTCTGCCCAGGAAGGAGGGGGTACATACAGTCTGTTTCGAAATTCTCTCAGTCCAACATTCTTACTTGAACTTTTATATTCACATGTAGTCAATGACATCAACTGTTTGTAATGCATAATATTATAATTGTATATTCGTTTTTCCATATTCATTATGGAATTCGTATTAGGATTCATACCGAAATCCGCCATTGTTTAGATTAAGAGGTTTACCATCCATACATATTATTGTCCTCTCTCGTCTATGAAATGTTTTTATTTTCATTTTATTTAATGTGCATCTACGTTTTAGACTTTGTATTGTCCTGATTTGCAATATGTAATATACTATTGAAATAAGTGTCTGGATATACATCGTGTGCAAGGTCTTTTATTCTGATGCTCGTTGATATATGAATCGCGATTAACTCTTACTTATAACGGTATTCCTGTATTGTGGAAGTTATAGATCCATGCAAGTAAAATGCTTTGTTGATGTTAAACTTCTTTATTATATGAAAGGTGACATTTCAGTATCCTGTTAAAATATAATATTGATCAATAATATAGAAGTGATTGTAATAGGTTAGCAGTCCATACCATAATGTCCCATGTTATGAGGTAAATACATTAATCATCTCCGTTTTGTGACTTTCAGTTCGTAAAGTCTGGATTCTAATTCAAAGTAAATGAATTAAGATTCGTAAGATGTTATTGGTTTTTTTTTGTTCATTCTGTCAGTTAATTAAACATATATATTCTCACCACGGATCTTTGAGGGCAGTTTGTCATATGCTTTATACATGACGTATACATGTTCTTGGTTTACTACCGTTCTCTAGCCTGTTATTACGTATGTCTCTGGGATATGTGAATTTATACCCAACTGAAAATTTTCAATGATAAATCATGTTTCGAGATGAAGTTAAGGTCAGGATGTTATGAAGCATCTTTGAGTACAACTAAAGATGATGGCACGCTGTCAATAAGGAAGCTTTCTTTAGAGAAGAGCCTTTGTATCCGACATCAACCCCGCACTGCATGGTTGATACGTGTTCCTGAATGTTCTCTGGTTAACTAGTCCCTGTGTGGAGCTGTGCTGAGTACGTGGCATGTCAGCATTGAAAACCATCAACTTTTGAAACATTTAACATTCGAACTCCTTGTTGCATTATATAGTTAAGAACTATTTCCTAAAATGTTCTACACAGAAAGTAGGTCATCCGAACGAAGATTCTTTCTTTTAAAATGTATTGTCTGAGATCAACGTTTTATCTTTTTTCCTTTTCTTAGATCGACAGAGAATAGTAATTTCATTTTTTGCTGTCTTGAGTAAATTCTCTTTGCTTCTCCTAAACGAACCACGACAGTAATCGTGTAACTGTGTTATGTCTTAGCAAAAAGAACTATTGATAACATGCAGGCAATGTCCACCTTTTTACAAAGTTTTAACAGAATTTAAGATTGATCCAAACAGCTAGTAGTGGTCTAAATTGCATTTGATACAAAACTGTAAAAGCAGCTTGCATTTTGTAACAATTGCTTTGAAAAAAATGTGAATTCAGTTTTAAACACAAAAAACAACGCCTCAACACGCCAATATTGGAATTGAAACGGAATCTAATTTACTCCAGCGCAATATGCATTATTTCTTAGTGGAATTGATACACTACTTCCAGTACAGTATTCGCGGAGTACGCGTTAGTCGAATTGACCCAAGGAAATACCTTTCAGTCTCATATATAGTGACTGAAGTAATGGTGTTAATTGAAAATGAAAAGACTAATTTAAAGGAGCTGTGGTGTTTTTGTAGGACGATCTTCCCACAGAGGGTACGCAAGTCAAATCTTCTCACAGAGAGTACGCAAGTCATATTTTCTCACAGAGGGTACGCAAGTGATATCTCTCCACAGAGGGTACGCAAGTCAAATCTTCCCACAGAGAGTACGCAAGTCATATCTTCCCACAGAGAGTAAGCAAGTCATATCTTCCCACAGCGAGTACGCAAGTCATATCTTCTCACAGAGGGTAAGCAAGTCATATCTTCCCACAGAGAGTACGCAAGTCAAATCTTCCCACAGAGGGTACGCAAGTCATATCTTCCCAAAGAGGGTACGCAAGTCAAATCTTTCCACACAGGGTACGCAAGTCATATCTTCCCACAGAGGGTACGCAAGTCAAAACTTCCCACAGAGAGTAAGCAAGTCATATCTTCCCACAGAGGGTACGCAAGTGATATCTCTCCACAGAGGGTACGCAAGTCAAATCTTCCCACAGAGAGTACGCAAGTCATATCTTCCCACAGAGAGTAAGCAAGTCATATTTCCCACAGAGAGTACGCAAGTCATATCTTCTCACAGAGGGTAAGCAAGTCATATCTTCCCACAGAGAGAACGCAAGTCAAATCTTCCCACAGAGGGTACGCAAGTCATATCTTCCCACAGAGGGTACGCAAGTCAAATCTTCCCACAGACGGTACGCAAGTCAAATCTTCCAACAGAGGGTACGCAAGTCATATCTTCCAACAGAGGGTACGCAAGTCAAATCTCTTCCCACAGAGAGTACGCAAGTCATATCTTCTCACAGAGGGTAAGCAAGTCATATATTACCACAGAGGGTACGCAAGTCAAATCTTCAAACAGAGGGTAAGCAAGACATATCTTCCAACAGAGGGTACGCAAGTCATATCTTCCCACAGAGAGTACGCAAGTCATATCTTCTCACAGAGAGTCCGCAAGTCAAATCTTCCCACAGAGGGTACGCAAGTCATATCTTCCCACAGAGAGTACGCAAGTCAAATCTTCTCACAGAGAGTACGCAAGTCATATCTTCTCACAGAGGGTACGCAAGTCATATGTTCCCACAGAGAGTACGCAAGTCATATCTTCCCACATAGGGTACGCAAGTCAAATCTTCCCACAGAGGGTACGCAAGTCAAATCTTCCCACAAAGGGTACGCAAGTCATATCTTCCCACAGAGGGTACGCAAGTCATATCTTCCTGAAGAGGGTACGCAAGTCAAATCTTCCCACAGAGGGTACGCAAGTCAAATCTTCTCACAGAGAGTACGCAAGTCATATCTTCTCACAGAGAGTACGCAAGTCATATGTTCCCACAGATAGTACGCAAGTCATATCTTCCCACAGAGAGTACGCAAGTCATATCTTCCCACAGAGAGTACGCAAGTCATATCTTCTCACAGAGAGTACGCAAGTCATATGTTCCCACAGAGGGTACGCAAGACATATCTTCCCACAGAGAGTACGCAAGTCAAATCTTCCCACAGAGAGGACGCAAGTCAAATCTTCCCACAAAGGGTACGCAAGTCATATCTTCCCACAGAGGGTACGCAAGTCATATCTTCCCACAGCGGGTACGCAAGTCAAAACTTCCCACAGAGGGTACGCAAGTCAAATCTTCCCACAGAGGGTACGCAAGTGATATCTCTCCACAGAGGGTACGCAAGTCATATCTCCCCACAGAGGGTACGCAAGTCATATCTCCCAACAGAGGGTACGCAGGTCATATCCCCCCACAGAGGGCACGCAAGTCATATCTTCCCAGAGAGAGTAAGCAAGTCAAATCTTCCCACAGAGGGTACGCAAGTGATATCTCTCCACAGAGGGTACGCAAG
The DNA here is from genome assembly GCA_936450465.1 of Gibbula magus. Taxonomy (NCBI): domain Eukaryota; kingdom Metazoa; phylum Mollusca; class Gastropoda; order Trochida; family Trochidae; genus Gibbula; species Gibbula magus. The sequence continues at coordinate 29,334,751 of OW388297.1, forward strand.
TCATATCTCCCCACAGAGGGTACGCAAGTCATATCTTCCCACATAGGGTACACAAGTCAAATCTTCCCACAGCGGGTACGCAAGTCAAATCTTCCCACAAAGGGTACGCAAGTCATATCTTCCCACAGAGGGTACGCAAGTCATATCTTCCTACAGAGGGTACGCAAGTCAAATCTTCCCACAGAGGGTACGCAAGTCAAATCTTCTCACAGAGAGTACGCAAGTCATATCTTCTCACAGAGAGTACGCAAGTCATATGTTCCCACAGATAGTACGCAAGTCATATCTTCCCACAGAGAGTACGCAAGTCATATGTTCCCACAGATAGTACGCAAGTCATATCTTCCCACAGAGAGTACGCAAGTCATATCTTCCCACAGAGAGTACGCAAGTCATATCTTCTCACAGAGAGTACGCAAGTCATATCTTCCCACAGAGGGTACGCAAGACATATCTTCCCACAGAGAGTACGCAAGTCAAATCTTCCCACAGAGAGGACGCAAGTCAAATCTTCCCACAAAGGGTACGCAAGTCATATCTTCCCACAGAGGGTACGCAAGTCATATCTTCCCACAGCGGGTACGCAAGTCAAAACTTCCCACATAGGGTACGCAAGTCAAATCTTCCCACAGAGGGTACGCAAGTGATATCTCTCCACAGAGGGTACGCAAGTCATATCTCCCCACAGAGGGTACGCAAGTCATATCTCCCCACAGAGGGTACGCAAGTCATATCTCCCCACAGAGGGCACGCAAGTCATATCTTCCCAGAGAGAGTAAGCAAGTCATATCTTCTCACAGAGAGTACGCAAGTCATATCTTCCCACAGAGGGAAAGCAAGTCAAATCTTCCCACAGAGAGTACGCAAGTCAAATCTTCAAACAGAGGGTAAGCAAGACATATCTTCCAACAGAGGGTACGCAAGTCATATCTTCCCACAGAGAGTACGCAAGTCATATCTTCTCACCGAGAGTACGCAAGTCAAATCTTCCCACAGAGGGTACGCAAGTCATATCTTCCCACAGAGAGTACGCAAGTCAAATCTTCTCACAGAGAGTACGCAAGTCATATCTTCTCACAGAGGGTACGCAAGTCATATGTTCCCACAGAGAGTACGCAAGTCATATCTTCCCACATAGGGTACGCAAGTCAAATCTTCCCACAGAGGGTACGTAAGTCATATCTTCCCACAGAGGGTACGCAAGTCATATCTTCCGACAGAGGGTACGCATGTCAAATCTTCCCACAGAGGGTACGCAAGCCAAATCTTCTCACAGAGAGTACGCAAGTCATATCTTCTCACAGAGAGTACGCAAGTCATATCTTCCGACAGAGGGTACGCATGTCAAATCTTCCCACAGAGGGTACGCAAGTCATATCTTCCCACAGAGAGTACGCAAGTCATATCTTCTCACAGAGAGTACGCAAGTCATATGTTCCCACAGAGGGTACGCAAGACATATATTCCCACAGAGAGTACGCAAGTCAAATCTTCCCACAGAGAGGACGCAAGTCAAATCTTCCCACAAAGGGTACGCAAGTCATATCTTCCCACAGAGGGTACGCAAGTCATATCTCCCCACAGAGGGTACGCAAGTCATATCTCCCCACAGAGGGCACGCAAGTCATATCTTCCCAGAGAGAGTAAGCAAGTCATATCTTCTCACAGAGAGTACGCAAGTCATATCTTCCCACAGAGGGAAAGCAAGTCAAATCTTCCCACAGAGAGTACGCAAGTCAAATCTTCAAACAGAGGGTAAGCAAGACATATCTTCCAACAGAGGGTACGCAAGTCATATCTTCCCACAGAGAGTACGCAAGTCATATCTTCTCACCGAGAGTACGCAAGTCAAATCTTCCCACAGAGGGTACGCAAGTCATATCTTCCCACAGAGAGTACGCAAGTCAAATCTTCTCACAGAGAGTACGCAAGTCATATCTTCTCACAGAGGGTACGCAAGTCATATGTTCCCACAGAGAGTACGCAAGTCATATCTTCCCACATAGGGTACGCAAGTCAAATCTTCCCACAGAGGGTACGTAAGTCATATCTTCCCACAGAGGGTACGCAAGTCATATCTTCCGACAGAGGGTACGCATGTCAAATCTTCCCACAGAGGGTACGCAAGCCAAATCTTCTCACAGAGAGTACGCAAGTCATATCTTCTCACAGAGAGTACGCAAGTCATATCTTCCGACAGAGGGTACGCATGTCAAATCTTCCCACAGAGGGTACGCAAGTCATATCTTCCCACAGAGAGTACGCAAGTCATATCTTCTCACAGAGAGTACGCAAGTCATATGTTCCCACAGAGGGTACGCAAGACATATATTCCCACAGAGAGTACGCAAGTCAAATCTTCCCACAGAGAGGACGCAAGTCAAATCTTCCCACAAAGGGTACGCAAGTCATATCTTCCCACAGAGGGTACGCTAGTCATATCTCCCCACAGAGGGTACGCAAGTCATATCTACCCACAGAGGGTACGCAAGTCGTATCTTCCCACAGAGAGTAAGCAAGTCATATCTTTTCACAGAGAGTACGCAAGTCATATCTCCCCACAGAGGGTACGCAAGTCATATCTTCCCACAGAGGGTACGCAAGTCATATCTCCCCACAGAGGGTAAGCAAGTCATATCTTTTCACAGAGAGTACGCAAGTTATATCTCCCCACAGAGGGTACGCAAGTCATATCTCCCCACAGAGGGTACGCAAGTCATATCTTCCCACAGAGGGTACGCAAGTCATATCTCCCCACAGAGGGTACGCAAGTCATATCTCCCCACAGTGGGTACGCAAGACATATCTTCCCAGAGAGAGTAAGCAAGTCATATCTTCTCACAGAGAGTACGCAAGTCATATCTTCTCACAGAGAGTACGCAAGTCATATCTTCCAACAGAGGGTACGCAAGTCATATCTCCCCACAGAGGGTACGCAAGTCATATCTACCCACAGAGGGTACGCAAGTCGTATCTTCCAACAGAGAGTAAGCAAGTCATATCTTTTCACAGAGAGTACGCAAGTCATATCTCCCCACAGAGGGTACGCAAGTCATATCTTCCCACAGAGGGTACGCAAGTCATATCTCCCCACAGAGGGTACGCAAGTCATATCTTCCCAGAGAGAGTAAGCAAGTCATATCTTCTCACAGAGAGTACGCAAGTCATATCTTCTCACAGAGAGTACGCAAGTCATATCTTCCAACAGAGGGTACGCAAGTCATATCTTCCCACAGAGGGTACGCAAGTCATATCTCCCCACAGACCGTTCGTCAAAATCGCTTTTTTCGCAAAAAAACAATATAGTAATTACTAATTCCTGGGACTTTTTATTAGGAAAAGGCGGATACTTTTAGCCTTTATATATTAATCCATGAAATATCGTTATATAACATGACGGAAACATGTTTCTTGGCATGAGGTGGTTAAACTAGTCATCTAATTGACCTGAGATTTTGATAGCAAGCAGAAGTCATTGGAAATTGATCAAAACTAGTTGTAAATCGCCACTTCCGTGGTTTCGCAGGGGCAATAGACGGAGCAGTCTCTTTGGCTACACCATTGACAGGGGAGTTATAATGGTACATAGTTTCCTGAGGAAACACCCCAGGGGTAATATATATATTGAGTGTCCGAACATTCAGCCTGGGTGATCGAGGATAGTCTCCCCACTGTTACAGGAATACTCCGTGTAAAACTAAATTTGATTGAAAAAGATGAGATATTACTATTAAACACAGTAAAAGTGATAGAGAATGTCAAGTACAATACATGAAAATATATTCCCTAAAATCAGTGTTTTTCGTCTTGTCGACCACCATATAAAATACTTCAAAAGACGTCCAAATATTCAAACACTTCCATATAGATGAAAAGACAACTTATGAAGTACGTTCCAATCACATATGTATAAATGTAATATTTCTGGAGGAGTATTGATCCCGTTCGTGTGTTCAGCTCACGTCTTCTATGTTGCATTCTGTCGTGTTGCTGGGCGAGTTGGGGGGCTTTCCATAAACTGACGGCAGAAAATCAAATAAGAAATTATGAGAATTCACATCTCATGTACTTAAGATTTAAAATATAGTTCCATAGTGCACATGAGTTTCAAAAATCAAATGGTGAATCTGGACGCAACAAATAGCTGTTTTTACCTTAACAGTAAATTCAGAACAATCAAAATAGCTGTTATTTGCAGTAAATTCTTAATAAAAAACATTGTTTTCTCTATATTAAATGATATAAAGTACCCTGCATTTTGTGGAGAAATTTGGTCAAAAGTGACAGACGCCGAGAAAGAGGATAATCGCTTAAGAATGAAAAATATAAAGACAAGATGTTTGGAAACAACTTCCTTATTGCCGATAACACAACGTTAATTAATGAGTCTAAGACACAGGCGCCAGCCCCTTAATATACACCTATGTATATCTACCTAGTACCTACCTATGTAACATATAAAGAAGGTATGACACTGCCGCCATTTTGAATGCTGGCATAGGACCGGAACTGGTTTGCTGGGTCAAATACGCCTTTAAACATTCGTAGACTGATCCAAGTTTACATTTCCGGTCCTATGCCAGGATTCAAAATGGCGGCAATGTCATACCTTCTTTATATGTTACATAGGTAGGTAGATATACGTAGGTGTATATTTAGGGTCTGGCGCCTGTGGTCTAAGACTGTTCCTTTACCAGGAAGCACCTTGCTGCAGAGGACTGTACAAACATATACTCCTAAACATAATCTTCAAAGACATTGTTATCCCGAAATCTAGGCTTCCATTAGAAAGGATTTTCACAAATTTAAAATCATTTTTGTTACTCTTTGTTATACATTCACATGATTGTCCATAACCAAGGTAGAAATCCTTCGGCTCCGAGATTAGCGGAACCATATTCTCCTGCATAAAGTCGAACCCCATATTCTTGTCTCAAGTCAAAACCAAATCTTCCTGCATGGGGTCTGTATATGATAATTCTTTTAGTATCGGCACAGTCAACTGCAATTTTAAGAAATCAAACAGTCAAATGTGTCTATGCACAAGCAATAACTGGCCCCAGACTGACCTCACGTGCCCAGTGGTCAGGTGAAGAGAGGACACGAGTGGTCACATCAAAGTGTCCGAACCAGAGACCGGGGCAGGATCCCTCAATCAATACTAGTCACGTGACGGGCATCGACTCCACTTTCCTTATAACGTATATGATTGAGTCGCACTTTCATTATGAAATTAATCCCTAAACGACAAGAACGCACTGTCGTTCAGTCCAAGACTATATTTCTCCTGATTGGAGACCTCATGGCGTGAAGATAAATCGGAACAGTTCGAGAGGGTTTCAATCGATCGTTACCTTTATCTGTCTGTCACGGTGCATGAGTATATCGCTCGGCACTTCCCTACACTTCCCTACACTTCCCTACACTTCCCTACACTTCTTGCTATTGTGGACCGAACTGAAACCTTCCCTGGTCTAGACCAATTTGAGGGAATCGTTCAGTCGTTTTGTATCGGGTCTTTTTTCTACATGTTACCATTTTATTATTTCACATTTTTTAGCTCATCAGGCCTGAAAGGCCCGATGGGCTTATGGCATGGGATGTCGTCCGTCCGTCCGTCCGTCCGTCCGTCCGTAAACTTTTCACTTTTTCGACTTCTTCTCCAGAACCAATGAATCGAGAGAACTGAAATTTTATGTACAGAGTCTTTGGCCCATGGGGATTCTAAATTGTAGATTTGGTGACCCTGTGACCCCAAATACGGGCCCCAGGGGTCATAACCTATAAAGCTATTTTCATCTTCTTCTCCAGAACCAATGACTCCAGAGATCTGAAATTTTATGTACAGACTCCTTGGCCAATGGGGATTCTAAATTGTAGATTTGGTGACCCTGTGACCCCAAATAAGGGCCCCAGGGGTCATAACCTAAAAAGCTATTTTCATCTTCTTCTCTAGAACCAATGACTCCAGAGAGCTGAAATTATATGTACAGACTCCTTGGCCAATGGGGATTCTAAATTGTAGATTTGGTGACCCTGTGACCCCAAATAAGGGCCTCACAGGCCATTACCTAAAATCCTGTTTTCATCTTTTTCTCCGGAACAAAAAGACCTAGAAGGCTGTGATATTGTATGCAAACTCTTTAGCCAATGGGGATTCTAACTTGTAAATTTGGTGACCCTGTGACCCCAAATATGGGCCACAGCCTAAAAAACCTGTCGAAATTGAAGTTTGAACTGATATTTTATGTGCACTTCTTTCACTTTATTTGAAATGTATGTCGACTTGAAAGAACAACCACATTGTGGACATGTTTGTCAAATTGATGTAATCAATGTGAAATGAGAACTGTTGAATAGCCTATGAAATGAAAATTGTGACAAGTCATAAAGGACTAAATTGAAGAGGAGTTAAGAATTCTTTTATTTTACATGAGATATGTGAACTGCATATGACTGGTGATGAAATGATAAGATAAGATTATTTTCATCTTTTTCTCCAGAACGAAAAGACCTAGAAGGTTGTCATGTTGTGTAAAGAGTCTTTAGCTAATGGAGATTCTAAATTATAGATTTGGTGACCCTGTGACCCCAAATAAGGGCCTCACAGGCCATAACCTAAAATCTTGTTTTCATCTTTTTCTCCAGAACAAAAAGATCTAGAAGGCTGTAATATTGTATGCAAACTCTTTAGCCAATGGGGATTCAAACTTGTAAATTTGGTGACCCTGTGACCCCAAATATGGGCCACAGCCTGAAAAAAACCTTTGAAAATGAATTTTGAACTGATATTTTATGACACTTCAACCACTTTATTTGAAATGTATGTCGACTTTAGATAACAATCTACATTGTGGACATGTTTGTCAAATTTGATGTAATCAATGTGAAATGAGAACTATTGAATAGCCTATGAACTGAAAATTCTGACAAGGCATAAAGGACTAAATTGAAGAGGAGTTAAGAATTCTTTTATTTTACATGAGATATGTGAACTGCATATGACTGGTGATGAAATGATAAGATAAGATTATTTTCATCTTCTCCAGAACGAAAAGACCTAGAAGGTTGTCATGTTGTGTAATGAATCTTTAGCCAATGAAGATTCTAAATTGTAGATTTGGTGACCCTGTGGCCCCAAATAAGGGCCTCACAGGCCATTACCTAAAATCCTGTTTTCATCTTTTTCTCCGGAACAAAAAGATCTAGAAGGCTGTAATATTGTATGCAAACTCTTTAGCCAATGCGGATTCAAACTTGTAAATTTGGTGACCCTGTGACCCCAAATATGGGCCACAGCCTAAAAAAAACCTTTGAAAATGAATTTTGAACTGATATTTTATGACACTTCAGCCACTTTATTTGAAATGTATGTCGACTTTAGATAACAATCTACATTGTGGACATGTTTGTCAAATTGATGTAATCAATGTGAAATGAGAACTTTTGAATAGCCTATGAACTGAAAATTCTGACAAGGCATAAAGGACTAAATTGAAGAGGAGTTAAGAATTCTTTTATTTTACATGAGATATGTGAACTACATATGACTGGTGATGAAATGATAAGATAAGATTATTTTCATCTTCTCCAGAACGAAAAGACCTAGAAGGTTGTCATGTTGTGTAATGAGTCTTTAGCCAATGAAGATTCTAAATTGTAGATTTGGTGACCCTATGGCCCCAAATAAGGGCCTCACAGGCCATTACCTAAAATCCTGTTTTCATCTTTTTCTCCGGAACAAAAAGATCTAGAAGGCTGTAATATTGTATGCAAACTCTTTAGCCAATGGGGATTCAAACTTGTAAATTTGGTGACCCTGTGACCCCAAATATGGGCCACAGCCTAAAAAAACCTTTGAAAATGAATTTTGAACTGATATTTTATGACACTTCAGCCACTTTATTTGAAATGTATGTCGACTTTAGATAACAATCTACATTGTGGACATGTTTGTCAAATTGATGTAATCAATGTGAAATGAGAACTTTTGAATAGCCTATGAACTGAAAATTCTGACAAGGCATAAAGGACTAAATTGAAGAGGAGTTAAGAATTCTTTTATTTTACATGAGATATGTGAACTGCATATGACTGGTGATGAAATGATAAGATAAGATTATTTTCATCTTCTCCAGAACGAAAAGACCTAGAAGGTTGTCATGTTGTGTAAAGAGTCTTTAGCCAATGGAGATTCTAAATTGTAGATTTGGTGACCCAGTGGCCCCAAATAAGAGCCCCGTAGGCCATTACCTAAAATCCTGTTTTCATCCAGAACAAACTAGAAGGAATATTTTGTTCAGAATGTTTAGATGTTTGGATGACAAGGCTTAGAACCGAGATTGTTTAGCCAAGGTGATTCAAAATTGTACTATGTACCATGAGATTCATCACATTGCCTGTTCTCTTTAAGCCTTATACAGTTAGATCAGTGCTGCCAGTGTTTAGTGCAAGCAAAAGTCTATTACATAATTTGGCGGTAAAACACAAAAAACACAGCTGGCTTGTAACCAGAGCCAAGGGGTCAGAATATTGCATAATCTCCTGTGTGTTGACCTTGCTGAGTGCTCTCTCTCTCAATTTCAAGACTAAGATTTGTCAGGGTTAGGGATTGTGCATTATATTGAGACAACATATTTCTGTCTTCATCATCAAACAAAATAAACTCTGATGAGCTACAGAGCCCATGGCTCTATTTTTTACGAACCGAAAGCTTCCCTAGTCTTGACCATTTTGGAGAAACCATTTAATCGTTTTTTTTGGTGGCCTCGTACTTGCTATCATGTTAAGTTATATCAGTTGTGCCTGAGACTAGTTGTGTATGTGCATGTTCAATGTAGTCACACACAAGCGTTACTGCGTTATTATATTACACGTTGTGTTACATTACATTAGACCTAGGTGCATGTTGTACACCAGCGCTGGATGTATGAGCAAGCTACAGACAACACGGATGTTAACCATTTAACGATCTCGACCTCTGACCTCACTACGCGATAGGTCGTCTTCAGATGATAACCTCAGTTCATAATGAGCACATCGCATGTGATAATGTCCCACGTACCCTCCCTTTATTGTGATTAAAACAACCTCTCCAGTGCTTGGGTTAACGTACATAGACTACACAGTCTCTCCTCTTCTTGAAATTATACTATGTATCCTGCACTCATAATTGAATTCTAGTTTTTGATTGACTTCAGAATTTCCCTGAAACGTTCTTCATTTATCATTTTCCATTATGACTACATAAACACTTAATAGGGCTTACGGAAATTATTTTTTGGGCTGGGGATATCTCTATGAAATTCATTTTCTGTAACCCTCACCCATTTCACTGTGTACATGAAAGGGAGGGAACATGCCCTGTGACGTTATGAGTCGACAAAACCTGATACCAGATGAAACAAAATACTATCTAAACAAACTCTGCAATACTTTAGCTTATCGCGCCCTGCACAAGATGTGTATGAACAATATGTATAAAACGTGCCCTCTTCCCAGGATGCCACGGGACGGAGGTCGGGTTCGGCTACTCGGGGACACTTGATCTCCACTACCAGAACCTCAAGAACCGCTACCAGGACTGCACGTATGTCCATGGCAACCTCGAGATCACCAACCTCGACGATCCAAAAATAGACTATGACCTCAGCTTCCTGTCCAAGATCCGCTACGTCAGTGGCTACGTTTTGATTGGTCTGGTGACGGAGGTTGAGAAAATCCCGCTCTGGGAGTTGGAGGTTGTCAGGGGCAACAACACGTACCGCGTGAAGGGCGAGGAGTACAGCTTCATTGTGGCTCTGACGTCACGATTCCCTGACGTCAACATCGGTTTACGGGAACTGCACCTTCCGTCTCTGAGAGGTAAGGAGCTTTTGTTCTTGGAGGAGGGTCATCCAGTTGAGACATTTGAAAATAGTACACATTCAAATTGAAACAACTGATACATGTTGTATATACTTCCTCTAATTGTTTCGATAGTTTAAGAAGTCCTTGAGAGGCGTTGTATTCTCTCTCCACACATGTTTCTCTACTCAGTTCATCCGTAATGGTGATTAAACTAGTATCTAAGGAAAAGGATTGGACTCTGTGATACATTGACAGTAATCCGCGAGACACCTTTCAGTATTATTTATACATTTCTACTGGTATATTGTATTGTTTATCAACTGTTTATGTGTGTATTATACAACCCACCCCTCTCCACTGTACAGAGGTGTCCCACGGGAAGGTGATGTTCTCTCAGAACCCGACTCTGTTGTACGTGGACAGTATCCAGTGGGATGGCATCACCATGGGCAGACCCAACTCCGTCTCATTTGGGGAGGACGCTTTCTCTTCCAGCAGTGAGCTTTTAGATCTTATCTTAACCTCTATCTTTCATACTACCAGATCTGCATTTAAAGCTTTTATGCTTCATATACTACAGAGAGTTGTCATCAGCTGCAAAGAAGTTGACGGTTTATCTACCTTCACCTACATGTTTATTAATGCAGTTATATATCTATCACTCGTAACGAAATCCCATATAGATGTTTCAAATATTAGCCAGTCAAAATAGCATAAAGGCATCACGAATACAAGGGCCGTCGTGACGCTAGATCATATACAAACTGGTATATTATAGACTATACTGAAAATGGCTTGAAAATTAGCTGGGAGTTATTGCAGCTGTAGTGTGAAAATGACGTCCTTGTCAGATAACCCAGTGCAGTCGTTATTCAATATATTCATACCAGCTGAGCTTGTCAGCCAAACTTGTGACCAAAATACGTACATATTAAGAAACAATATATATACTAGTTTCACTAAGCGTGTTTGTTATTATACAATGTTAAATAGCACTTCAGTGACATTTAGTGCTTATGTATCTACATGTATCGCCAGGGGAGAACTGCTCGGCGGACTGCATTGTGGACGGAGTGGCTAGATGCTGGGCACAGGATATCTGCCAAAACCGTGAGTTCTTGTTTGTATATCGTTTGTCATTTAATATTCTCACATAATCTCTTAAAGTATTGTAAATATTAAGGGAATTGTGTCCCATCTTTGAAGGGCATATATATGTAAATACCACATGATTATGTATACAATTAGAGCCTTTAAAATAATCTAGTTCCTTATTCACCAAGTGCAGGCAAACTGAATACACATGGAATGTAGAACTGAAAGGTTAAAGAAATAAAATCGTAGGAGTGAAGGTACCAGTAATAATTAACATTTCATAGACTACATTTTAGTCCAGAGTGAAATACAAAAGTACTTATAAATTACCACAGGGGCGTGTATCGCTTAGAAACAGCGTTTGAAAGACACATACCATATACAAAGACCCTCCTTTTATATAGTAATAGGGTAGGATCTATAAAGGTATATGGCTTTCAAACGCTGTTTCTAAGCGATACACGCCCCTGTGTAAATTACCAACAGCAGCATGTTTTTGAAGCGTTTATAAAATCTCCAACTTCGAGTAGAGTGGAATCGTTCTTGCCCCCTTCATCCAAGGACGTATATGACATCTAATGTCTTGCTTCATCGGAGTGGTTTTTGATTTTGACAACAATTCGACGTGATTACTTGAAGCATGCTCAATATTAGCGTAAATGAATCAAATTATGTCTTCATACCAGAGCGCCGAGTTTCTGCCGTATTTCAATATCCTTTCAAGCTTAAATCATCTTGAATAAAAACGATTTGACTGGTAGGGCATAAACGAGACATTTCAACTCTTCTTTGGGTATTCATTTACATATACTTTCTTTTTGATCAATGCAGTGAATTATTACATACTCCAAGATGATTTGCATTGAAACTCAATATTTTAGCGGTCAGTTCTTTCTCGATTGTTCTTAGCTGCCATTAGCTACATTCAAATAAGCTGACGTAACAATAAAACTTTTTATCACCCATAACATCTTCATACTATCAACTTGTTGGATGCCTCTCACGGTTTGAGTATTAGAATTAATATTATTTAAATTGATTATGTACTGGATTTGAACCAGCACCGTCTCTCTGTTGCAGACAACACGATGCAGTGTGACGTCATGTGCCCATACCGCTGCTACGCGGAAGAAGAGGGGCACTGCTGTCATCCGACATGCGCAGTGGGATGTACCGGCCCGAACGAGGGAGACTGCTTGGTAAGACATTACACCAACCCTGAATTGCGATATCCTTTCTGAGCATGATGTGCCTCTCTGTCAGACCTATTTCTAAATGCATGTACATACATGTGACTATATATACACTTAGACATGATACACATCTTCCTGTCTAAACTTCCAAAGAAGCTAGGACTTTTTCGTGACACTGGGGCAGTACCATTTAATAATATTGAACTGCGACTATTTCAGGACTAAGAGAGCTTAAATACAGCCAAGCTCTTTTTCTTCTCTCAATGTCTGTCTACACTTTCCTCCACAGAGCTGTAAAGACTACTTCTACGTAGACCACTGCACGTCCCACTGTCCGGACCGGAGTTACGCTAGGAACGCAGAGTGTGTTGTGTTCTGAGAGTCTCTCAGGGTGTGTCTGGATGGGAACTCTGCCATATAGCAGTCTTAAAACATGACAAGTGCAATTATTGACAATGAGAGTGGCAATTCTGTTCCAGATGATAACGTTAAGATGTGAAACTGAAACTTATATTTCATTGCCGCGTCGAGGATAAAAATGAATTCAGATTTATCTACCTATGGTGAATAACGTGTCTGCTAATGAGTCACAGACTCCAAATTTCAGACAATTGGTGTAATTGGTAATGAAAACAACTCCATGTAAACAGTTAAGTGAAGCGTAACTCGTCAGCAGACACGCTAATCAGCATATGTAGATAAATCTGATTTCATTTTTATCCTCGACGCAGTGTCCCTTTAAGAAGTTGTAAATCCAGAGACCTTTTCATACATGTATATAGGTCATTTGAACAATATCTTCAAAAATGCTTTAAGGAAGTTAAAGTAACTTTATAGTTATGAAATCTATCGCATTAACCAAATCAACCCCCGCAAGTATAATAACCCGCGTCACCATAGGCTTATTTAAGCTTAGCTGCATTAGTTAACGTTAATGAAATATAACAAAGGCTTAAACTAGCGAGTGATGACTTGCGTGGGGGTTTGCAACCAACTCAACATTGGTAAGCTGAAACGATGCAACAATGCGAGAGGTTACCCTGGATACATGTTGTATGGGTGCAGGATGTGCAGGTGTAGGATTTATCGCTTGAAGAACTGATTATATTGATAAGATTGAAAACTATTACTTCAGGGATAGCCTTCATTGGTGAAGAAGATACAAAAATAGTTCGCAGACCAAAAGTTTCCGATTTCCACTGAGAAAACCGACCCTATGGCTAAGATTGATTTGACTTACGGTGCCATGTGTATATAAGATATATAGTCTTCCACAAAAGTACATCAGCAATCATCATATTAGTCAACACGGACCTGACTAGGAAGGTACGTGGAGCTCATCAACAGACTGTTCATGTACCCACGTGTTAAAGGAATGGTGCTATGAAACTTGAATTGCCCCATACCATTTAGCTCCGATAAATAATTTTTAACTTCCTACATCAGTCAAATAGATACTGGATGTGTGTCAAAGGTTAATTTGACCCTTATGTCTTTTGGACGATTGCGCTCTTGCAAGCTAGTGTTCATACGGTACAGTTCATACTCCTCGGAATGAGGAATTAAGGATTTTTGACTGATGTTTGCAATTGGTGAGTGTCTCTCCTTTCCTGTACCCTCTCCATTGGACGTCTGTCTAGCGTCCTGACATTGAATATACTGGGACCACAGCTCACCGCTATGTTAGCCAGTCTTGCTTGGGAGGACTCGGGGAGAGACGTCTAGAGAGTGATTCAACTTTTCTTTTTTGATCATCATATTGATAGGAGAGGGTTAATCATAAATCATATTCTCTTCGAAATTCGCTGAGTATTTTCATGCAAAATGCAAACTATTCAGATATTTTACAAATAGTTCTGGTTAAGAGGTTTGAAGATCAAAACTGTATGCATTCATAATGGTTATTTCTTTAACTCTTTTTGAAATCTTTGATCAAACTTCTCATCAACAAAATCATAGAATCTTATGACTACAAAAATGTTATTTTATTAATATAGTTCTTGTTCCTTTCAGTGTATTTTCCCCCCAAAAAGTAAATATCATTATTTTATTCCACTCATTGTATTCTAACGTACATGTATATCCTTTTGACCAACACGTGATTGAAGTTTTTTTTAATGAATGTGTATGTAATTTCCAAATGTGATATTGATGTTTTCATATTGTTTAATACCTGGTTTCCAAATAAAATTGATTCGTTATTCTTGTTGTTATATCTTTATTTCCTTCAGGTCGTCTTGGTTCCATTTGAGTCAATTCCTGACATTTGTCACCTAATCAACATACCATGGCGTAAGGAAATGTTTCAGCTTTACCATTGACTAAGCAGAATTGGTATCTTTTAGCTCACCAGGCCTGAAAGGCTAGCTGGGCTTATGGTTTGGGTCGTTGTCCTTCGTCCGTAAAACTTTCACATTTGCGACTAGCCCTTGGAGCTTGTTCAGTTGGTCCTCCTCCCCCTTCACATATGGGCGTGGCAGTCGTTATTAGTGAAACCATTCGACAACTTCTTCGAAAAGCAGTTGATATAGGAAGCTATCATTTTAAAACTATATCTTTGTTACATGAAGGCTTAGATTTTTTCAAATATTGGCGTGGCAGGGAGTACTCCATAAAATACTTAAGCGACTTCTCCATAAGAACCGGTAATGGTAGAAAGCCGAATGTTTGGGAAATTTCATTTCCTTCTCCCCTTATAGTCAGGACGTAGCAGGGGTGCAATATAAATTAGGGGCCCTTATATGTCTATGATCAAATTCCAATGCAATGTTGTTGGTCTTAATCATGTCAACCTACAATTGCAACATATTCAAAGCCTGTAAGGCCATTAATAAGTGAAAAAGACATGAAGACGTTTTAATATTATCTCATGTCTCTCTTGTATCATTATTTGGGATATAGTTCTACATCTTTACACCATTTGAATTGGAAACACACCTTGTCTTCAAGATTGTTTCTGGAATCGTTATTCTTGGACACGTTCAAAGTCATATTTTCTTTATGCACTGCACTTACACATTTTGGTGACCATGGTATTTTTCAAGGTCAACGATCCATTTCATGCTTCAACATAAAACCATATAAACCTCCAAAAAGCTACAGAGCCCATGGCTCTAATTCTACTGCAAAATTATTATACCCCCGACCAACGGTTGGGGGTATATAGTTATACCAACGATTCCGTCCGTCCGTCCGTCTGTCCTTCCGTCCGTCTGTCCTTCCGTCCGAAGACAATTTTTGTCCGATCGATTACAGAAAAACTATTCATCTCATCCTTTTTAAATTTGGTACATGTCTTCTTCACCACTAGGAGAGGTGCAGTGCGAAGTTTAAACCGAATTGGTGATTTTTTGAATTTTTGGCGAATTTTTTTATTTTTTAACTTAGTCAAATTCTGAGCATTTTTTGTCCGATCGATTACAGAAAAACTATTCATCTCATCCTTTTCAAATTTGGCACATGTCTCCTTCACCACTAGGAGAGGTGCATTGCAAAATGTAACACGATTTGGTGATTTTTTTAATTTTTGGCGATTTTTTATATTCTTTTACTTTATCATAGCTAGAATGAATGAAGCTACTTCTGTATTGTGATTTGTTGACTTCATCATTTTCTTTTTCATGTAACTTTCATCAAAAGCTACTTCTGTGTTCTCGTTAATTTTACTATTTTATATTTCCACTGGTTATATTTTGGGAAAAGTTAAATTTTCTTGCCTTTCAGCCATCTCTCACTGTGCCTTCAGGGGTGTGCTTCCATGTACCTGTTGTTTAAAGTCACTCGAATGAATCATTATGATGGACTAATTTCCAAAATAAAGTTGAAATCAGTGGTAATAGCAGTAGTGTATTATATTACCAATACCTTTTCAAGTTACTTTTATTCCTATTTTGACTTAAACCACCTTTTTCACATGAAGATCGAGACTTGTCCTACCATTTTCACAAACAGTTTAATCTTAGCAATTACATTTCAAAGCTTATCAATCCTTAGGTGTGCAGACACCTCTCTCTTTAAGTAAAATGAAAATGTCAAACTTAAACAGTCGGGGGTATTAGTGAGCCACGCTCACTTTTTTGCTTGTTTTGTTTCGGAGTCTCATATTCATGTTTCGTGTCAACATGTTGAGTATGCTCGAGAATAACATGTCACCTAATAAAACACGTCGTCATCATTAAGATACATAAAAGGTATTCATATATTCAAAAGGAATGCCAAACATCACATGATCTGTTGCAACAGTCACGTTTAGGTAACTCTTATTTGATTATGAAGTCACAATTAACACGCAGTAAATAACCTTTCCGTAATGTTTCCAGACACCTAGAGGTAAAGTGTTCTTGGTATTTCTGCATCGACCTTTGTCGTTTGATAACAAGATTGTCAGCACTTAACTAACATCTCCACATGGCACAATACACAAACCTCTGACAGACATGGAACCGCAAATAGACCCCTGGGTGCCGTCTGGGGTGTGGGTGGCGTGTTCGGGCGACGAGACACTGGTTCCCGGTATGAAAGGCATCCCCAGCAAAGTTCAAACTCCAGGCATAAAAAAGCAGACCCTAAGTACCACGAGAGCGTGGGTGGTGTATTCGGGCAGCTAAACATTTGTTCTCGGTCTATGGACATTCACCAACAATTCAAACCCAGAAATAAAAAATAGTTAGCCCCTGAGGTGCAGACTTCAGCGTAGGTGGTACGTGGAGGCTACACTTCACGTCTCCCTGTATACATTATGAACTATTGATCGTGACTAGTAAAGCCTGTTTGACAGACACCTGTCTTGTATCTATCGTCAAGTGGTCAGAGTCTATTGTGAAGAAAGGTTTCTTCATCTCGTGGACAGTGTTGACATTTCGAGCTACACCACTCGGATAATTACCTCAAGTTCAAAGAAGCCACACCGGCAGTTTCATAGTGACGACCAATGTCTTACTCTGACAGCTTGTCAGCGTGTCTATCACACTGAATACATATCAGAGTGCAGAGCATACGTCAAAATGTGCAGTTTATTGTTGCAGAAATTCTCTTCTTGGAAACAAATTGTCAAGTATGGTGACGATACCTTGTATCAATAAAATTAATTAAGTGCTGAGACACTAATTGAGATGTACCCAAAGTTTGTCTTAAATGGCAAGCCTCTTTTGTGGATATGAACTTTGACTTGAAAAAGATTTTCATGATTTACAGAAATGGCTTGAAGGATGTCAAACTACTTGAATTTCAATACAAGTTTTTACATGGTATTGTCAATACTAAGTATTATTCAAAATGAAACTAGTTGATAACTTATCTTGCTGTTTTTGTAATGAGTTGAATGAAAATATCTGTCATGTTTATTAGGAATGTAGAGAAATAAAAACTTTGTGGAATGATCTTGAATTTTGGTTTAATGATGCCGAGCGAGAGCCATCCTCGGTTACCCATGGTTTTATATATGCTCCGTTACTCTCCACTATATCACCCATGGGAAATTTCATCAAATAAATCTGTACTCAAATTACTCGCCTTGGCCGGCGTGAGCCAATCAAACCGCTACGCAGCTTGGACCTGCGAGCCAATGACAATTCATATCACTTCGTTGCAAAGCACGCGAGGTCATTTTGTTAGCCATCCGTCAACGGTTATCTCCCTTGACCATTTCCGTCTTATCGTATTGAGTATTTTCTTTGGTTACTGAATTCGTCACGCCGGCCAAGGGCGGGTAATTTGAGCACATATTCTCCTGATAAGGTTTCCCATGGGTGATATAGTGGAGAGTAACGGAGCATATATAAAACCATGGGTAACCGAGGATGAGCGAGAGAAAGGGTTAAGCCATCTTTGCACGTGTTTCGTAAAAGTGATATGATAAAAAAAACCCGGGTGAAATGGGTTCGTTATTACCGATTCTATTCAATTTGAATCTTGCAAAAATAGCCAGAAATTGGAAAATTACATTGAAAATGGTATACACGTTGTTTATCATGTGTAAATCTATAAAATAAAATAATTTTTTCATTGAATAAAATGTGTTTAAATCACATGTGCAAAGCGCAGTGAAAATGTTGTAAAGCTAAGCTTCCTGCCGTAACTCAATTCATGTAAATGTAATCTCATAACGGTAAGCCGACCTTTAAGTCATTGTATTTCACTGATAATGGCTCACATGTGCAAAGCGCAGTGAAAATGTTGTAAAGCTAAGCTTCCTGCCGTAACTCAATTCATGTAAATGTAATCTCATAACGGTTAGCCGACCTTTAAGTCATTGTATTTCACTGATAATGGCTCATCACGGCCCGCTGATCGCATCAAATGCATTTCCATAAAATGATCATCACATCAAACAAACAAACGACATTATTTATATGAATAGTTTCTTTTATATATGTTTTTTCCGATCACATAATGTATGTATTTAAAAGGAGAAATAGTCTCGATTGGTTTGTTATTTCCCAACGATATGTCTTTTCAGCATGTCACATTGCACTTACTTCTTAGGTCTGAATATAGGTTATTTTAAGATTAAAAGAACTGATGCACGTCTTGTTCTGGCAGTTAGTGGACATAGAAATCTTAAAATAGTCAGAATCACAATAAACAAATGCGATGAACAATGAGAAAATAAGCATTAAGTTACAAACTGTCGCACACATTCACAAGACTAACTGTATCGTAGTACACGTACTTCGTTGTCAATAAAACTGTACGGAGATATTCGGTCTTCCGGAAGTGCCCGATCTGCACAGCATGGTTTCCGAGTGCGACCGATCAGTCCGGTTATTTGATCTCATTTAGCATCCAGAGTTCAGCCTTGTTTTACAACCACAATATGGAGTTAATAGACATACCACGCTGTTTTAAGTATGGCCCGGCGAGCAACAACATGGAGTGAGCAACCATTACTTAAGCGAAATTACTTCCGGGTCACATAAAAGTTCCACGTAAGTGTGATCCAAATCGACCTCCTAGGGTTCAGAGGTCAGAGTTGAAAGTTCTTTACACGTCTGTCCCTCGGGGTACGTGTTGTGTCCGAAAGGACACCACCCAACACACCGACCCTCGTACACGTAGTTCTTGCAGATCTGTAAGAGACGAAGAGTTCACCTAATTTACCTTCCTGGATTTGGCTACTAGATCTAAACTTCCGTCGTTCACAGTGGCACACACTGGTATTCGGGGTTGCAGGTATAACCTCTCGACTAAGAACTACTTAGATTGTTTCACTGGTCGTTACATTCTAAAAGGAGGATTCTATCGGTGTATTCTTGTGGAAACGATTTTGGTGAGGATATTCCCGTTATATATGCTATTGATACATGATTAAAACAGAGTCAAATTAGGTTAGATAGGTTATTGTTTTGATGACTTTACATTTCACAACTTGCCAAAGACAAGCGCACATTTGTTGAAAATAAGAAACAATGAGAACTGAAACAATTCGAGTGGGGAACAACATATTGTTGTTTAGTTTTATGATACGTTGTGTTTTACTATGTGAATATTCTGTCATTGTATGTGTTTAATTATTTAAATTGTGTTAAATATGGCGTCTTTTCTTTTCACGTAATGCCAAGAAATCAAAATGGCTGATGCTGCCGATAGATGGATCATAGAACTTTCCCTTTAAATCAAATCTACTATTTTACCTGAGTCTAGTCACGTGATGCTCACCTCACAGTTTGCCGGACTCCCGTCCCAGCATCCGGCTGCGCACTGCTTGTGACAACAGCCCTGTCTTCCGGGTCCGAAACACCGATGTGGACAGGACGAGTGGCATGACAGCTCTTCGACTGATTGGATAGCACACACTCATACATAAATCAATAAATCAGATAATACATGATGCGTCAATAGAGGTTCACTTATGTACGCATACAACATTTCAAATGATATAGTATACATATAACATTTTCCTATCAAATCAAATTGTAATGTTGATAAAAGAGGTTTCTCCTTATGTAACTGTCCACCTTGCACTTTTTGTCAACGCTGCCTATTGTATTTTAGAAGAATTATGTATTATGGAACTTCTTTATTGAGAAATGGCATACCCAGTATCATTGCTCAACTCATCACATCTGCTTGATAACGGCATTATGAAACTCTATCGAAACTTCGTCATTCACATATATACAAAACATGCAGTTGAAATATCCATTAAGACTATTTTCAATCCTCCTTACTTCCAAAACTGCCCCTGAAAGACTTTTTTTTATTTGTTTTGACAACACAACGAGACCGACTAGTGCTCGTCATGACACATTGTTCTTTGTTCAATGCCATATAACATAGAATTTGCCGTCCATGTTACTTGTTCTGAAATGATGAATCATTGACCAGGGACCCGATAGTTTAACGCTACACAATAGAAGATTGTCTTACTTCCGCGTTGACACTTGGTCTTGCCACGCCCCCAACAGCTTTTGACCCCGCCCACCTCGCAGCTTCTGGAGCAGGGTAAACCTTGAAAGATGAAATCATGATCATACTGACAGGGTTGTAAGATTATGTAGGAGAAAATTATGAAAGACAAATTTGTAAATGTTGTCAAAAATCACTCGATGACACCGAGTAAAGCCAATGAATTATTCACTTCGACATGAAAGTTCTCACAGCTATAAGGTTGTTGACGCTTTCGAAAAAAATGTGAAGTCGAATGACTCTTATCCCTCCACGATTAAGAAATGACTTAAGATGTTCGTAGAAGAATGATACTAGTGTAGAAGGCGTTATGAAGGAAAATCTAGGAGCTCACATCGTGTAGCGAGTGGATGGTTTCCCTTCAACATCGGCTCGCGTCCATCAGCCAACAGGTTCTCCCAGCGCACAGTCCGCATGTAGCACAACCCAGGGTTCTCCGCGAAGAAGACATTGCCACGGGATATCTCTGGAAATAAAAATAATATAAGATTGACGGATGAATTTAAATAAATTATAAACCATAGAATAGCCCCATATACTGTTCATATACTAAACTCCAGAATAACCATCATAAATTGTCCATATACTAAACCCCAGAATAACAATCATATACTGTCCATATACTTCCTCACTGACTGTTTTTAAATATCAACTCAAAACTTACCTATTATCTATCTATTACTCATAGAGTGTACTTAATCATTTTCTCATATGGACTTAATTTCTTTGCCAATTTAATTATGTAATTATTGATATGCTTTAATCGTTTCTACCATTTTTTATTTTATTCTTAGCATTTTAGGGAGAAACTTTTTTTTGCTCTCTATTCCAAAGTGTTTTTCAATCTGAAAGACATATAATAAACACAACTGGCTCTGTAAACTGTGTAAGAAGTGAAGATAGGATGTTTATGTTTGGAAAATTCTGAGTAAGTTTAAGTATGAAGCTGTACTGTATTCCGTATTGCAAAAAGGTGACATAGCATTTTTTGTATCTGAATAACAATTCCTTGTGGATGTCTTCAGAAAGTTTACCTCGTAAACTGGAGAGTTGAAGCTCCCGCAGCCCTCGTCTAGATCCTGGCAATCTTGAGGTCAAGGTCACTGCCAAAGAGAAGTCTCTTCCGAATATCTCAATCGTTTGATTCCCACGAATAATTTCCAAATGTGTCAGGGGAATCTCAGACACCTCTGTCACCAGCGCTATGAGCACATACCCGCTTACGTAACGTATGCTCCTCAGGAAATCCAGGTTGTAGTCGATGTTTCTTTGACGCAGGTGCGTTATCTCGAGATTCCCCCGTACATACGTACATC
This sequence comes from Gibbula magus, assembly GCA_936450465.1. Taxonomy (NCBI): domain Eukaryota; kingdom Metazoa; phylum Mollusca; class Gastropoda; order Trochida; family Trochidae; genus Gibbula; species Gibbula magus. The sequence continues at coordinate 29,356,610 of OW388297.1, forward strand.
CGGTGTAGCGTCTGCGCATGTACCTGTAGTGACGTCGTAGAGAGCCAGAGTAACTGAACCCCATGTTGGTGCCATAACATTCTGAAATAGAATATGTGACAATTATGAACAAATACAGTTTCCAAGACTTGTCTGATGAGATTTCTGTTGTAATTGATGTACTCATTATGTAACTGAAAACGTCATTTTATTAGTCTGAGGTTGGAAACTGTTACAAAACAGTATATCAGTCTGATTAAATAACAAACATTTTCCGAGGAATGCATTTACAAAATACTGTCTCTACCGGGATAAGAACTCGTTCGATTGTTTACTCTTCATTGGATCTGACGATGCTTGACCTAGTTCCATGTTCATACATCAGTTAGTGCAGACAAAACCTAGCCGATAAGCACATGGGCGTGTCTCGCTTAGAAACAGCGTTAGAAAGACATATACCGGTACCTATAGACCTACACTATCACTATATATCCTTGTATATAGTCATAGTGTAGGGTCTATAGTTATATCATTTATTTAAGAAAATAGAAGACGAGTTGACGTGCTTAATCGTAAAATAAAACATAGCAGGGAGCAAAAAACACGAAGGGCGCAATAAAACACAGGGGATCAATGGGACCGACTTTCAATATTTGGTTCACTTAATTGTTAACGCTCGAGTTGACAAGTTGGTAGAATTAATGTAGCAAATACATTTAGGAACTAACTTACGTATTAATAACAAGTTTTAAATAACGTAGCAAAGTCCATACAAGCTAAATGGTTTGATGATGACTGTAAGCATGGTAAGAATAAACCATTATCTCACTAAAACATGTCCCGGGAGTGTCGTTCTAGTGAAAATCTCACAACAATAATGGTTATAGTATGCCAAGGATAAATTCAAGAGATCGGAAAAATCAACATTATAATGATATGATTGCTGATGAGATACGAATATGTGCTGCAACAACTGATGGTTACTGTATGAAGTTTTGGTCCAAGGTAAATCCATTACCGCTGTATGGTTGGTGCAGATTATGCATATAAACTGAATTGCACAAGAAACATCACCAACAAAAATACATGATATTCAAATCCACGGGTAATACAAACGAGTGAAACAGGGCTACATCATTCTCCAGAAGTCACCTGAATGGATTGTTAAGTTTCCAAACATTATCTGCTCATTTTTTTTTTTTTAGAAAAACACGCCTTTTAAAAAAGATAGGAGCGAAAAATCGACATTTTGGTTTAATTTATGGCGTCCTACAGTGATGATGCGTCAACACTTAAAGTCAAAAGAGGTAACTAATTTCTACATTTCTTAACTTTTTAAACATAATTGCCAAATTGCCAAAAGCCCATGTTGATTGTGGGTACTTCTTTACAAAACCTGTTACCAAAGACACTTAAAATGGACTTCATCCGACAGGAGTAATTCGGTTTTTACTCTGTTTAAAATGTGGCGGCGTTTCTTTTGCAAGTCAGTTCATTAATGATATATAATGAATTTCTACAGCGCCTGCTTTCCAGCGTATCTGCTGGTCAACGGCGCTGTTACAGTCTAGCAGGCTACAGATGGATATGCCTGTCTGAACATGATATTGTTACAGCAAAGAATCTGCGGAAGATTATTACAACTTAAACAAAAAGAAAAGACATGTTCAGATTATGAATCTGATTATTGATAGTAGAAACAACCTCAGGGGGAATCTAAGCAGATAGGTGCATTATTTTCTATTATCTAAAAGGAGCAAAGAATTACACAAAGTGTTACAGCAAAGACCTTCAGTGTTACGGTAAAGACCTAACATTGTTTTTTGAATCTTTTGTAATGGATACAGCTTCTAAGAAACCCCATGACTGTGTTAAAATTAGAGCCTATAATATAGCGCAGATCTTCTTTTTAGCAAATCTAGATAAAGTGAATACACAATATTAAAGCTTAAAGAAATAAAATAACATTGATGAAGGAAGAATAATTATTAACTTTCATAGACTAAATGTTGTCTGACGTGAACTAGACGAGATAGGATTCAGTAGTACCCAAGATAAGATAAGATTGATTTTATTTGGATTTCAAAGGAGAAATCATGCTGTGACAGTCTAATTGGTCCTGATGCTATTGATACCACTGCAATGTATGATCAACAATCTCGGACCTTTACCATTCACAGGAAATTAAGGACACCCAATATCATACTGCAAATAAGTATATGAAAGTATCCACACCCCACTCAGACAATAGTTTTGGGGGAGGGGTGAGGGGTAGATACTTTTATATTACAGTAATATATTGGGTAGCCTGAAAAACTGTTTACCAGTTGTAAAGCATGATGATCCTCATTGCTAAGGAAACAGGTCACTGGAAACTACAATGGCAGGCTATACTGGTTTAACCATTAAAATGGAGTTATATTATGCTCTTTGCAGAGTTTGTTATTTTAAAATGTTTATCAAGTTTGATTGCCCAATCATTTAGTCCCTGCATCGTTCAAATGAATATGCTCCTGTTTAACTTTGTAGATCATTTGTTAGTGTTCCAAATATCAATATACACAGTCCTTAGATATTCTCCAAACACCTTTCAGCCTGTATCATTATTGTCTGTCCTGTAACAAATCTTTGAAATAACGTATCTATTTTAGTTTACCAAAACGTATGTATATGGCAAGAGAAGACGTTATCCAGATGCCATTTCAACCATAGCTTCAGTTACATTTCAACTTCTAGTCAAAATAGTTTCACAATAATTTTCAAACTTGTTCTTTAATGTCTTTCCAGTAACACCGAATTGTCTTTACTGTAACACAATATTTAAATGTGATCAATACCGAAATTAAATACAACGTGTCATGAACTCGTTCATTGTAGTTGTGAAGCTATGATTGAAATTTATCGTTTTGCTTCGCTTGATCTAAATGACCAATCCAATCTCATCAAAAATAACTAAATGTTATTGAATTGTCTTTCCCGTAACATTTTGTGTCCTTACTGTAACACTATGTTTAATATAATTGAAGTCGTTAAAGTATCATTACTTAAAGTGTTATTGTGAGTCATTCCTTTAATACTACATGTGTCTCAACCAATACAATTTCGCAATGTCTTGAGATATCAGGAGAATTCTGGAATTCTCTCTCTGTTTGTCTATCCAGTAACATAGGGTGCCTTTACATTAACAGTGTTGTCTTTCCTGTAACATCATTTATTTCTTAATTAGTTACATAAATAGTAATGATATAATGTTGAAAGTATCCTGAAAGAATATGTATGTGACTATGTCAGTAAAATATATGTGTTATTACAAAGTCAATTATTTTGGAATCTAAAGGTTTTGAAAATTTACTTGAGCATTATGTTTTCCTAGGCAAACAATTGGTCGCTTTTATTTTTAATTCCTAAGTAAATTATAAGCACAATTAGTGATGTTTCACCTACTTCTTAAAAAACAAGGTTTCAACATGCTTTTGAATAATTTGAAATCATCCCTATATTAAAATATTATTACAACAAAATATAATTGCTACAGGAAAGACACTAGCTGATTAAATTAATTGGCCACAGACTTAATATATCTCATTGAGCCCCGAGTTCGTATGTTTCTCTTATCTTAATTCTATGTCGTAATATTTGTGAAAAAAAGTTTGCATAATTTTGTCAAATTTCTGTGTCCGGAATTGTGCACTTTTTTTTAGAATGACTCATATATAGCGACAATTTTGTGGAACTCTTCAGTGAGAGAGGCAGATTTGAAGGTCTCAGACGATTTTGAGATTTCAGACAGCAAGATGATTGACCATTTCATTATGGTGCCATATTTTAAATCTTACTCCTAGTGTTTAGGTATCGCTACATCAGTGAGATCACTTCAACTACCTTCGACTGGCCATTTGGCTGTGAATAAAGAAATGTCCGCTCGAAGGCAAATGGACTCATATGGCTTAACCGAACCATGTACATTAGTTTTATAACTCTCTTTATTTTTATTGATTCAAGAATAGTATTAAGCCATTGGTAACACCGTTTTACATTCGCCGGAGCACTTTATTTCAGTAAAAACGGCGTGCTACAGCGACTTTAAAAAGAAAGTGAGATAGGGAGATATAAACTTCTTCATACTTCATACAAAATCCCCCCGCGGTGATAATACCGTGCCTGTTTCTATCTAACCTCATATCGCCTCACAAGCCCGGATGTCACGTGAGGAAAACACGTGTGAGGAAGAGAAGCAACTCGAACCTTCAGTTGGAGAAACGCTGTCGCTGATTGGATACCTAACTTTGATTGATTTAATAGCTAGAGGTTGCGTGAGGAGGTAAAGACTAACGAGTATGATATACAATGTTGTGATCATGATAACAGGAAGCGTGGGAGGCCACTGGCAGAATTTAAAAGGGATTAATGTGTCTAAGGTATAATGTGGAAGCTTCATTATTCCATTGTTGAAAAGCAGCGAATCTACATGATAAAGCTGACGGGCTGACACGATGATATCTATGACATATTATATAAGATTTTCAGATCGAAGAGCTTACATGTTATAGTCAACTAGCGTGGCCGTCACGTTATTCTTATATCATTAGTATACCATACTTTTTTAGTTTTAAATTTCTTCTCTCTCTCGTGTCAGGTGAACTCGCAGTTGTTATCAATACTTTACTTTTGGTATTTTAGTCATTTTCTTGTTGTTTCATTGCAAAAGTCATTGGCTTTCAATCCATCAAAGAAATGTCGTGCACGTTGGTAATTATTATATCTCATAAAATTGTAGGAGTTGCGGAGGAAAAGTTGTAAAATGTGAAAAGTTTACGAACGACCCACGACACCCCATGCCATTCATCTAAAAATACAACGAGAACTCTACACAAATTAGAACTCTACATCACTGTTGTTTAACAAATGGATTAGTGTGCAAGACACGATATTATCATTATATTCATATTACACGAGACGGGGCACAGAGGAAATCAAATTGAATACTCCCTATCATAATTCACCGGATATATAAATGTTTTCATTACGTCAGAGAAGAAATAAACACATATATTAAGAAATATTAGGAGCCACTTATGATCAACACACCACCGGAGAAACTGAATAGGTTAACAAGTATATGTCACAATGCTTATATGGAGATGATGCAGACGGAGACGTGGGCAGTCATTACTGAAGGTGTGATGTATTGCACCTGCCGTGTTAGAGGCGTTATGAAAGTAACGAGGTCGTAGCCGATGTTACTAGTGTCATATCGGTGACGGGGAACACCACGTGACCTATACTAGCTGAGGTGTTTGTAGTGTGAAAGTATGGACGAATAATGCAATCACATTAGTGTATCTTCTTGGTGTTTGCACATGGTTTGGATCGGAGGTATAAGTTTACTGCAACAAGAAGATCAATGTAATATAGATAACGGATTAGCTGTAAAAGAGAAATACATATATGGAAATACATTGAAATCTGCATTCTCTTCCCATAGAGGTTACTCCCTTCAGGTTTCCGACCCTAATCTCTGTTATATATTCGGCCATATATATTTCATTTCCATCAAAATCCCATAGGGCTATACTTCATACTGTATCCCTGCTTCTTATCCAATGAAAACACAGCTTTTAACCCCCTCGTCGAACGAGTGAGTTCAAAGATCTTAACATTTGACTGTAAAGAGTCTTGCTAATTAGCGCATGCTTGATGTTTGATATAAATAACACAAATAAAGTATTTTCGGTTTTTGTCTCTGATTTGATCTTTATTCATCAGTATTGGTTATTATCAATTGTTTTCACAAAACCCAATATCATATTTCGAGGAAAACACATTAAACGTTTCCGTTTCCTAAAATTGCATAAGGTATGTCATTGGCAAATGTCACTTAAACTTACACTACAATGCTGATTGCACAACTAGATTTAAATGCAAACAAATCAGGACACTCCCTTTTTAGCCGAGGAAATTCTCATATTAAAGCAGAGGTAAGGATCGGAAATCTGAAGGGAGTAACCTTTGTGGGAAGAGAATGGGAAATATTTAGCTCATCAGGCTATACAAATTGTACACTATAAAAGGTTCAAAATGTAAATTCCAAAATAGAGTCATTGGTTTCGTAGCTCATCAGGCATTTTATGAGTTATTATCTGAGGTTGAAGAGTGTGGTATTGTTTAACAACTGATTAAATCAGAAAAGGAGATTTATAAACTCATGGGCAATAGAAAGTATACGTCCGTAAAAATTATATTTCCATGACCATTGACATGCTTATAGGAAAGACACATGCACCACGTTTGTACCAGTGTCACCCCTCGCCTGAAGGCCCGGGGGATACTGGTACAATGGAATGGTACATGAGACCGCATTACCGTAGTGCATGAGACCGCATTACCGTAGTGCATGAGACCGCATTACCCTAGTGCATGAGACCGCATAACCCTAGTGCATGGACCGCATTACCCTAGTGAATGAGACCGCATTACCCTAGTGCGTGAGACCGCATTACCGTAGTGCATGAGACCGCATTACCCTAGTGCATGAGACCGCATTACCCTAGTGCATGAGACCACATTACCCTAGTACATGAGACCGCATTACCCTAGTGCATGAGACCGCATTACCCAAGTGCATGAGACCGCATTACCCTAGTGCATGAGACCGCATTACCCTAGTGCATGAGACCGCATTACCCTAGTGCATGAGAAGCATACAACTTACAATGTAGGCCTAATAGCCTCTGTTACGCTCTCAACACTGAACTCTCAGCACTGATCAAATTAATACTAATTAAACCGTGCAATGTGTTGAGATTCTCAGTATCAAACTATTAAGGGTGCATTTATGTTATTTTTAACTTGAACGTCGTCTCATTTGATATTCATTATACAAGGTTGATATGCTCAAAGTTTGAACTTCCAAGCATTTCTGCATCCTGACGAGAAACCGTTTATTAATTTAGGGCGGACCCCCATATTTAAGGGGGGGGGGGGGGGGGGGGGGGGGGGGGGGGGGGTGAAATTCAAATGAACAAACGGAACAAACTTAACTCCCAATCCAACAAAGATGTTATTCTGTAAAGCAAAATTCAGCTTTGTGGGTGGAGCGGTTCTGCCCCGGGGTCATGAAAACATCTTAAGTCTAAACTTTGCTAAGCAAACAAAAAAAATTCTTAAGTTTGGGAATATTTGCTTAGCTAAGATTTTAGAGGAAGTCGAGAATATGAAACAAATTTGGATCACGGACCACGGCCTGATGAGCTAAATATTAACATGTTTATAGGTACGTTACATTACAACTAGAGAGAGCAGATCGGCGCGAACTTAAAAGTTGAATATAGAGATAATAACGAAAGACACAATAGAAAATGTATAAATGTAACTATACATGAACTGAAAACGTTATAACAGGTATGGCTAAGGGACATGTAAATTTAATATAAATACATTTAATGGCCGTCTTTGATGTACATTGTATAGACAATTGCGATTTTCATTTCATAGACTGCAAATCTTGTCATTATTAAATAAATACATCAGCAATTCGGCGATATATATTCATGAATGAAGGTTGCCAATTGAACGGTAGGCAAAGGTGAATAATGTAATATATTATTTAGTATAGGATTACACGCAAGGCTTGTCAGTCTAGCACTGCCACTGTTTCAGAGTCTTCTAAATTCTCTCTTCTGTTTCTAGGCATATTATTGTTTATCATGAGAAGGAGAGTTACACCACCAGCAAAACATGGATGTGCATTTACAATTAATAGTTACCAGTTAAGATGAAAACGTATATTGGATGGAGATAGTTTATAGACTTATGAGACCTTCTGGAATGAATACTCTGATATCAGTTCTATGGATGAAATGTGCTTACTGAACCTGGAACTATATTCCCCACTTTTAAAAATATTTTACATTTAATGACCCCCTGGATGACCCCCCTCCCCCCCCCCCCCCCCCCCCCCTCCCCCCTCCCCCCCTCTTTCCCCCCTCTTTTTCGTGAAAATTCCTGGAGAGCTATTTGAGAGCTATTAAAGATTTGTTTTGATCAAAAGTAGCGATTAGGAACTATAGGAGCATTAGAAGAAGCATTTATAGGCTTTTTTAGCTTGTTTGTTAATCCTTTTTCGATTACATTTTCCTAATTCATTGTATGTTATATATCATTTTCTGGAAATAAAAAACTGTTTAAATCAAAAGTAGCATTTTATCAACTGATTTTCCTAAACTGTATGACTGTTGCATTTGTGAGACTAACTCAATAAATATAAACATGAAAGTAAATCATTCTATCACTGTCATCATGAAATACATAGCGTAATATTAATAGAACAGGCCAACAGACAGATTAAAAATAAATGTTAAAAACAATCCTGCGAACTCTTTACAAATTTGAATCGGGAATTTTATACCTGTCGACTTATTCAACATCCAAATCAAATTATTTTTATTTGACACAGGAAATAATTAATCATATACACAATACAAACATCAATGTAAAAATAAATTTCCCAATTAACCATGCAACTTTTTATTCCGAAATCATCTTTTCCCTATCAGCGACACGAGACTGGAGAGTGAGAAGACATTAATTGATTCTAATTAGGACGGAATCAATCAGAGAGATGGATTGTGAAGGACTGTTCAGCTCGCCTGACGTAATCCCATGGAAAACATCCTTACCTTTGAGAAGCTCTGGAACAAAGGTATTATCGATTCATATCTGTGTGAGTTAATGGTGCGGGGGTGTATGGGAGCCCTCTTCAAAGCATACATTCTAAAAAGGACAAACACATTGTTTTATTCATTTATTGAGATTTATGGTTCACATTTTCTTGTACCTGTATTCTGCACTCAGGTGTGTGCGGTATTGACATACATGCTAAGATATGACGCATTTCCTTTGTTTTGAACTAATGCGACACTGGATAATCGAATTAGAGGAAACCATACGTTTTTCCTAAATACTTCGAACTTACGTCTGCATGTTTGGAGCATCACAGAATTTCGACTATCTTTCAGATACTTTCGTACACATGATTAGTTTGTGCAATCTCCAATCTTCAGCAAACCAATGGACGTTGTATTGTTCAAATGTTAAGACTGGACGAACAAACCCATCTGAAACATGGACTATTTAGTAAACTATATGCTCACGAGGAAGATCGTGTTGTCGTACATTCGTCACATGTAGATCTGACAGCTGCAATGGAGTGGATGCAGATACCCCGAGTGGGCTGAGAGTATTATGGTTAATATTTGATATCAGTTCAAACACACATGGGGTGCTGAAGTTGTCCTTTAAAAGTGGTTTCCTGGACATAATATTTGGTATTTAAGGTAATTTGTTTATGAAATATAGAAATAATGTTAGTATAAGATACTGTCGGCCTTCTTGCACTTACAATTAACGCGTACTGCTGTAGGACTTCATAACAGTCTAATTGTCTCTGGTATAGTTACATTGATGGTCTAATTAGGCAATATTGTAATAGAAACATCAGGAGTAACACGCTTTACGTCGCTGAACTATCAGGCTCTGTTGCACTAAAAACCTGCAGAAAGTTCATTTGAGAAGTTGGACAAAGTGACTTTATATATTGAGGGTAATAATGGTTGACACCCCCTAATAGTTATAGGAATGAAATGTTATATAAACAACGTAACGTCTTCAGCATTTGCTATTTCTCCACTTGTACTTTAAAATGCAAATGTACCAAAGAAAGAGGAATATAAGAAAAATGAAATTTATTCAAAAGAGTTCATTCCTTGTGTCTTGAGATCTTGGCATTGGTAAAGTGTTACAGTGTTTGAGTCTCATTCGCAAACAATACATACATTGCAAGTATTATTTAGTTTAAATTTTGTGTTTGTGCCATTTAATTTAGAAAATACCATAATATCGAACAATATTAATTGTCCATGCATTTAATTGCTACAATCCATTTTCTGTTTAGGGGTGTCAACCATTTTTACCATGAGTGTATCATCCAGACTCGAAACTGTTATATAATATTTTGCGAACGTCTTCATCACTGGGGTATTCACAAATATATTATATAAGTTTAAGTCTAATTTATTACTGTATTGCGGTTTATAAACATCATATGCGGTTTATGTGACCAGGACAAAGATTGTTGAAATTCCAATGCAATGAAGAAAACGCATGGATTTACTTTTTAACTTTCTGATGTTAAATTGTTCATTGATACGTCAGTCTGGGGATTATACGAAATACGACCATTTGAAATAATAATTTTTGTTTCATTTTGTTCAAAAAACCTTTTTTTAAACATAAAAGACGAGAATTCCGTGGTAAGGAACCACGTCCTAATGGCTAGTATAAGATCTAAGGGGAATAGAAATTATTCTGGCTTACACACCGCATAAATCAGGAACAGAAGCAAGGGACCATCCACACAGTGAGGGGGTGGTGGAGTTTGTGTTAATGGTTGTTAAACACGCCAGTTGAAATACTCTGTATTTCTTCCTATATGAGGTTAATGAGGTTGCACACACCAAGTAAAATGCATTACAACTTCATGAAAAATTGTCATTAGATAAATTGAATATCGACTCTTACATAGAATACGAAAAGAGGTACCTCACCATTGAACTAGTTCTGCTTGGTTGCCTCGCAAACTGATGGGGACACGACAATTTTCATATTTTTCATCTCTGTCTTACACAATTAGAAATTTCAAAATATGCAATATTTGTTTCTAATTTTGATCTTAATTTAAAGAGTATCAATTATGAAGAGAGTATCAATGAAATAAAAGGTTTTCTCATGTTGATTAACAATGTTTAAAAACAAAAAGTATACGCGTATGAAGCAATTTTCTCTATAATTTTTCGGAATTCTGGGAGGGAAAAGAGGTTTGTAAATTCAAAACCAACTACAGTGACCCCAAAATTTAAAGAACCATATAGTTTAATATACAAATCAATATAGTGATAGAAATATATGTTATAGACAAAATATTTTTTCAAATCATAAAACAAATTGTATTTCGATTAGTAAAAATGAAAACGATTTAAAGATCCTATTCCTATAGGTATATTTAAAAATTGATGTACCTATATGACACCGTTAATGAAAATGGACACAGAAGCTACAAGGCTGTGCACTTCTCAGCCTAACAACAGTTATACTATACATAACTAGTAATTAAGACTCTACTTACAAATTGAATATATACTAATGTACCGCATTTCATCCTAAGACGCACCTGGCATGTATTTTTTCAGACTAAAAATCATATAAAATTGCGAACATGAAAACTTTCTTGAATATGAATATGAATATGAACTTATACAAATGTATAAGAGGCATACGTGAACATATATATACACATTGTATTGTTTTAAAACTTTGCATTATCGTTATCTTATCCTCCTGCGTTTTTTCGAGATCCGACGTCAATTCGAGATCCGACGTCAATTCGAGATCCGACGTCAATTCGAGACCCGGCGTCTATTTCTCTGGTACCCGTGAAAGCCACATTTAAGAAATGTACTCTACAGGGGGTTTGGGTTATTAAGTGATCCTATAAATGGGCATAACCCCTTATCCATGTTACCGTACATAATAAACTGAATAGGTTTGCCACTAACATGGCCATGTCCCCCGCCGATATATTGAGTTTAGTAAGAGACATCATTTCGTCAAAAGGAGCTTCTTCACACACATATATTGCATTTCTGTTAAAAAGCGCCAAGATGATAAGCAAATTTGAGGACATTGGGTGGTACATGTACGGCTCATCAGATAAAGCATTAACAAGATTTCGAAAAGTGGGCAAAGTGTCGTGGTGACCTTGAGAATAAGGTCAAGTCCACCAAAATCGACTGAGAGAGGTTTAAAGGTAATCGCTCAATGGCTCCGTTCCATAACGCTCAATATAGCACTCAATATAGCGCTCAATACAGGATAGCGCTCAACGTAGCTCTCATTCTCTCCTAAACGACTCGGTGCGATTCCCATAGGTTTGCTCGTATTGCCACGTAGCGCTACATTGAACAATCGCGTTCAAGAGAGGTTTAAAAGTAATCGCTCATTGAACGATTACTTTAAAACCTCTCTTGAACATGGCCCGGATGTCTGCGTCATTCCACAATGGAGGCTGACATCTAATTTGAAGACTTCGGCCAACCAGTCGTGAAATATCGCGTTAATAGGAGTTCGAAAAGTGGTCAAATAGTCGTGGTGACCTTGAAAATAAGGTCATGGTCACCAAAATGGACTGGTACCTGCATCATCCCCCGATGTAGATTGACCCAAATTTGAAGACTTTTGATCCATCCAGTCATGAGATAACGCGTTAACAAGAGTGGGACGTACGGACGTACGGACGTACACGGACGTCACTGAATACATAGTCCCACATTCCGCGTCGAGGCGGGGGACAAAAGGTGATTTTCTCCGATTCAGATATTGTATGTAAATAAAAGAAAGTGATTTTAAGATTTCAATGATTCATTAATGCATTCATCAATTCAATACGATATATATTAGATACTGTTTGCAAGAGTTCTGTAATTGTGAAAGATGATATCTAAATGGAATAAAAACATGCTGTTATATTTAGGTATCATTTTCTCTTGTATACATATTTTCTAGAGCTTGTGAAACTTTATCTATGCAAGCTGAACAAGCTTTACATGTCATTGGTAAATATAAAGAACTGCCAATTAACGCAGAATTCAGTATGTTTGACTGGAATATCCAACCGATTTTCTGTACGACTCGGAGATATGGGTCATAAACAAAAATATTGAACAAATACATTCACAGTTGTTATAACACCATGGATACCATTTCTCAGCAGCGGTCATACCTTCAGCGTCTAATCGAGACCCGGCGTCTATTGGAGGACCTACGGTACTTGTATAAACATGACGTTTGTCTTTTGGTTTAGATCAAATGTAATGAGATTATTATATTGATAAATGCATCTCGTTATATTCAGTGAATACTGTAACACGGATTGAACAACTGAACGGACCAGGGATAATTAGTATAATGATGTACTTATCGGCTTGTGAACGCACCGGCACCAAACGTGAATTCCATCGATTTTATGTTTCGATAAGAGACCATTCCGTCATGAAGAACACGTTTCACATACAGTAATTCCAAATAAAAAGCATTTATCATTCACTGACTCTTTACTTAACAGGTGCCCGGAAGACAAAGTAACAGTTTAAAGGAATGATATACATGCATATGTTGCAAAAAGGGATCAGCACACAACCCAATTTACTCGTGCTAGATGCTTGAGTGCTCTTCAAACAATATTGATGAAACCAATTGTGTAATCATGTATGGATAATATGATAATGTCTTTATTGTAATTAAAAGGACTTAACAAAACGCAAACTATATTTTCTTGCGCTTATTGTCACTCTAGTCTTCTAAAAAAATTAAATTGGACTTTTTGTGGTAGAGTAAAGGCATTTGAGTGAGAACATCAGATTTCGTAAAAAAAACCCCAAAAAAACAAGTTACAGTATAAACCACGCACCATGCATGCTTATGAAAAAATATGTTTATTTGCTTAATGTCTGTACTTAGTTCTTTTTAAAAAAGAACTTTGATTTTGATTGCGATTTTGCGAGTATGTGTATTGTCTCCGTTATGCTTATGGTAAGAACTCAACACAATCTTCTCTAAAGCCACAGCGGTTTATTCGTGATTTTAACTTTATGTACGTTTACTCGGAGAATATGTGATTTAAAATGTCAACGAATTACTTGCTTTAATAATCCCAAAGTACTACATCATAAACTTATCTTTAGTATTTAGTTTTTAGGTAAGTATTTAAAATTATAGTTTATGAACAGATTTTCCGAAGAAGTGAAGTATTAACATTTTGCTCTAATAGCTTTATGAAGTTTTTGAAAACATCCAGAACTCATACTTAAAGTTTTGAATTCTTAAAAGTTAAATTTCTTCTCAAACGTTAGTGAAATTTTAAAGCTCAACAAAATTAAAACAAAATAAAAACAAAGAATGAATTAACAAGTATGACATGACAATGCCTACCTTTCTCATATTGGTGGGGAACGTTCTGTCTGTCCAGCGGTCCGAAGGGGGATTCCATGGGGGAGAGGGCGTCGTTGACGTGTCTGGTGACATCTCCCCCGACGCTGTCTCCAACTGCCAGCCTCACACAGACGCTCAGGAGAAGGGCAAGGATCATTATCAACTAAATACAACTTATAGCAGTAGGAAGGAGTCAAGTTGTACCTACGATCTGATCCTACCAGGTGGACGAGAACCGAGACAGACTCAGTCAGATCGATGACGCCTATCACTGCAGAACAGATGTGCCAGGCTCGCCAGAAAGTTTGCTTTTAAATATCTCTCATCATATCTATCAATTAATTAAGAAGCGTGGTGCTGTGCTAGGTCACGTGACACTGACATCACGAGCTGTGTCATATACTGTTTTCCTTGCTGCCACGGAAACGGACTGTTCAAACTCCTGTCTCTGTTGGGTATCGGAGTAGATCTCCGTCTTCAGAGTCTGTGACTTGTCGTATAGTATAGTATAGATCTATACACATCGGCAATACACCCACTTTTATACAGATAGAACTTGAGTGATATTTGATTAAGTCAGTATGCTTATATTGGCATGAATACTAGAATTGGACTATATGACAGTACACTTATCTAGCAGTCCATAAATCTCAATCAAGTATGTTACGTCATTTTCTTTTTTTAAAAATGACAGTTACTGTTTACACTGATTTACTGTAAAAAAATCAGAAAGTGAGTTTAAATAAAATGTTTTGAATCCTATGGGAAAAGGAAGCAAAGTATTACTGAAAAACAGACACTAACAAATTTACTTAAATGTTTAATTATTCACTGGATATGAGTAAAGTTCGGTTAAACTTGAATCACAATTGTAAGCTTTGAGTATAACGTTCATAATACAAACATTGATGTGTACAAATAAGACCATACAAGAGAGAATAATGTACCAGATAGAATATAGGCTTCGGATCAACAGTTCTTGGATCGAATCCCACCAGGGGCTCGGCAACTTTGTCTGATGTAAAGAACTGTTCTACATGGGTGCAATGCTAAACTGAAATTCAATCATGGTTGGCAAGCTCCAGCCGATAATCGCACTGCATAGTCACCGTGTTGTTGCGGGCTTTCTCCCTACAATAATACTAGAAGCCGTGATATAAGTGAAATACTTTAGAAAGCGGCGTTAAACTCATCTCACCTCAGATTGAAGTTTCACATTCGCTACAAAAGCCTAACCTGAAGAAGCCAACATGGCCGAAAGCGCTAGTATGTTATACACTACATTCATATGCGCATTTGAATATGATCTAGAATTAAAGACAATATATTCGTTTACATTTTGAAACAGTTACAAGGCCAGTGGAGAAGACAATAATTCTATGATATTATTTCATCTTTATTCTACCACCTGAGAGTAGTGTTATATTGTAAGTGTGTTTTCCATATATATATTCATTCAGTAACTGTTATATCTGATCGTGTCAACGACTTAGAAACTTAACTATACGTTACAAGAACATCATGATTGAGGATGATCTCTTCACGTGTTATTATGCATGTGATGATCGCTGTGTCATATCGGTAAGAGCGAACATATTATTGTCGTATAGCGAATGAGTTTTGTCAATGTGTTTAGATATTGACAAATGTAAAAAGTTCTGTTTGGACAGAAGACGTTACCAAGACGACTCTCTGACTTCACATTCGTGAAAAACCAAGATGTTGAAGCTGCATAGGCTCATTTGATTTGAGCTTGATTCGGGGATGGTTATCTATAGAAAAATTCACATATTTGCTGTCTTGTTGGGACATAAATGAATACATTACAGTTTCATGTGTCACTATTGTATAAAGTTGTTTTTGTGACACTTTCGTTAGGCACAGTTGGACTGTGATGTCACAATCAATAAATTCTTGTACAGTATTTGGTTATCATTTTAGTGATACATTGTTCGTAATAAAATAATTGAATTTACATAAAGTGTTCTGTTGTTCCTTATCCTTTTTAAAAAAACAAGCTTTCATTGAGTTCCACTATAATTTAATGAAGTACTTTGATGTGCCTCTCGAATAAAACATTACTGGTTCCGTGCTTTATACTGGAATGATTCTATGAGTATATTAGACAAATATTAATCGATATTTTAAGGGCGAGCATTTGCTCTGTGGTCAAACACAAATCGTCAGAAAGTGATAAAGAATAAATAATTACGAAACAGTTATTATTGGATAACAAATGATAGATTTATGATATGGTTTTAAATAAAATACCCTCATTGAAAGAGAGGTGCGCCGTACCACGGAGAAATAGAGATAGTACATGATATCAGTTCAAATAATTTCACTCAACTTGCACATTCATCCCCATTTGTCAAATATATAATAATTACTAGTTTCCAATTAAAATCGAGCAACACCATTATACTTGTGCAGAAACCGAAACTACAAGTTCCATTTACATGCACAGTAGTTATAAGACCTATTTAACATTATCAACTTAAAGTATGTTGTAAATAAGTAAACAAAATTACGTTTGACTAATTGACGCGCGCCACACGCTGTGCATTGTCCGGTTTTCGATCAGAAATCGATACTACCTTTATATCGTCGGTTTACTGAGTCGACTAAGATCAAAATGGCATTTTTCGGCAACAGTTAGTACTTCTGGATAACATAACACAATGTATAATGTTTAGCAAATGTGACCCCAAACAACACAATGGATGTACGTTTAACCATGTAATTTTGAGATTCATGTAAAACGCTAACATGTGTGGACAAACTTAAAATCTTATTTACTCTTTTAGTTTCTCAGTTATTTCAATGTAGTTGTCTTTGTAGATACCAGTATCAACTTACAACGCCTGCTATAGACCTAAATCATCTTTATCGCTGAAGGAGCCAGTCTTACTACCGTGTTACATGTGTGTTTCAATGACCATGTTAAATGACATTTGAAGAATCTTCTACAATGAGAGAGGCGTCAGTGATAGACATGGCATGTCACATCCAGCGACACTGTCCAATGGTCAAGTTGCGGTCAATTGTCATTTGACTTCCCTCTCACACAAACTTCACGTCTCGTGTAGGCTTTCATCAGAACATGTCCAGTTTTCTTCAGGTTGTTGGGATGCATGGATGAGGTGAGGTGAGGTGAGGTGAGGTGAGGTGAGGTGAGGTGAGGTGAGGTTAGGTTAGGTGAGGTGAGGTGAGGTGAGATTGATGGGCTGAGTTGAATGAGGTAATGTGGATGGTTTGAGTTGAATAGAGGGAGTTGGATGAAGTATGGTGAGGTTGGAAGGGTGATGTGAGGTGGATGAGATGAGGTGAGGTGGATAGGTACGTAGAGTTGAAAGAGGCGAGGTGGGTGAAGTGAGGTGAGGCGAGGTGGGTGAAGTGAGGTGAGGGGAGGAGGGATGGTGAAGTGAGGTGAGGTGGGATGGTGAAGTGAGGTGGGGTTGGATGAGTCGAGCGGATGATGTGAGGTGGGTGAGGTGAGTTGGAATGAGTTGAGATAGATGTGGTGAGTTGGTGTGGTGAGGTTTGATGAGGTGAGGTGGGAATCGAAGTGAATAGGGTGAGGTTTGATGAGGTGAGGTGGGAGCGAAGTGAAGAGGATGAGGTTTGATGGGTTGAGGATGGAGCGAAGTGAATAGGGTGAGGTTTGATGGGTTGAGGATGGAGCGAAGTGAATAGGGTGAGGTTTGATGGGTTGAGGATGGAGCGAAGTGAAGAGGATGAGGTTTGATGGGTTGAGGATGGAGCGAAGTGAATAGGGTGAGGTTTGATGGGTTGAGGATGGAGCGAAGTGAAGAGGATGAGGTTTGATGGGTTGAGGATGGAGCGAAGTGAATAGGGTGAGGTTTGATGGGTTGAGGATGGAGCGAAGTGAATAGGGTGAGGTTTGATGGGTTGAGGATGGAGCGAAGTGAATAGGGTGAGGTTTGATGGGTTGAGGATGGAGCGAAGTGAATAGGATGAGGTTTGATGGGTTGAGGATGGAGCGAAGTGAATAGGGTGAGGTTTGATGGGTTGAGGATGGAGCGAAGTAAATAGGGTGAGGTTTGATGGGTTGAGGATGGAGCGAAGTGAAGAGGATGAGGTTTGATGGGGTGAGGATGGAGCGAAGTGAATAGGGTGAGGTTTGATGGGTTGAGGATGGAACGAAGTGAAGAGGATGAGGTTTGATGGGGTGAGGATGGAGCGAAGTGAATAGGGTGAGGTTTGATGGGTTGAGGATGGAGCGAAGTGAAGAGGATGAGGTTTGATGGGTTGAGGATGGAGCGAAGTGAAAAGGGTGAGGTTTGATGGGTTGAGGATGGAGCGAAGTGAATAGGGTGAGGTTTGATGGGTTGAGGATGGAGCGAAGTGAAGAGGATGAGGTTTGATGGGTTGAGGATGGAGCGAAGTGAATAGGGTGAGGTTTGATGG
This sequence comes from Gibbula magus, assembly GCA_936450465.1. NCBI lineage: Eukaryota > Metazoa > Mollusca > Gastropoda > Trochida > Trochidae > Gibbula > Gibbula magus. Next base: position 29,375,063 of record OW388297.1, read on the forward strand.
GTTGAGGATGGAGCGAAGTGAATAGGGTGAGGTTTGATGGGTTGAGGATGGAGCGAAGTGAATAGGGTGAGGTTTGATGGGTTGAGGATGGAGCGAAGTGAAGAGGGTGAGGTTTGATGGGTTGAGGATGGAGCGAAGTGAAGAGGATGAGGTTTGATGGGTTGAGGATGGAGCGAAGTGAATAGGGTGAGGTTTGATGGGTTGAGGATGGAGCGAAGTGAAGAGGATGAGGTTTGATGGGTTGAGGATGGAGCGAAGTGAAGAGGATGAGGTTTGATGGGTTGAGGATGGAGCGAAGTGAATAGGGTGAGGTTTGATGGGTTGAGGATGGAGCGAAGTGAAGAGGATGAGGTTTGATGGGTTGAGGATGGAGCGAAGTGAAAAGGGTGAGGTTTGATGGGTTGAGGATGGAGCGAAGTGAATAGGGTGAGGTTTGATGGGTTGAGGATGGAGCGAAGTGAAGAGGATGAGGTTTGATGGGTTGAGGATGGAGCGAAGTGAATAGGGTGAGGTTTGATGGGTTGAGGATGGAGCGAAGTGAAGAGGATGAGGTTTGATGGGTTGAGGATGGAGCGAATTGAATAGGGTGAGGTTTGATGGGTTGAGGATGGAGCGAAGTGAATAGGGTGAGGTTTGATGGGTTGAGGATGGAGCGAAGTGAATAGGTTGAGGATGGAGCGAAGTGAAGAGGATGAGGTTTGATGGGTTGAGGATGGAGCGAAGTGAATAGGGTGAGGTTTGATGGGTTGAGGATGGAGCGAAGTGAATAGGGTGAGGTTTGATGGGTTGAGGATGGAGCGAAGTGAAGAGGATGAGGTTTGATGGGGTGAGGATGGAGCGAAGTGAATAGGGTGAGGTTTGATGGGTTGAGGATGGAGCGAAGTGAAGAGGATGAGGTTTGATGGGTTGAGGATGGAGCGAAGTGAATAGGGTGAGGTTTGATGGGTTGAGGATGGAGCGAAGTGAATAGGGTGAGGTTTGATGGGTTGAGGATGGAGCGAAGTGAAGAGGATGAGGTTTGATGGGTTGAGGATGGAGCGAAGTGAATAGGATGAGGTTTGATGGGTTGAGGATGGAGCGAAGTGAATAGGGTGAGGTTTGATGGGTTGAGGATGGAGCGAAGTGAATAGGGTGAGGTTTGATGGGTTGAGGATGGAGCGAAGTGAAGAGGGTGAGGTTTGATGGGTTGAGGATGTAGCGAAGTGAAGAGGATGAGGTTTGATGGGTTGAGGATGGAGCGAAGTGAATAGGGTGAGGTTTGATGGGTTGAGGATGGAGCGAAGTGAATAGGGTGAGGTTTGATGGGTTGAGGATGGAGCGAAGTGAAGAGGATGAGGTTTGATGGGTTGAGGATGGAGCGAAGTGAATAGGGTGAGGTTTGATGGGTTGAGGATGGAGCGAAGTGAAGAGGATGAGGTTTGATGGGTTGAGGATGGAGCGACGTGAAGAGGATGAGGTTTGATGGGTTGAGGATGGAGCGAAGTGAATAGGGTGAGGTTTGATGGGTTGAGGATGGAGCGAAGTGAATAGGATGAGGTTTGATGGATTGAGGATGGAGCGAAGTGAATAGGGTGAGGTTTGATGGGTTGAGGATGGAGCGAAGTGAAGAGGATGAGGTTTGATGGGTTGAGGATGGAGCGAAGTGAATAGGGTGAGGTTTGATGGGTTGAGGATGGAGCGAAGTGAAGAGGATGAGGTTTGATGGGTTTAGGATGGAGCGAAGTGAATAGGGTGAGGTTTGATGGGTTGAGGATGGAGCGAAGTGAAGAGGATGAGTTGAGGTTTGATGAGATGAGAATTAAGGCCACAAATATAATTTTCACTTTTATCAAGGTGACACAATTATTGCAAGAGAACTCCGAAACGTCCTGGTGATTATAAATTGCGGTGGACTCTATGGCAGAGAAAATAATGGAACTCGTACTTCTCGGTGTCACTGCTGTAGGTTTATTATATGTCTTGACGTGGACACACTAACCACTGCACCATCGGGTCCCTTCATTCGAGAACACGAAACTATCGGAAAAAACTTAAACCATTTATAGAATTAATTTATCTTAACTAGATAGGATACACATTATACAAGTCATACAAACAACATATTATGTCCATGCACAAAATCAAGTAACTATATTTCGGTTTTTTATTCTGATAACCTGAAGAGAGGAGGGGAGGCAGGATCAGTGTACCAACAATGGTTTTACACAACATTCCCGTGTTCGCGCTCACATTACATCAATGTTATTGGTTACTTCTAGGGTAAATTTCAATTTATAACTTTTTACAAACTGAATATTTGAATAATGTTCGACATAATTTTTTATATTTTCACGTAACTACACTATTTGTGTGTACTTTTAGTTTTAATCAACTACATCAAACGGTTATTTTCGATCGAAAATTGTCAGTATATGTTCTCAGAGGATGTTGTTTACATTGATAGGACAACATAAACAGATATTCCGTGTGGACTGTGCTGATTCATGGCCAATACACTTGCTGCATGCCCCGAGTACACGTGAGTTGTGTGATGACACACGTGCCTTCTCATCTCAATGCTTACCTGTTCGTACCTGACTGAAAGGCAGGTAACCGATCACCTACGAGTCAGCGTTCATCAGGGCTTTGTGACTAACGCTACCTGTACACTACAGGTTTGAGGACACGGTCCATTGAATTATTCATTGTTTCTCTTCAGAAAGAGAAGGCTATGGAAGAACAACAGATCGATGTGTTTTACGAGACTTCGTCATTGATGACAACATAACAAATCGATCATTAAGTTCGATGTATCGATTGTGTTGACCTTCATTGCCAGATAATGTTTTCTTCGCGTGATGTGTTTTGTAACGGGATATAACAGGCACCAGCTGACAATCGGTTGATGGCATGACGCATGTAGGATGTCATTTGGTCTGAAATAAGCTCACCGGGATTGGATTCTAAATATTATCCCATGTACTTGTAATCAATTTGAGACGTATTTAGAGCGGCTGTGTTTAAATTAATTCCAAATTAGTCAGACGCGCTGCCTGATTTGAGTAATTACACATCTTGCGTGTATCGCAATTCTCTGAGTCAACCCAATAAAGCAACCAAAGGTCGCCGTGAAGGTGAACTATTGATACCTGGATTTATGTGACGTCATCCAAATAACACATCTCAAGGTGACTCTTATTGATGAGTAATCAGATTTCATCACATTATATGATAAATATTTGATTTTTATTTTGTTTTCATGTTCATTCAAAAGATCTATTCCACGGACGCAATAGAGACTTTGTGATTGAAAGATTGTTATCAAAGAAGTTTGAACAAGCCAGAAGGATTTTATTATTAATTTTAATGGTCATGTTCATTCAAAAGTTCTATTCCATGAACGCAATAGAGACATGGGCTCCGTTTCATAACAGCGAGCGCTTATAATCGCTCATTGATCGCTCATTGTAGCGCTCAATGTAGCGCATTTTGCTCGCCTTGCTACAGCCATATTATTACGTAAATGTGATGTGATCCCATAGACTTACATGTTAATTATCTCTTGCGGGAATATTTTCATGGAGTTATTGTTTGTCAATAAATTCTGAAATCTTTACCAAAATATAGGAAATCATCGTAGCTACAGATACATAATATCCATCTTTTTTTTCTGATAATTATTAAGAAATTTACCGTTTATCAAACAACACATATACGACACACCGATTAGGTTTAACATGGCCGTCAATAGGACATTAGAATCACAAGTTGAATATACGATGTTTAAACAAGTGTCATTCGAAAACTAAGCAACTGATAGATGACAGGTATTTATGTACATATAGCCGAGATGATTACCAATTTGTCTGCAGAATATGACAGCAAGGAGACTTTTACTTAATTTATGAAATCTATTTCCGCAAGAGCTATTTAACATGTAAGTCTAAGTGTAAGTGGGATTACGTCACATGTACTAGAGGATATTATATGAGTGTCTATGTCATACTATGTTTACGACACGAGTGCCTGAATATTAGTATTACCCGAGCGAGAGCGAGGGATATACCGATATTCAGGCACGAGTGTCGTAAACATAGTATGGCATAGACACGAATATAATATTCTGTTTATTACCGAAGTCATGAAATTAATGAAAACACGCTAAAATCCACTTTCAACCATAGGCTGGCGACCCGCCGTCGCGCATTTAAAACGCAACGTCATAGACGAAACGTGACGTCATAGCATTGTTTATGGCGTCACATCACCATGACAAAGTGATATGTTGCCCTAGGGCATCGTATGAAAAATATGAACCCCGATATGATTGCCCCCGTAGGTAATAAGTTATAATATGGCCACCTGCTGTACGTAGCGCTACATTGAGCAATTGCGTTCAAGAGAGGTTTAAGGGTAATCGCTTATTGAGGGATTACTTTGAAACCTCTCTTGAACATGGCCCAGATGGAGCCGTAGTTCACCGTTCTTGCTCTATAACAACTCACTGTACTCATCGTACCGCGTCCACAGCACAGTTGTCTGACAGCTGTGTTCACCATGTTGACTGCAAATTTGTTCTTGTTTCACTTGCCACTATCTATCTCAATGATGAACGTATGAACGTAATACTATGTATTTATACCAGTCCACATGTAACCTACTGCCAGCGTAGCAAGAACTGTGAAAATATCACATACGTACGAGCAACGAATAGAACGTAATGACAACTGCAAACTTGTAGAAACGGGAATAAGCTTCATTTTGAATAACGATTAAGGAAACGGGAATAATTTGAAAGCTTCAAAATTTAAATAACGAATAAGGAACCGGAAATAATTTGCCAACTTCACAGACCCAAACCTGTGGAACTGTATACTGACACAAACTTCCAAATCCACGAGAACAATTATATATTAATTTAATTATGAACATCTTTGAACGAAATAGCGACTGACAATTTCGCGTACTGATATGGGATGGACGGGTGAAAACTGCATAAGATAATTAATTTGCACAGATAACACCCATTTCGGCAGTGTAAAAGGTAAGATTAGAAATAGATATTACACACACACATTCAAGTATCTTTCATGTGATAAGCAATAACAAAAAGTTCAACAGCAAAGCTAACCATTGAGGCCTAATCTAAGTTGATTCACATCATATAACGGGTAATAAATTTAATAATGCAGAGGTTCTGCAGGCGTGGTGAGTTATGGGGTTAAGTTAAGAGCAAAGTCTAAATCAACACAGGGAGGCGGGTCAATTGTGTTAATTAAAGACAGATTCAAATCCGTTATTTCAGTCACCGATGTGTGTTTTGATTCTATTATTTGGGTGAAATTTGATAAGTCTATAAGTGTGTACAACATTGATATATTCTGTGCTTTCACCTACCTGCCACCCCAAAATTCATCTTTCTTTAGATATTACGATTGTGATTTATTCTATGAACTTGAGCTTCAGATTGCCTCTTACATGTCAAAAGGGAAAGTGTTTATTCTTGGAGATTTGAATAGCAGAACTCAGACTAAAAATGACTTTATAACTAACGATGTGTTACCAACTGAAGTTGCAGATCATCTAGATTCAATTTGTGTCTACAACAGTGACCATCATATTTTATCGCGTGTTAATCCTGACTGTGGTCAGAATGAATATGGAAATAGGTTGCTTCGATTGTGTAAATCTACTGGACTCAGAATTTTGAATGGGCGACATAAACAGGGTATGGGCAGTGACTTTACGTTTAACGGCGTACAAGGCCTCAGTGTTATTGACTACCTACTCTGTACTGCCGATATTGAAACGAGATAAAGCACATGGACCTGGTTATATGCTAAATGAATATTTCATTGAATATGATACTTACATTTCACCTTTATTGCATAAGATATTTAATTGCATAATGTCAACTGGCTTTTTTCCCAAATCGTGGTCTTCAGCTGTAATTGTTCCTGTGTTTAAAAAAGGAGATAACATGGACCCCAACAATTATCGGGGAATTAGCTTAGTTAGTTGCTTTGGCAAACTTTTCACTACTATAATAAACCAAAGGCTGTTAACATGGTCTGAGGATAACAGTGTCATTACAGATGCTCAGTTTGGCTTCCAACCTAATGTTAGTACGGTTGATGCTATGTTTTCATTACATACTTTGATTGATAAAAGTTTACGTAATGGCAAACGTCTGTATTGCGCTTTCATAGATTTCCAAAAGGCTTTCGACTCTGTCAATAGGTATAAGCTCTGGTATAAATTATCAGCATTAGGTATTAGAGGAAAACTCTTGGGTGTTATCCGCTCCATGTATTCAAATGTTAGATCATGTGTTTAAATTAACGGTTTCAATAGTCAATATTTTAAGAATTCTGTCTGTTTAATGCAAGGGAAGGTTTTGTCCCCCATTTTATTTTCTTTGTATATTAATAATTTTGAAATGACTTTTCTGAAAGACAACTGCATATCCTATGAATGCATGTCACTTAATCTTTTCCTGCTAATGTATGCAGATGATTTGGTCTTATTTTCAGAAAGTATTGATGGACTTCAACAACAACTTAATACATTGTCTGTTTACTCAGAGAAGTGGAGTCTAAATGCTGATATTGATAAAACTAAGATTGTTGTATTTAGAAAAGGTGGTAAAATAAGAAATACAGAACATTGGTTTTATAATGGTAAAATGATTGAAGTAGTAAATCAGTTTTGTTACTTGGGTATACTATTCAATAATAATAATAAGTTTTCCTGTGCTGAAAAACAGTTGTCTGATCAAGCCAGGAAGGCAATGTTTGCTCTTAATAATGATATCAAGTGTTGTTCTTTCAATGCTGAAACAATATTGTCTCTGTTTGATTGCTATTTTGGCAGTATCCTTTCGTATGGAGCTGAAATATGGGGTAATAATAAGAGTGTTAATGTTGAACGGGTACATTTAGATTTTTGTAAACGGTTATTAGGAGTTAAAAAATGTACAAATAATGCAATGATTTATTCTGAATTAGGCTGTTATCCATTAAGTTGTAAAAGACAGTTTGGTATTGTCAAATATTGGTGTAAATTACTTAAGACAGAAAATTGTATTTTGCGTGGTTGTTATGATGAAAACCGGAATGTACATAATTGGGCTTATAATGTTAAACATATACTTTTTTCTTTATGTTTTAATGACATTTGGTATAAACAGGAGTTACCATCCCATTTCTTGCCTGTAATTAAACAAAGACTTATAGATAACGCTATTCAGTTCATTAATGGCCAATTACAAAGCTCTTCGAAATGTGTAAATTATAAAACCGTTATTACAAGTCATGTATTACAATATTATTTACAAAAACCTATCCCAGCACTGTATAAAAGATATTTATCGATGTTTAGACTGTGTTCTCATTCGTTGTCAATTGAAATCAAAATGTTAATGTATATGATAGGAAATGTGTTTTATGTAAAAGTGAAATTGAAGATGAATTTCATTTTATTTTGAAATGTCCAATGTATACTGATCTTCGTGGAAAATGTATAAAGCCATATTATTGTAATAACCCATCTGTTTTTAAACTTGTTCAGTTATTAAGTATTAATAATGTAAAACAGTTATGTAATCTTGGGAAATATCTTTACAAAGCATGTACATTAAGAAATCGGTTGCTAATCAATTGTAAGTGAGTATGTTTTCTGAAAATGTTCACCTGCATCAACTCATAATGTATCTTTGTAACCGCCGATTAGCTGTAATGCTAAAGGTTAATAATGAATTGAAGTACATGTATAGCTAAGAGGAGATCTTTCCTTGACACCCCAACATATATTTGACCCGTGGACAGGATGAGTTCAGAACTTTGCTGCTGGTAATGTCCAGATAAAGTGCCCCGTGCTCTCAACATTTACACTGCATTGCTTACAAAGCCGACTGTCCACTGGGGTGATGGTGTTGGTATAACTATATGTGCACAAAGCCGACTGTCCACTGGGGTGTTGGTGTTGGTATAACTATATGTGCACAAAGCCGACTGTCCACTGGGGTGTTGGTGTTGGTATAACTATATGTGCACAAAGCCGACTGTCCACTGGGGTGTTGGTGTTGGTATAACTATATGTGCACAAAGCCGACTGTCCACTGGGGTGTTGGTGTTGGTATAACTATATGTGCACAAAGCCGACTGTCCACTGGGGTGTCGGTGTTGGTATAACTATATGTGCACAAAGCCGACTGTCCACTTGGGTGTTGGTGTTGGTATAACTATATGTGCACAAAGCCGACTGTCCACTGGGGTGTTGGTGTTGGTATAACTATATGTGCACAAAGCCGACTGACCACTGGGGATTTTGTGTTGGTATAACTATATGTGCACAAAGCCGACTGTCCACTGGGGTGATGGTGTTGGTATAACTATATGTTCACAAAGCCGACTGTCCACTGGGTTGTTGGTGTTGGTATAACTATATGTGCACAAAGCCGACTGTCCACTGGGGTGTTGGTGTTGGTATAACTATATGTGCACAAAGCCGACTGTCCACTGGGGTGTTGGTGTTGGTATAACTATATGTGCACAAAGCCGACTGTCCACTAGGGTGATGGTGTTGGTATAACTATATGTGCACAAAGCCGACTGTCCACTGGGGTGTTGGTGTTGGTATAACTATTTGTGCACAAAGCCGACTGTCCACTGGGGTGTTTGTGTTGGTATAACTATTTGTGCACAAAGCCGACTGTCCACTGGGGTGTTGGTTTTGGTATAACTATATGCGCACAAAGCCGACTGTCCACTAGGGTGATGGTGTTGGTATAACTATATGTGCACAAAGCCGACTGTCCACTGGGGTGTTGGTTTTGGTATAACTATATGCGCACAAAGCCGACTGTCCACTAGGGTGTTGGTGTTGGTATAACTATATGTGCACAAAGCCGACTGTCCACTGGGGTGTTGGTGTTGGTATAACTATATGTGCACAAAGCCGACTGTTCACTGGGGTGTTTGTGTTGGTATAACTATATGTGCACAAAGCCGACTGTCCACTAGGGTGATGGTGTTGGTATAACTATATGTGCACAAAGCCGACTGTTCAGTGGGTTGTTTGTGTTGGTAAAACTATATGTGCACAAAGCAGACTGTCCACTGGGGTGTTGGTGTTGGTATAACTATATGTGCACAAAGCCGACTGTCCACTGGGGTGTTGGTGTTGGTAAAACTATATGTGCACAAAGCCGACTGTCCACTGGGGTGTTGGTGTTGGTATAACTATATGTGCACAAAGCCGACTGTTCACTGGGGTGTTGGTGTTGGTATAACTATATGTGCACAAAGCCGACTGTCCACTGGGGTGTTGGTGTTGGTATAACTATATGTGCACAAAGCAGACTGTTCACTGGGGTGTTTGTGTTGGTATAACTATATGTGCACAAAGCCGACTGTCCACTAGGGTGATGGTGTTGGTATAACTATATGTGCACAAAGCCGACTGTCCACTAGGGTGATGGTGTTGGTATAACTATATGTGCACAAAGCCGACTGTCCAATGGGGTGTTGGTGTTGGTATAACTATATGTGCACAAAGCCAACTGTACACTGGGGTGTTGGTGTTGGTATAACTATATGTGCACAAAGCCGACTGTCCACTGGGGTGTTGGTGTTGGTATAACTATATTTGCACAAAGCTGACTGTCCACTAGGGTGTTGGTGTTGGTATAACTATATGTGCACAAAGCCAACTGTCCACTGGGGTGTTGGGGTTGGTATAACTATATGTGCACAAAACCGACGTTTCACTGGGGTGTTGGTGTTGGTATAATTGTATGTGCACAAAGCCGACTGTCCACTAGGGTGATGGTGTTGGTATAACTATATGTGCACAAAGCCGACTGTCCACTGGGGTGTTGGTGTTGGTATAATTGTATGTGCACAAAGCCGACTGTCCACTAGGGTGATGGTGTTGGTATAACTATATGTGCACAAAGCCGACTGTCCACTGGGGTGTTGGTGTTGGTATAACTATATGTGCACAAAGCCGACTGTCCACTAGGGTGATGGTGTTGGTATAACTATATGTGCACAAAGCCGACTGTCCACTGGGGTGTTGGTGTTGGTATAACTATATGTGCACAAAGCCGACTGTTCACTGGGGTGTTTGTGTTGGTATAACTATATGTGCACAAAGCCGACTGTCCACTGGGGTGTCGGTGTTGGTATAACTATATGTGCACAAAGCTGACTGTCCACTGGGGTGTTGGTGTTGGTATAACTATATGTGCACAAAGCCGACTGTCCACTGGGGTGTTGGTGTTGGTATAACTATATGTGCACAAAGCCGACTGTCCACTGGGGTGTTGGTATAACTATATGTGCACAAAGCCGACTGTTCACTGGGGTGTTGGTGTTGGTATAACTATATGTGCACAAAGCCGACTGTTCACTGGGGTGTTTGTGTTGGTAAAACTATATGTGCACAAAGCCGACTGTCCACTGGGGTGTTGGTGTTGGTATAACTATATGTGCACAAAGCCGACTGTTCACTGGGGTGTTGGTGTTGGTATAACTATATGTGCACAAAGCCGACTGTCCACTGGGGTGTTGGTGTTGGTATAACTATATGTGCACAAAGTCGACTCTCAACTGGGGTGTTGGTGTTGGTATAACTATATGTGCACAAAGCTGACTGTCCACTGGGGTGTTGGTGTCGGTATAACTATATGTGCACAAAGCCGACTGTTCACTGGGGTGTTTGTGTTGGTAAAACTATATGTGCACAAAGCCGACTGTCCACTGGGGTGTTGGTGTTGGTATAACTATATGTGCACAAAGCCGACTGTCCACTGGGGTGATGGTGTTGGTATAACTATATGTGCACAAAGCCGACTGTTCACTGGGGTGTTTGTGTTGGTAAAACTATATGTGCACAAAGCAGACTGTCCACTGGGGTGTTGGTGTTGGTATAACTATATGTGCACAAAGCTGACTGTCCACTGGGGTGTTGGTGTTGGTAAAACTATATGTGCACAAAGCCGACTGTCCACTGGGGTGTTGGTGTTGGTATAACTATATGTGCACAAAGTCGACTGTCCACTAGGGTGATGGTGTTGGTATTACTATATGTGCACAAAGCCGACTGTCCACTGGGGTGTTGGTGTTGGTATAACTATATGTGCACAAAGTCGACTGTCCACTAGGGTGATGGTGTTGGTATAACTATATGTGCACAAAGCCGACCTTTCACTGGGGTGTTTGTGTTGGTAAAACTATATGTGCACAAAGCAGACTGTCCACTGGGGTGTTGGTGTTGGTATAACTATATGTGCACAAAGCTGACTGTCCACTGGGGTGTTGGTGTTGGTAAAACTATATGTGCACAAAGCCGACTGTCCACTGGGGTGTTGGTGTTGGTATAACTATATGTGCACAAAGCCGACTGTTCACTGGGATGTTGGTGTTGGTATAACTATATGTGCACAAAGCCGACTGTTCACTGGGGTGTTGGTGTTGGTATAACTATATGTGCACAAAGCTGGCTGTCCTATGGGGTGTTGGTGTTGGTATAACTATATGTGCACAAAGCCGACTGTTCACTGGGGTGTTTGTGTTGGTATAACTATATGTGCACAAAGCCGACTGTCCACTGGGGTGTTGGTGTTGGTATAACTATATGTGCACAAAGCCGACTGTCCACTGGGGTGTTTGTGTTGGTATAACTATATGTGCACAAAGCAGACTGTCCACTGGGGTGTTTGTGTTGGTATAATTTTATGTGCACAAAGCCGACTGTCCACTAGGGTGATGGTGTTGGTATAACTATATGTGCACAAAGCCGACTGTCCACTGGGGTGTTGGTGTTGGTATAACTATATGTGCACAAAGCCGACTGTTCAGTGGGGTGTTTGTGTTGGTAAAACTATATGTGCACAAAGCAGACTGTCCACTGGGGTGTTGGTGTTGGTATAACTATATGTGCACAAAGCCGACTGTTCAGTGGGGTGTTTGTGTTGGTAAAACTATATGTGCACAAAGCAGACTGTCCACTGGGGTGTTGGTGTTGGTATAATTTTATGTGCACAAAGCCGACTGTCCACTAGGGTGATGGTGTTGGTATAACTATATGTGCACAAAGCCGACTGTCCACTGGGGTGTTGGTGTTGGTATAACTATATGTGCACAAAGCCGACTGTTCACTGGGGTGTTGGTGTTGGTATAACTATATGTGCACAAAGTCGACTGTTAACTGGGGTGTTGGTGTTGGTATAACTATATGTGCACAAAGTCGACTGTTAACTGGGGTGTTGGTGTTGGTATAACTATATGTGCACAAAGTCGACTGTTAACTGGGGTGTTGGTGTTGGTATAACTATATGTGCACAAAGTCGACTGTTAACTGGGGTGTTGGTGTTGGTATAACTATATGTGCACAAAGTCGACTGTTAACTGGGGTGTTGGTGTTGGTATAAGTATATGTGCACAAAGCCGACTGTCCACTGGGGTGTTGGTGTTGGTATAACTATATGTGCTACAACTACAACTACAACTACAACTACAACTACAACTACAACTACAACTACAACCTTACTTCAAACGTTGTGACGAGAGACAAACATAACTTTCAGTGTGACCAGGGCTCCGTTCCATAATAGCGAGCGCTTATAATCGCTCATTGAATGCTCAATGTAGCGCTCAAGTAGCGCTAAAGTAGCGCTCCTCCTATCCTGAACGACACGGTGCAAAACCTCAAAGTTTGCTCGCTTTGCTACGTAGCGCTACATTGAGCAATCGCATTCAAGAGAGGTTTAAAAGTAATCGCTAATTGAGCTATTACTTTGAAACCTCTCTTGAACACGGCCGAGATTATCACAACACCTTTCCCGCGCTGAAAGTTTCATCTGATCCATGACGCTCGCGTGCACGTGCACGTGCACTCGTTTGATATCATCTTATGTTAGGTTTTACTGCCAATATTCAGTAACGTCACACGTTTTTTACTGCTGAAGAAATTTACTGAACATTTACTTTTTGACCCATTATAGAATGTAATTGAATTGGGAAAATAGAGCCGTTGTCTCTGTATCTCATCAGGTTTTAAACAATGAACTAGAAAAGTTTCAAAATGTATCTCAGAAGTATTTATCAGAGGTAAAACAAATTCCAAGTACTTAACGTAAATGAGAAATAAAAACGGATTCATAGGACATGACCCCTGGTCAGATTCAAATATACAATTGAGAATCTTCATTGGCTAAGGCGTCTGAACTTAGAGCCAGTTCTCCAGAGCCTGAACTTTCTACAGTCCCACCATTGAGATCTAGCGAGAGGAGGAAGATCGAGGTTCTATGACATGGTTGATTAAAATCGGTGTCAGTGAAATTGGGGTATTAATGTGTCATGAGAACATTTTCTAACGTTTAAGATAATGTTCATTCTTATTTTTTCTCATCCTCATTTAAGAAATTAAAAACAATAACAAAAACTTTTTCAACTAGAAATATCTGCATGTGATGCACTATGATGTCCCCCGCTCCAACTTTCAATTCAACCTAGTCATATTACCCTTATTTTTCACTTATGCTAAGCACTAAGTTCAATACCGAATTAATAACGAGAAATAAAAAATTCAGAATAGCCAAAGTAGCAAAAGGGGCCACTCTATCACTAGGTCTAAGCACATACCAAGTTTCGTAAAGAAATACTAGATAGATTTTGAAATAGAGGCCGGAAAAGGTCCCTATCCCATATTTGCACTAAGTTCAAATTGTTTCCATGGAAACCAGAAAAAAAAAAAAATTCAGAATAACCAAAATAGCAAAAGGCACCACTCCACCACTAGGTCTAACCACATACCAAGTTTCGTGAAAAAATATTGAATGGTTTTTGAGATATGGCCCGGAAAAGAAAGCATTTCGGAATGACGGAATGACGGAATGACGGAATGACGGACGGAGGCGAAAACATTATGTCTCCCGAAAATTTTTTCGGGGGACATAATAACCTTTTGTCATTAGTTTTGAAATCGTAGGTTTCATTTCTAATTTTCCTTGGTTCCTTTTTCACCAGTTAGCATGGCATCGTTTTCGCAAATTTGGTACCTTTTTCGCCAATGCTGTTTGATTTTTTTGAGGGTTCCCTTACAGCTTCCTCCCTTTTCTTTCTGAAATCCGCAGAACGTTTTATCAATACCAAACAAGGATACTAGTTTGTGGTTCAAGTAGAAGTTTCAAGAAATGCTCATGGCGTCCAGAGAAAACAAGACATGATTTGGTGTAAAGGTTTTAATTGGGAAGCAATCATTTCGTCCTTCAGTCCACACCACAACCACATACAGATAGATACAGCATGGGCAGCCAACAGCAGACCACTAGCTCAATGTAAATACTTCAAAACACAAAATACTGATAAAACATAATATTAACAGTCAGTCATGAAATTGAACAGATGTCAGAATGTTGATTGATTGATTACTGGTAAGTTACCTGTACAGATATGGTAGGGTCATGTGATTGTGGTACTGGTAAGTGTTAATCATAGATTAAATGCACACAATCTTAAATGCATATGACAGGACACTCTCAAGGTCAATACAAGAAAGCATACGCATCATAATTATATCAACTAAAATGATATTTTATAGTCACTGCATGCGTCTTATTGGATTGATAATCTATACATTGATGTTAAGATGAAGGAGACCCAAGTTACTGATATTTCTTTATTTTATATTATGTTGAGTAAAAGAATACATGTAAGGTCACTACAACTACATTCAATGTTGAAACAGAATACAAGAAACTGAAACTGATATTGCCCCCATTCAATTCTAAATGGCATTTCTTTTGAGTTAATTTTCTTACCAACTTACCTCCTTGCAATGACATAAAGGCAAATTTTTCTTTACTTGTTACACTTTTCAAAATTCGAACCAACCTGCAGAGGTTGCAGATTCTTTGAAGGGATCCTCCTTGGGGTACATATAGCATAAAAATCCTAATTTTTAACTTGATGACAGGTTGTAACTTAATTTTTAAAAATAACAGTAAAAATAAGTTCAAAAAACACAAAATAAGTGTTTTCCGAACGTGTGACCACCCTGTGTAGAGCCCCATCCCAGTGCAAACCAAGGGATGTAACTCTAATCTCGCCACTTATCAATCTAACCAAGTCAGACAGAATAAGGGGAGGTGGGTGGCCGTACCCCAAGGAGGATCCCTTCAAAGAATCTGCAACCTCTGCAGGTTGGTTCGATTCTTTTTCAGAAGGGATCCTCCTTGGGGTACATATAGCATAAGGCAGACTCCCAAAGAAGACTTAGGATGTGGATTCTGTCTGTACACTAAATATCCCTTAAAAGTGCTCTACTCAATCCAATAAAGGTGTCACACTTACCAGATCACGTGACCTCCCGCGCCGAGGGCTGAGGATGGGTGATCCCTTGGGGACTAACCAATCGGCTTAATCCGCCTGATTACCGTTATGTAGGCCAAATACCCCCCCCCCCCCCTCTTTTTTTCAAAAGACTATTGGGGATCAATAGGAGTAGGTATTTACCCGCTAGGCAGTGCCACCGGGACACCTGCTGCGGGGGATAAAAATGCCCGTCAAACAGTGCAACTGGTTAGGATGAACAACTAGGTTAGTTTATTAGTCTTCTTAGAAAACTGAACTGAACCAAACTGAACAATAACTCGAAAGCTCAATCAGCTAGAGAGTTTCAACTCTGCCCACCTGAGAGAACCGACTGACCAAACCGAGCGCGCTCCCTAGAGTGCCTATCTAGTTGGTAGTGTCGAATGAACGTGCTCGGCCGGCTCCAGATAGCGGCGGAGCAGATCTCTTCGATGGGCAGAGCCGCCGCGAACGCCTTAGACGTCGCAACCGCTCTAACCGAGTGAGCTTTCAACTGACCTGGGGCTTCTAAGCCCTTGTGAACGTAGCCCATGACAATCGCAGACACTATCCACCTGGATATTGACTGCTTAGATGCCGGCAAACCAGGCTTGGTGCCTCCGTAACAGCAGAAAAGTTGCTGGTCCTTACGGATAGCCCTGGTGCGCTTGATATAGACCTTGAGAACCCTGCGCACATCCAAAATGTGAGCATGGTTCCCCATAGACCCCGAAGAGGCCGGCTGCATAAGAGTCGGCAGTTCGATAGGAGCCGTCACATGGAACGAATGGTCGACCTTGGGACGATAGCTGTCGGGCAGCCTGATACTGACTCTGTCTTTGTGAAAGACAGTCAGTTCGGGATCAGCAGACATCGCATGGATATCGCCTACCCGCCTGCCCGACGCCAATGCCACCAAAAAAGCGGTCTTCCACGTCAAAAGCTGCAATGACAGTGCGTTCAAATCTTTGAACCCCGGACCTGAGAGCCAATCCAAAACAATTGAAAGGTCCCAAGTGGGGCTGATACGCCGGAGAACCGGACGTATCCTGTCCACACCTGCTAAGAAACGCTGTACCAGTGGATGCGATCCCAAAAGAGCACCGTCCACCGGTATGTGGAAAGCAGAAATAGCCGTAGAGTATCCCCTGACGGTCGATGCGGCTAAACCAGCATCTAACCTGGACTGGAGGAACTCCAAAACAGCGACTAGATCTGTAGAAAAGGGATCGAGAAGCCCTCTATTGCCACACCAGCGCGCATAACAGGCCCATCGATCTTCATATTGAAGGTTTGTCGAATCCCTCCTCGAAGCCAGTATTGTGTCTGCAACTCGTGCAGGAATACCGCTCTCCTGGAGGCGATTCCGGACAGTGGCCAAGCCACCCACTGAATCCTGGGATTCGGGTGTGGTGCCCCTTCCTGAAATAGTATGTCTCGTCTCGAGGGTAACAGTACAGGAGGCTGCACTAGAAACCTGAGAACGGACGGGAACCAACTCTGAGCCGACCAAAGTGGTGCTACAAGCACTAGGAGGCGAGCTGGTTGAATGGTCAACTGAGAAAGAACCCTGGGGATCAGAGGCACTGGAGGGAACGCCCACAGTACTCTGTCCGACCAGTCGATCGCGAAGGCGTCTCTGGCTAGAGCCCTTGGATCTGGTATTCTGGAGCAGAACACAGGTATCTGATTCGTCATCCCTGACGCAAACAGATCCACCTGGAACGACCCGAACAACAGGGAGATAGTTCCGAATATCCCCCGGTCGAGCATCCACTCGTGAGGTGTTAGGATGCGCCGAGACAAAGCGTCCGCACGGACGTTGTCCACCCCCGGGAGATAAACAGGAACCACCTGAATGCTGAACTGGTCGCACCACAGTAGGAACTGCCACGACTCCTGAAGGAGAGATGGAGACACTGTGCCGCCCTGTTTCAGAATGTAGGATATGGCTGTCTGGTTGTCCATTTCTAGACGAACCACAAGCCCCCTGATCCGTTCCTTGAAGCACTCGAACACACGTCGAACTGCTCTGAGCTCTAGCACGTTCTGGATGGTGACCGAAGGCGTTGGAAGCTCTAGCGGAAGACCCTTGAGAAGGTTGCTCTCGACAACCCACCACCGAAGGTGCTCGAGCACCCAAACCGGCGTGGTTAGAACCTTCTCGAAGCTGTCCGAGTGTGACCACATTCGTGCCAGCGCTTGCTGAACCGGTCTCATACTCAAGCGAGCTCTCCAAACCAAGTCCACTGTCGCCGCCATGTGACCCAACAACTGCAGCCAAGTCCTGGCTGTGTGGGTCGGCGATTGAAGGAACAAGTGGACTGCCCCGATCACTCTGGACACCCGATCCGGGGCCAGGGACACGGAACCGGAGGCCGTATCGAACCTTGCGCCCAGGAAGACCAGGTCCTGCCTGGGCGCTATGTCTGACTTCTTCAGGTTGATGATCCAACCCAGCTTGAGCAAGATGTCTAACACCTGCTGGGTGGCCTCCTGATTTAGTTCTCGAGACAAGGCTCTGATCAGCCAGTCGTCCAGGTACGGATGACAACACCTGCCCTGCGACCTGGCGGCCTGTGCCGGCACCAACATCAACTTGGTGAATACCCTCGGAGCAGTCGAAATGCCGAAAGGTAACACCCGGAATTGGTAGCACGTCCCGTCGAAAGAGAACCGAAGAAACTCCTTGAAGTCGGGGTGCATTGGAACATGGAGATAAGCATCTTTGAGATCTATTGACGACAGCCAATCTCCCGTCTCTACTGACGCTATGACCGATCTCAAGGTTTCCATCTTGAACGTTGGAACCTGTAGACTGCGATTCAAATATTTCAGATTGAGAATCGGTCTGAACCCTCCGTCCTTCTTGGGCACCAGGAAGTAGGTCGAGTAATAACCGCTCTCTTCCTGACCCTTCGGAACTACCTCGATGGCTGCTTTGTCTATTAAAGCTTGCACCTCGGCACGAAGGACTTCCGCCTTCTCGGGCAACTCGGGCACCTTCGTGTGCCGTATCCCGGAGAAAGTCGGTGGGTCGTACTTCCAAAGTGGTAAGTGGCCCTCCCTGAGTGTGGACAGGACCCAGGTATTCGAGGTGACTTTCTCCCACTCTGAGACGAAGTGAGATAGTCTGCCCCCCACTGGAAGATCTTTGGAAAGACAGTGTACCCCCGTCTCCGGCAGCATTCGAGCTGCTGGACTTTTGGGTGGTAACACGGGCTTCGGAGAACCTAGGTTTGCTTGTTTTGCTTGCCTCGGTTCCGAAAATTCCGCTGGCCCTTTTGGCCCCCACGGAAGTGCCCTTTCTTTCCCTTCCCCTTGAATCTCTTCTTGTTGCCCATAGGGCCATTCCAAGAAGCTTGACCCGAACCCCCCGGCGTGGGGTATAGGCCATCAAGGGGGGAAGGCCGCACACGCTTTTCTTGCGGAGCTGGTTCCTCGAGGAGCACCTTGGAGTCCTCGAAGGCAACCTTCTGCTCAGCGGCTTCCTTGACTACGGCCTGCGATCCAGGGAAGAGGGTGGACCCCAACCTGAATGGCAGGTTCTGCAAGGTGAGGCGTGTGGACTGCGAATACTTTGATGTTGCTAGCCACAGCCGGCGCATCCCCATGACTGCGCCCATCATCTGACTCGAGGCACTCCTGATTGAGTCCCGAGCCAGATAACTCGATACCTCCGCCAACTGCTTCTGGAACGTGGACACCTTGGTGCCCAGTTCCTGCACTTCTGCCAGGTCCTTAGCCTGCATAGCAGCAAGGTAGGCCCCGTGTACTGCTACCCTTAGTTGTTGGGCTCCGTTCCGGTATGTGTCCTCATGGGCACGGAACTCGGCCTTCAACATGGCAGCCTGTGACAGAAATGGAGGCAGTCGCCGGCCCTGTTTGCCTACAGAAGGCTGCGCCTGAGCGCCGGACAGGGTGACGGAGGTCAGGACGCAATCGTCCACAACCGGAAGGTCGAAGAGACCATCCTCTCCCAACTGGTACCTCTTGTTGAGTTCAGGCAAATCAGCCTTCGTACGGGCACCAGATAGAAGAGGATTGATCGCCTCAACCAACAAGCTGTCGATGATGCGGAGCCTGGTCGCCGGAGGCTTGCTGGGAGCAAAAGCCTCCCCCGGAAGCCGGAACTCCTCGGTGACCTGCTCCGGGACGGGAACGAGCGTCTGCGGGATAGCGATCGCTATTCGGTCACGCGTCTCCTTCAGAAGCTCGGCGAGCGAGACAGCACGGCCGGATTCCTCATCCTCCTCCTCTGAATAGTCGGAGTCCTCCTCCTCCGGATCCCCGGCACCGGAGCCACTAAGCTGTGACCCGGTGTCCGAAGCCCGATCTCGGATTGTCCGTTTGAGAGGGATGCGGAACCCAGCGCTGCTCACCGGCGCTCGTTCCCCGACCGGAGCCGGTCCCCGGGGCTGCGACTGCACCGGCGCCGAAGCACCGGTGACCGTGGCCTTGGGGTTACCTGTGCCCCTCGACGTGCTCGGCACCGGAGTACCTTGCACCGACGAGGGGGCTTTGGTTACTTGCGTACGAGGCAGAGCCGGAGCAGTCTCTCGGATGCCTGCGTCGGGAGCCACTACCTTGCCGGGGCCTGCGCCCGGTTCAGTAGTGCCCCCGAGGTCATTACCCGCACGAGTGCCGGTTGACCCTCGGACATCAGGGTCCGGCAGGGCGACGACGGTCAACTCCTTACGGAGCTGAGCCATCATCGTCCCCACCATCCCCGTCATCTGCCCCTGGATTATGGCAGTGATAGCTGCCGCGTCCAGATTAGGGTTAGTGTTAGATTTAGGTTTAGGAACATGCAAGTGTGCTTGAGGTGAAAGAACTGGAGGGGGCGTAGAACCCCCCGCAGCAGGTGACCCCACCTCCATATCCACCTCATCCGATGAGGAAGAGGGGATAGGAGGGGAGTGCACCTTCTTACCCTTACCCTTGCCCTTACTCCTCTTTTCTTTAGAGGGGGGGATAGCACCTTTAATTTCCTGCCCTGCCTTCTGCAGGTTCCTATAGAAGAGCATGTCGATACCTCGCTCCTTCTTGGCCCTCGGGGTGAAAGCGATGCACAGCTTACAGGTGGTGTCGTCGTGCTCATCCTCGACAAGACAAGGCAGACACCTGTTATGCTTGTCGGCAGGGGGAATGCGGGTCTTGCACCCCACACATTCGGTGAAAGACTGCAAGTCAAACACAGAATGTTTAGGGGTGTGCATGTGTGTAAGTGCAATGTTTATGTTTCATAAATGTGCATCATACAAACAAAACGCAGAGGCGATACTATAATAACTAAGCACTAGGCAAGTAATGAATAGTAAGCCACTGAAAGAAATAAAGCATGAATATTCCTAGTACATGCTTGCCGACTGAGACGATGACCCCGAGAATGAAAAAATTCAAACAGGGAGAAATCCTCGTCAGTAAAGTGCTGCCCTACAATGCGAAGCACGATAAAGAACCTTCAAAACAATCAAATCTCAATACAAGAATAGCAAAGTACTAACACATTGCATTTTGTTTGAGATCCGCCATTTTGAGCGTTTTCCATCCGCCATTACTCGTTCAATTCGAAGCACGTGCGAATTGAAAACGAAGTTACAACGCGACAAAAACCATATAAGTAACCTAAACATTCGCCTCTACGAATAAAAAGGGGTTACCACACATACAGTACTCTTTGTCTTGTCCATTTTCTCAAGTGGAAACTTATTTCAAAGTCAAAAACTTTCGGAGCAGAAGAACGTCTTGCTTGCTCGATGACAGATTGATAAGTGGCGAGATTAGAGTTACATCCCTTGGTTTGCACTGGGATGGGGCTCTACACAGGGTGGTCACACGTTCGGAAAACACTTATTTTGTGTTTTTTGAACTTATTTTTACTGTTATTTTTAAAAATTAAGTTACAACCTGTCATCAAGTTAAAAATTAGGATTTTTATGCTATATGTACCCCAAGGAGGATCCCTTCTGAAAAAGAATCTTCAATCCTTTACTGGCTTGTGGTTTGAAAAATGAACCACCCCTCTAAAATTTTGGCAGGTTCTGCATTTTGTAGACGAGGTAGACCTTGAGATGAATTTAGGTGAGGTGATTTGGTGTTTAAAGGTGATTTTAAGATTATTTCACTTATATCACGGCTGCTAGTATTATTGCAAAGAGAAAGCCTGCAACACCATTGTGGCTATGTAATGTGTTGAACCCTGCGAGCAATGGCTGGAACTAGCGAACCATGGGTGGTACTGCACTGAAATTCAGTGTGGCATTTCACCTAAACTTTACTGCATGTTGAACAGTTGTAGACAAAGTTGATGAGCCATTTGCAGGATTTGAACCCAGAAGCCGAACACGACAACCACTGCGCTATCCTGCTCCCTACAAGCCAGCCGGACTTGCTGGCCACATTTGTAACTGGCCTCTTCTGAAATGAAGTAGCAGTTGGCTGGATGGCAGGCAGCTATTTCAAACCCTTTCAAAGATAAAAATACCTTACAAAACTGCAAGTTATTTTACCTACATGGTTTGAGCAAATGTACTACGTCTACACGATACTTGGACTCTGTCAGCAGGATGATGTGTGTGAGAAAGGTACACCAATATGAACTGTCAGCTGATACTGAAATACAGTTACCCTCTCTCTCTACAGAGTAGCTAGCAATAAGTCTTTTTGTGGAGACGTGTAAGTTACTATGACATGTGGCAAGCATTAACATCTGAGTAATGAGAGTAAATAAGCATTTGATGAGATCAACGAATGTATCAAGACTTGCTGACAATAACACGTATCTTCATTTCTACCTCAGCGAATGAAAGTTACTTCAGTTAAATATAATGACAAAATCAATCGAAATCACAGAAATTACATAGTTAATACTAAAGAGAATATTGTGGTGCAGGTAAAGTGAATATTCCACTCGTCTGCTGCACCTTTACATATCAACTTAACCAATGCAACTGGATGAAATATGTGAATATGACAACTCCATTAAGTAACTTCTACATATCCTCGGGATATATACACTGTTTTTGCACCAATTTGAAATGATAATGCTGATAATAACTACAGCAATCCTTTCTACAGTCTGTCAACAGCAACACAATAACCATTCCGTCTCAAACTCAGGATAACAAGGAAATAAAACATTCAAAAATAAATCACTTATGTTGTAGGTGTTGTGTCATATTCTACAAACAAAATTTAAATATCCAAACAAAAATGTAACATAAAACATAAATTGCTAATCAAACAATTTGAATTGTCTATTAATGAATTTAAGTTACTCCATAACCATTTCAATATTTAACAGTAATATAAACAATTTAAACTCTGTTTCAAAACATACAAAATACAAATCAGATCTTTCTTTACATTTGAGATTATTTTAAACGATAAATAACCGAACCAGTAAATCTATGTTCCAATGTAACACAGTTTATAACATATGAACAAATGTAAAAAGAAGGGAAATTTCCATGTCACAAAATAAACAACTTTCGGTATTAAAAATGAGTCTACACCAGAGTAATTGACTTGATATATATCAAAAACACAACGTCATCTTCTATTGCGTAGGGGCATTATGACGACATCAATTGTTACGTACAGGTAACAATGTGGCTTATCAATAGTGGTAAAATCTAAAACATGGAATTTGGTACAACATAGGGCAATCAAATACTATCCTTGGATATACATACATCCTCTGCAACACATAGATCATGCAGTATCTGAATCACATCAATATAAAATCTACAAAACCATTTAGAGTTGAAGGACCAGTTCAATGAATACACATCATTACAACAGTGTATAAATGTAGTAGCAAATACAGTGGTATTAGAAGCAATCATGTGCTTATATATTCAACCAAACTTAGTATTTAATAAAATAAAGTTGTCATTTGTAAATCCATAAAATTT
The DNA here is from genome assembly GCA_936450465.1 of Gibbula magus. NCBI lineage: Eukaryota > Metazoa > Mollusca > Gastropoda > Trochida > Trochidae > Gibbula > Gibbula magus. The sequence goes on from OW388297.1 coordinate 29,398,320, forward strand.
GGCTTTGTTTATTTTAAAAATGACTCTTAAACAATCAACTGTCCAATTATAAATCTTGATAGATATACACTTCCACTAAACAATGAATCATACAAAACAAGCATTGGAGTCCTACAATGGTTGAGAACAGTTATCCCATAAAATAAATCCAGCATTTAGATGAAGCAGTTGGACATTAATTTGTGGTTTGTGCCATTACTTAATGACATAATGATTTTTTTACACTTACTATTTCCAGGAAAGAGCAATACATTTCACACTATGCGTACAGTACCTAGTAATAGCCTGCTACTTTCTCTCCATTTGAAATCATTAAATCTTTCTTCGAATCATTTCACGATCTTCATTCACTGAATCCACCTACTTTTAAATTTTAAACTGGAAATGTTATCACAAAACAAATAACTCTAAAAATTTATCAAAAGGCTTGAGAAACTTAAACCTTAAGACTAAAAAACACTTAAACAATCAAAATCTGGATAATTGTTTAACAGGAAAAGAGACATGTTCAGTTAAACATCAAACATCAACAATCCAACTACAGATGCAGTGAAAGCCCCTGGTTTGACAATAATGTACATATAGGTAATATACATACATATCAACATACAGGTTCACACAGCGCTTGACCACACGCTTGACGAGAGAAGTAGGGAAATTTCAATGGCACAGGGGAATACTATGCAGTTCTATTGTTAGCCCCTTGTACTCCTAACATTAGCTTGCATGTCATCCTAACATTAGATTGCCTGTCTTCCATTTCTTCCTATTATTAGCCCCTAAATATGTATCTGTATTCATATCTTTAGTCCCTATGTTTTTCTAACATAAGCCCCAAGTGTGTAATCCTATCTCTAGCTCCCATGTACTCCTAACATTCACGCCCAAGTATTTATTCTTATCATTAGCCCCCGAATATTCATATCTCTAGTCCCATGTCTTCCTAATATATGCCTCCATGTATTCCTATCTCTAGCTCCCATGTATTCCCCCAGACATGCCAAACATTGAATATTCCATATGCTAATGATTTAGTCTAACTGAAATTCCGGCTTTCAGACATGGTTTGGCAATGATTACTTCAGCAGGTAACATTAATCAGAAACAGACATGACAACGTTTTTCAAATTAAGAAGTAACAAGTACCCCAGTATGACTACTTTCAATAGTGTGACTATGCTGTACAGAATCACATTTTGTAGTGTCTATATGCAAGAGGTTTAAGTCTAGTTTCAGTGATGTCAGTGATCAAGGATCTTCTTTAGAAGAGCATTCACTACATCCATGGATTCGTCCTCCTGAATGACGATGTCAAAGCTGTCCATATACGACTGGAGATTTGTGTCAATCTGAAAGAAGTAAGTGACATGGACATTAGACAGTAAGCATAAGCTTTAACTGCTGAAGTGTAAAGAAAGTCAAGGGGTATAACTGCATGGGTGAATCATAGTAAGTTAAGTGCAGACAGACTACCAATCAATCAATCTTTATTCGGTATTTAAAAGGCCACAGGCCTGTAGTACATTCATTCATGGGTAGATCACTTTTTGCAAAGTATATCGAAATGCATACCACTGATACCAGGTATCAAAATCACACACCCTTTCGTAAACTGTCATTAAAAGCCATGGATCATCACATTATTGAAATATTTCTTTTGTGGTATGATTCATTTTTGTAACAAATAGACTTTAACACATACACAGTGTATTCCACTGAAACAAAACACTGTGGTTGAGAGAGTGTCACCGGTCGACTGAGGCAAGAGAGGTATATGAAATTTAATATTATAATCACTGGCAAGCAATCAAGCAATAAATTGTACACCAAGAATAAAGTTAGGCAGAGATAGAGACTGACATGTTCCCTTGCAGGGGAAGTTGATACGAGGCGTAATAAGCAGCAAGACTGGTGGAGATAGCAAGGTATGAATCAACAACAGACTTTCAGCTTTGTGTTTTGCAGCTTTGCAAAAAACGCAGTACAAGATCTCGTCACAACTAACTCAATCTTTAAAGTGAGCATTCTGATTCTGACATCAAATGGAGGCCTACAGCAATATAGGGAAACAGGTCTGTGAGTGGTTATTGGTTGTAGGAGATGAGGTGAGACCAGGTACTCACGTGATGGTTGAGGAAGCCTATCTTCAGCATACATGTCACGTCCTCCGCACCTTCTGCCATCCGCAGATCACCCAAGGAGTCGCCTAGCAACAGGAGGTTCTCGTGATGCTTCAACCGCTCAAAGTAGTCCGAGTCATGGACAGCGTTCTCGTTCTTGTTGTAGGTGTGGATCATCTCCCCCTTGAAGCCGACCAGTTTGCCCTGTAGAAGTAGCCATGTACATTGAATAATATGTCATCAGAAGTTGTCAAATGAGAATTTTTGCTGTAACAACACCCTTTACTAAATGCAAGTCCATTCAAAAACTAAAATTCGAATTTCAAGGTCCATAATTAAAATGAGTATCAAGTTTCATGAAACTAGAATGTATAATTTGGGAGATACTGACTTTCTCTTAAAGTAATTAGAAATGGAATATTTCCGAGTTCCTTAATTACAAGAAATAGAGTTGAAAATCAAAGAATTCTTTTTATAAATTATGAGGGTACATTATACTGATTAAGTGTGTCAAGTTTGTAACATTTGAATGATTAGTGTAAGAACATTCTGTGCCCTCGGTGTACTTTAATCAGTTTCACCACCTAAGTGTGTGATAAGGAATATATTCGTAAACATTACCAGCCGGTTAAGCATTGCTATAAGCCTATTTATAGAATGTATAATGACAGCCAATGAAATGCCTTGATATGAAAGTAGATGATAGCTCATTGGTCTTTTAATAGTCTGGTTATTTTTAGTCATTACAAGGTTGTTCACACTTGGGTATACAAGTAATGAATTTTATTATAACTACACTGAGGGCCCAGTATGGTGTAAAAATTGACACACTGCCCGCTATATATCCCTACTGCTATAGTGCAAATTTGAATTATTTCCTGAAACCACCTAACCAAAGTTAATAACACAGATTTTCATGAAATTCCGGTAAGTAACCATCGAACAATTCCCTTGACCAGATAAAGTCCCTGGTGGAAGTCAATTCAAACAAACCACTGCTGTCCAACTCCAAACCTATAACTGCCTTCCAGTAGGTAATTCCACTAAGCAATCTTAGCTCTAAAATCAATCGTAAACCCATCTTTTATCAATGGCTAAGATTGATCTTAGGGCTAAAATCGGTGCCCTGGTTGTCGGGAACCTTACCTGACTGTCGAAGTCCATGAAGTTGGAGACAATCTTCATGTTGTCAAACATGCTGGCCTGCTGCTTGATGACCTCCTCGATGACGTCCCCGATACCGGCCGAGAAGATGAGCAGGGGAATCTGATGCTTGTGCAGCTCCTCGATGAACCACTGACATCTGTCTCTGCAACACAGTGGCGACAACATGGAGGCTAACACGATTATCAGATATATCTCCTCTATAAAAGCCTGCTCCTTTCAATTTACAGAAGTTTGTTCCAAATGTCTGGTACCATCTCCCGCACGCATCGGGCCACATATGCACTTTTAGAAAATGCATATTGACCCTTGCGACAACTCGATGGGATACCTGAGACAGGAAGTAACGCAGCTATTGAGCTATGGTGTAGACCAATCAAATGCGCGTTTACAAATCACGCACAGAAACGTTGGGTGAAAGTTTCTTCTTCTAATTTGAATTACCCGTACTACGCTGATTACGCTCGATTAATTAGTGATAAAACTAAATCACAACGTGCGGGTAAATGAAACAAATCACAATTTATTCAAGATCTGATAATAGCTCTCTTGTTTAATTTTCCCATTGAAGTTAAAGTCCGTTTTGAACCTGTATTATGCAAATGAGCTTTACATCTGAGATGAAAAATCTCAAAGTATTATAAGCAATGTGTAAAGCTGTCGGTGCATTACCAACTTTTGGATCGATTGGATTGGTAACGACTGATTTGATTGGTCAATAGAGGTGACGTAACTCTCTTTGGCCAATAGGTTGCGCTGACCCTGTCTCAGAAATCATTTCGAGTTGTTGCAAGGGTCAATATGCATTTTCTAAAAGTGCATATGTGGACCGATGCGTGCGGAAGATGGTCTGGTACATGAGCTGAGTGAAAGCATTTTCGAACACTGTATTTGTCATGCGGAACATTTTCTCATGCTTTGAGGCATGCACCACAAATTTCATGAGAACACTTTCTGCACACCAAGAACATTTTGCATGTACCGGATGTATGAAACAAACTTAAGTAAATGAAAGGAGCAGGCCTTAAAATACCTCTGCCTGCAACAAAGATTTTGATTATTTTAATAATAATATCAGAAAAACATGTATGTTCACTGTCAATTGTATTTACTATAGACAGTGACTAATAAAATAATCAATGGTCCCGTAATAAACTTATCTTATAAATTTTATCTTATAATAGGTACAGTCAGACCTCGTTAAACCAGACCCCGTATATCCAGAAACCTGGCCATCCGCACGGTAGTATTTAAAATCTTCTCTATGCATTTCTATGCAAATGATGATTCGTTTAACCACAAGATTTGCTATCCGGGAGATTTTCAACTGTAACTAAATTGCTCGTACAAGCGGGGTCTGACTGTACTTGCTTCAATGTATGCCTTAGTCATGTGAACACTTGCACCCATCTCTGCAACATTCTTTTTAACAAAATGTTACCATAGGTATATATTTCCTCAATAGCTGTACAGTTGTAGAACTACAAAAGGGTAAATGTTTACCATCCTCTGACACAGACACAGGTCTACAGCTGACATCCTTCTACAATACTGAATGATAAGAGTTACTCATGTGTTTAGCTTACAAAGGGATCGTTACTGAAAACATTATTTAAATCCCATACTTTACAAGGGAGATAACTCTTGTTGAGTTTTATCCTATACCAATATGTTTGCTCATAGGTTGAATCTGAATGGCAAGATATGTCACAATGTTCTTAATTTATTCTATCTATCTACAAGCTGTTACTGTTTGAAGCTGGCCTAGAAGATCAATAACAGTGTATGAAATGAGGCCTTTCTGACAGTCCTAAACCTTTAGCTTTAATTTTACCACACGAAATTCACAAAATTACACCTTCAGACCGCTTACTTTTAAGGATTATTTCATACACTGACTAACACTGTCATTTTGCAAGTTGCCTTTTTTTTTCACAGACAAACAAAAAAGAGACTTGAGTATGCTGCCACCAGAGACATTCATTACATAAAAAAAACAGGAAACACAAAGAAAACAGGCATGAGGAAACAAACAAACTCACAAACAAGGAAATCCAAATAATAATCCCAAGGTGTGATGAAACTAAAACTTGAGTGTAACAGTGTGAACAAAAACACATATAGGAAAACCAGATTTTACAGGTCAATTTACAGGACAAAGGCCTAACAAAGCAATCTTCACAACAGTTACTAGTACATCTTTTTGTTTATCATTACATTATAGTTACTCATTGCCAACCCTTTGTGAAAGGAGGACCAGGTATTTGAGAGAGGATTAGCATGACAACTGTCCTTACTTCAGTTGTAGCACAGAAAATATTAAGTCAGCTGAGTGCTTTGTACTCTTCATAACATCTTATCTTTTGTAAATCAAATATCGTTCTTTTGGTTATGTTAGATGACTTCATTTTGCAGAGATAACAATAACAAGGACTTCAATAACTGAAAAATTCTTTACTTGTGGTATTCTTCCAAACCCATTAATAAGGCAGTAGTCATACCAACTCCCAATGCAAGGCATAACTCTTGCCAGTCTCCATTACTGGCTGATTTAGGCCTTGCAGTATTTCCTCAAGAAATCTGTGTTTAGAAATCCAGGCCCACTATGCATTTCCGGTGCAGCGATTCACTTACTATCTAGGCACAACAAAGCAGGGGAAATACCGCAAGGCTTAAATCAGCCAGTAATGCAGACTGGCAAGAGTTATGCCTTGCGTTTGGAAGTTGCAGTCATACTAGAAATGTTAAAACTGATGTTAATTGTTTAGGATCTGGTAAAACCTTTGAAAGTGAAAGTGATTCAATCTAAACCAATCCTTTCAGTTGTTTACATTAGTCAAGCAACAAAATTATTTCAAGAGAACAATATTTCATGCACCTCCCTATTTCCATGATTGATACAGACAACACATCTTTTAGTAAGATGGACTGTTTAGTTTCCATCACCAGACACAACAGGCTCGACTAACAGATCACAAGGCTCTCACAGCAAGTATCCAAGTTACTTATAACACATGGTCCTCACCAATCTTATTGATATCCCTTAATCAACATGGGCTATTTCTCCATGTTTGACAAGGCACTTATCATTCCTGAACAATTCGCACAAAATGACAAATTAACCATGGTTAAGTGAAAACGAAGGAATGAATCTAAGCCAGTAGTCAATTTCCCCCGCAAGGGATATTTAATTTAAGCCTTGCTGCATTTCCATGCCTTTTCTGTGCAAGAGTTTTCAGATTGCACTACCATGCTGACATAAGGTGATGAAACCCAGTAAGCCTTAAATTAGCCAGTGATTGAGACTGATGAACCCCCAAGGTGACCCCCCTTCCCCTAATGCAGCAATATTCCAGGATACCCTATCTTTAGCCTGTAGCCAATCACGGATAAATCGTTGACATTTGTGAAGGAGTCAAGTTTTATCTAAATAGGCCACTCAGAATACTTTGCCACTTTGGTACTATTTATTTCAGCACGTGAAGTATTAGCAGTGTTAGAATTAACTTCCCAAATGCAAGGCATAACTCTTAGTTCTTAGGCCTTGCAGATTTCCTTAAGAAATCTGTGCTTAGAAATCCAGGTCCACTATGCATTTCTGGTGCAGCGATTCACTATCTAGGCACAACAAAGCGAGGGAAATACCGCCAGTCAGACTGGCAAGAGTTATGCCTTGCGTTTGGAAGTTGTGTTAGAATGGGTCTACGGTTTGATTAAAAATCGACAGTTTTCCAAAGGAATAAAGTTGCAAAATAGTGCATCTACCGGGATACGAACGTTATCATTCGGTGGTTTCCTCAACAAACCTTCTGATAACAGCCTGTATGCTTGCATGTTCTTACACTTTTCAATAAGGCAATCACAAAACGTCCAACAAAAGCTTTCGGTACGAGCTAAGGGCAGGTCACTTCCAACAGCCATTCTTCATTGGTTTCCATAGCAAACCCTAATGTGGTTTCGGCTGCACTAAACTGGTACAGAACACGCACATATATGGGGTGTTCTCAGACCTTTTGGAGAGGAAGCTACAGAACCTGTTTTCGTAACCCGGTAGATACATTATTTTCAAAGTTTATTCCTAGGAACAAGGACAGTTTAATCAGACTGAATGGGTCTTTAAGAAAATGAAGATGTCTGATGGTTTTGGACCGGACAATGATAGCAAAGTTTCCACAAAAAGGGTGAAAGTCCATATAGGGAAAGATTCCTTTCAAAGAAGCATTCTGGCTCTCTACACTTTGACTTTACCTGATGGTAGACTGTAGAACATCACACCAGTGTCCAACCAATTCCCACTTGTACCCTTGAAGAGCAGTGCTTTCAAACACTTTAAAAGTGAGGCTTTTTTTCAGAACCGAACAGTGAATATGACCCCATCAACTCATACTTCCAAAGTAATCTTTCTAGTGGCAGATCTGAGGCAAGTTCAGGGGATCTGAATCCTTCTCCCTAGTATTGATAAACTTTGATGTGTAAATTGATTGACCCCTAGACACCCCCCAATTTATGAAGTGCTGCTACCCCTATGTATATCTTCTAAATCCAATAGCCTAGCTGGATATACACTCACTTGACCCAATAAATTTGATTTCTCGTCATTGTTTTCTCACTTTCCCATGGACCTGAACACATCCTTCAATGTAAGTCTTGATTGGTCAATAATAGTTCCGTTCACAATTTAATATACAACAACGGAGATAATGTTTCTCAAAGACCAATATTGTTTCAGTTTCAGAGGTACATCTTCTAAAGACGTCTATTCCACATTCAGGAGTGAGCCTGTGAGAGCCCTGTCCCAGCCACCTCCCACAGGGGATCTTACCTGAGCAGGAGTATATCCTTGGCCACCGACTGACTAATAGCCTGTCTGCTAACCCCTGCAGAAACGTACATCTGTACCCCGAGGTTAAACCTGCAGAAAGTAACAGTTATAAAGTTTAAAACACACAAGCGGCACGGAGCTGCATGATTTACCTCAGCCGAGAGGATGACTCCTTCACCATCTGGACGATATTATCCTGGGTCACATGACATTCCTGCAGCAGATCGTGGGCGGACGTGTACCTGGGCATCAAACATCAAGTAGCGGTTAAAGCATGTTGTATTCTGATCTAACAGAATTGGTCAGTGCAAAACAACCTGAACACACTGACCCTCAAACCTTTTCAAACAGTTCATTCCTCTCTTCTTTACGGGTGTCAGAATTTGAGAACAGAAACATCTGGTTATGGTTAGAAATGAAAGCTAATTCAACTGGTACTGGTCTAAGCAAAAAAACACCCTAACCACCCTATTTCTTGTATAGCAGTGTTTGATCACAGAAAATCAAGTTGTGGTTCGTAGGGTTGGGAGTTTTTGGATTGCTTGGTGCATCAGTATACTGGTCCTGTTAGAAGTGAAATATAAATCAACCTGTTGAATGATTTGTTGGCATATACTGACCACTCTATCATATGAGGAATCTTCTGCTCCACCGTCAAGTTGTGGCTGAACTCGATAGGGATGAATTTGTCTCTCAGTTCTTTGGCCTACGGAAGCAAAAACAGTCAACAATTTATACTTGAAATACATCACAGCATTGAAAAGAAAAGAGGAGAAAGGATACAAGCTAGTTACACAGCCACCATGAATCCATGATACTCTATCAGTAACCAATACTTATCATAGTCATAGTCTAGTGGCTTGTGCTTTACCTTAATCGGTGGACATTTTTGACAAAATATGGACTTTATCAGGACATACCTTTTCCTTAAAGAAATCTGGCATGATGTGGCTTTCCTCCAACACATCTACAACAAAGAAAGGTCATTCATTTTATATAAATAAACAGGACAATATATCTAAACATGTATTACAGGTTCTAAGAGTTGTTTTTCAATTAAGCTGATGCTGTAAATCAAATATCTTAATATTTTTCTTTAATAAACTCAAACAAATAGCAGATATCTTTCAACCTAGTCAATATGGAGGGTTTGAAAAATCTCTTCAGTGTCGGGAAATCAAGGACTTGGAACATTTTTTTCCCCACTAAGTCCCAGCACTTTTGCAGTAAATGGTTTTGAAAAAGAGCCAAATCACTTACTTTTCGTGATTTTATGGGCAAGTCCATGGTTAAAAGGTCAGTGATCTCGGACTTACAGTTTTTTAACCCCACAATATGTTATCCCCATCTAATGTGATTGATCAGGCTTACAACTTTGTAAAGTGCAACAAATAACACAACATCAACATGTGAATCAATGAGATGAATGTAATCAGGGACTTTATAATATTTTAGAGTGTCACTGATGTAATGCATTCAATCAATTAGATAACACAATGAGGACAGTAGCTACTCACTGTGACAAGTTGCACATGTCTGCCCTCTGTGCATATATTTGGACATGGTGCGATCAAAATCAGCTACCACCTGGTGAGAGATGCAACGAGAGATCAGAGCAGGTAATCAACCACAAGATGCTAACTAATCTCAGGATGTGTGTCCATCATATAATTGATACTAATCAATCTAGCTCATATTACTAATTACAAGTGATACCTGATCCATCTATGATTATCCGCAATAATGTTTTGACAAAATAGGACTAGATGAGGCAGCAATAGCCATTTTTATTGTCATAATGTCGCCATAAGCCATCTTGCAAATTCTGTTGAGACTTGAGTCCTATTTCATGAAATGTTTTTGTCATTTAAACAAATGCTGTTGTGCTCAAAATCTTTAAGATTCTTGAAAAGACCAAATGTCCAGACATTTAAATATTTTCTACACTGAGTAGGAAAATGACATATCTTGACTTAGATTATGCGCTATGAAACAAATCACTATCAAATAATAGTAAAAAAATAACTTAAATCCAAACCTGTAACTTCTTCCCTCCATCTTTCAACATCTTTTCAACAGCTTTGTGCACAAACTCTGGATTTTTAATGTGAACACGTTCACTCTTCAGTTCGGGTACCTAGATAGGAGGGGCATCATAAATCAAACATATAAAAATGAGCAAACTAGTCCAGCATGCTAGATGTCTTCCTACGTCAACGTTGGGTGCGCAGTCAAATAAATCGACGTTTAGATTATCTGAACTATGAGCACACTGGTAACCATAGAAACAGGTCGATAGATTACTTGAATACTGATTGAAAATCCCATGTTTCTGGAAGATAATTATGGAAGGATACTGACATAGATGATCATGTTCAACTTGGTTTACCGAAATAAATGGTTGTCCCCTTTGATCAATACTGTGGGCCTACTGCAGTAGAGCCATGACACAATGTCAATTCTACTCCACTCAAATTCAAGCATGGCGAATATTGCCGGTGCTGTTTCGCCAATAAGAGCATAATTTGTTTTCCAAAAAAATATTTCAATGTACATTCCTGAGCATTACATCATGTGAACAACTAAATTGAAAACTACAATATAGTAATAGTAAAAACTGAAGTGCCTAAATTATAACACTCACAGGCTCAGCAAAATAAACCGTTTGATGTTGCAAATACCTCATTTACGAAATACCGTTTAAGAGCTAGATTATGCAAAGAAAATGAACAAAACCGATACAAAATCAACGAATTATCTTACCAACTCCATTCTGAAAGGTGTTACTATATGTTTGCCAGAAAGACGAGGTAGTAAACTGAAAAACAAGACTTTTCCACGAATGTTTATAAACTTAGCAGACCAATGACAACATAAAAACTACTTTCCGAAAAACAAATTCCTTTTTCAGTATGAAATTAAATCATCAGTTACATGTTTTTCGAAACATTTGCATAAATGTAAAATAAAACACTATTATACAAATTTAAAATACACATGCATGTAAACTTAATCATACAGATATTATGCATACACACATAAGTTATATACAACAGTTTATAATTGCAGTTGTTATACAGCTAGCTTTTACGCACAAGGGGCGTTAACTCTTGATCCCTTCCATATATGGCACTTCCATATGGCGAAATGAAAGTAATTTTCCAGTTCGACCCTCAATTGATCACGTATCGAGATGCAATAACCTTTTCTGTACCGAATATTGATATCAAATACGAATACACATATTTTGTCATCCAGAAATTAAATAAAACCATTGGTGAAAACAATTGGTCGAAACATCGACAGAAAATATATATGTTTAGTGCACCACAACTAATTTATGTTTGCATCCACCTGCATATATACTTTATAATAGATTTATAAATAACAGATTTATGTTATGGTCTCTGTTTTAAAAAATGCATCTTTAGCAAAGCTGAATTGTCAATAACAACAAAAGCAAGGAATATATGTGCCTCTATGTATGTTTTATTTCGATTCACAGCTAGGTGGTTGAAGTGAATAATTTCATTTCACCTTTCGATGCATACTTGATATATAACATTAAGCCTTCGGTGTCAATTCATACACCATAATAATTATTATGTTACTGTATTCATTCATGCATTACACAAAATATTTTGTCGTTTCAATATTCCTCTGTGACTACGATTCATCCCATCCTTTCTCAGGGTAAACCGTATCCGCGAAACGTCACTTATTTATACCCTGGGAGCACGGCATGCGATTCATCCATACTGGGAATTTACACAAGAATGGTCATGTACATGAATACAATAATGGAATGAGCTTCGCATATTCGCGGTATTTGCCAAATTTGAACGCTCGTGTTTTGGACTAGCGCCGTTTTGACTATATGCCATTCTCTTTACAGAACTACTCCCTTCAGAATTCCGTTCGACTTAGTGAAAGATAATACAATAACAGGTTGACATTTGAT